>CM077502.1:32346989-33546989 GCA_039654745.1 Houttuynia cordata
AAACTATAATGCAGCATTGATCAAGATCATGAAGGTTCACATAAGAAGGCTTGAAAATATGTAATAAGCGCGAAAAACATTGAGAACGTATCAAATTTTACCGAATCGACTTGGAACACATGTACATCCCACATAATAATATTTTTGGACAAAGTGGGGTAAGCAACATATATAGGTGTGTAAATTATTAATCTTATAATCATTGGAATTTCAAATTTGTGGGGTAAATGAAAGGTGAAAGCATAGGGGAAATGAATGCTAAAACCATTAGCCCGAATGATTGGATCGCTTGTCCAAGTTAAGATGAATTAACTGAAAATGTGTAAACATTGCCTCCAAGAATTGCTTGTATCACGGATAACCATGTTTTTTCTCCCATACACTGTGTACCATGAGAATTAGCTGTTGACATATTTATATCTCTATATATACACGACTCCCTCCGTCCAAACTTTTTTTTTATCATGAGGGGGTTTCAAGTCCTTAGAACCCGACTCGGAGGGGTAGGGCAGCTAACCTCTTGAGCACTGTATCCTGCTGCTAATCCCCTCAGAAGCATACAGGGCCCACCAATCATACGCACTGGGTAAATTGGGAGATAATCATGGGTGGATGGACAGCGGAGTGGGGGTTCGTACTCAGGACCTTCACCTCAGGAAGCATGCTCTGGCCATCACACCAACATCCCGTTGGTTATTTGATAGCGAGGGGAATCTGAGTCCTTAGGACTTGACTATTTACATAAACATACCATATTTTATACTATATAGAAATTACCTTTTTCATGAATCCCAGAGTCTTTATTTTTTAATAACAAGAATCCTGCAAGAAATCCTCAATAATACAAATTAATGTAGGTTCAATATATCCTATTTATAATATCTAAACAAAAAGGTTCAATGTGTCACACACCTGTGTTTGTGAATTTGGTTGTAAGCTCTATGCATCTAGCAGATCTTCATTAGATTTTTTAGCCAATTTCCTTTGGGGATCAATGTGTCACATGTGTGTGTGATGTTAGAGTGAATTTGGTTGTAAAACCTACTCAACATAAGCCCTATGCATCTCCCGGATCTTCTCCCTCTTTTCAGAATCTCCTTTGGAGACTCCAATTTCTTCTCCAAACCTTTTGTTCACCGCATAGAGAGTAGAGAGAAACTTCTGATAGGAGAGAGATCCATTGGCCTTCTTGGAAAAGGTCGAATTATCTGTCTTTCCATGTAGAGCCTTCTTAGAAACATAAAGGGGCAATGATTTTTTTACAATTTTTTATATGAGCATTGCAAAATGAGGTGCATAGTTTTCTTAGTTACGTGTATTTGCGCGTGCACTTGAACTAGTGCTTAATAATTGCAAGCTGCCATGGATAAAGAATTGAACGCTATAAAAATTTTCAGAGCCAGGACACGCATATATCCAATGTTAATACAACTTTTTCCACATCCGGCTTTACTGTTCTTTGTGGAAATAATCTTTCAAAATCTCCCATTTTAATGATGGTATTTCTATTCAAAACTGTAGAATTTATATGTGGAGGTGGCGATGATGGCAGAGGAAGCAAAAGATGAGGCCGCAGAAGAGAAGAATATAGGAAGGGTGAGCAGGCGGTGGCAACGACAATGGAGTAAGCTCTGAGAGAGGAGAAAGAGAAAGCTGAGGCAGCAGTTAAGAAAGAGGGCGGTGTTGTGTGGTGCATCACCTTCTTCAGCCTAGAATTAGGATGAAAGTTTATGTGTGCGCCGTGTCAATCAACCAGCGGGGTCAATCAACCTTTCCGTGTGCAATGCCCCCTTACTAACACCTGGAAAGGATATCCTTGGCGTCAGACTCTCATTGGCTGGGCACAACATGACATGTTGCACATGGCACACTGACTAATTTCTCCTGCTGGTCTCATTCCAATGTGCACACATGGGACCACAACTAGAAGTGATCTCACCTAGGGTTGGGAAAAACCTACCCGGCCCTATTATCCGACCCGACCCTATTGTGAGGGTTTGAAAATTTTACCCTATTTAAAATAGGGTCGGGTAGGGTAATTACCCGCACAACCTGACCAACCCGATATACCTACTATAAAATATTATAATATACATTTAATATTGAATAATTTAATTTTCAAAGATAATTTTATTCCTAAATCACCAAAAACCTTATATTAACCGTATCTATATTAAAATTTAGTCAAATAAAGGTCAATTTTGACTTTACAAGATTAGCAAATAAAAGTGCTTATTTTTTTAAAAAAAAGGGTAGGGTAAAAGGCGACCCGACCCTATTTTACCCGACCCGACCCAATTCCCAGCCCTCTCACCGGAGCAATATAAAGGCACCATTAAGCTCCCAGGCTTCCTTCAAAACTCTACAGAAAGAGTATTTTAGCAAGAATCATATACACACATTCTTCTTTTCTTTTTTTACACAAATTTTCTTCTCTGTCTATTTCTGCAGAAATTTCTGAATCTACATATATGCAAAGTGCTTTTGCATCAACTGCTCGAATAGTATTTATGGCCAATCAACACCCTTCACAGCTTTGATGAGGCCCTTCTAATAGCCATATCGGACCTAGGGGGAAGCTTCAGATCTTCCCAGTCCTCCTCATCTACCTTAGAAAAAATCTGGTTGACCATTTCATCACTTACCATCTCCAGAGTAGAAGGTTCCCACTGTTAAAACAAAGGAAAAAGTTGATTGCAACTAACTCAGAGAATGCTGAGGGAAAAAGGGAAGAAATATAATAAAAGATCTAACCTTTGGATTTTTGTCCTTCTCCAGCAATATAGCACGGCATCCCTGCATCCAGAAGCTTCAATGAAAACAATTCAAATGGTACTTAGCTTCTGTAATTCAATCAGTGATGTACCTCAAAGAAATCTTTGGACACATCTCTTCGCAGGTAATGACAAAGCATTCTGTGCTCTCGGACAATGCACTGATTTATGCTCTGTAATCTTCCTTCTCGAATCTAAAATGCAACAAGAGAATAGCTTAACTACAAAGTAAAATTATATAGCAAAAGGTCTCTTATACAATAAATTATACACAATGTCCTCCCCCTCCGGTCACTTTTAATAGATACCGTTTTTTTCAAATGAACTAATTTTTTAGTGTATTTGAAAAAAAAACTGTATCAATTAAAAGTGACCGGAGGGAGTACATGCTATGCCAACTTGCAACAAAGAAATAGATAACTGAAATACTAACATTTTAACTGAGTGCTTTTGTATTTTGGACTGAAGAAAGAAAAAGAAAATAAGAGAGGAATAAAGGTTAGAGAACTTCAAGTTCCTTTACCAGAAATCTCACCATCTTAAAACTGATAATCTTATAAAACCATTTCTTAAATACTGTTAGTCCCTTGTACTCATTCTCCTTTTTTTATCAGGCATGAAATCGGGGGTTCGCCCAAGTTTAGCAATAGAAAACATATATCTTAAAAAACAAGCACAAGTTCATAGCTGCAAAGATTAGAGAAAGAGATCGGATAACCAAGAATAAGGCAAGGAGACTATCTGCAAGCACACAAATTAAGTTTGCACCATCTACACGCTAAACATGATCATAGGAAAGGAACTAAAACAAAAACCTCCTAAATGACACGTGGTCACTGATACTGAAACTAAGCACATAATGAACATAGTCAAAGCTTCCACCAAATCATGAACACTGCCACATCTGTCCTAAACTGCCACAAATAACCCTGACTTAACAAATAAAAGATATACTCCCTCCAGGCACTTTTAATAGATACAGTTGTAATAGTTCATTTGAAAATCAATTGTATCTATTAAAAGTGTCCGAAGGGAGTAATTTTTAGTTCATTTGAAAATCAACCGCATCCATTAAAAGTGCCCAGAGGAAGTATAATGTTAAAGCCTCAGTATTTAGATGATAATTAGCACATTGATAAGTTTTGACTAAATTAGGCCAAATCTTGAATTAGATTGCTTACATGCGGTTTAATCTCTGTCTTCTAACATTTGGATGAGCAAGTGATATTTGTAGATTGGCACAAACCCGAAGGCTAAATGGCATTGATGATGGTCTTAAAAAATGAAGAATGGATTTCTATATGTCAAGCCAATAAATCAAATGTCAGTCAAATACAAAGGACCCGTGGACTGAAGGAAGCAACTAATTTTTTTTGGATAATTGGAAGCACCTAATTAATTGCAAGAGAGATTCACCCTCGACAATCCAAAAGACTTACAAACATCCGACCGACTGCTGGGAGGATTAGACCTACAGCCAAACTTCAGAAGGACAACAGATCGAATGCATGCGCCTAAAGAAATATAATTACATTGACGAACACTCCCAAAGACTGGTAAACCGCTTGAAGTTTACTAGATGCGAAAAGAAATAGTGCCCGATCGATCAATGGCACTAAAAACACTGTGCCATTCGACTGGCAGAACTACCTGTTTGACTGCCGCGAAGAAAATGAAGTGCACATCCATCCTTCTAGCACAGACTGGTGAACAATTGGCAGGTGACTACCCCCACTAACCCATCAACCGAAGAAAATGGAAACAGTTCACTTCTGAAAATGCAACAGTACCCGATTGAACACTTTCTGTTTGACCACCCCAATGACAGAAGATACTGGAGCTGGAGCAGAGCACAGCTGATAGACGATGCGGACATGGGCCCAAACGGATGAAGTAGCTAATTTTCTAGTATGGGGCCCATACACTGTTCATTGGGCGAACCAATGGTCCATCAGACCCAGGCTCTTTACTACCTCTAGTAGATACCATTAAGGGGCCATTTGGGGCGTGAAAAATCAAAAGCATCCACTCCTAGTAGATACCTCATGAGGTGTTTCAGGCTGGTTAGTGGATATCCCAAAAATCCCTGGTTGGTGGATTTTTCACAGTGGATTTTTGGGATTTTTCACGATCCAAACGGCCCCTAAGTCTTGCTTTTTATTGCCATCAATCAATAATTGACCAGGGTTCACGAACTTTGATTGCATTATTAGTTCTCATCATCAGTTGCTCACTACGGGTCACTGCGTCCTACATAGTTGGGGTGCTTTTAGTGTAATTTTGGAAAGATGTATTTTCCATATTAGAGGAGTTGTCTTGGGAGACTTGAAGTTCGGTGAGAAGCTGCAATTGCCCTTTGACTCCATAATGTAAGCCTATATATAGGCCTTAAGCAATGAATAGGTAGATTATGATTTGTGATAAAAACTTGAGTGTCTACTGTGTAGCCTCCTTGGTTGGTGCTGCCCAAGCTGCACTACGTACTCATTGAAGGGATCAGGTCGAACGTAGTTCTGCTGTTCAAACAAATCACGCGTTCCCAGGAAACATACGGGTACTCTAATCATAATTCAGGGGAGTTTGCAGCCACCAATTTGATTGAAGAGCCTCCAATTTACAAATTGTTGGCTGAATGTCACACCGCATTCAGCGGACGTCCCACAAAGGTACACTTTCAGGGCCAGACTCTTCCTACCCAAACGAGGATTACTGACGAGTAAGTACTGTTTAGAACAGAGACAACACTAAACTTGGCCACTAGGCTTTGACTACCCCTCCTCTCTATAATATATGAGCATGTACTGCAGCAAGGCTCTTTCTGCCAAACATCCCACAAAGGTACACTTTCAGGGCCAGACTCTTCCTACCCAAACGAGGATTACTGACGAGTATGTACTGTTTAGAACAGAGACAACACTAAACTTGGCCTTTTGGCTTTGAATACCCTCCTCTCTATAATAAGTGCCTTCCTCCTCCCTAACACACTGTACTCTATGAACATGAAGAATGCAGAGTTAGTGGATGACCTAGATACTTTTAACGCATTGTACACTATTGTTTGTATCTAAGAAGAAAATTACTCTATATCCAAAAAATGATGAAGACAATATGCAATAATCACTACAAATCACTTTTCTTAATGAAATCATTATCAATAAAAATGCAGTTCTGCAAGACAACTTAGGTGGAAAGGATGCTAATATTAACTAATCCATACCGATCTGAGAGCAACTTTGAGACTTGTCGGGGATGCCTTTTTCAATGACCAAATTGTTGCATGAAGCCACTCATCATTTCTAGTTGCAGCCTCTTGCTCCTATGATAGTTTCACATATTATAAGGGTATGAGAAAATGTAGACAAAAATTTTGTATTATGTACAAAACAGAGCCAAATGCTTGTCTCCAGATGAAATATTATGACAAACTATCTTTGGTGCATATTACTTCACTTGAACTCGGTAACATCACTTCCTCCTTATTTCCGGGATGTGCATACATTTAGCCAAATAAAGTTTTGTATTTTAAAAATGGAGGGGAAGTTCTCGGCAAGATATGGTGATGTAGAACAGGTATATGCAAAAGACAAATGACTTAGTCATTTTTCAAACAGTCGGAGCATTCTTAGAGGGTTAAGGGTATTTCTGGAAACAGTCTTTTATTTCCTGTAACTGAATAACTGCCTAACTAATAGTTAGTTGGTGGGCCCTGGTGTCTAGATGATCTCAGCCATTGAAATCAGAAGCACTCCTCCACATCCAAGTAATTGCTGATGTCAGCATTCTACCAGGCAGTCTATAAATAGGAGCTTATTTATCATTTCTTCGAGTTTTGAAATTTGAAAATTGTTGTAAGCATAGAGAGCTTTGCTCTTGTTTCAACGTGTGGATTGAAGTGGGTTCAACACTTCTCCTTTGTAATTCCTGTGGATTCAAGATTTATTTTTTATATCTCTTTTGTAATTCAGTATTTGAGAAGAAATTCAAAATTTGAAACATCCAAAATTCTGTGTTTTCCCTCGATCCTATCCATCATATGGGCAACCATTTCCCCCCTCTTCATTATTGTATTTCTCAGCATGACTGAGATTTCAGTGATACTTCACCAAGATATTGCAATATCATGAGCCATGCACATACTATGTATAAAAGACATAATTTGATTAACTTGTTGAAGAAGTCAAAAATTGGCATCTATACATGCATTATGTGAGTCAATAGTCTAGAAAGCCATGCTTTCTTAAAACAAGTAAAAGAAGTATAGTGCAGATTGTTAGAGTATATGTTCTATTTTTCTTAAGTGTTTATATTAGTCTTCATACTATAGAGGGTAGTTTAGTCATTCTAGATTAGTTTCTATTTTCTTCTTTGTAAACCCTCACTTAAGTGAAGGGCAATTAGGACATTTCTTTCTTTAGTTTTGCTGGATCGATCTCTCTTAATGTGAGGATCATTTTTCCCTTTTGTATGGACGATTCTATTCTGAGAAACACAGTGCTCTTCTGATTCAAAACACTAGTTCTGATTTTGCTATCACAGATAGAATTAGCAAATAAATTATGAACTCACTAGAGAAGTTAACATTTCTTCAACTGATCTTTTGGAGAAGCACTTATTAATGGTATCCATCCTACATAAGTCAAAGTAATAGTTAAATCAACAGCTAAAGAGAGACTAACATAATTGCTAAACTGGTTGTTATAGGATTTATGAGATGCAATCAGGAATGGCTTAATTTTATATTTACAACAGCCTATCTGACCTCATAATCATAATCAAGTAGCGCCTTTTCCCAACAATTTGGGTTGGCGACATGGATCTTACGCTTCCATTTTAGCCTGTTTTGTGTCATCTCTTTTCTAAGAGAAAGCAAAGACATAAACAGCCTACCTGACCACACTGTTATGTAAATGCAGAACATTAAAGCAGGATGGAAAAATTAAATCTAATTTTAAGCAGGTCCTACATGGCTACATTTGTATTTTTGATTCCTAGCAAGCAAAATGAACCGATGCAAGGCTAGAAGAGACCCCCATGTACGATCATTTCTTTCCTTTTTTTTACCCAGACAAAATAACAATGTCAGTCTGGCCAACCAGGTGAGTGGCTGGCCAAAACAAGCCCTGATGTGTATATTTATACGTGGGCTATGAGGTAGCAGCCGATGTCCAAATGATCCATCTGACAACCCCTGTGCAGAGCATCTGCTTAACCAGGATGGATGAAAAACTACAAAAGCTGCACAAGACAGACCATCCGGCCGCGTCGGCTTCTCCGCAGCATCCAACCTCTTCCCCACAAGTGCACCACAGCCTCCAACTGCTACTCCAAGTACATTGCTTACCTCGTCTATTACAATTAAGAGACTGATGCAGGCTTAGATGAATGCGTGATGTGACCATTCTACTAAATTTAGTGCAGAATTGAGTAAAAGACTAGCTAACTCCTCTTCCCGCTTCTCTCTCTCCCTGAGTTGTCTCCGACTTCTCCCATTTCTTCTAATTTCGTTGTACACACCATAAATTTGATCAAACTCCTTATTATTTCCATCCAATTGTGCCTGATTAGCTCTAATTATCATTTATGCATTAGCTCTAATTACTGGCATACATTATCTCTAATTACCATTTATGCAACAGTTCGTACCAAAATCTTCTGCCTGATTAATCAGTATTTAGTTGAGTTGAGAAGAAACAATTATACTACGGGAACATTCAATATTCACCTCCAGTATGAACTTTTAGCATCCAAGGGCACATGCTCTGAAAATTGGTCAAGGACAGCAGAAACCACATCCAAATCGGCAACGTCAACCTTCAAGAGTTCTTCCTCCAAATGTAGCAATTTCTGAAAGTCAGAGAGATAAAGATTAAAAATGTATTCGACTTTATGAAGTCCAATCTCAAGAAAACTTGATTCTAATTACCATTTAAACATTAAACCTTAAATTACTGTGCAGTTATATACAATGGCCAAATGATAAGTATACCTTGGAAGAGACAAAGTGAGTTGCGAGGCCACATGCAAGCATTTCAGCACCATTCAACCTTGCACCAGTAAGAGCACAGTACTCACCTTCAAAGAATAAATATGATTATTCAAATAGCAAAAACCCATAACTATTTCCTATGGTAAAAAAAATTAAAAAGCCTAGGATCCAGTACTAGAATCAAAATTGTTACCAAAGAAACCAGGAAGTCTGGATAAAAAATAAGAGGATCCAATGTCTGGAAATATTCCAAGTGCTGTTTCTGGCATCGCAAAGACCTGCAAAACCCATCTATTGGGTAGTTACCCTCCAAGTTTTAGGACAAATAGTGATACAGAATAATCAAACCAGCAGTAGTGTTCAATGTCATAAGAAGACACTAGTTAACATGCTAACTGGCGATTTTGAAAGGAAACTTCAAGTTAACATCTTCTCTTGAAATATAATTTGCGAAAAGGGTTATCTACCTGTATTAATAAAAAGACACTCATGGCATGTGCAAGCACGACTAGACTTTGAAACACATAAAGTGTGGACACACAAACTAGATAACTGCATTCCCAGGAAATAAAACTGGAACACTAGCTTTGACACAATCTAAATATAATTTATTTCTTCTAAAACCTTCACCAGCTAGGGAAGGGAAAGACTCTTTATAACGACAAATCAAAGGAGACACAATCATTTTTTGACATCGTAAATGAGCATATACCGTGTTTTCTGTGGCAATACGAAAGCTTCCATGTATAGAAATCCCAGCTCCACCCCCCATCACAATGCCATTAAGAATTGAAACCTTCAGGCATATTCCCCAATTGGTGGAAAATATAACAATCATTAAGTGAAAATAAGATAGAACGACACAGAAAACAGAAACAAAAATGTAACTATAAGCAGTCAACCTGAGGTTTCTTATAGGTGCCCAATATATAGTCTAACGTGTATTCAACCCCATAACATTTTGCAACAAAGCTCCAAAGACCTAAAACAGAGGATTACTTTTAGCAAGACTAAGAAAAGTAAGAACTGTGGTACTTCATCCAAAATCATATCATTCAGCTATTGAACCTGTTTCTCTTTTCTTTTTTCTCAAGCGACCATCAGAAATATTCATTAACGATCATTGACACATATAGAATCTAAGAAAAGCTCCACCATGACCAACTTCAAACTTACCGTCCTTAAGCAGATATCTTATAGCTTCAGCAACATCACTACCAGCACAGAAAGATCTCCCATTGCCCTAAAAGCATTGGAGATAAACATCTCAAGTGAGAAACAGACAAAAAAAATCAAAAGCAAGATTGTAGTTAAAAGAACTTTTAAGTACCTTCAGTATTACCAACCTAACATTGTCATCATCTTCGTATGCTTTGAAAAGCTCCATTAACTTGAAAATCTGAATGACAATTTCCCAAAATATCAGAGTATCATTTTCCCGTACTTTTAACCTATAAAAAAACATTAACCATTTCCCCGTACTTCTAACCTATATCAATGAGTCAGACATACACATTAGACATAGTCATAAAATATTTTGTCCCCCTAAAACTGTTGGAACCTAAAATAGGTAAACAAAGTTAACCCTGTTTTAGCAGCTAAAGCTTTTGGGAAACTTGGTTATGTAACAGGGTACCGGAGCCCAGGCTAGGGGTTTGCCTCTTGTTGGAGGCATTTATACCCCGTTTGTGTTCCACATGTCATGCTTGATGGACACTTGAGGACAGGTGTTGGGATATAAAATAAATAAGATAAGATATCCCTTTCTAGCCACTTTGGCAGACTAGGTCATACTGGAGCCCAACCTGTGGGTTCGAGTCTTGTCAAAGGCATTTATTTGTTCTGTGTGCCACACTTGATGGACACATGAGAACAAGCAGTGGAATACAAAATCAATACTCCCTACGTCTCGAATTAGTAGTAAGTTTTCCAAAATGAACTAAAATCAGTTGAATTTTTGGAAAACCAAATGTTACTACTACTTCTAGACCGGGGGGGTTTTGTAAATAAGATACTCCCTCGTTCCGGAATTATTGTTAACATAAGATTTTCCTAATAGTTAATCATAATAAAGTAGCGCCTCCAACAATTTGGGGTCGGCGACATGGATCTTACCCCTCCATTCTAGCTTGTTTTGTGTCATCTCTTTTGTAAGAGAAAGCAAAAACAAATCCTTTCTTATTAATTCCATCCAAGTTCTCTTAGGTCTACGTCTCCCTCTCTTGGCATCATTTACATGCATCCCTTCTGATCTTCTCACCGGAACATTTATTGGTCATCTTTGCATGTGCCCATACCAACGCAACCTACACTCCCTAAGCTTCTCCCCTAAAGGTGCTACCCCTAAATTCTCACATATATACTCATTCCTAATCCTATCTCTACGAATTATCACACACATCCACTTTAGCATTCTCATTTCAGCTAAGGTTTTCTCAATAGTTCATTTTGAAAAATGTTATTTAAGAATAAAACTGGACGGAGGGAGTAACACTTTTCTAGCAGCTCGAGCTTTAGGGAAACAGGGATAGGAGTATAACAAAAGCTAATTACAATCAGTAAGTATAATCCGAGATGGTGATCATACAAGGAACCCTGATGGAGAGAGAGATAAGAGAGCAAAGACAAAACCAACCATTTGAAAGGAGAGAGCGTTCAACTGCCGAGGTCTATTCAACGTTATAGTCCTCACATACCCCCTCGCCTCTGTCAAAACCTGCCATGCCCACGATTTTTCAAGAAGCCCAACAACACAAAAAGGCATCAAACTCAAAATGGCAAAAAAGAAGAGTAGCATAATCCGAAATACCTGATCCTGGACGGAATTTTCGCCAGCGGCGGCCATGGGCTGCGCTCTGGAAGGGCGGCGACGAAAGTTTCCTCCAATCGGCGATGAATTTGAAGGAGGAGACAAATTCCAAAGTTTCGAATAATCCTTCCACTGTCAAATATACCTGTCTGCATTAACCTCAAATGAATATGCGGACATGTACTATTGGACATGGGGGGAGCAAGGAGAAATGAATAAAAGCCAACGTTGACGAGTGCATTAGCCACCGTTCGTAATTACCCGAACGGAAAGCTCCCTTAGCCCGGTCCAAGAGGAGTTTAGCCCCAAACCCGATCGGGTGTTCCCATTTTCCTCCACCAATTAAGGGAATATGGTTTATTTCGACATCGTGCTCTGCTTTTCTATTATGGAATGCTGACCGATAATAATTATCATTGTTGGTATCTAAGCTCTTAAAATGATGTGCTTGGAGTAGGAAAAAAAGGGAAATTATATAATAAATAAAAAAAAATTCTATTTTGACACACTATAGCAAATAATTCTCAAACAGGGTATCTGACAAGCCACGCAAGCACCTGCGTGCGTGGCTATTCGGTAAATATTTTCTACAGTCGTCAAAGTAGAATTTTTTTATTTATTATATAATTTCCCCCCAAAAAAAATCATAATTGTGACAAGTTATTAAAATGATGTGCTTGGAGTGGAAAAAAATTATAATTGTGATTGCTATCATATATTTCCTTTATCAAGCGATCCTATTCTACTATGTGAGTGCTATTTATACTACACACTTGGAAATGAATTTATACATGGATAATTTTATTATTGAGAAAAAGTACTCCAATGATTTTATTTTTTTGTCAATGGTATTGCTCTTCACTATATTTGGATTTTACAAGCTAATTATGTAATATTCAAAAAATTTAAATTCTTAAGCAGGTGTTTTGATTGGTGTGATGGTGGGAAATATTGTTTAAATTGCTTAAGGTAAGCTTTCTTTTGTCATAAATTTGTGAGTTTTGGAATTAATTAAAAAGATTGTTAATTTCAAAAAATTTCTGGACGCGATCGATCGCGTGAGTGACACGATCGATTGGGTCAATTTTTGTGACCGAGCTAAAGTTTAATGCAATCAATCGGTGACGTTACGATCGATCGTATCTACGGTGATTTTTGAGTTATGTTCTTACGATCGATCGCCTTAAGAACGATGGATCGTATGAGCTGTGAATCACGTTTTTTTTTGTGTGCCAATCGATCACTAGAGAAGACGCAATCGATCGCACTGTTTCGGGCAGTTGCGGTTTTGATAATTTTGAAATCCTTTCTAATTGGGATTAGTGGGCACATGGGTGATGTGGCCTAATTAATTTTTCTTGATTGAGGGATCAAGTCGTGGGTGAATTTGGGATTACATTCCTATTTGAAACCGATTGGATTGCCTTCAAAGAGGGAAATTACCCTAGGTGGTTATGGTAAATTTAAAAGGTTTCAATTAGGATTTAATTAGAAGATTAGCATGATTTATTCCAAAGCCAATTAGGGACGTTACTTGTCAAGGAGGGGACGTCCAAATTGGAATTAAAGAAGGGAGTTGCCATAGTAGTTATGGTAACCGATTTGAATGGATTTAAATCCCTACCTTTTCTGAAATCCTAACCGAAATAGAGAGAGGATAGTGGAGCACTCTTGGCTGAATAGATCCTCTTTGCTGGACTCGTTTGTGATCGTTAGATGTGGACTGGATCAATGGTGGAGGATTGTTTGAGTTAGAAAAGAAATTACGTATTTAAGTCTTGATTTTGGAGGGCCGGCACCCCTTTCTCTTTGGCAAAACGTGTGGTGGGTGCTGGTGTGTTCTTCTTTCCTCTACTCCTTCAATAAGAGGCCAATCCTTCTTAGTCTTTGCCTCGTGTCGTGGAGGATCGCAAAAGCGGGGGTGGTTTCACGAAGGAAAGTTCGAAGCACACACGAAGATTAGTCGATTTTTCGTAAAAGAGGTAGGATGATTTATATTTTTCCCTACAAATCTCTGATGATAAATTTTATATTTCATGTTGATTATGTCATGTGATTAATACTGATCATGGTTGGTAAAGAGGCTGATTCATTTGATTATGGTGTTGTTTAATTGGACGAAACACCAATTGTTATGTCTGGTAAGTGATTAATGGTTCTACTCGATTTTTATGTTCAAATCCTTCACGTGCTAGTCCTACAAAGACACCCGATTTTGATTGATGTCTGAATGGACTTGTCTCATATTGTTTCATGTTGCGTAATGTTCTGTTCACATAAAGTGGTCGTCTTTCCAAATTCAATTGCTTTGAATCTTAGCGATGGTTGTCATATTTCATACCAATATTCCTAATCTTGATTATATGTGATGTATTGACCCTGAAGTAAGTAGCTTTATGGGTTAGAGCTTGCTGGTGTTACGAGGGGTCTTTGTTAATCAAGTCAGTTCGTGGATAATGGAACGTTGTGTCCTTAATTAATTATCTCGTTTGAGTATAGTGGCCTTAAAGAGATAACTATGTGTAAACTGCTTTGCATACAAGGTTACATGAAATAAAATACCTAATCACAGATGTAATGGGGATCTGGAAAACACTTAAGGAGGTGAGATACAATGTCAGGGAGGTAGTAATAGGTATTAAATTAAGTGTTTATGAGTTATTAATTAAACTATGTTAAGCTTGGTGCTCTCGGCCAGAATTGTTTCTGCGCCGATGAACTGCAATGGAAAATTAATAACTAATTACAAAAAATTTAAAAAATTATGCCGTCAAAAGGGTTAGAAACTAGAGACACGGGGTTATATGATGTAAAACTTTTTGGAATAAGATAGGTTCTGTACAGATCAAAGTAAGCGTGGGAAGTGGGCTGTTGTGCATACAACAGTACACTGCATAAAGATTAAGACACTAATACATACTAATCTTATAAGACATGATTATTTATGAGAAATAATAACCTTATAAGGTACTGTAGAATGGGATTGGTAATGAATATAGTTATGATAATTCAAAAAAAAGAGTTTTTATGAATCGAGTTCTTCCTTGGTGGTGCGGTGCACTACAAGTCTTAAGTTTCGTGAAACCGTTTATGAACCTTCAATTGTCGGTTAGGGTTTGACTTCATAAACCCTACCATCTTGTTGTGTTGTAACCTAATAAACCTTATATCATTCGATTCTTGGGTTGGTCCGAAGTAGGGCTATGCATAGTGAAGGTGCTCAGTGTGTCAATTGTCTGATGAGTTCTCAGTCATGAGTTATCCGATGTTTGAAACAATAAACTTCTTTGATTACTCCTATGTGAGTCTATCCTAATTGAGATAATGAAATTTCCATTGTACTCCTCTATGAGTCAGCTAAAGAAAGATCGTTGAGTGAGTCTCTAGATGAGATAGCTCCTGTTGTTTATAAGTTGATTCAATTCTATGTAAACTGTTTCTCCACTAAGAGTTCTGATAGAGATCTCTCCAAGGTGGAATCATATTATGCGCACGAGCCATTGCTAGATCCTTAGTGATATGGGATTATTATTGAACCTCTGTAGTTCGGCCGATAAAGACAAACGTACGTACTTAGATTATAAGATATTATGGTAGGTCTTGTAGTCTCCGTCCATTGTGCCTGTAAGCACCGATGGGGCCAGCTTCCCTAGACTCATGGCCGGGTTCCTCTAAAGAACCTCTAGGATGTTCTGGTATAGAAGTCTATAGGGGAAGTAGACTGATCTGAGAGCAGAAATTGATGTCTCCTACACTTTAAATGTTTGGATTTTGGAATTATTGTTGTCTTCTCCTTACGAGTTGTACGTTTGGAGTCTTGAATGATTATTTTATCCATACCTTGAAGTACTATTGTCTTGTGTATGATCTGTATTAAGGTGAAGAAAACTCGGTATTTGCAACTTCTAATTCTGTTGAACTTTGGTTTTCTTCTCTATAATATGTGTCAGTATCTATTATATTCCTTCTATTTGTGGGGTTTTTCTTGGGTAACTTACCGGGTATTTCCTCTGGAATACTCATGCATCCTCTGATGTAGGAATCAAGAAGGAGAGAAGCTGAGCAGGTATTATTGCTGGAGTTGCTTTGGATTGTTGAAGCTTAGAGACTAAGCTTCTCTTATATTTCTTTTATGGTGATCTTTGTTAAACTAGTTGGTCAGTGTGCCAAGATTCTATATTTTTATTATTGAGTTTGGAAAAACTGTAATAATTTAAGTAGTTGCTTTTAATGTTACGTTAAGATTAGATATTTTGATATTGTTCAGTCATTTTGGATCCTACGTATTCCAATTTATATTTTTGGATTGAGATCGATTGAGTATTCGGTCACTCCCCGAGATCTGACCTCCTGACATTATTATGATTGGTTGCTTCCGCACTTTATCGAGGTCTAGGATTTTGGGGCGTGACAAATTATGACTGAATTTAATTTTTTTAATGGAGGAGGATTGCCATCGAAGAAGCCTAGTTTAATGAATAAATCAAATGGAGAATTCAGAGAGTGACCTTATCAAATCAAGTGTTCTTGTGGAACAAAGGGGGAGGGAGACTTGGGCGCCAGATGTTGGGATGTTGTTTCCTTTTGAGAATGATGCATATGAGCTAAGAAGCATGGATACAAAAACAATGACATGATACGACACGATACGGATGCGGCGACACGCCATTTTTCCAAAAAGTAGAATAAGACACGGCTAATAAAAATTATTTATTATTATTTATAAAATATTATTACAAATTTATAATTCAAAAAATAGTTGAAGTCATAATTTCTTATATTTTTTTAATAAAAGTTTCTTATATTATGGCAAAAAACACTGCTTTAGTTTCCAGTGACATTAATAGTCAATGCTTATGTTGCATTTCAAGACAAGTTACTGGTGACGAAAACCTCCTGGGAGTGACAAGTAGATAGAAGGACAGCATCGTACGTCTAGGCGCGTGGTATTGCACTGACACTTATGCAGGCGATCCATTCAAGCACCTGTTTCCCTTACCTGCTCCAAGCAGGCAGAGAATCTGTAACACCTACTCCCAAATTCCCGTGTCCATATGTACCCTCTTTTTTTTTTTAAGAAAAATTGGCACGGACACGTAGGCAGCCGTATCGCCAGCATATCTGTATTGGATATGGACGCGGCTGCCATTTTGCTGTGTCTGTGCTTCATAGCATATGAGTTTTATAATAGGTACACCCAAAGGATTGGGTTTAGTATTCATCAATCTAGCTCCTGAACCAATAGTAAAGGTGAAAGAACGTTCAAAAATTTTTGTTGTTCCAAAGAAGGTCATCGCCAAGTGTGCGAATAAGTTTGTGTAATCCTCGTCCAGAGACAAGAGTTGGATGTGAAGCAATGTTGGTCATTAATTTGCAGCAAGATGCTACATGGTGTGTTCGAACTTTTGAGGCAGAGCATAACATGAGGTGACAACCAAGTTTATATCCATCAGCTTAGGTCACTGAGGAACATGGCCCTTGTTCATACTGTTGCAGTAGATTTAGCAAATAGCTTAGGTATATGCCCAAAGGAAGCAGTTGAATATATGGCTAAGAGTGTAGGAGGGTTTGAGAATCTCAGTTTTCTTCATGAGGATTGTAACAATTATCTAAGAGAGAAGCGTGAGAGAAGGCACTTGAATTTGATGATGCCAAGGTAATAACGAAGTATTTGGCAAAGAGGAACAATGGAAATCCATCATTTGCTTATGAGATGCAATTTGATGAGGATTTAAAAGTAGCAAAAAATTTTTGGGCTGATTCAACTTCTATCGTGGATTACAATTATTTTGGGGAAGTAGTTTGTTTCGACACTATATATAGAACGAACAAATACAATCACTCATTTGGTCTTTTTGTTGGTTTAAACTTCAACAAAATGACAGTCATCTTTGGTGCAGCATTGTTATACGATGAAACGATTGAGAGTTTTGAATAGTTTTTTAGGACATTTACAAACATCATGGGAGGTAAAATGCCGAATACAATTTTGACGGATCAAGATAGGCAATGGCAAGTGCAATACCTTCAATTTGGCCTCAGACTCACCATCGAATATGTGTTTGACATCTATACTAGAATGTTTGTAAGCATCTCAACCATGTATTTAAGCTAGTTATTGATGGTAAAAAGCCATTTGCACAAGAATTTGGCAAGTGCATTTTTTATTATGAAGAGGAGGATGAATTCTTCAAGGCATGGGATAATATGCTTAGTAAATATAGTCTTTTTGAAAGCCCATGGTTGAATGGTGGAGCCCACAGGTAAGAGAATGGTAAAAACTGGGGTGGGTAATCAAAAAACATATTTCGAGCTTCTTGCAAAAAGCTTGCGAGATGCTTTTTCAAGTACCGAGCCACTTCAGCTGAGCCAACTAGAGTATTAATATGGGATGGATACTGTTTGGTTCCTGAATTTTGGCTAAATTCAAAGAAAATGTAAGATGATTCAAATGATTTCCGTTTGGCTCTTTAATCTGGTTGAATTTGAGGAGATTCACATATCCAGCTTAATTCCTTCTGAATTCAAATTATGGATTAAACAGAATTTCAATTCTCTGCACTTCAGCAAGAATTACTTCGTTCTTAATTGAGATTCAGATTCTCACATATTTGTGAACTGAATATTTGGATATGGACTTAGCCCTCACATCCAATAGATTCCACTTGAATTTACCCAATTTCCATAGAATGACAAGGCAGATAGAAGTATAACTCTGGCAGACGATTCGTGGACGGAGAAGGCGGTGGTGGACAGTCATTCAGACAATGAGGCAGTGGCGGGGTGATTGATTGAATTTTTTACTATTTACTCGCAATCGCACGAAACTCAGTATAGTCTAGTGGTAACGAGGTCGAACCCAAAGGACTTGAAAGATTAATCTAATTCTAATGAAAAGATTGAATTTTAATGATTTAATTAACTAAAGAAAATAAAATTTAATAAGAAATCAGATGAATAAGAATATCAAAGCGTCGAATCCACCACTAAACATGCAATTACTACTCTCAATTATTATCTCCACAAATTGATAAGATACAGTAATTTATGTTCTTGGCCGGACACACAAATTACCAGTGAATGAACTACACGTTCTTGTCCAGACACGAAAAATTCATCCACTATAAATTAATATAACTAACTCTATCCTTGGCCGGGCATAGAATCAATTATAATCCCGTTATTATCTAGACACAGGATATATCAAAATCAAATTCCATTAATCTTTCATTAAGTCTCGGTCAAAGCACTTAAGAGGAACAATAACGAAATCGCATTAAGCATAAAGAATCATTATCAACTTTCACTAAATTAAACAAATAAGAGTAGTAAATACAAATTTAGGGCTTCATCTAGCCTTGATAAGAAAACTAGCCAGACATGGAATAAGAGAAAGAAATAGCCTGATTTGTCGGATTTATTGAAACACTGCTCACAAAATCACTATTCACAGTACTGTTCACAGAACACTGTTCACAGCACTATTCATCGTCTCTCCCAATTCGCAGACACTGTAGCAGTTGAAATAGTGGTGCAAAATCCGGCCTTTTCCTCTCCTATCTTCTTCTTCTCTTCCTCCGGCGAATACCTTGTCGAAATTCGGCGTGAACAGCACCCAAAGGCTCGGTTTTTCCGGACGGAAGTCCGCTCTGTTTTTCTGCAAAACCAGTCTCTGTTCTCCTCTGTTTTTCGTCTCAAAAACTCCTCTGGCTTCCTCATCTTCTCTTGGTTTTTATAGACTTCGAAGGAGAGTCCATTCCCCGTCAATTGCTCCTTTGGATAAGCCCAAATCCGTCGCCACGGCCAAACACAGCTCTGTTTTTAACAGAGTCCCAAATCGAATATGACTCTGTTTTTTTTCTAATCCGTTGTGAAATCAAATCCGCCGTCGTCGTTATCTGCTTAATCGATAGCAGCCTTACCGCCTCTGCCATTTCCTCTGTCAATTCTGCTCTTCATCCTCCCCGTCGCCGTCGCCGGCTTGCCGATCTCAGCCTTCGTCACCATCTCCGGCTGTATCTTCTGTCGTTGCCATGATCGTGCTGCCTTCCTCCGTCGCCGCCGTGAGAGATTCCGCCGTCTTCGTCGAGAGTTGCCGCTGTCCACCGTCCGCCGCCCCAGCTCCGCTTTTCCGGCGAGCTCAACAAAACAGAGCTCCGCTCTGTTCTGAAACAGAAGACCCGAGCGCCCGAGCTTCGGCTCGGGCCGGGTTTTTTATTCTTTTTTTTTTATTTTTTTTTACTGAACCGGACCGGATTTTGAACCGGTCATTATTATTTTTTTTCTTTTTCTTCTTTAAAACCCGTCGTCATAATCTCAGCCGCCGGATATAATCTGAACGGATCTTCTCTTTAATTGTGTCTCTTTCGCGCGCAATATTTCAAATGATCATAACTTTTTGCTCAGAACTCCGAATTGCGAACAGTCAGTGGCGTTGGAAATCTGACTTCGTGTACTTTAACATGAAGCTTAAATCAGTCCCATCAGAGATATGCAATCGAAGTTGTAAATATTCAATCATAAGAGTCGCGTTCTGCCCCATTTCTGCATTTTACTCTTATTTCCTACAAAAACCAAAAACTATATTAAAGTAGCAATAATTCTAAACAAACACTAACAGAAACATAAGTTTAGGAGATAATAAAATGCATATTTCATGTATAGATCACACCCCCAAACTTAGATTTTGCTAGTCCCTAGCAAAACAAAACAAAATAAAATCAAACAAACTAAGGAACTAATGCATAAAAGTAAACACCACTTTCGTAGGGAACACGATTGCATTGAGCGTATGCAACAAGCCGTTAAACCTATGGGTGTCCCCAGTAGGACGAGTGTTGTCTCGTGAGGGTTTGCAGCCATGCTACCCACAAACATGTATTTATGAAATTAACCTAATTATCCTAAATGGAAAAAAAATCAAAAACACTGCAAAACAAACAAACCTATTATCCCGACAAATGCCAAATACAATGCATAAGAGAATTAACCACACGTACTTGGTTCATAATCAACAGGAAAATAGAAGCCCTCAAGTAAGTGGTTTTATTCCACACTTTCATCTTGGAAATTTCTGCTCAATTATTATATAGCGTGATAATGTAAATAGTAAAAGTGTAGAACATTATAGCAATACATTCTAAATTTCTGTTTTACACATATCCAGTGTTACCCATTAACCAAAGAACATCAGAATCTACATAGTCATCCCAATCTTTTGGTTCATGATAGCACAAATCTGCGCGCCTCATTCGGGTCCAACATTCTAGATTTGAGAGGATAATACACCACAGACTTCTTTTTTTTTTTTTCGCTAGGACTGTGTAAGGCCTGACTTCAAGATGCTTAGGTTTAGCAATGACTCAGGCCAATGACTCCCAGCCAGTTGGCTTAGGGCATTAGGTTTTAAGAGACCGCTTCGGGCCCGAGCATCAGCCTAAGTTAATCCTATAAAGTCAAGCAGCCCCTTTCTTCATTTTGTTTTCATCATTTTTTTTTTCATTTTCAGCATATCTTTATTTTTCAGCACATCTTTATTCCGTCCAGGTTGTATTATACTCTCAACCTATTTCCGGTTCCAGCCCTTGCCATAGCCAAGTAAATGGTCTATCATGATCTTTTAAGCTCAAAGAACAACTACATATCACCCAATGACTCTGACTAAAGACATCCCACTGAAGATTAGTATTCAACAAATCTCTAGAGGGTATTACTTTATGTACTAGTGTGTGTGAGTGAGTTTTCTTAGTTCAAGCACCTGATCCAAGAGGACTGTAACAGAAAGATACTGCTCAGTTAAGTTCTCTATCCTCCAGTATACTTACTCACACTTCCAATGTAAATTAATCTCTTAAGAATTGTAAAATGCATCATCACGGGATAAGCTATCAAAACCTAAGAAAAATATTAACAAACAACCTAAAAACTATTTGTTTTTTTCGTTTTTTTTTTTTCAATTTTTTTTTTATAAACGAAAATAAATAATAATAATGAAACAAAATAACACTTCTTCTTTTCTACACCCCCAAACCTAAACTAAACATTGCCCTCAATGTTTACCAAAAGAATACTACAATGAATAGTAAAAGAAAAGAAGTGAGGAAAGAAGTCACCTGAATGGAGAGCCGCATGGTAAATGTAAAGCAAGAAAGACATAATCGACGAATGAGGAGATAATATAAATATGGAAAAATTAAATACACCCCCAAACCTCGACTGTAGCATCCCCATATAGGTGAGAAATAACCTACAATAAAAACAAAATAGACAAGAAACAAGAAAATAAAATTTTGGGTTGCCTCCCAAGAGCGCTAAGTTTTACGTCTTCAGCCAGACATAGTCCTTCAATTCACTCAGGATAAACAGGATCGTTAAAATAATCAGTGGTTTCATCAGCATCTGCAACTCCCTCTAAATACGGTTTTAATCGCTGGCCATTTACCGTGAATGTATTACCGGTTTTAGGGTTGTGAATGTCAACGGCACCATGAGGAAACACCTTAGTCACAGTAAAAGGAGCAGACCATTTAGAGCGCAGTTTACCAGGAAAAAGATGCAATCTTGAATTATAAAGCAAAACTTTTTGAGCAGGCTGAAAGGACTTCCGAAGAATGGATTTATCATGAATTAGTTTAGTCCGTTCTTTGTAAAGTTTTGCACTCTCATAAGCATCGAGTCGCATTTCTTCCAATTCATTAAGTTGCAATTTACGTTCTGATCCTGCTTTATGCATATCAAAATTCAAAGCCTTTATTGCCCAATAGGCACGGTGCTCTAACTCCACTGGTAAGTGACAAGCTTTCCCAAAAACGAGTCGATAAGGTGACATACCAATGGGAGTTTTGTATGCAGTCCTATAAGTCCACAAAGCATCATTTAAGCGCAAGGACCAATCTTTCCTATCGGGTCTAACAGTTTTTTCAAGAATCTTTTTAATCTCCCGATTTGACAATTCCACCTGACCACTTGTTTGGGGATGATATGGAGTGGCAACCTTATGGGTAACCGAATACTTTTTCAGCAAAGCGTCAAAAGATCTGTTACAAAAATGAGTGCCTCCATCACTAATAATAGCTCGTGGGGTCCCAAAGCGACAAAATATGTTATCTTTCAGAAATTTGACCACAACCTTACGATCATTTGTCTTAGTTGCAATGGCTTCAATCCATTTAGAAACATAATCTACAGCAACTAGAATGTAAATGTGCCCAAAGGATTGTGGAAAGGGTCCCATGAAGTCAATTCCCCAAACATCAAACAATTCTACGACCAGAATGGGTTGGAGAGGCATCATATCTCGTCGAGAGATAGATCCTAACCTTTGACATCTATCACAAGATTTGCAGAACTCATGAGCATCCTTAAATAAGGTTGGCCAATAAAATCCACTCTGCAAAATCTTAGCAGCAGTTTTCTTTCCCCCAAAATGTCCCCCGCATGCTTGAGAATGACAAGAATGTAAAATACTACGAATCTCATTCTCAGGCACACACCGTCGAATCACCTGGTCCGAACATATTTTAAATAGGTACGGATCATCCCAAAAGTAAGATTTAACCTTAGAAAAGAATAAATCTTTATCATGTTTGGTCCAATGGGATGGAATCTGACCTATGGCAAGGTAGTTCACAATGTTAGCAAACCAAGGTGTTTTAATTTGGGAAATGGAAAACAATTGTTCATCAGGAAAAGAATCATGTAGTGGCTCTTCATCTTTAGATGTTTCAACAAGGATTCTAGAGAGATGATCGGCTACTACATTCTCAACACCTTTCTTATCTCGGATTTCATAATTAAATTCCTGTAAAAGTAAAATCCATCTTATCAATCGAGGCTTGGTGTCTTTATTGGACAAGAGATGTTTTAACGCAGCATGGTCAGAGAAAATGATGATTTTAGAACCTAAAAGGTAGGATCTAAATTTATCCAAGGCATAAACTACCGCTAGAAGTTCCTTCTCCGTAGTGGTATAATTCAATTGAGCATCAGAAAGGGTCTTACTAGCATAATATATGACATGGGGAACCTTATTCGCTCTCTGACCTAGGACAGCACCAATGGCATAGTCTGAAGCATCACACATGATTTCAAAGGGAAGAGAGTAATCAGGGGGCTGAATGATAGGTGCAGTAGACAATAAGGTACGAAGAGTGTCAAAAGCTTGCCTACATGAATCATCAAACACAAAAGGCACATCTTGGGCTAGTAGATTGCTTAAGGGACGAGCAATTTTACTAAAGTCTTTAATGAACCGCCTATAAAAGCCTGCATGACCAAGGAACGTTCTAACATGCTTCACCGAAGATGGTGGTGGTAGATGAGTGATGAGATCGACCTTGGCTTTGTCGACTTCAATTCCCCTTTTAGAGACTACATGTCCCAAAACAATTCCCTCTTGCACCATGAAATGGCTTTTTTCCCAGCTCAAGACAAGATTTTTCTCTTCACAACGCTTGAGCACTAATGACAGATTATGGAGACATTCATCAAATGATGGACCAAATACAGAGAAATCATCCATAAACACTTCTAAAAATTCGTCTACCATATCAAAGAAGATGGCTAGCATGCACCGTTGAAAGGTGGCAGGTGCATTACATAGCCCAAAAGGCATTCTTCGGTAAGCAAAAGTACCGAAGGGACAAGTAAAAGTAGTCTTCTCTTGATCTGCCGGAAACACTGGGACTTGGTTATATCCAGAGTAACCATCAAGAAAACAATAAAATTGTTGACCTGCTAGTTTCTCTAAGATTTCCTGAATAAAGGGTAATGGAAAGTGGTCTTTTCTAGTTTTGGTGTTCAATTTTCTATAATCAATACACACTCTCCACCCAGTGGTTTCACGGGTTGGGACTAACTCTCCATCAGACTTCTGCTTCACTGTGATGCCAGACTTTTTAGGCACAACTTGTACAGGGCTGACCCACTCACTATCAGAAATGGGGTAGATGATACCCGCATCTAGCAGTTTCACAATCTCTTTCTTGACTACATCCCTCATGTTGGGATTCAATCTCCGCTGATTTTCTCTTGAAGGTTTAGCATTATCCTCTAAATGAATTCGATGCATACATATCGAAGGATCAATGCCTCTTAAATCAGCAACAGTCCACCCTATGGCTCTCCTATGCTCAACTAGAATCCTAAGCAGTTGACTCTCCTGGCCGCTAGACAAGCTAGATGAAATGATGATGGGAAGAGTATCATTAGGACCTAGAAAAGCGTACTTGAGGGTACTTGGAAGTGGCTTCAACTCAAGTTGAGGAGGAGACTGAATGGAAGGTTGGAGTGATGGACTAGAAGATATTGGTAAAGGCTCTACTCTATTTCTATAAGGAAAAGAGTCATGATAGGGAGGTGAGGCTGACATAACATGGGTTTCTTCAATGTGTGGCTCTAAGTCAGAATCATCTATCCCTAAAGAGAGTAGAGTAGGATCTTGAGCATCAGGCATTAGCTCATTCAAAAGTGTCTCTTCCATAAGATCATCAATTTCATCAACAAGAGAACACTCTTGCTCACTTTCAGTGGCTCCTTGGTTTGAAGCTTGGAACACATTTAGTATGATCTTCATATTTCCAAAAGACATCTCCATCATTCCAGATCGACATTGAATACATGCATTGGCCGTGGCTAAGAAAGGGCGGCCTAAAATGACTGGAATGGTGTGAGAAGTATTAGACACATGTTCCATATCCAAGACCAAGAAGTCAACTGGAAAGAAAAATTTCTCTACCCCAACTAAAACATCTTCAAGAAGGCCACGGGGTTTTCTAACGGATCTATCGGCTAATTGCAGAGTAGCCGATGTTGGTTGTAAGTTCCCTAAACCTAATTTCTCATATACTGAGTAGGGTAATAAGTTGACACTAGCACCCAAATCTAAAAGAGCCCTGTGAATGATATGGTCACCAATGACACATGAAATGGTAGGTGTGCCAGGGTCTTTAAATTTCGGTGGTGTGTCATGTTTCAGAATAGAACTAACCTGCTCAGTAAGAAAGACCTTTTTAGAAATATGAGTCCTAGACTTCCGATTTTGTGTGCACAAGTCTTTGAGAAATTTGGCATAGGCGGGCACTTGTTGAATGGCTTCTAGGAGTGGAAGATTAATTTTAACTTGTTTAAAGGTTTCTAGCACTTCATCCATTCTAGCTTTGTTTTTATTGAAAGGGGAAGGCATATCTAGGCATTGAGGAAATGGAGCACGGGGTACATAAGGTACCTCATGATTGGCCTTAGACTTGGTTCCTGAAAAAGACTCAGAAGGAGAAACAGTGTCTTTCTGTTTTGACTGATTCGAATTAGGTAGCGTCTCTAAGGTTTCATCATTCTCTGGATTGCTTGTTTTTCCTTGATCCTTATCTTCTCTCACCTCAACACCAACCGGGTTTTCAATTTGTTTCCCACTCCGTAGGGATGTTATAGCTTGAACATGCTCATTGGAAGTAGTTTGTTGTTCAACCATAAACTGGCCCTTCGGATTATTCATTGGTTGACTAGGCAATCGACCCTCTTCTCTCTTACTCATCGAATTAGCTAATTGGCCTATTTGAGATTCTAGTTTGGCTATGAATTGAGTATGAGAATGCACAAGTTGAGCTTGTGATTGTGCCTGGGCTTGAATACTCTGTAGAGCAGACAAGACTTTATCCTCAAATTCTGAATTTCTAGAGGGTTGTGAAAATTGGGAAGGCATAGTAGCCTGTGGAAAACCTGGTGGGTTATTTTGAAAGTTGACTCTTTGGGGTGGATTAAAAGGAACACCCTGGTTCTGTGGACGCCAGGAAAAATTTGGGTGATTCCTCCACCCCGGGTTATATGTGTTGGAGAACGGATCATTTCCTGTTCGTGCATAAGTTTGGGTAGCATTGACATGTTCCTGAACAAGCTCTGGGAATTGTGGGGCTGATGGGCACTCTAGGATAGAATGCATGGGACTTAAGCATAGAACGCATGCTTCTTGAGTGTGTGCAGGGGCTTGTGACTTTAGGCTCAAGATTTGATCTATCTTCCTAGATAATGTAGCAACTTGGTTAGAAAGATCATCTGTTTGTTTCACTTCATACATACCACCTTTAGAGAGGGTAGAAGAAGAAGAATCATTTAAATTCCTATTAGCCATCGTATGCTGCAACGAATTTTCACTCAAGTTTTCAAAAAGTTCCCACGCTTCATTTTCATTTTTTAATAGAAAAGTGCCTCCACACGAAGCATCTACAAGATGACGATGCTGCTCAGTCAAACCTCTATAAAATCTTTGCACTAACTGCCATCTAGGTACGGCATGATGAGGACACTTCCTAAGGAGGTCCTTGAGTCTATCCCAGCTCTCATGAAACTGCTCAGTCGGCTGTTGGGTAAAGGTAGTAATGGCATCTCTCATTTGGTTTGTTTTACCTATGGGAAAGTATTTCTTAAGGAAATCTTGTTGCATTTTTGCCCACGAGGTAATGGATTCGGGTTCAAGAGAGTAGAGCCATTCTTTAGCCTTATCCTTAAGGGAAAATGGGAATAGTCTTAGTCTTACCGCATCATCTGTAAGAATGTTCAGTTTAAAAGTTGTGCAGATTTCTAGGAATTCATCCACATGCCTATATGGATCTTCGTGATTTCGCCCATAAAATGA
Organism: Houttuynia cordata; assembly: GCA_039654745.1. Classification (NCBI taxonomy): domain Eukaryota; kingdom Viridiplantae; phylum Streptophyta; class Magnoliopsida; order Piperales; family Saururaceae; genus Houttuynia; species Houttuynia cordata. The sequence goes on from CM077502.1 coordinate 32,374,187, forward strand.
TGGTAACATCTGTATTGTGTTGGGCTTAATCTCAAAGTTACCGGCTGTTGCAGCCGGCACTCGAATGCAGGACGGAGATATATAGGCATTTGGACTGTAGTATTCTTTCAGGGTTTTCAGATTTTCATCGGCCATTTCAAACAAGGGGTTGGTTATGCTTAATTGGCCTCTTTGGTTTTGTCTGAAGGTTCTCTCAATTTCACTGTCAAAGGCCTCTAAGTCTTCACCCAATGACCTATGCCCTTGCATAAACTAATCACGCAACAAAAATAACAAAAATCACGCAACACCCAAATTAAACTAAAAAGAGAGAGGTAATAGAGGACAAACAGTGAGAAAGGATGGCCTTTCCGCGTTGGCGAGAAATCCACGTGTCGTTTTTACCTCTGCAATGTGATTCCTACAAAGACAAGAAAATAATATTAAAATCCTACCAAGAAAGGTCTAAACTAATTAGAATTAAATTAAACCGTTACCAAGTCCCCGGCAACGGCGCCAAATGATTGATTGAATTTTTTACTATTTACTCGCAATCGCACGAAACTCAGTATAGTCTAGTGGTAACGAGGTCGAACCCAAAGGACTTGAAAGATTAATCTAATTCTAATGAAAAGACTGAATTTTAATGATTTAATTAACTAAAGAAAATAAAATTTAATAAAAAATCAGATGAATAAGAATATCAAAGCGTCGAATCCACCACTAAACATGCAATTACTACTCTCAATTATTATCTCCACAAATTGATAAGATACAGTAATTTATGTTCTTGGCCGGACACACAAATTACCAGTGAATGAACTACACGTTCTTGTCCAGACACGAAAAATTCATCCACTATAAATTAATATAACTAACTCTATCCTTGGCCGGGCATAGAATCAATTATAATCCCGTTATTATCTAGACACAGGATATATCAAAATCAAATTCCATTAATCTTTCATTAAGTCTCGGTCAAAGCACTTAAGAGGAACAATAACGAAATCGCATTAAGCATAAAGAATCATTATCAACTTTCACTAAATTAAACAAATAAGAGTAGTAAATACAAATTTAGGGCTTCATCTAGCCTTGATAAGAAAACTAGCCAGACATGGAATAAGAGAAAGAAATAGCCTGATTTGTCGGATTCATTGAAACACTGCTCACAAAATCACTATTCACAGTACTGTTCACAGAACACTGTTCACAGCACTATTCATCGTCTCTCCCAATTCGCAGACACTGTAGCAGTTGAAATAGTGGTGCAAAATCCGGCCAAAATCCAGCCTTTTCCTCTCCTATCTTCTTCTTCTCTTCCTCCGGCGAATACCTTGTCGAAATCCGGCGTGAACAGCACCCAAAGGCTCGGTTTTTCCGGACGGAAGTCCGCTCTGTTTTTCTGCAAAACCAGTCTCTGTTCTCCTCTGTTTTTCATCTCAAAAACTCCTCTGGCTTCCTCATCTTCTCTTGGTTTTTATAGACTTCGAAGGAGAGTCCATTCCCCGTCAATTGCTCCTTTGGATAAGCCCAAATCCGTCGCCACGGCCAAACACAGCTCTGTTTTTAACAGAGTCCCAAATCGAATATGACTCTGTTTTTTTTCTAATCCGTTGTGAAATCAAATCCGCCGTCGTCGTTATCTGCTTAATCGATAGCAGCCTTACCGCCTCTGCCATTTCCTCTGTCAATTCTGCTCTTCATCCTCCCCGTCGCCGTCGCCGGCTTGCCGATCTCAGCCTTCGTCACCATCTCCGGCTGTATCTTCTGTCGTTGCCATGATCGTGCTGCCTTCCTCCGTCGCCGCCGTGAGAGATTCCGCCGTCTTCGTCGAGAGTTGCCGCTGTTCGCCGTCCGCCGCCCCAGCTCCGCTTTTCCGGCGAGCAGGAGGATGTGCCCATTAGCCTCATGATGCTTTCCAGGGATATCGGTTCTTGGTGCGGAATCGATTCGGTTTCGGAGTTCTCCGATAACAATTCTGCTGTTCCTGAGGTTAAATCATTGGTAGATACTCAATCTGATAAAATTAAGTATAAATATGAAGTCTCCACTGCAGAATTGAGTAAAGAAGCTTTGAAGTTTAGTACCCAATTGGGAGCAGAATCTTGCAGGAAGAAGGTGGATTCTGCCCCCATTCGACAGAACTATCAAATCTGTAGAGATTTGGTTGATTCCATAGTAGTAGCCTTTTTTTATCATTAATAACGGCCTTTCTTAATTTTTCAAAATGCATATGTGCACATTGCATTCCATTTTGTTTATGTAGAATTAAAAAGGGGAAATTATATAATAAATCATCAATTTTTTTTTGAAAATAATACACTGTAGTAAATAGAGAAAATAATATAATAAATCATAAAAAATTAATTATGAAAATGATACACTGTAGCAAATATTTACAAAATAGGGTATCTGACAAGCCACGCAGGCGGCACTTGTGTGGCTTTTTTTTTTTGAAACCAAACCAAAAGGCATCGATTCATTTTTTATGATTTATTATATAAATTTTCCTAGTAAATATTGTCCGAAATAGTTCTCTGACCACGCGGGCGCCTGCGTGGCTTTTTTTTTTTAACTAATCCGACGCCTCTCGGTTAAAAGAGAAAAACATCGGTTCAACCGATTAGAAAGAGCACTAAAAATAACGAAGAATAAAAAAAATTAGCGAAAATAGATTAGAAATGAGAGAGATATGCATCGGTAAAATTTGTCCCAGTCAAAATCTGTCCCATTTTAAAGGGTCGATAACTTCAATGATGCATATCTCTCTCATTTTTTATCCATTTTTGCTCATATTTTTTATTCTTCCTTATTTTTAGTTCTCTTTCTGGTCATCATTATATCACAAAGATGTTGATCCATCGCATGCTATTTATCAAAAAAAATACTACAAAAACTATGATAAATAGTATGTGATGGGTCAACATCTTTGTGATATCATAATGACTAGAAATAGCACTAAAAATAAGGAATAAAAAAAAATTGGTAAAAACGGATTAGAAATGAGAGAGATATGCATCGTTGAAATAACTGTTCATTTAAAATAGGACAAAAAATGATTAAGGCAGTAAAAGGCGTCGGCTCCGATGCCTTAACAGAGGTGTCAGTCTCTTTTAACCGGGTTTCAGGTTAGTTTTTTTAAAAAAAGCCCACGCAAGTGCCCACGCCACGTGGGCGCCTGCGTGGCTTGTTAGAGCACCATTTCGGGCAATATTTGCTATAGTGCATTATTTTCGAAAGAATTTTTTTTTGATGATTTATTATATAATTTCCCCAATTAAAAATGTTCCTTGTTTTTTATTCTACTGGGCGGCTGTTTTCTTGAGTTTATAAATTGTAATTTTCTCCATAGTTACTATAAAAAATCGCTCCTTGTTGCCAAACATAATTCCAGTTCCGCTAGAATTAATTTCAGTGGATGTTTATTTTAAGTTGTGTTGAATTTTGTTTCTAAATCTAATCGTAAGGAGATTTCGATTGATTCTCTCGTTGCCGTGGAAGTTAGCCACCTTTGTTACCTTTTGTTAGTGCTAAAGTACTCAATACATTCCATTGCAACAAAATCTATCATTCTACTCCCTTCATCCTATTTTAATAGATATTTTCATTGTTGTGGTTTCCACCATTCAACAAAAATCACTATTTTACCCGATGAAGCTATTAAAACAGGATGGACGGAGTTTATCCAAACACAATAATATAAAATTATGCCCAACTGCAAATTTTAAGCTAGATTCCAAATTCAAATAGAATTTACCACACAATTTGTTTTAAACAAATCAAGCCAAAAAGAACTCAAGGCTGAATCCAATCAAGCTGAGGGTGTCAAAGACGACTCAGAGCTTGAAGTTGATCAAGTCAAGCTCAATCATATCTCTCTCCAGCTTGGTTGACTAGAAGCTTGAGAAAAGTTAAAAATCACATTTGTATATTATTTTTTCCATATGTGCATGCATATACTACACTATATGTATAAATTTCATGTCAATCAAGTATCATGTTTTATTATATTATATCTATGTTATTTTTATTTTTATTTTTTCATGTACAAAATATCTCAATATTCGTGTTTGAAAGAAATAGGTAATGTGTAAAATGAGAACTGTCCATTTTTTAGCAACTATGGATTCAAACTAATTAGAACACGTACTCCCTCAGTTCATAAATGGAGGGAGGATTTGAAAAACCTGGTTAGTGTTGGGTGGATTTGAAAATCTTGGTTAGAAATCATGGTTAGTGTTAATTTATCAGGTTTTGCAAATCCTCCCTCTATTTCTGAACTGAGGGAGTATATAATAGTCTCTCCTTCTTGCTCGCGAGCTAAAGAGATTCGACTTGTTCAGCTAATAGCCACCATTCCTGGATTGCCATGTGACCACCCAAACGGAATCCACTTTAACCCATATGTTATCCCCGTCTAGGAGGTCTTAACCGGCAAATGAGAACCCCATTGGCTCTCTCCTACATTTTCCTTCAGCATCCTTTCTCCTCACTCTCGCCTGAAAATTTACCCCTGGTTGAACCCTTCACCAACATCAGCCTCGTCCCTGAGCTCAACTAACGGCTGGGTCCCCAAGGGCAAGTCCGCCAACACACGCCAAGCTCAAGCACACCATCGTTGCTTTAAATAGGCCCTCAAGGTTGCATCTTCCCCTCTTCTTCTCTAATTTATTTGAATTTTTGTTAGTTGCTTAGATTTTCATTTGCTTGGGAGATTCATTCATTTTGGTCCTTCGAGTTATTCATTTCTTCTCAAATCTTTGAACTGTGAAGGATGTTACCCCCTCTGTCCCATATTAATTATTTGAATTATACATCAAGTAGGAGAGTTTAGTGGATCTTTAGCTCAAATCGGAAGAGCACTCAAGAAGCTTCTTGAGAAGATGGTGGTTCAAATCCACCAAGATCTTACTTTTAACATGGAAACAAAATAATTGGTGCATAGTTATGTGTTAAACCTTATATTAAGCTGGTTGTGCTAGCATTTTTACTTAACATTTGATACCCATGATATCCAACAGTAAGAGACTTGTGATTTTTTTAAATCCAGGGACTTGAATACTCCAGGATATTCAATTTTACTGAAAGTGACAGTGGGAAAATCTTGCCGAATGTTGCATTGCCCTCTTTGGTTAAATTTAGCACACTACTACATTTTTTTAGTGAAAACAAGAGCCACAAGCTTACCAATCCCATTCAAACACAATTCTTTGTAGAAGTCCTTCAGCTATAAATATGAATAATATAGTTGTAGTTAGCAATTTTTTCCAAGCTATCTTACTGTGAACTATCCCAAGGATATTATTACATGCACTAATGACGAACACCAAATGCATTTCGAGGGTACCTACATTATCAAGTTTGAACTACAACCACAACAATTTGAAAATTTTGGTTCGAGCTAACCCATGCCATGCACCTTAATTGCCAATTTGAAGACCCTCTATTTTATGAGGAAGCAATAATCATAAAAATTATTTCTCTTGCAAGTAACATAAGTGCTAACTCTTGCTTCCAAAATTACTCAAAACAAATTTAGCAATTTTGCATGGGTCTTTAAGCTGCCAAGACCAGCTTGTTGGGACATAAACACAAAAACAAAAATACATTGCAATTACTATTGAAGTTTCTTTTTCCTTTTTGACCACACTACAAGTATTGCAATTAGTCTAATACAAAAGACAACCTGGATAATTACACATATGTTTTGTGCCATTAAATCCACCGATAAAATGTCACCTGAACACAAAATCTAGAATTGCCTTTTACAAGTGTTTGCCCCAAAGTAGAAATGTCTAGTTCAAAAACTTTGAACAAAAAAATGACTGCCCAAAAAGGTTTTCACCCAAAAAAATGTCTAATTCAACCTACTTTGCTTGATGAGAGTTCCTTTCACCCATATTGTCTTTCCCCTATGATATGTATATCCTGCATATGTATGAGTCATCTTAAACCAAATTGTTCTGCCATAAAATATTTCATCTTTGAAATAAATGAAATTATAAAACATATTATACCTGATTCTATTAAGAGTTGTTGTTATTCAATTTCTAAGAAAATGAGCAGAATCATATTGCATTTGTACCGTTTTCATCTTATAGGTTATGCATTGAAAGATATCAAGTTTAGTAGTGATACTAGGTAAAAAATTTATACCTAAGTAGTTGCATCATGTTTTAGCCATTTTATACACTGCTTATCATGGGTGACTAACCATATGAAAAAGACACATGCTGGGAGTTGAGATGATTGAATTGAGATTGGAAATCATGACTTGGATGACCACTTTGTGAGTCCTATGACAAAGAAGAAAAAATAGTTTACACAAAAAAATAACACATGCAATGGGCAAAGTAAATTTCAAGAGCTGAACATGAGAAAAAAAAGGCTCAAAGTAAGTTTACATCCATATCTAATTTAGTAGCTATTTTTCTTGGAACATCCTTCTTCTTCTTATTTGTTTTTGGGCAATTCCTTCTTCTCCTTATTTGTTTTAGGATTTTCAAGACAACCTTTTGCCTTATATCTACCATATTTTCCTCTTTCTTTAACTTTAAAACCTTTAATGAGTAGCGATGTTGCAGTATCATCCGAGTCGTTGAGTTATTTTTGGCCACTTCCAATGTAAGAGATGTCTTTTGAACTTGAAAGGTTAAGACTTTCAAGAATCTTACCATGGGAGGCAACATCATTAGCCAGTTTTGAAATGACTCTGTCATAACACTCTTCCACCTCTTTTAGAATCACATCAACATGCTTTACGACAATTGAAGTTGCTTCCTCAGTCAGAGAAGCCTTTGATGTCAAGCCTGTTAAAGCTACACAAAACTCATTATTATGCCTTACTAGAGCAGCATTTAGGTTGGAATCAATTATGGAGCCATGGCGATTGACAACACATATTGTGAAGGCAACTCTAGGATCCTAAAATGATCCAATACCCTAAATGCATGACAACATAAGATCCCAACAAAGCTAAATTTCTTGCAACTACAATCAACAATATGGTTTGAAGGATCAAATTTCACTGTATGTTTAAGTTGTATTGGTTCATCTCAATCGTACTGTCACGCCCTGGGATTTCTTGCCTCAATCTGAGTGAGAAAGCCATCGAAGATACCAAAATTTTGAGGCCGAGACCCCGTGCATGCGACTGATTAGTCGTTTACCACCGCCAATTACACCATCTCAATAGGATGGGTAATTGACCATCCAAAAATTCAGTTATACAGTCTCCGATAAATATCATCAATATAAATGAAATGATCCTACTTAGTCTTATTACAGCTGATAAATTTAAAATAGTCAACAAAATAAAATATCCAGAATATTACACACATCAGCCAGCAATTCATAAAGTTTATCAAAATAAACAAGCAATCGAAAATTCTCTTAATATTCTTCAAAGCATCAACATCACCTTCCTGCATTGCAATCTTCCTGAATCAATTCTTTTTCAAGCCTGCATCAGAGGATGCATGAGTACTTCATTGAAATACTCAGTAGGATGTAAAAACCTACCAGAGAAACAACAAATAGCATGAAGAAGGTTGTAATCAAGAGATACAAAAATATTCAATAATTGCAGGAATAGTCTCAAGGTTCTCTTTACTTGAGTAGAATAGTCAAATAATAATCCCAACTCGCAAGTATAGAGAAAACATCAAATTTCACTGACTCCAAACAATCACAAGTGTAAGGAGAGAATTTACCATAGACAAAACTCCGAACATCAAATGTAGGGAGAAGATAGTAAAATCATCAATAGCTCCAGGCATCCAAAGTGCAAGGAGTTTCTAATTTATGCTCTCTTAACTTATCACTCGCAAGTGGCTGATTACTAGAATCACCCTAGAGGTCCTCCCTTCGGAACCCAGCCATGCGTCTAGGATGATGCTGACCCCATCAGTACTTATAGACACGATGGGCGGAGACTGTAGACCTTCCGTAATATCATACAGTCTAAACGTACGTGTATTCCTTCATCGGCTGAACTGCAAATGTTCAAAATTAATCTAAGATCTCACAAGATCTAGCAACAGTTCTCTGAGCATACTATGATTCCACATCGGAGAGATCCACGCAAGGTCTCTAGTGGAGAAATAGGTTCATATCAAATTGTGCAATGTCACAAGCAGAGGTCGCAACAATCTGAGACACAAGGTATCTTTTACCGAAACAGACTCACTCTAGGAGTATAATAATCATCAGTATCTCTGAAATAGAATACGATTCCTTGCAAAGACATAGCTGAGATTCCAACATTTTGAACAATAGATGACTCACCATAGGAGTATCGATAGGTTTCAACCATAGTTTAAACATGATGCCTTATGCCTAGCCCTAAATAGGAACATCTCTGAAATCTAAGATTTACCACTTACAAGACTGAATTTACATTGAGAGAATAGTTTTGGAATGTTTGGTTTCCAATTGGAAACTTGAACTGACATCAAGCTATAATTTGAAACAAAGGTCGATTTGACTCTAAGTCACACTGACTTATCCCGTAATATTAATCCTTTGGACTAACCATTCTTACTGTAATAAATTTCATCTTATTTTATAATGTGTATTAGTGATGCTTTAATCATATTAGACCATTGTTGGGTATTAGTAGGTACTAATAACTTAAACCCTAATTACAGTAACTGTTTTGGTTCATAACAACCCACTTCTGACTATCCCCACAGTTGGAATTTAACTCCGAAATTTTTACTGTAGATAGCTCTATGAGTCTAGTTTCCAACCTCAAAGATGGTTTATTTTTATAATTTCTTTTGTAATTAGTTATATTTTTACACTACAGATCATCGACACAGAAACAGTACTGGCCGAGATCCCTAATCTTGATCATACTTAGTAATCACTTTTTATTAACCCTTAATTATTATACTCGGGTCTTATTGGCCTTATGTACAACCTTTTTAGGGTTATTTCAATCCTTGAAAAGTTCTGGAATTTACTTATCCCATACTTTTAGGCACCTCTCAATACACAAACCAGCTTAAGATATTCCCTTTTATAAATGAGGTCTTAATGCTAGGAACTCAACTATGATCACATGGAACAATTAAATCAGAACTTTTGCAAGGCAAATATAGAACTTTCTGACTTCCAAACGATCAAGAGATGCATTACACAATGACGTTCCCATCTAAGAACTAGCATGCAAGCAACATAAAGATATAGCACTCAAATAATATCAATAAGCATACTTGTACTCCTAACAAATTCAAGCACTTTACACAACTCTACTTACTGAGATAAGACCATATAATTCATCACATAATCCTCGTGAGAATAGATTGAAAGAATTTAAAACAATAAGGCAGGGAAAAAACCATCCTACCACTTTCGTTATGAGTGTCTCGCCCTTCTATGCGTAGCTCGTCTCCTCCTCTTTGCAACGACGCTTCCGATCAATGCTATGGAAATGATTTAAATCAAGAATAGAGCTTGGAGTAGAGATGAATATGTGTAGGAGGAAGGAGAAGAAGCACAAGTCATCACACAATTAGGGTTTGGCATGCATATGCACAAGCGGGCCCCATCTCTTAGGTTTAAATACAAAAATCCCTTCCTTAATCACAATCCTAACCCTCCAATAGGAAATCTCCTTTTTAATTTGGCTAGGGACGCCCTCAACCTAATCCTCCAAATTTGGTTAGGATTTCGTATCCTTCTCTCAATAGATTTTTAACAAAATCAACAACTTCCGGATTCGGTTTCTGTCGATGCGGTCGATCGTGCGATCAACGAAATCGGTAAGCGATCGATTGCTGCAGTCTTTTGCATTATTCCAGTACTTTCAATCAATCGTTGCACACTTTCACAAAATTACAGTACTTTCGATCGATCGTTTTCAAAGGCAATCGATCGCTGCCCAAAAATTGCACTTTCCAGTATTTTCGATCGATCGCTTCCATAGGTGATCGTTCGCGTCTGTCTTACTCTCGGTTTTGAATCTGGCCCGATTGATCGCGTATCCTGTGGCGATCGATCACGTACTCAATTTCAAACGATAATAACTTTTTGTTTAGATCTCCGAATTGCGAACAGTTGGTGGCATTGGAAAGCTTTCTTCGTGAACTTTAATATTAACTCCCGTATTTTCATTGGTCCACAAATCCACATTTTCTTATCCGATTTTTTAAGTGTTACACATACATTTATGTATCCCCAACAACCACCTCTATGACAGTGCACAAAAGGTGTTCCTCCTCAATCCTCATCTTCCATAAAACTTATTCCCTCCGGTCACTTTTAATTGATGCAGTTTTTTTTTCAAATGAAAGTGTAGCGACTGTAAATTTTATATTGATAAAGTGGAATTTTATTGCCCAAATGGAGTAATTTTGAATTATAGAAAACTCTTTAAAATTAAAAAATTTAAAGTTTTTCCGTCACACCGATCGATTGCTTTTGTATGGCATCGATTGGGAGACGATCGATCGTTTTTGTAAGGCATCGATCGTAGGACGATCGATCACATATACGGACCAATCGATCGCCGTTAATTTCACGTTTTTTGAGGCAAATCCGTTGGGGAACCTCTTGGGCTGATTTTGGGGGATCTTTGGAGGACGTGTCTTACCTAATTAGTCCTAATCAATGGATTTACATCTTGGTAAGTGTTTCAAATTTGAAAACCCTAATTAATAGTTAATTGACAATCTATTTTAAATGGAGAATTAGTTATGGTAAAGAATGAGATTTTTTTTGGGAGATTATGAACGTTATTGGGATGAAATTATGGCCCTTTCCATGTGATTGAAGGATGCCATATGTCAAGGAAATAAAATTGGGATAATTGTTTTCAATTAGGATATTTACTTGAAATCAGTTTGGTAAGTAAGTGATTTGGTCAAAGATACTTACCAACCAAGGTGTGTAGCTGTTGGGATGGATTGATCACGTCCCTAACTAAGAGATTCACCCTTATTTTTTGTGGATCGTGGCCCTTGGATGAGTGTTTGATCAACGGTGGAGGTTTGCTCTAGAGATTTAAGCTTTTCCTATTTAAACCCTCTACAAGAGAGACCGACACCCTTTTTGGTGAGCTTTGGAGAACGTGCCAGTAAGAGGGAAGAGCATTCAGCCTCTTCCTTTGTTCGTCTAAGGTGGTCGTGTGTCCGTTGGTAGTTTTCGTGGTGCTTGCGCGAAGAAGAAGAGTCTCAAGATCGAATAGAAACCGATTTACGATTTTGGGTATTAGTTTCCACAAGGTAGGATAATCTTTTACCATAATTCATTTTCTCTAATTTTTGTATGATCATGAGTGTATGATGTTGTTGATTTCATATCCTACAGCATGTTCTATTTACATGTCTTACTATTGTTGTTAATGCGATATGCTTCGGTTTGCATGTTCTACCGTATTTGATCTTACGTATGCGCCAATTCTTCTCGTTCCATACCTAGATGACATCCCCACTTCACTCGACTTGAAAAGATATGTTCTTTATGCTCTGTCAGTTGTATATGATGTCTGTCCAGAATTAGTTGTCCATTTTCTTTGATGGTTGTGCATCATGTTGATTGTATGCATAACCGATTGCCTAAAATCGGAGTGATCCTTTATCATACATCTTTAAAATGTGATCAAAGTACCTATCTAAGTCTCTGATGTTGAAAAGTTGTAATCTTTAAGTATGATTACATAATACTATCATACTAGAATGCGTGTTGGCAAATCAAGTAACGTATCTAAGTACATACCATGCTAAGCAATGAAGAAATTAACTTACAATTTATAAAACCCAATCTATGTCATACGAATGGAGTCTGACATCATGTCAGGATGTCACTGTTCACTGTGGTGTCTGGGAATACTTGGCATAATTATGTAATGTGAGTAATAGAATAAGTGGAAAGAATCACTAATCGGGTTATGAATTTGTAGCAGAAAATGGATTAAATCAACAAATTTCAGAACCATTTGGGTTCTGTAAAAGTTGTTAAAAAGGTTAAGATAATGTCAGAAAGAGTCATTAATGAATTAATCAAGTATGTATCATCAGTTAATTAATATAACTTAAGTTAATTGTTCTCGGCCAGGACTAGTCTTGTACCAACAAACCCTAATCAGAAAATGATAACTAATTGTTCAAAAATCTAAAAATTATGCCGTCTATCAGGTTGTAAACTAGACTCCCAGGGCTATCTGTAATAAAAATTTTAGAGGTTGATTCACTCTATACAAAAAGTGGTGATCGTTTGAATTGGACTGTTCTGTTTGGGAAAGAACACTGTTTTTGGTTCTAAAAACCCTAAACCGTAATAATACTATTAATTATGGATTAAAACAGTAATTAAAACACTAATTAAAGGTGATAAGACCTCTAGGGCATTTGTAACAGTAACTATAAAAGTTTACTTTTGGGTCTTAGAGCTGAGAACATTTGTCCGTAATTAATTGTCCTTTATGTCTCTTATCTTGAACAATCCTTTGTTCAAGAGGCCTCATTGCTTGATCTGTATTTAATGCCTATGATATGATCTATTATGGGCATGTCATTCAATCGTTTCAGTGTCGGGGATATCAAATCTAGGGCTCGGTACGGTGAAGGCGGCAGAACGTGATCTTTGGCGAATCTTGTGGCGGGTCTCATTGATGAGTCATTTTGTTGGGTCTCAGTTGAGTTCCCAGACTCAATTGTTTCAAGATATTGAACACTCCTTCATGAGTCAAATCGAGTTTTGTCCAAACATGGTCTTGCACTCCTACGAAGAGTTGAATTTAGAATGTCATGTTTCAAGCCCCTTAATGAGATGGCTCAGATATATTCAGTGTAACTCTGTTGAAATATTTGTTTCTCCACTAAGAGTCATTTATGAGAACTCTTAGTTGGAATCATAGTATGCTCACGAGCCATAGCTAGACCCATAGTGGTCTCAGATTGATTGAACCTCTGTAGTTCAGCCGATGACGGCAATCGCGTGCGCTTTAGATTGTATGACATTACGGAAGGTCTGCAATCTCCGCCCATTGTGCCCGTAAGCACCGATGGGGCCAGCATCCCTAGACGCATGGCCGGGTTCCTCTGTAGAACCTCTAGGATGTTCTGGTATTTATGTCCATAGGGGAAGTGGACAGAGGTGAGAGCAAAAATTGTTATCTCTAACCCTTTTGATGTTTGGAGCAGATACTCTTGTGACATCTCTTTACTCTCTGTAAGTTTGGAATTATATATATTGAATTTATCCTTCCTTGACCTTCAAGAGTCTCGGATGATGATTGGTTCCTGGTAAGCAAACTGCATAATTGCTGATCCTAAGTCAATTTATACTTGTCTTCAATCTTTGAATCTTGTTGCATTTGAATTATTATTCTATTATGGATTTTCTTGTATCATACTGGGTATTTCATATGGAATACTCATGCATCCTCTGATGCAAGGATTAAGGTAGAACGGAAGTGATCGGTTATTACTTTTGGTGATGTTGGACGCTGAAGTCAGAAGATGAGTTACTTTAATTTATTATTTATGTTGATGATTGTGGACTTGCGGCCTGTGTGCCATTTTATTTTATTTTTTTTAGTTGTGGAGACTTGTCGAATAATGTAATAATTAAATTAGACTTCTTTTTGTTATTCTATATCATGTGCGTGGATATGGTTTAAGTCTTATCGATCCAGTATGACCTAAGCATGTAATTGGGTATGTGATGATTCGAGTATTCGGTCCGTCCCAGATTCTTACCCTTATAACCTTAATTGGATTATCGTTTCCGCGCATATTGGGGTTGTAGAATTTGGTGCGTGACAGAAAGTCTCTAGCCACTTTTAATAGATGCAATTGTTTTTCCAAATGAATTGCATAGAGTACTACATTTTTACAAATAGGCCAATGGAGGGACTATAAAGGGACTATTTTATAATAAGAGGTCCATTAGTGTTTACTATTCTATTGGACCACAATTGGAAGAGTGCTAAATATTCTTATTTAAAGGAGATTCTTGGATTAGACCCGAATCTGGGCAAAAGCCTCTAGTGGAGTTTGTATGAAGAAGCACCTTTGTCAAAATTATACTCCCTCCATCCAGTCTTTGTAGCTGCGTGTTATTATTCTTTCAAAAAAAAAAAAATTCCAAAGAATTTTCACTTTTTAGAAATAGACCAATTGATTCTGGACAATAAAAGGGAGTGATCTTCCGACATCAAAATCTCACCTTACAAATAGGAACAGATATTCAGCAAAAAATAGGGACAGATAAAAGGAAGTAATTTTTCTATAAAAAATTAATTTTCACTTTTAAGTTTTAACAAATAGGCCAAGTAGTAGGAGGCCCATTAGTGTTTGTTCTAATGGATGGCAATTTGGAAGTGGTAGGTGGGCTTTGTTTCCGACATCAAAACCCATCTAATCTACTCAAAGTCTAGTGTTCCACCCACAGTGCTTGACCTTCCCTCCAAACACCGTGACCACCTGTCAGTCACCCATTCGTTTCCATTGAACCGGTCACGATTTCTTCTGCGGACTCAGCTTTGGACCAGATAAGCCTTCCCCGCTCTCTCGCGCTCTCTCTCGGCCGTCGTTCTCAGACAGCTCCCAATCCGTCGCAACTCCACTGCCAGGTGAGATTACCGCCCTATATTCTCATGTCTAGTTGCATTTACATCCAACCCAGTTTTGTTTCTTGAATCTTTTCTCGTTATGATATACTGTTGATCTGCTTGGTGGGTTATGCTCAAACATGGTCTTCGACTTGGTATCTAAGGTTTACTTAGATAAAGTATACAAGATATTTCCAATCATGTCTGAAAATTTTGTTGTACCCCCCAAGAAAATGAAAATTATGTTAGGAATGTAAGAATTTTGGGCATTTCTGGTGTAACAATCAAGTTCTGTATTGTGACATGGTCATTGACTTTGTCTCCATGCTTTAAGGAGAAGAAGGAAAAAAGGTATTTCTAGTTATGTATGAAAATTATGTTAGGAATGTATGGATTTTGGGTAATTTCCGGTGTAACGATGTGCATTGTAACATGGTTTTCAACTTTGTCTCTGAGCTTTACTGAGAAAGAGTATGGAAGCTAGTTCAAATCATATGTTAAAACTATGTCAGGATTGGATGAATTCGGTATCTTCTCAATCAAGTTATGCATTATAACATGGTTTTCAACTTTTTCTAAGCTTTACTGAGAAAAAAGTATAGAGGTTAGTGTGGATCCTGTATGAAAATTAGGTTATTCAGGTATTTTTAGTGTACCAATCATGTTGTCGATTGTAACTTCTCAATTGATGCCAACTCAGCTTTAGTTGAGCTGGTTGGGTCACCCCAGGTTGTGGTAGAGGTCTGAGGATCGAATCGCTTTGGCATACAGGTGCATGGGTGCCTGAGTCTTACCTATCAGAAAAGTAAAAAAAATATCAATTGAGAGAAAGTAAAAACACCAGTGTGAATTTGGATCTTTTCATTTTCTTAATAATGAATGGGGTTTTTTATTCCAGGGGTTAGTTAAGCTCATGGCTAGTGTTGTCTCTATTTCGCCAACAAGCATCAAAGGCATTAAAAACTTGGATAAACAGAACCAAGTCAAGTTGAAGTTTCCAACAAATAAGAACTATCTACCTGTTGGGCGTTCAATTGAACCGAGGAGAATCTCAGTCATTAGAGCTAGTCATGGAAATGATTCACCGGTGAAGAGCACTGGATTGAGCAACGATGAATGTGAAGCAGCAGTTGTTGCTGGCAAAGTCCCTGAGGCACCGCCATCGCCACCTAAAGCGGCTGCTCCGGCTGGAACCCCTGTGGTTCCTTCTCTTGTATGTGACCTTTTTGGTTCTTTTATAGTCACATCCTATTAATATGAGTATGGTCCTGTACTGAGCTTAGAAATAAATCTGGAGGGCGTAATGGTTATTAATTTCACACCACATGGACAGCTAAATGAGATTCATGTGAAAAGTTGAATTTGTTCGAAGCAACTTGGGTTCCTTTTAACCAATGCAACTATCTAAGCGGCAGGAATAATCTGAATGGAGCTCTTCCATCGCAGATGTTCCTAAAATTATTATAACCCCTTTTTTTTAACGGGAATAATTGTTATAATTTTTTTTTATTCTAGCCACTTACAAGGAGACCACGTCGCAACCGCAAGTCTCCTGCATTGAGAGCGTCTTTCCAGGAAACAAGTTTATCTCCTGCAGATTTTGTCCTTCCTCTCTTTCTCCATGAAGGTTGATTGTCTTGAATTCTGCTTGTGTCCATTATTCCCTCTTGCATGTGGGATGAAAAGTACATTTCTTAATACAATATACTGTGTTGCAGGTGAAGAGGATACTCCAATTGGTGCCATGCCAGGTTGCTATAGACTGGGCTGGAGACATGGACTTCTAGAAGAGGTAGAAGACCTGAAGCACAGTAAATGGCCAATTGTCCTGTAACACCACAATCAATACTATCATGATCATCAACTTATCCTTGTGATGCAAGAACCTTTGTTTGTCTATTTATTTATGAATTTCCAGTATGAACTCTGGAGAAAATTTATAAACAGGGGTATCTGGTTCTATTGTTGTTGGATTGGTATAGGGACATGGAAGCTATTTCATCTTTTTTTTTTAACCTCTGAACTTTTATTACAATATTAAACTTATGATGCATGTGATGCCCTTTGATTCTACAAGTTAAAAAAATTATTGTATGATGGTATTTCCAGGTTGGATAATTTTATCAAGTACCGGATTCTTTGGCCATGACATTAATGAAAAAGTCACATTATTCTTCTTGTGCTTATTGGGTCAGTGATAAAATGAAACTTGTACTCTGTATTATTTATTTGCTAGATATTTAACTACAAGGATTGACACGGAGGTAACTGATCCATTTTTCTAGTTTTCAAAAGCCAAATGTTTTCACGTTTTTTCTCCAGAAAAACCTCACTTATGGAAACGGATAAAACCATCTCAAAACGTTTTATGCATGTAAATGGGTCCCTATGCTGCCAAATGGTTAATAGAGAGCATTCCGGAGAAAAATAGTGGAGAGCACCACATTCGTATGTTGCTGGTGATTGTTTAACAGCATAGCTTGCTCAATAAATTAATTCACCCCTGGAATAGGCACAATCTACTGATTGTTTTGTGTATTGTGTTTAAAGCCCTTGGCTTTGTGTTGGAGGTTAGAAATTTCTTTCTTTGTTGTTTCCTATACAAGTTCATACATTTACGAAACGGTAGTAGTCTCTTGGTGAGCACAGCTTCAGAGCATAGTGCATGGCACTGCAGAGATGACTTATGAGAATGATTCTTAGATTCTTTGTAAATTAGCTTTTACTCTGTTTTACAACTGCACTCTTCCTCAATAGCCTGATACAGTGACTTCCTCTCATCGTGATAAATGCTTGGTGCCTTAAGTTTCAAATATTTTATTATAATGATCTTTACTGTTCTTTAGGCTCAAGATTTATCATTCTCTTGGAACCATTCTAAACTTATAGAAACTGTGTTATTGTAGGTTTACAAGGCTCGTGATGTTGGCATTAACAGTGTTGTGCTTTTTCCTAAGATCCCCGATGCACTGAAGGTCTTGCTGTTTATTCCTTTCTCTGCACGCTGTCTTCTGCAGCTGAAAAGAATATTAACGTTTAACCTTTTCACTTGCAGACTCCTACAGGGGATGAAGCATACAATGACAATGGTCTAGTGCCCCGTGCAATTCGCTTGCTCAAAGACAAGTACCCTGAACTTGTGAGTACATTCTTACAGCTTTTGTTTCAATTAAGCGGGTCTGTGCACATGTTGAAATTGTAAAAATTACTATAGCCTGTGCTCAATTTTTCAGATTATCTACACTGATGTTGCTTTGGATCCTTATTCCTCTGATGGCCATGATGGCATTGTGAGGGAAGATGGTAATTGTTATTAATTCTCTGAATTGACTATGCAAACAGCCCATGGCTTCCTAACAACACAATTGACTTAATGTGTTTTAGAGGCTCAGATGTTGGTATTTTTAGCAATCTAGCTGATTGAAAGTGCAAAGCATGTTGTTCACCAATATTATTTTGTGGCATTCTATTAGGAGTCATTATGAACGATGAAACTGTTCACCAATTATGCAAGCAAGCTGTTTCACAGGTAATTGAGGGCCTTTTATAGTATGAACTCTACTCTTACTAAAGTGGCTACAGTTTAATTTTTTCTCGTCTGGAAAATAGGCTCGAGCTGGAGCAGATGTTGTTAGTCCCAGTGATATGATGGATGGTCGTGTAGGAGCCATTCGAGCAGCTCTGGATGCTGAAGGTTTCCAGGATGTGCTGATAATGTCCTACACAGCCAAGTAACTACGGTGATTCTTTAATCTTTTTACACTTATCTAACATGACGCTATTGCTATATTTCAAATCACTAAATATCAGTCTTGCATTTGTATGCACAGGTATGCTAGTGCATTTTATGGTCCGTTTAGAGAAGCTCTTGATTCAAATCCACGCTTTGGAGACAAAAAAACGTAGGAGTCTGTTAGAATATGATCTCAAATTTCAGTTTGTTTATTATTTGCGTGAAACTCAAAAGATTCAATTTCTTGTGGAATGGATATTGCAGTTACCAGATGAATCCAGCAAATAAAAGGGAGGCACTGGTTGAACTTCATGCAGATGAAGCAGAAGGAGCTGATATTCTTCTTGTAATGATGCCTTAGCAGAAAGATTTAATATTGTACTTTCAATTTTTGTTAGGTTTGCTTTCGTTTATGATCAGGCACTTTAATATTCTTGGCAGGTTAAGCCAGCGATGCCATACTTGGACATTATACATATTCTACGTGAAAAATCCCCTTTGCCCATTGCAGCATATCAGGTAACTTTTGTATATTTCTGGCCATTGAGAACTAAAGTTGAAAATGCAAATTGGAAGAAATTCATCCTGGGTATTAATGTAAAGTCTTGACTCAAAAAACGTACACATGATTTTCAGATGTTGAGTCAATCAATGGTTCTAACGTTCAGGATGAATGTGCACCTGTGCCTGTTTCGTTTTGAGAGACATTTAAGTTTATTTTCCATTGCAAGTGTGTAACTCTAAATTCTGCCTGTCGTGGAAATTATGAAGGCTTCTGTTAGTAGTTGTATGTTCTCGTTTACAAATAACAGCAGTGCTTCAACTTGTTGTCAACTTAGTAAAAGCACATTTACCAGTAGGTGAAAAGTAACAGTGCATAACATTCTTTCGCCCATTTGTAACTGGCCTCTTATACTGCCACCAAAATGGTCTAGTATTATCTCTGCAGACTCACTCCATATCTAGTGTCTTCACTACTGAAGAACAAGATACTGGTGCATGATTGTATATGCACTGTAATTACCATTAATATCTCAATTTCAACACTCTGTCCGGAGATGGCTCACTCTTTCCTACATTATCAACTTTTCTTCCTACATCTGAAATTCATGCTGGAGAAGGCATCAGGAGTGCTAACATAATCTCCACTTTAGGAACCGAACAGAGCTTGTTAATGAGAAGCTATAGAGTAATTAGCATTATCATATTCCAACTGTTTTTGAATTGCTGATCCCTGTGAGAACATTCATAAATTGGAAGGATCAGTTTTCAACAAGAGGTGCAGATTATCTGAAGAAATCGTGGTTGTAATATCCACATATATTAGCTGATTTCTTTTTTTTTTCTTCGATACTGGTTGCATTTTAGATTCACTTGGGCTTGATCCAGAGATCTCTCTACTTTAAAAGATGTAAATAATCGTGTGAAGTATGTTGGGGCATAATAGGATCTCTTTTATGGCATTTGCCTGCTTCTTAGGTTGAACAAAACTAAAAATTGAGCAACTTGTAATCAATATGGGAAAAAACAGTCTAACCTAAAGGCTAGTGAATAAATGCTACGCATTGCTTTTTAGAAGGGGCTCCGTCTTTACCTTGGCTGATATATCATGTATTAAGCAGTCAATTTTCTAAGAGTGGATTCAAACAAGGATCACCACCGGATATAAAGAGGGGGGTTCCTTCAAATAGGACACCTAAGAAGCCCCTTCTGAAAAACAAAGCGTAGCATTTATTCACTAGCCTTTAAGTTAGACTGTTTTTTTTCCATAAGCCAACTGGAGAACTGCTTGAGTTCTTAGTGGCTAGCAGCATGCAGAATGACTTCATTTTCGCCCCTTAGAGTGGATTAATGCTTATTGACAATTCTCATACCCTTCACTTCGGCAAAACACCCATGTCTTGGTACCTAGTAATAATGTGCTCTTTTCTCTGTAGGAAGTATATTAGCTTCTCTTCATATCTGTGCTACTTGTTAGGAATAGCCAATTTCTCTTTGTTGGGTTTAGTAGACATTGGTCAGTTTTATTGGCAACTCTTAATAGAAGGCTTGCATGTACCGCATATATTGTGGTCGTTATAATAATATATTTGTTACTTTTTTAAAGGTTCAAATTGTCACATGTTATATCTGTGAAACTTCTTTCAATTTTACCAAAAGTTCTAGTATGTATTTTCAATTTGAGTACATGATACTGCAGTTATACAACATAATTTTACAAAAAGTGATTGTTGTAATTAAGAAATTTACAAGATGTTTACAAAAATATACTTGACATTTATATGCCTATCTCCTTCAATCACATGTCCAAATACATTGCACCAGAGCTTTGGAAATCCGTAGACCATGCTTCTTCCTGCTTGTTTTTCATTTTTTCTGTCTCGTTTTAAAACTTCTGTTTCTAGAAACCCATCGTTTCGCAATTTTTTTCTCTATACTTCACCATATCATGCTTTTTTTGCTTTTGATCCAGGTGTCAGGTGAGTACTCTATGATCAAAGCTGGTGGGGTTCTGAAGATGATCGATGAGGAGAGAGTCATGATGGAATCCCTTATGTCAATTAAGCGAGCTGGTGCTGACATTATTCTCACATACTTTGCTTTACAAGCTGCAAGATGTTTATGTGGAGAGAAGAGATAAGAAAGGTGTGATAACTAATCGATTGGTTATAAAGGGAACATTTGATTTGAAGTAGAGATTATGGTCTTCAATCTTTTTTTGTGTAATAGTTATTTCTGGAAAGTAAATATGTTGTCTTTAATCATTTTTGTGCAATAGTTGTTGCTAGCAGGTAACTTTTTTTAAAGGGTATACCTATGGACTATGGTGTAGAACGAGACACTAATAATTCTCTGACCAGTATTTATCTCATCTGTATATTTGGTGTGCATAACTTGTGCGAAAACTTCGTTCTATCTTTGTATTCTATCAAGGATGGCACTAGGATTATAATAGTGAGAGGCTTGAAGCACGAGACATGTTTATGTTCAAGGTTGAATAGAGGGTTTGGGTATTACAAGTGCTTGTATTCTTAAGAAATATGAGTGGTTGAGAGCATTGTTGTTGTACTCTTGTTTTCTAAGATATAGTGGAAGAAAATCATCTCTTGGTGGTAAGGCGATGTTAGCCAAGCCACACCCAATTACTCACAAGGTGATTTTTCTCATCATTATCGAACTCAACGATCATTGTTAAGTTGAAACAAAATCAATACTCAAACTTCACTTATTATACTAAGATGAAGACATTCTAGGATGAGTTAAAGATCCGTAGTCTATTTATTCCTTGTATTTGTGGAAAGACTGAAACATCTGAATAAGAAAGAAGAAAAGTCACATGCAGTTATACAACAGAATAACATGTGATAAATCAAACATGTTGTGAGAGGGCAAATTATCTTGATGCGATCTTTACCAACTGTCAAGAAATCTTATTCCCTTCTCTATGAAGAAGAAAAACGAGGACTAGTTGAATATAAGGGAGCATACTAAATTCATATTGTGAGTGTTAAAACTTAACCCAATTCCAAGCAACAAGGTTCTCGTCAATGATTTTTCTTCCTCAAAAACACAAGGGTCTAGGAAGCCACTTTTGTGCATTTACGCGCCACTCATACAGTAGAACGGTGCTAATATTTGATTGGCGTTCCTATTTGTCATAAGCTTCATGGAAAGAATATTCAACCTCTTAATCGAAACGAGAAAGTTGCTACAAATTAAACAAGCACTGAACCATCTCATGTTATAACGAAAATAACACTTGAAATAACACTTGATCAGTCACTGAAATTCACCCCTGATGATTTTTCTCAAATAAAGACCCTCTCCCGAAATAGTAAAAGCCCTCATTATGCAAATTATACATGTACTTTGACGCCCTTTTTTTCATCATCCACATTACAATATTCCAAATCAGTTAACTGGATTATTGGTAGTGGTGCTACAAATCATATAGGACATTCAATAACCAATGACACTCTTATGTCTTCTCAAATTTCTTTACCAAATGAATCTCATTGTAAGATCACGGGTGTTGGTTCTGCTCATTTTTCACATAACCTACATGTTAAAGATGTTCTTTGTGTTCCTTCCTTTCACGTCAATCTTCTTTCCATTAGTCAACTCACATTTGATCTAAATGTTAAGTCCAATTTTTCCCACTTTTTGTATATTGCAAAACCTAGCTTCGAAGAGGATGATTGGTATGGGGAAACAGTATAAGGGGTTGTACCATCTTGTGTCACACTCAGAGTTGTCATCATTATCACCACTATTAACTTATCATGTATATGCTCCATCAGCTATTACTTGGCATAAGCGGTTGAGACATCTTTCTAGAGCTTCATCTTAATCTTTGAGTGAAATAATTCATTCTTTTATATTTGATTCTCAACATTCATGTGAAGTCTATCCTTTGGTAAAACAAACTAGATTGTCATTTTCTTAGTTCAATTCAAACTAAGCACTCTTTTAATCTTGTTCATTGTGATATTTGGGACCTCATTGTATTGCAACTCATATGGGTGCACATTATTTTTTAATTATTGTTGATGATTATACATGAAACTCAAGGTTTGTTAAAATCATTCATCACATTTGTAAACACTCAATTCAATTGCCAAGTTAAATGTGTTTGAAGTGATAATGACTTGGAATTTACGTCATTGAAATTTTTTCTTTCTAATCTTGACATATTGTTTCAAATCTCTTGTCCCTCTATACCTCAACAAAATGGTGCTATTGTAACACCCGAAAAATTAGTAAGTATATTAAAACCAAAATTAGACCTTCTTGATGCTTGATTTGGTTATGTTTTATTTCATATGTTAAAGAGGGTTAAAAGAGCTTTCCAACGCCACTGACTGTGCGCGATTTGGAGTTCGGAGTAAAAAGATATGAGAAATTGAATTTTGAAATGCCATAGTTGCGATCGATTGCCAGGACTTACGATCGATTGGCATATTGAACCGATCGATCGCCGTGCGAAACGAACGATCGTAGTTACTATGATTTTTGTCTGTTTTATTTTCGGAGCAACTGATCGATCGGCAATATTTGTGATAGATCGACTGTAACACAGTAGTTTGAAAAAGGCATACGACGATCGATCGCCGTATCGCCGATTGATCGCCGGTTCCAGTTTTACGATTTCTAGCTTATTTTTGGGGTGGATTTGCATGGGAAAGATGTTAAATTCCAATTGGACTTAAATTACACGTCTCTAGAAGGATCTTGAGGCCTTCTTATTGGTGCGAAGTGTCCATGATATGGAAAATTGGTTTAAGAAGGGATTCTCCCCAAACTCTATATAAACCCTAGAGAGTTGGCTCGTGCTATTGGAAAACCTAGCCATAGAACGTCTAGAGACCTTTTCCTGCTCCTTCCCACGTTCACACACCTCCTATAAGGCTTCTTCTTGTGGGAGTTTTGCAAGAGCTTGGAGCGATAACTTTGGAGGAAGTGGAGGAGACAAGCAACACGTAAAAAGGCGGAATTAAGAGAATGATGGTTTTTTCTCTTTCTTCTCTTCTGTCATATGATGTTTATAAGTGTTTTGATTTAGTGTGAGATGAATGAATTATGCCCTTATTTTCCATGCTT
Organism: Houttuynia cordata; assembly: GCA_039654745.1. Classification (NCBI taxonomy): domain Eukaryota; kingdom Viridiplantae; phylum Streptophyta; class Magnoliopsida; order Piperales; family Saururaceae; genus Houttuynia; species Houttuynia cordata. The sequence goes on from CM077502.1 coordinate 32,398,063, forward strand.
ATTGCAACATAGTCATATATGCTTTCATGCTACGTGTCTAGATGGGAATTCACACCCAAAGTTGGTTGCTTTAATCATTATACAGAGATTAGAAGTTCTGATATTGCTTTGTTGACCATGATCCACGTTGAGTCATGTCTCTTAATGATTGTCTTGCATTAATTGTCTTATTTGGGATGTATTAATGACTAAAAGTGTGTTATATGTAAAGAGACATGATAAAAGGGTGTACTTTGGTAATTCCAGATAATCCCAGGGTCTGTAATTGATCTAGGAGGGGAGTATATGGTTTGTTAATGATATAATTATCTATAATGTGTTATTAAGTGAGATAATCAAATTTAATTAAGAGTCTTAATCTCAGCCAGAATTGTTTCTGTGCTGACAGTCTGTAATAAATAATTCATAACTAATTCAAATAAAATCAGAAAAATATAAAATCTGTGGGGTTAGAAACTAGACTCATGAGGGTATTATCAATAAAAATTTCAAAGGTTAAGTGTTACTGTACAAAGCACAGTAGCCGTCAGAAGAGGACTATTGTGCAGGAGGTAGTGAGCTGAATCTAAGAGAAAATACTAAGTATAAAAATAACATTATGTAATATAATATAATAATAATTAACGTGTCAATACTAGTAATTGGACTATATACTTATGGAATATCACAGTAAGAATTGGGTTAGAAGTAATCTAATTAGGAGGGATAATCCTTTGATCAACAGATTCATAACTATCTATCTTAAAAATGTTGATGTCGGTTTATGATTTCGCCTGGAATTCAAATCATCTAAGATTCTTTGGTATTCTTATTTCTGATATTTGTATTATAAAATTTTAATGTGTATGGGAAATTCCTATCTAGGGCTGCGCATGAAAGGTGTGTATTGATTGTATTATACTCCTTGGGTGAGTTGTTATTATTTGAAGTATTTGGATTTTCTTGTTATTCCAAGAGTGAATTGTATGCCTCTGAGAAGATTTGTTGTTCTATCCTACTCCGATAAGCGAGTTATGTGTTGGCCAAAGACTTTGATACTTCTATCTATACTCCGTGAGGGAGTTTATTCTGGTAAAAAGATACCTTATGATCTTAGAGTGTTGCGACCTCCATTCCTTTGAAATATTGCTCATATTGCTACATGATTATTTCCTCCACTAGAGATCTTGCGAGATTCTCCCTAAGAGTGGATTCATAGTATTCTCAACTAAGCATTGCTAGATCTTGCGAGGTCATCAATATTTATGGAGTTGCGATTCTATACTGCCTGAAGGGAGGCACTATACGTACGTTAGACTGTTGACATTACAGAAGGTCTTCAGCCTCCGCCCATCGTGTCCGTAAGCACTGGTGGGGCCAGCATCCTAGATGCATGGCAGGGTTCCAAAAGAGGACCCCTAGGATAGTTCTGGTATATTATTTTAGTCACTTACGAGCTACCAGTTCAGTGAGCAGAAATTGTAACTCCTTTGATATGATTGCTATTCTCTCCTTACACATATATTTGTTCAGAGTCTTATTGATGTTTTCATATACTTGCGAGTTGGGATTGTTCTTGACTAACCTTTCAGGTGTATAGACCTTGGTTCAGTCCAGATGTTGTGGAATGTTCACAATCCTTTGTTATTCTTATTCTCTTCATACTGTTTATTTTAATTCTGTGGGTTTTTACATCCTACTAAGTGTTTTTATGAAATACTCATGCATCCTCTGATGCAGGCGCAAATGGAAATTGAGATCAGGAAGTGCAGTAGTGGAAAGGCAGTTACAGGAGCCATGAAGAGTTTTAAAGACTATCTAGTTATTTATTTTGCTTTTATTGATGCTTATGACATTATTGGCAATTGTATGCCATAGACTTATAGGTTTATTTTATTTGATTTTCTTAAATAGATTATTATTAAGTAAATTTATTTCATATTATTTATTGAAGTATGTTATTGTATTACACTGATTGCGGGCATAATCAGTTACACATTCTTTTAAGATGATTGTAATCGGTAGTAAAATCGACTGTTCGATCGCGTGCTCGGGATCTCTACCTCGAAATGTATCTCATTTGTTGGCTTCCGCACTCCGATTGAGGTATGGGATTTCAGGGCGTGACAGTTGTGGAACACAAACTTCGCCATTTACTAAATGTTGGTCGACCATTAGGATTTAAAGGCAATCTTCCTTTACAATTATGGGGAGAAACCCTACTTACTACTGCTTACCTTATTAATTGCCTTCCGACACCGGTATTCTATCATAAAACTCCTTATGAACTTCTATACAACAAACCTCCCATCTACACATACTTACAGGTATTTAGTTGTCTCTGTTATGCCACCGATCTTCAACCCTTAGCCAAATTTTCACCTCGTGCTCGCCGTTGTATTTTTGTTGGTTGCCCTCCTGGACAAAAAACTTACCATGATATAATCTTTCATGAGAATGTTTTTCCCTTTTCCACTCTCAATCTTGAAATAAAACCAGAGACTCTTCCTTTGTCTTTCATACCTCTATGTACTTATGATCTAAACCCTACATTAGTTTTACCTTCACCAAATTCTACTATTTTAGCACTTGACCACTCATCTCCATCTCCCGATATGTGCACTTCCTCACCATTATCTCATATGCCTTCATCACCTATTCCCTTTCCATCACCTTCAAATTCACCTACTATTGCTCTTGTTCTTTGTCGCAGTGATCACCTTTGACAACCATATGTGATACTCTGTGATTTTCATTGTGGATAGGCTAGTGCACAAACTTTTACTACATCTCCTAGCATGCCATCTTCTTCACAGTCAGGTACTAGATATCCCTTAACTTTCTTTCTTATAATTCATTATCTCATTCTCATAAATGTTTTATTGATACCATTTCTAGTACTCTTGAGCCTACAACATATGCATAGGTAGTTCATGAAACATTAGCTGACTGCTCTTGCCAACTAACAAACATGGTCATTGGTTTCTCTTCTCCTTGGGAAACAATCCATAGGCAACAAATGGGTCTTTTGCATCAAGTATACTTAAAAAGGCACGGTGGAACGTTACAAAGCATGTTTGGTAGCCAAAGGCTTTTCTAAAAAAGAAGGTCTAGATTATCATGAAATTTTTTGTTGCCAAACCAACCATTGTGCGTTATCTCCTTGCATTGGTTGCTGCTTGTAATTGACCATTATTTCAAATGGACGTTCATAATGCCTTTCTCCATGATGACTTAGATGAAGAGGTATATATGACTCCCCCCACCAGGTCTTTGTTGACAGGGGAGAAGCTGGTATATCGACTACACAAATCCCTCTATGGACTTAAACAAGCACCTTGAAACTGGTTTTCAAAGTTCTTAGAAGCCATTAGAAAGGCTGACTTTGCTTAATCTCATTCTGATCACTCACTATTTGCTCGAGTAAAAGATTCATTTCTAACAATAGTTCTCATTTATGTGGATGATATGATCATCATAGGGAGTGATGAAATGACTATTAATGATCTTAAACTCTTTCTCTATCAGCAACTCCATATTAAAGATCTTGGCTATCTAAAGTATTTTCTCAGTTTGGAAGTGGCAAGATCCAAAGTTGGTATTGTTGTTTCACAACTAAAATATACTTTGGAAATTCTAGATGATGTTGCCTTTCTCAGGTACAGCCAATTGATTTTCCCATGGATCAAAATTTGAACCTTACAGGTCATCAAGGTGATATCTTGCTAAATCCTTCTCGTTATAGAAGATTGATAGGATGGTTAATTTATCTTACAATTACTAGGCTAAATATCACTTATTTTGCAAACATTCTAAGTCAGTTTATGCATGCTCCAATAAAGCCTCATTAGGATGCTACTATTCGCGTTGTGAGGTATTTAAAAGGAAGTCTAGGTCTTGGGTTGTTGTTCTCCACCAATAATTTTCCTACGCTAAAGGCTTATTGTGATGCTAATTGGGCTAACTATCCCATGACAAAAAGGTCAATTTCAAGATATTGCGTGCTCTTTGGAGACATCTTAATTTCTTGGAAAACAAAGAAACAAAAGACTGTGTTTAGATCATCTTCAGAATCAAAGTACAAGTACATGTCTGTGATTGCTGCAACTGGTGAACTCACTTGGCTCAGATTTTTGTTTAATGACTTGCAAGTATCCTCGATACCTGCTAAATTATTCTGTGACAATCAAGCAACTCTTCATGTTGTTGCAAATCCCGTATATCATGAACATATAAAGCAGAATCCCCTATATTGAACTTGATTGTCATGCTGTAAGATAAAATATTCAAGCAGAACAAAGGTTTTCAAAACCGGACTGGTCATCGACCCGGATTGATGGCCAGTCTGGTTGGACCACGGTCAAACCACGGGTCAAATCGGATTGACCCGGTATTTGATGTTATGAGTGAAGCCCACTTCAGATATATGATAAATATATATATTATGCATTATTAACGTCAAAACCTACGTAGCCCAGTTAGTTAATGACTTAGGTAACTTGTATACAAGTCCCTATTTTGAATCCTGCTTTAGGCAAAAAAAAATTCGCCAAAAAAAATACCATGACCCAATCAGATTCTAGACCGGACCGGTCCGATTCAGCGTTTTAATAGGTTAACCGGCCGGTTTAAAAGTAAACCGGCCGGCTCAATTGATCGGAGTGGACCATCCTAACTGAACCGGTTCTTCGGCCGGTTTCGGTTCTTTGCAGTCAGATCGGTCTGTCTGGTCCGGTTTTGAAAACCATGAACAAGACAGATCATCACTAAGTTTATCCCTTCATCTGATGTCTTCATGAAAGCTTTAGGAGGAAATAACCTCAAGAATTTAATATGCTAGTTTAACATTCTTGACATACATGCTCCAACTTAAGGGAAGATATTACAATTTTGATTTAGCTTGAATCATGTAATTGAAGGTCAAAGTATCTTGCTAAGAAATACTTAATTGTTATCTTTGTATATTTAGATGATTATAATCTCATTGATTTAAAATTTAATTGATATGCATTCCCATTCATTTAGAATTTAATTGTAATCCTATTGACTTGGGATTTAGTTGATTCGTTTCTTGATTAAGTCCCTTAGATTAAAGATATGTAAGTTGTTATACACTCATGTAACCTTATTTTTCAAACATAGAGAAATATACATAAAATTTTCTCGACATCCTTTTGTTTAGCTAAAGAAATGTGAAATTGGCTTGTAGTGGAAAAATTATTTGGGCCTGCCCAGCCCATGACCCTCCACACAGGGTATTTCTGACGGGCAGTGATAACCCTACAGCAGATTTCTACACATTTTCATACCCATTTCTGATAGTCTAGGGGCATTTCTGATATCTTATACTCACTAAAGTGGGGGCCTTTTATTAGATGAGCACAAACCCACGTGGAACGTTGACGTGCCAAATAAGTTCTCTTTAGAATGGCCACTGACAATACCTCCAGGCTAGGGGGTTGTGTCGCTCTCCCATTGGTGTTTTCTATAAAAAAGGGTTAAAGGCCCTTTTGCATCAAAGAGGGTTAGTGAGACATATAATGGCCTTGGAGTTAAAAACTTAAAAAGCATGTATAAAGATAAAAAAAAAACCCTAAAAAGTCAATCTCAAAAGAGTGCCAAACAGCTCCTAATGAACAAAAGATCAGAAGTGCTCGGATCTCCCGTAACAAGATCCCAAATTCTGCCAAACCTTCCTTTTCATGTTGTTCAATATGTGACCAACCATATTGTAACATTATAGCACATTCTTGAAGGGTAATAATATTCCTACTCTGGCCTTAGAGAACTAGAATTGAAACTAAAAAATAGACATTCAAATATGTTACATATCAAATCCATATATTACAACATGCGACTGTAGATCAAGGTATGGATATAAGCTGCGTTTAGAAGCTGAAAATGATTTATGATGAAAATCTTTCACGGTTAAAATTTATCATCTCAAAAAGAAAATTGACTGCAATAAATAACTTTCAGCTGTGAAAAATTCCTCACACCTGATGCTCACTATAAAGTTTTTCACCTTTTTCAGGGTGAAAGGTGAAAATTACTTACGAATTCTTGTCACTGACAATTTTGCCTCACTTTCCAAACACATTTCATGTCTTTCACATCTGAAACACTGATTTTTCACCCTGAAAATTTGATTTTTTCAACTTTTCAATCACATGTAATCCCCTACCTTAAAAAATACCGTGCACGAGAGCATGGATTGCCGACAATAGCAGGTGTGGAAGTAAAATTTATCCCTACAAATGCCCGCAGTTTTTAAAAAGTACATTTCGTATTTTACCATCTTATTTTGACAGCTCGCATTTTTGTTTAATATGGAAGTTTGCTAGTCGTTAGAATTGAGTAAGAGCAACAGTAAGGGCAGAACAAGTAGGGTCCCCATTGATTTGTGGTGGATAATGTTGGGTCAATTTCCATCAAGCACAAAAAATAACATTTTTTTCAAAAAGGAACTGTGATCTTGCCTCCAGACATACACCAACTTCTTTAGCAAAAAAATTAAATAAAAAAAAATGAAAGAAATACCACAAAACAATTCAAGAAAGTGCATGCAGCCCGGTGTCAATTCGATCCAAAAGGATAACTATCAATGGGTGTGTGGAGAAACAGGATATGAATCAGCTTCAAACTGTTCTGCCTTAGGATAAAATGGTTCGAAATAAAAAGCCATACGATGTCGCCTCGCCTCATATCACGACTTTTTTTATCTTAATAATTAGAAGGCATATGCAATTTCCTTTCACTCAATTGGCTCAGATTACTCATTTGCTATAATAAAATTGGGGGTAATCTTCCAGCTTAATTAAAAAGCCAAATACAATCTAATTTATTTTAGAATCAAACAACATATACAAGTAGTCCTAGGAATTTTTTCACTAATAAAACAAAACCAACAATAACACCAGTTTACACATCCAGAATGTCTTGCAACATGTCTCCAAATTTGGAAAAAGCCAAAAAAACAAAAATACAAGAAGAAAACAAGAGCAAAAACCCAAAACTCTCAGCAACAATTCTATGATCATTTGCTAACCTACCTCTATCAAACAAAAATCAAGAAACAAAATCAAAATGTAAAAGAACTCCTACATCTATCCAATTAAATTACAGACAAATTTAACTCCAACAATCACCAAATCACCAGCATAGCCAATATTTTCACAAAGAGGCGTAGAAACCAGATTATTCGCCTATCGCAAATCAATCCAAATTGGCGATAAGCGATAGAAATGATCTGATTCATATGCATAATTGCATATACAATCTTATATTGTTATCATTCCTCTATAAACAAAAACTCAAAAACCCACCATAACCATTTACACGTATATGATGAATTCAAATTACAACAATCCAAGAAAGGAAGAAGCCGACATCATTAGATACCAGCCTTACAAATCCGATCCACTCAGACTACAAAAAAAAAAAGTTAAAGATTACATAGACGGAGGATAGGGGTCTACCGGCGGAGGCGGAGGAGGGAATTGACGAGGCGGGAGAAGGCGAAGCGGATCCGGGGGTAGGCACGGAGGGTGTAGATGGCGGTCTGGCGGAGGATGACCTCCACCGTCTCCACGAAGAGGTTCAGGCTCCTCATCGGCGGCACGTACAAGGTAAGCGGCGCCGCCGAGAAGGCCACCGCGAACAGCAGCTGCAGCATCACAAAACCCACTAACGCAAAGCCCCAAATCGATAAAAAAAAAAACTAGCGAGATTGAAACAATGGAAAGGTTTGGGAGGATTGAAAAATCTCTGGAACTTGATTCTCTGTCTCAAATTTACTTATAGTTTTCAGGAATTTGGGGTTGAATTTAATTTTTTATCAATTGGGGGGTGATATGTTCCTGGTGTTGGGTTGACCAGCAGGTGGTGGGGGAATGGGGAGTGTGTATGTGTGTTTCTATTTGTTGGCCATTTGCAGTGATTTTAGGCTTGGACTTTGGGGGTGGGGAGGGGAGGGGATCGAGAAGGGTGGTTGTCTCAAGGAGAGTGGATACACAAGTTACGGTTTTTAAAAATCCTGCCAGCCCCCTCATTTCTCTCCCGCCAATCTATCCCACTTTATTTATTCTCATTGTTTGAGGATATAAGGAAGCTAGCTTCAGCTCAAGACTCGGGCTAGCGCTATAGGGCGGCATCCGTCAGATCATATGGGCCCATTGATCTCATTCTGTCGTACAACGCACTCCGTAACAGCGCAAGCAGGATTTTTCTTAGCATTGGTAGAGACTATATATAAATAATGTAGGAGGATATAGAGAAGCTTTTGTTAGAATTTACCAGCTTAAAGGTTAGAAAGCCGACCCCTGTTGGAAAAATATACCTTGAATTTCTTAGGGGTGTGTTTGGTAATGGGAATTTGCATTCGGGGATTTGGATTTTGGGGGCCCGAAATCCCAACCCACTGTTTGGATGTTTTTTTGTTTGGAATTTGGATTGCCATCAAAATCCGCCGGAATTCAGGAATTTCCATTTTTAACAGGAGACTAGAGATTTCTAAATGACGTGTGGGAGACGTCATTTAGAAATTCCGGCTCGGGCTCAGGCTCGGACTTGGGGGAGTCGGGAGTGACAGCCTTCTCCCCAAATCACTTCCGCCCTCCGCCAATCGTCCTCCTCTGCTCTGCCCTCTACGGCGCCGGCTCCTCCGCCTCCTGTCTTCCTCCATGGCCATTTTCAAATCTTCTATAACTCCTCTGTCGCAGCTCCCCTCACCACCCACCTGAACTTCTCGATGACTTCCCTCCCTCCGCCTCTACCGCTAGCCGGTACAGGTGCGCCATGGGGTAACCGGCCTCTTCATGCAGCTGGGCTGCCTTATAAAGGAGAAGGCCAAGAATGACATGTAGAAGCTCTTCTCGAGCCTCTCCAAGACCCGAGACAACCTGGCTGTCATCGACGAGCTACAGCTCTACTAAAATTCGAGGAGACTGATCGTGTTCTAGATGAGCTCGAAGAGGTTCTTCATTTTTCATTTCTCAATTTCACTTTTTTTCACCAACTTTTTTCCTTTCCACACTTATTTTTGTTGAATGAGTTGCTGTCAATGTCTAGTTGTAATGATTTTTTAAGTAATTTTCATCAAGTATTTCTTTTATAAGTTGTTTGGTTATGGGTTACTATTCTTCTTTTTTGGTATTCAAAGTTCCTAGCTTCTTCTTTAATCAATTTATTATTGTCAATGTCTGATAAATTTATTACTTCATCAATTATGTCACTTGGTTTTTGCATATAATGGCAGGATTTCACATTATAAAATGAAAGAAATTGGACCGTTGAGCCTTAATCCGCTTGTTAAATCGATCTAGTTTGCTTATTCAGTTTTGGAAAGGCTGTTGAATTCTAAGTGGTTATTTGATTTTTCTGTAATATTTAGATCAGCACCATGCTAGTCCCCATGTGCCATTTCTCCTCTTTTGGGAAGGAGGATGGATTCTGTAGTGAATAGGGGCAAAGACTTTTGTGACTCTAAGCTTCTTGATATGGGTTTTGATGATCATTAAAAAGAAGCATATTTTGTCAATAATTAAAGTTTACATTTCGGATTTCTTAACAATGGTTCTTTGCAATATAAAAAAACCAATGGTTCTTTGCTACAGAAAACTTCAAATGAGTTTATTTTGGCAATTGATTGTGCTCTACCAATACAAGGAATCCAATGAGGTAGTTAATGACGTCAGGAGAATAAAACCATTGTTGCAGACCTTGCATCGAACAAAGAATATTATGTCGCAAAATGAAATCCAAATCTAAATCAAAACTACTAATATAAGTTCCCAAATAAGAAATTTTGAAATCTGCACAGATTTGTGAATACACAATGAAATACCTTCCATTGCCAAACAATGATTTTACGAATCTAAAGCTTCTCCTCTATAAATTCAGAAATCTGTGCATTCTCAAACCTTTTGAAAAATCCAAATCTATGTTCCCAAACGCACCCTAGAAGAAGAAGAAAAAGCATGTCTGGTCTATCGGCCATTTCTGGCGGTAGACGGGTAGGCCGCTCCTTTCTTTGGAGGTCCGGTAGATCGCTCCTTTCTTGCGGTAGACCGGACCCATGGAATGTGGCTTCTGGTAAACCGATTAATTTTGCGGTAGATCGATTCCTTGCAGCGTGTTACGGAAACTTTCATTCTAAAGTAAATTTGCTTGAGATTCTTTCTCATATTAGACTTATGGATGTCCAAAAGCCTATAAATTAGGGGCTCCTAATATAATCTATTTCTTATATTCTCTCTAGGTTTACTCAAGAATTTGGGTGGTTGAGAAGCTTAAAGATAAGACTTATTTGTGCTCAAGGTTGACGAAGGGTTTGGGTATTGAGAGCTTGTATCTCAGAGAAATTTGTACTTTATCTTCTACGACATAGTGGAAGAAAATCCTTTCTTGGCGGAGACGCAGCTTGGCCGATCCACACCAATTTGCTAGTGTTCTTGTGTTTTGTTCAATGCTTATTTTCGTTGTCGAATATCTCAAGTGTCATTGAGGCCACACGATCTTCACAATTGGTTGCGGAGCTTTGGTTCAGTGGATTTGTGGTCAAGATGACAAAGGGCTTAAGAGGCTTCAAGATTGAGAAATTCGATGGTAAAGGAAATTTCGGTTTGTGGTAACAGAGAGTGAAAGGTCTTCTGCTTTAACAAGGGTATTATAAAGCACTCTTTAGAACAAAGAGCAAACCAGCGGCGACGAGCAAGTCGATACAATGAAAGAGTCGAAGAAAATGGATAAAAGGGAGAAATCAGAGGAGTTCAACCAGGTAGATTGGGAAGAGATGGTGTTGAAGGTGGTGAGGACTATCCGATTTGTCTATTGGATGAGGTAATTCTAAACGTTATGAGTATTGATAATCCTATAGAATTATGGCTTAAGTTGGAGAGTATACAATGCTAAATCCCTAATGAATATGATTTATCTCAAGATGTTGTATGACATCGACGATAGTAAATTTAAAGGTCCTTCTGGCTAAATTTTATTGTTGCTGTTACCATAGAACAGGAGCATTGCTTCTAAAGTCTGTCTCCTTCATATAAGGTGGTGGTTACTTCTTTATGGGTCAATAAGGATATGTTGATTTTAGAAGAGGTTACCTCAACACTTCATGTGGAAGAGAAGATTATGAAGTCTCAAGCAGAAGGTACATTGGATGGAGATGCCCTTATAGCACGTGGAAATCTTATAAAAGGGAAGGGTAAGTTCAAATCTAAGGTTACATGTTATTATTGTAAATAAGTTGGGTGTCTAAAGGAGTGTCAACAGAGGAAGGAAAATCAGAAGAAGAAAGGTGAAGATTCTTCTAATGATCAAGTGAATATTGTGGGAATCCTTGACAGCGAGGCTATGTCTGTCACGCCCAAATTTTCCTGGCTTTATCGAAGTGCGAAAGACTTATAATTAGGGAATGCCAGGATCATTGGGGAAGCGACGTGGTAACCATACCATCAATTGCACAATAATTAAAAGCGAGTAATTGAATAATAATAACATGAGAATGAAATTATCAATTAAATAAAAAGTAAGCATTATACCTTTAATAAAATTTATACTAATCAATCATTAGCACGCGGACCATTATTTCAATGTTTAACAAAACAAACAATAAATAAATCTTCTTGGTTCCCCTTTTAAATCTTTGCGTCCAGTTAGATTCCAACTTAATTCCTGTCTTCATCTGCATCATAGGATGTATGAGAACTCCGAAGAACTACTCAGTAGGATGCAAAAATAACCATAGAGAAACAGTAATAAGGTTCCAGGTGATCACAAAGGTAAGGAGTTAACAAAGCATAACTCAACATTGGAAGTTCCATAAATATGAATCAAAATAGGTCATTATCAAAGATGATTGATTTCATCAACTCCAAAAGAAAATTAATGTATAGAGTTATGTAGTAAACAACAATAAGAGACTTCTACAATGTCAAGGGATATCAATACCCAATAAATTTCAGAATAGCCAAAGGGCCTGAAGATTAACAATTTATACTCTCAGATCAACACCACTCGCAAGTGGGTACTTGCTCGATTACCCTAGGGATTTTTTCTTTGAAACCCTGGCATGTATATAGGATACGAGCCCTATCGGTGCTCATGGACATAATGGGCGGAGATTATCAGACCTTCCGTGATGCCTGACTAGCCTAAGGACGTACATATATGCCTCTCTTTGGGCGGGAGCCGCAAGGTTTCAAAAATTCCAAAGATCTCGCAAGATCTACATGGCTAATATGAGCATACTATGAGTCCATCTTAGGGAGAGCCTCGTAAGGTCTCTTGTGGAGAATAACACAATCAATGGTGCACAAAGCTAGAGGTGCTGCAACATCCCCTAGAAACTAATTCTTTTAGTTCCAACCGAATTGTTAATAGCAGACAAAGACTGAAGTTCTCAACAATACAAATATGTGACACATGATTAGGATTTTGCGTAAGAACTCTTAAATGAGAACTACTGAACAACTGATGAACAAAGCACTTAGGTGTATGAAGGCATTAGGTTGAAAAGACAAAAAAAATAGATAGAAAAGCAGACAGGTTCTGCAGAGACCGAAACAGTTGATTAAAACATATGGTTATGACCCTAATGACTCAGATGATCCTAAGAGATTCTTATGTGTGATTTATTAATGTTCAGCAACTTGTTACTAGATATTTTCATGTTACAAAGATTTACTTTTAGTCATAGATTAATTACTTTTAATAGAAAGAATGTACTATTTTGAACAGAATAGTAGATTTTGAATAGAAGCCATGCACTGTACAAGTAGATTAAGGACTTATAATTTTTACAGTAGATGTCCCCTATGGGTCTAGATTCTTACAAATTTTATGACATATTTTTGAGATTTTTTTGGAATTAGTGACGAATTATTTTGTTTAGGTGGTTGGCACAAAATTGCATCTGGCCAAGAACACTATTATGTATCAAACTTAATTGGCAGTTCTACTTCTGATTTCAAAAAGTATATGTGGTGTCATTATGCATGAATGAATACCTTTCAGTTGATGTATATCATCATTATTGTTAGTATGATGGTATTAATGATACATTCCAATAGTTTTACTTCATACATAAGAATATATATCCACCAGACAGTAGAGAACGCTGCCAGAAAGATTAGACTACTAATCCCAGATAGGTACATCACTACCAATAGTAGACAAACATCTGACGAGTTATATGACTAACCGACCAGTAAGAATCTAGAACAACCGAAGAGGTAGTCCTATGATAGATGTTAAACAATTAGAATATTGGTAGAATTATACATTTATCAATTGAAATGAATTTCATCAAGATATGGAATGACTTAAACTAGACAGCAAAGATGCAACTTAAAACAGTACGAATGAAGCATCAAAATAGGATAGAGTCCTTACTAATCTAATACATGTGGTATGGAAACGATAACAAGGAATCATTGAGGCAATTTCAATACTTTTCAATCAATATCAGCAAGATTGATTTCAATCACATGAACACAACTTAGAGACTTCATCACATCAATATAATCCAAAAGCATAAGATGAATGACATTAAAGTATATGAATCTAGGCATATCTTATCATTAAAGACATGCCTAAATAGATCTATGGAGAAAACCATCTTACCTTGTATACTTGTTGCAGTTTTCCTTGTTCGCAATTGATTTTGTTGCTTCACATCACTCCTCGGTGAACTCATCTGATCGATTAGCTAGGAGAAGAGATGGGAATGAGGGAGAGAAGTGTGCTGGTTGAAGGGTGAAGGAGAGGGGAACAACACAAGAAAGGAAAAGTGACAAGTTGACCAAATTAATGGCCATCCAGCACTATTGTTGGCTTAAGTAGTACTAGGGATTCCTAGTGATACTAGGACTCTAGTGAAACCTTTGATTAACTTCAAATTAATCTTGTCCATCCATCCATAACCTCCCTAAACTCCTTGGCATCCAACTCCATGGCGCCCAGTTCTGGTTTGATTCCAATTTTTGAATCCTACTACAATTCAGCTTTTCATGTTTATCTACTAATCAAATATGGTAACTGCCTAATTGACTCCCTTAATTCTTGGCGTCCCATCCTTGTGGCATCCTTCTCTTATGCCACATCATCTCCTTTCCTTCCCTTGTATAGATCATAATCCATCACATAATCTTCTAACTTTCCAATTATAAAACATCATGATCATTCTATTTTAATTCAATTTCAAATAGAGAAACTTCCTCTAATTGGATTCAAATTGAAATAAAAAGATAACAAACCAAAGGAGGAAATAATATCTACCACCACCTGGCGTCCAAGCAGTCTGCGCCTAGTAGATTGGTAACCAACTGGATTTTTACTTAAATGGTAACTTCCAGAAATTATCTTAGCCTTATCTAGGAATTACTATAAATTGTAACTTACCATCTAAGAGATCAACACCCACGTTGCACCCCACGTGGCACTAAGCTATGGCGTCCAGTCTCAACTTGGCGCCAGGCACTCCTCTGATGCTGGCGCTAGGCTCAGCTCCAACGCCAGTGAGTTCTATTTCAAACCTGGTCTTCTGCAAAATCCTAGTTATATTGTAACTAGGAAACATTTCACAATAATACTATCCATCAATATGAAGAACTTAAATATGGAAGCCTCACTTTCCTAATTTAGGTCATCCCAAAAATATTTTTTTTTTTACAAATTTTCTGGTCGTCACAATGACTGTCACTATAGGTATGACTTTCTACAATAATTTCGCAGTTCCTTTATTCATGTTGTTCATACCGCATTTGCTCCCATAAAGATTAGTTTGCCACGTATGAGCCTATTACTACTCAGCATGTTATAATTGGAAATCTTGACTCGTGTGAGATTATTGGAATTATAAGCATTAATATCATGTGAAATGGTGTTACATGCATATTGAATAATATTAGGCATGTCCCTGATGTAAAAAAAATCTGCTTTCGTTGGGAGAGTTAGATAGAACCGGTTGCGAGTTTCAAGCAATTGGTTGGGTGATGAAGATCACCATAGGAGATGGTTGGGTGATGTTGGGCAGAAGGATAGGGAATATATATGTGCTTCTAGGGTGTATAGCTGGAGGTGGAGTGGTGATCTACACATGAAATATGTATTTTATTATCTCCTAAACTTATGTATATACTAGTGTTTGATTAGAATTACTACTACTTTAATATAGTTTTTTATTTTTGTAGGAAACAAGAGTAATACACAGAAATAAGGTGAAAATTAACTCTAATGGTTAAATAATCATAACTTCGTGTTCAAATCTCTGATTGGACTGATTAAGCTTCATGTTAAAGCTCAAGAAGTCAGCTTTCCAACAACACCAACCACGCACAATTCGGAGTTCGGAACAGAAAGTTATAGCCATTGGAAATTCATGAACAGTAACTACGATCGATCGGCCATTCAACGCGATCGATCGCCTCAACCGCAAAATAGTGTTATTGAAGGAAATGATCGATCGGCACTTAAAATGATCGATCGTATCTATTGGAGTTTTTGGTCTGTGCAATACAGTAACAACGATAGATCGGAATCATACGGCATCGATCGCCACAACGATTGATCGATAGAAAATAACGAAGGACTTGTAATCGATCGGGAAGCGATCGATCGGGCGATCGATCATCGTGTGCGGAAAACTGAAATAAGCCCTATTTTGACTCAAATTTGAAAGGGGACTTCGTGGTTTCTCTTCAAACATATAAATAGGCCTTATGGGAGAACGTTTTGGGAATCTTAGAGACCATCTTAAGCAGAATTGGAGGCTAGAGCAAGGAGAGAAGATGAAGAATACAATGGTGATTTCTTTTCCAATGTGAGGCTAAACACTTTTCCAAGGCGTAGATGAAGCCCAATAAACTGGTTGTGTAGTTTTTATTTTCTCATCTTATGTTTTTACTCTAGTTGGTGTATGTATTTTATTGTATAATCACTGTTAATTCATTAAAGGTTTGTTCTTTGTACTCGAGAGAGACAAGAGTGAATTCTTGTGAGTTTCAATCCGAAGAATACTTGAGTATCCGAGAGGAACATAAGTAGACTGAGGTGTTATATGTCAATAAAGTTTCATTGATTTATACTCGAGAGAGATAGATCACAACTCCATGTTTTAATCATTTTATGTGCTACATTCGAGAGGAGAGCACTATAGTTTGAGTTGACAAGTGTATGTCCGAGAGGAATATGCTAGCCAATTGGAAATCTTTATTCAAAAAAGAGAGAGAGACGATACACTAGTTTATTGTGGTGGATTCAAAGCTTGGTCTTCTCCATATTGATTAAATCTCAATTAGATTAGCTAAACTTCATCGCTTTCTTTAGATTAATTAAAAACCGTAACTTTTCTCTTGAATTTGGTAAAGTATTCACCGTCCCTGAGGTTCGACAACCCTTTAATACTCACTGTAATACAATTGCCTTGTGCACTTGCAAGGGTTTAAATATTAAACGATCAAGTGGCTCATGGGTTGTACATGCAGGATTGGAACAATGGATGTCATCGAGATGTGGAAGAGGTTGGTGAAAGTACTGCTCAGGAGGAGGATTGTGTGTCCTCTTCTCAAGAGAGTAGTAGTCTTTAGGGTACTCTTGCCATAGCTCAATGTATTTTTATAGCATATTCCGTATTCAAAAGTGTAACATGTCTCTAATGGCTTGAAAGATTCAACCTTGGATATTACAAGAATGGTGAGGAAAATGCACATAAGCACTGGCAGAGACAGGGGGGCAAGCTGGGGCAAATGCCCCAGCTGACCTTGGGTTTTTATTAGGCAACTGTGTAAATGTCCTATATTAATTATGCCCCTCAATGTTTCATATTTGGGTTTTTCTTACATGGGTCCCCAGAAGGATTGCCCTTTCCCCGGTGAAAACCAGTTTAATACTAGTAGGAATCTTGGCTTTGGATGGCTAGGGTTCCTTTTACGTCTCTGTCCTATATCACTTGTTTGCATTAGAAAACCAAAATCAAGTTTATTTTATGCATTTTGGCTTTCTAATGCAGACTACTAACATGGGCCAGAGGGGGGATATGTAATTTGGTCATGGTACTTTGATAAGGGGGGATAGTTTTCTTGCTATTGTTGCCTGTAGTCTCCCCATCTGTGAAACAATATTTTGATTATTCTATAGTCCTAATTTTCACTATTGAACTGTGTTTTTAATATGAAATAAGAAAATTACGTTTTGATATTACATTTTCAAAAGTGAAAGAATTAGGGGTTTTACAAAAAAAAAGGTTGAGGCGAAGAAGAATGTTGGCAAATTTTAGAGGTAATTTTTTTGCCCCCCTTAGTCAAAATTCTTGGCTCCGCCCCTGCACATAAGGCACTCAACCTCAAGGTGGAATTGGGCTTGGTCAATTTAACACAAAAATGAGGACATTAGTGCACCCAAGAGAGGGTGGAAGGCTATGCTCAAAGTGGAGAGTGTAGGGGACACTTTTGGAGGTGGAGATCTTCTAAGTGACTTGGGGATTCAAGTGAAGGTGGAAATTTATGGGAAAATATGCCTTGAATCCCTTGGAAGAAGAAGAAAATGCTAAGAAATGAAGTGGACAGACACATGTCCGATCTACTGGCCATTTATGGAGGTAGACGAATAGGTCTTTTGGAGATTCAAGATGGAGTTCCGATAAACTGTTCATCTCTTGCAATAGACTGAACTACGTGTGGTGGCTTCCGATAGACCGGCTCCCTGTGGCATGTTATGTGAAACTTTCTTGCCAAGGTAGACTTGTTTGGGATTCTTTCTTCTATTAGGCTAGGGACTTATGGACGTCAAAAGGCCTATATAGGGGGGATTCTAGGGTTCCTAATTTGATCTCTCTCTCTCTCTCTCTCGTATTCTCAAGGTTCTTAATTTACTTAAGGGTTTGAGTGGTTTATAGTTTGAAGCACAAGATTTGTTTGTGTTCAAGTTTGAGGAAGGGCTTGGGTATTGAGAACTTGTTATCTCTGAGAGATTTAAGAAAGTTTTTTGTACTTTATTTTGAATGACATCGGGGAAGAAAATCCTTTCTTGGTGGAGGGGAGGTTTGGCCAATCCAAACCAATTTGCCGGTGTTCTTGTATTTTGTTCATTGTTTGTTTTCCTTATTGAATATCTTAGATTTCATTGAGGATACATGATCCTCACAACCCCATGAGAAAGGCCTCATTGAAAAGAGAGAAAACAAGAAACTCACCCCTTGATGCAGTTTTTTTAAGCACTCTCAACTAAAATTGTTTTGGCGGCAAAGGTGACAAGTCTAGGAAAAAAGTGAGGCATAAATTGCTTTATTTTAAGTTGTTGACATCAACATTAGGGGTGTGAAAACAACTATCCTTATTCGAGCTTAGAAATCCAGCCTACTAATCGTTTAAATATTAAATCCTTACAAGTGCACAAGGCAATTGTATTACAGTGAGTATTTAGGGTTGTCGAACCTCAGGGACGGATAAATAATCTACCAAATTCAAGAGAAAGTTGTAGTATTTAATCTAAGAAAAACAGTAAACTTTAACTATTTAAATGATTTGAACTTTTATGGAGAATTGCCAAGACTTCGAATCTACCACACAATAAACCAGCTTATCGTCTCTCTCTCTCTCTTGTATAAATTCCTAGTTGGCTAGCATATTTCTCTCGTACATATACTCGTCAATACAAAATGTCGTGCTCTCCTCTCAGACGTAATACATAAGCAATTAAAACATGGAACTGTAATCTCTCTCTCTCTCTCTCTCTCTCTCTCTCTCTCTCTCGAGCATAAACCAATGAAACTTTATTCCTTTATAACACCTTAGTCTACTCACGTTCCGCTCGGACATGCAAGTATTCCTCGGATTGAAATTTACAAGAATCACTCTCGCCTCTCGAGCACAAAGTATAACTCTCAAATAAATTAATAATGATTGTATAATAAGATTCATACACCAACTAAGGTAAGAGTTAAGATGAGAGAAAGAAAACGATACAATCAATTTATTCGAGTTTCATCTACGGCTTGGACGCGAGTTTAGCTAGCCATTGGACAAGAAGAACACTGCTGATTTGTCGGAGTCATTTTCACTATTCATTGAAATACTGTTCACAAATCGTAGCAATTTATTGTTCACGTGCACTATTAAGCGTCTCCCCCAAAGCGCAGTTCACTATAGCAAATTCGAAAATCACTGTAGCAGTGCAATGTTGTCCAAAAATCGCTCCTTTCTTCCTCTTCTCCCCTCCGGCCGAAACCCTGTCGGAATCCGGCGAAAAATCTCCCCCAAAATTCTATTTTTTTTCGGCCATAGTTCTATATTTTTATAGCAGTTCGAAATCAAAATCCTCCTTTGTTTTGGACTCCAACTCCGTGACTTCCCATATTGAGCATGATTCTGTTCCAAAACAGAACTTTCCAATTCTGCCACGGCTGTTTTTGCCTTCCCGATTAGCACTACTGTTCCTCCACTCGTCGACCTCTCTGCCGCCATCTATTGTCCACCGCCGTTGCTGATCATGAGCCTCACTGTCGTCCCACGGACCCAGCTCAGCCCCCGTCATTCCCGGTTGAAGACTACACCGGCGTTTGATAGAGCGCCGTGTTTTGCTCGTCTGAAAGGAAAGGCCCGAGCTTCGGCTCGGGTAGATTCTTATTTTATTTTATTTTCTTTACTGAACCGAACCAAAACTGAACCGGTCGGTTCAATTCTTTCCTTTTCTTTTCTTTTTTCTTTCTTAGCCAAAACCCATCGTATCGATCTCATTTGCCATCTCTCATCTGAGCGATTCTTCTCTTTAATTAAAGCCCGTCTTCTCCTTATATGTACGTCAGCGGCTCATTATGGTTCAAGCGATCGATCACGTATACTGTGCAAATCAATCACACACTATTTTTACATACAAATCTTCAAATGATCATAACTTTTCGCTCAGAACTCCGAATTGCTCACAGTCAGTAGCGTTGGAAAGCTGACTTCTTGAACTTTAATATGAAGCTTGAAGTAGTCCCATCAGAGATATGCAACCAAAGTAATGAAGATTCAACCATTGAATTCACGTTTCACCATATACGCAGCTTCTTCATATTTTCCTACAAAAATAAAAAACGACATTAAAACATCACTAAATCTAATTAAATACTAACATAAACATAAGTTTAGAAGCTAATCAATTACATAATTCATGTATAGATCACCTACCTTTGTATCAATGTAGCACCCCAGATTTTCCAAATCGTTTTTACATGATAAATATTGGAGATGCAATGGATCCTTAGTTATATATACATGGGTAAAACAATTAATTTGGAGAATCACTTTGGTTTTCTAAAACATTTCTGAAAATCATTGAAATACATATTAAGGGGCCATTTGGGCGTGAAAAATCAACACCATCCAGTTGAAAAAAATCCAGCTGGTTAGAATTTTTAGGATAATCCACTAACCAGGTGGATTTTTGGAAGTGGATGAAACTAATTTTTTACACCCCAAACAACCCCTAATAATTATCTATTCAAATCAAAATATGGAAATCTCATATCTGTCTAGTATGTGCAACAGTACAATCCCTTCTCAGACATACAATAAGCTTATCAACAATGGTTCACTCACGAGCTTACATTAAAAGAATGAATACTAAGAGATCTACTTGCTAAAAGATGTTCTTTTCCACTCGTCCTTCCCTTGCTCTTATAAAACTGGAAAAATGGTGCAGCTGAGTATTTTCACATATTGAGTAGAACAACATAATACAATAGTTGATTTCAATGACATTACAATAATATCAAACATAATTATTCAACCAAACATACAATTATTAGAACAACCAAGCGTCCAACGTGCATGACTAACCCTAGATTATTTCTAGGTATTCTAGTTGTTCTACTCTTCCTTGAGGTTCTTGAGGAGTGTTCTCTACCTCTATACTCTACTTTCTAGTGAGGATTTGCTTCCAATAGATGTCTCCGTTCTTCTTTTTTCTTTTCGAATCAAGTTCACCACACAACTGGAAGTCCTGAAAGGAATTCATGGTTCCCACTGGTTTGAGTTACGGGCACCATAAAATTTGCCATAACTCTACATGCATTCTTGATCTCTTATAGATTGAAGCACTCAAGACGACCAATCTTGATACAGGGTTTTGTGCCTTTCTCCATTGATTTCCTTCAGTGAGAATCTTCCTTTCAAGGCTTACATGTTGAACCGAAGGGTTGACAGTATTGGTCTTTCGAACATGTTAGTACATGCTTTTTCATTCTTCCATTGTGACCTAATTTATTACTAAGTCACTTAGCTATTGAGATGTGTACTTTCCTACAAATCATCTCTTACTGTTAGACTTTATGTAGTCCTCTAACTTGTAATGTGTCTAACATACAATATTCTTCTTTCTACTATACAAGATTAATTACTTAGCAATCATTAAGGCATTACATCATGCATGTTCGATTTATTTCCATTCAAAACCTGAGACTATTGTTCTCCAGGATAAAGTTTCTTCTTTCTATTCACTACTGATGGGGGCTTAATTACAAGCCCACTGCTTAATGCTGATGGGACCCACATATGGTATCCCTACTTCTTTCTTGAAAGCATGACACCTTTTGGCCTGCAGTTCAATGACAACTGCTTTTGAGAATTAAATTGTTGTTGGGAGTCATCGCTTAGATTACAATTCACACTTAGGCTACAAAGGCAAGTCCAACATGCAAACCATAACAATTCTCTCATTCATATATCATTCACTTCTCCTTGTTAATGGTCCATAGAGGATTCATTACAATTTAGAAACATACATTAATCATCTAATAATATCTGTCTCTATTGGACCACCAACAATTCTTCTACAACAGGTCATTTGTTGTACGTTGATGAGTTGTCCTTGACTCTACAACACTATTATAGTTCACGAATTGCTCTTATCGTGTTTTGAGGGTCTAAATTCTTCTCAATTAGGTTTATTGCAGAGTAAAACATACATTTTCAACATGTAACAAATCAAACCATACAAGACATATCATAGGCATAAATTACCTATGATTTGTTACAAAACATGCATATTCATACTAGGAACTAGTATCATGTAAATGCTACAGATTTATGAGTTAGCCTTCATGCCATAAGTATTTCATCATGTTCTCATGTTAATTTGTTCATTAATCAGTTGAGGTTAGTTGTCCTACGTCAACTGTGGGATGAGCCACTGCCATACTCGCTTACCTTATGTTGTGGGGGGCTACGGTCACCACTTTCAGATTGTACATTGTCTCGTCCATAATTTTGGCGATTGGTGGTGGTTGGCCACTGCCGCATTAAGCTAACTTTGGCAATGGCTTGCCACTGCCACATCTACTGTAACAATAGGTCTAGCAGGTCACCGGAATGGTCCATGCTGATCTGCCGGCATGGTTGGCGGTGAAGCCGATGGGAGAGGATGCTTCAACTAAGAGAACAACGCAGTGTGATAAACATGGATTGGGTGTTTTGTTACATGAGTGGCTAGTCTGGGAAAAAAGTGAGACACAAATTGCTTTATTTCAAGTTGAATCAGCATTAGGGGTGGCAAACCAGCCATCCTTGTTAGAGCTTACAAATCCTGTCTACCCTTACATTCTGGGCGTTTTCCAAATCATGTGGCCTTGCAGCACCTGTAACATGCCCAATTGCGCTGCCCTGGAGCCGGACAAAGGAGTGTTCACGGGATGACAAAAGACATCTGTTATCAAACAATGTGTCGTGGCCATGTCCGACCAGAACTTTTTGTTTGGCAAAAGCAGATGGACACGGCCAATTGTCCAACATGTCATCGCCTTCCTCAATAAACATTGTCCATTACACCAACTCTCTTGCTGACCGGGCCCCTCTCATTCATACTGCCAAGGCTGCGACATCTGATCCTTCCCTGACCCAAATCTTCAAGTACACTTCCAATTTGGTCATCTTAAATCAGTGACTCTAGTTGCATCTTTAACCAACATGCTATTTTTTCCCATATTTTCACATGGTTCATCGGTCTATAAAGCTGAATGTTTGATTTTGAGTCATGTTTTTCAAAACTTGTCTATTTATATAATATGTTTTTATAAGCATTTGTTGCTTTTAAATAATAGGTCTTATTGTTGTATTTAAGAACCTTGAGAGAGGAGGCAGAGATATAGAGAGAGCTAGCATTTCTATGAAGTGAAAGGTCTTTGTATGGAGAAATTATTCGGTACAACCGGCAGCTCACATCACCTTTTATGCCACTTTTATGACTCACACATTATGTATGCGCACTCCAGCTGTACTAATTCACGGGACCACATATTTATAGCGTGTGCGCCGTCTATCTTTTAGATTGACGGCTCACTAGTGCACTGGAATATTATGTTGGTTATACCCAATGATTTCTCCAGCGTAGGCTCAAGGAATTACTTAGAGCGGCATGCTATCTGGCAATTTGCACTAAGTGGCACAAGGCATTGATCTCCAAGATCAAAGGTGCACATGGAGGGCACTTGCTCTCTAACTATCTTCCAACTAACAGTTGGTAACTCTGTGTATGCAGTCAATTTTTCAGATCGACGGCTTGTGTCACATGGGTGCAAATCCCACATGGAAAGCTAGGTACAGTAGATAATTTTTCATACGATAACTCCGTGAAGTCTACAACATTTGAGTTGCGAACGCAACTAGGCCCTTCACCATAAATCTAAGGGGTTGTTTGGGTGTACCTTTGAAAATTAAAGAAAAATTTATTTCCCTAATTTTCCCTTTGTTAAAAGAAATAAAAATGCTTTTATATTTGGTTGTTTTTTTCCTACTTTTAAGGACAAAAGATTGTTACTATGTCAAATGATAAAAATGACCTCCAACATGTGGATGAAAATTATTAGGAGGGATCTCATAGAAAAGAAAATGACCCATTAAAGGAGCCCTTTCTACGTTAAAAGATTTTCTGCAAATAAATGTACAAACAAACAAAAGCATGACAGAATTTTCTGTAGGAAAAGCTTTTCTTGTAGAAAAATTGTTTCCAAACGTTTTTGAACAAAAAATTATTTTCTACCCTTAAAAGTCCCTTTCTATTGGCAAAAGGGTGCATCCAATCAGCCCTTAGATATCGATCCATCAAAAATCTCAATTGGCTTGGCCCTACACAATTTGGAGATGGTGTTTTTGCATTGTTTACCACAGTAGATTACTTCCATTTTCCCACCAATCTTCCTTTCCACTTTGTTCCGGTCAATGCAGCAAAATTTACATATCTATGCAAAAAGGTGAACTTTTCTTTGTTTTTTCTTGGGAAATTTATATAATAGGGTATGAATTTTTTTTTTTAAAATGACACACTGTAGAAATTATTTGCAAAAGAGGGCATCTGACAAGCCACGCAGCCGCTGGCGCCTGCGTGGCATTTTTTTTTAAACTGAACCCGACGCCTTTCGTAGAAAGCTAAAGGCGTCGGTTGAACCGACGTCTTTCGTAGGAATACTAAAGGCGTCCGTTGAACCGACGCCTTTAGTAGAAATGCTAAAGGCGTCGGTTCTCGCCCTTGTCTAATTTCTCACAATAGAGGCGTCGGTTGAACCGACGTCTTTCGTTATAACTGAAAGGCGTCGGTTCAACGGACGCCTTTGACTACATTTTTAAATCGGGCTCGGGCTCGGTCGCACCAAGCCCTAAAGACATGTTTTTTAATATCTCCGGCGACTGTGTGCCCCGGCCACCGTCTCGTCGTTGCGACCGCCCCGACTCCACGGCCCCGCCCCGGCCACTGTCTCATCGCCGTTGTGTGCCCCGGCCACCGTCTCATCGCCACAGGTCCTCGCCCCGGCCACCGTCTCATCGCCGCCACCGCCCCGACTCCACGGCCCCGCCCCGGCCACCGTCTCCTCGCCCCGACTCCACATCTCCTCGCCCCGGCCACCGTCTCATCCCCGCCACCGCCCCGACTCCACATCTCCTCACCCCGGCCACCGTCTCTTCGCCACTATCTCATCGCCGTTGTGTGGCCCGGCCACCGTCTCATCGCCGCGATCGCCCCGACTCCACGGCTCCGCCTCATCGCCACTGTCTCGGGCACCGTCACGTCATCGGCACCATCTTAGCCGGCTCCGCCTCCCCGTCCTCGCCCCGGCCATTGCTCGGCTCGCCTCCTCGCCCCCGCCACCTCATCGCCCCATCGCGTGCTCTTTATAGGTAATATATTTTTAATATATGTTAGAAATACGTATGAATATAGATGCATCGTATGAAATTAAGTATAAAATATTTGTGTAGTATTTGATAGTGTTTCTTTCTTAAAAGTTTTGTGAGAAGAGATGGCAGGAGAAATGGTTCCGTTTGTCTTAATGTATGGTGGCAGAATTGATAGAGGTGAATACGAAGGCAGTGAAAGTGTAGGATTGTTTATTAATAAGCCAAGTACTTATGAGGAACTAGAGATGCAAGTGGTAAACAAACTGGGATGGGACCAAAGATTGTGGAAAATCCGTATGAAGTACAAGATACCTGTTTATGGAGGAAGGACTACCGTAATACCAATTGACGATGACAATTCTATGCAACAAATGTTCTATTTTGCGCCTCATGTGCTTAGCTTCGAGCTATGCGTAGAAAAAGAGGCGCGCATGCCTAGGTTTGTAAATGATGGTGAAGGCGAAAGTAGGAGTGCTCGCAGAAATAGGTCGAGTGGACACTCTAGAGGAAGGCGTGTGGAAGATAATGAAGAAGATTTTTCTATATCACTAGCGTGCAACGAACCCCAAATTTCGCATAGTTTGAGGTAAGTTTATTTAAAACCTGTATTGAATACCATTAAACTTACAGTATAATGAATTGTTTATAATGTATAATGTAGGCACACATCTTATGCTCATGAAGCGATGAATATTGGCATGGCACGAGGTGGTGAATGGTTTGGCACACAAATTATCATTTGGCACGAGGTGGTGAATGGTTTTAAACATTGTCTCCCAGTCATAAGTGTTGATGCTACTTTCCTATCTGGTAAGTATGGAGGAGCTCTTTTGGCGGCGACTGCTAACGACGGACACAAGGGTTTGTTTCCTTTTGCATTTGGCCTTGTTTCGGGTGAGGATTACCTTAATTGGAGATGGTTCTTACGTATGTTGAAGGAGCATGTTGTCCTTGATAGGATTTGTATCACTATCATATCTGATCGACATAAAGGGTTGCAAAAGGCTGTGCCAGAGGTGTTTTCGCATCCGCATTTTTGTCACCGATATTGTATGCGATACATAAAGGCAAACTATCATAAGAAGTTTAAAAATGATGTATTGACGAGGTTGATAGGGGAAGCTGCATCTGTGCTTACCATAGACGAGTTTGATGAGAAGATGAAACTTATCGGTGCAGAAAGTCCAGAAGCAAAATGGCTCCTCAGTGAGGAAGGTGGATTATCACCTCAATTGCGGTCTCTTGCTCACGATGGTTTTACAAGATTTGGAATGACCACAACAAATATGGCTGAAAGTCTAAACAGCGTGTTAAAAGGGGCTCGATCATTACCCGTGCAAGCCTTAGTGTCAGCCACATTCTACTGGATCGTCAAATTCTTTGTGAAGCGACATTCGGCTGGATTGGTCATGACAACCCCATACACCCCTACTATTGAGTGGAAGATTAAAGAACAAACGCGTCTCATTGGTAGCATGTTTGTTGACCAAATCAATTCTCACATGCATGAAGTGAGAACAATGCGTGGTAGAAAATATGTGGTGGATGATACCGATCATACATGTTCTTGCAATTATCCTCAGGTGTACAAACATCCATGTCGTCATCTACTTGTTGTCCATTCGAAGCGAAGGCGACCCATCAGCGATTTAGTTGGACATTGGTATACATCTGATGCATATAGATTGGTGTATGCAGTCGAATTCTTTCCTCCTCCTGATCGACGATCTTGGGAGGAAAAGTCACCTATGTATGTGGTGAAGCCCCCAAGAGTGACACGAAAACCCGGTCGTCCACGCACTAGGAGAATATATAATGCGATGGATAGTGCGGGCATGACGACAGATGGTCGATCACACTACCATTGTGGGAAATGTAACCAACTTGGACATAATAGGCGTCAATGCCAAAACACACCTTCAGCGGATTGGTACATGTTCTTACAATGGTCTTTATATTTAAAGTAGGTTGATTTATACATTCTTTGAAGTTACAATTAATTGTTGGTTTCTTTGTAGATATTATGGACCCAGGATCGATTGATCCCTCCGTCCTCACAAAGCAGAGCTCGCACAGATCCGATGGCATATGGAACGGAGAGGTATGTGCATAATCATTATCTCCTTAGTTTTGGATATTGCAGAAATTTAACTACTTTTCTAATTGTAAGTACTTTTCATGTGTATAGGATCCCGGGTGCATTGAATGCACTGAGCACTAGCAAAACATGCGCCATTGGGTAGTTGATCCGCGCATGTTGCCGTACATAGAGATGGCAGGTTTTGGCCAATTTACACGGTTACAGTATATCAGGATTGATAGGGCTCTCATCACTGCCCTAGTTGAGAGATGGCAGAGGGAGACGCAAACATTTTACTTGCATTTGGGGGAGATGACTATAACATTACAAGATGTTGCTGTACTACTCGGATTGTGAGTTGATGGCATTGCGGTGAGTTGCTCGACTGTGGGCATTGACTGGAATGAAGTATACGAGTACCTTCTTGGACGGGTACCTCCACGCAAATCATTGAAAGGACGAACTAGGGTAAGTCTGTTGTGGTTGAGAGAGCAGTTCAGTCGCCTGTCGGAAGATGCCACAGAGATTGAAGTCAAGCAACACGCACGAGCATATTTACTCTATTTGCTCGGTAGCACTATATTTGCCGATAGCAGCAGTAGCCATGTGCACCCGATGTATCTTCTTTTGTTAGAGGATTTATACACCGCGGGACAGTATACATGGGGTAGTGCCACCCTTGCTTACTTGTACAGAGAGTTGGCAAAAGCTTGATAACCTAGCACATTCGGGATTGCCGGGTGCGTCACTCTGATCCAGGTAAACCATCAATAATCTGATTCAGGCTGAAATGTTTATTTCAATTATAACATTTGATTCATGCTGGGTGTGTATGTGTTAAACAGCTATGGTTGTGGGAGAGATTGCATATTGGCCGTCCAAACATTCAAAGCACTCCACTAGATGGTTTATCTCCATTAGAAGTTCGGTATGTGATGGGATGGGATGACCGGACGACCACTCTCGTTCAAGGGGAGCCTGCAATGACGGAGCGAGATGCAGATAATGCATACATGAGAAGGTACTTGAGGATCACGAGGAGACTTATCATGCCACCTGTGCATGAGGGGGAGATGTTATATCAACCGAGGGGCGACACTGAGCTGGCGTTGGTGAGTATCTCTGACTTCATATTTGATTTAATTCACCATTGTATGAGTAGATAACATATATTCTTGTTCCTTTGTAGCTTACTTGTGTGAGACAAGTGCACGCTCAGTCTCATAGTGCTTTGGTAGACCGATCCTATGATAGCTATGTAGCGGCATGTCAGACGATACACGATATCTCTGGTCATGTTCTTGCGAGTTTGTCATTGCTTCGGCCCGTTATGACTGAGATTCCAGGAATTGAAGTTGTTCCAGATCCTTTATCAGCTTCACCAGACGTTGTGACATCATCAGCTGACACGACAGGTTTTACCCCATCACTAGTTGTTCCAGACGCCTCCGTCGATCAAGTTGAGAGGCCCCTTTCTTCAAAAGTATATACCCGGCGACAGCGTGCACTCCGTGCTCTACGTCAGGCACCTTCTTCTTCAGATGCTATGCCTGACATTGATCCTGAGGAAATTCCAGTTCAAGCACGAGGACGGGGTAGGAATAGGTTGAAGAGAATTGATTAAACACTTGTAATTTTATAAGTACATTTGTAATACTTTGTATAACTTTGTAATAGTTTAATGTTGTGCAATATGTTTGTGTATATTTTTATATATGTTTTGTGTATGTTTGTGGATGTGTTTTTGTGTATGTTTGTGGATGTATTATCAGGTGAAAAATTGTAGATTTCATCCGGAGGATCAGTCAGATAGGTGTAGTAGATGAGAGGCGTCGGTTCAATTGTGTGGAAAAAAAGCATAAGGGCCGGAACCGACGCCTTTTAGTACTCTAAAAGGCGTCGGTTCAACCGACGTCTTTAGTAGAAATGCCAAAGGCGTCGGTTCAATGGACGCCTTTAGCTTTATACAAAAGGCGTCGGTTCAACCGACGTCTTTAGCATTTCTACTAAAGGCGTCGGTTTAACGGACGCCTTTAGTATTCCGACGTCTTTAGCATTTCTACTAAAGGCGTTGGTTTAACGGACGTCTTTAGCTTTCTTCAGTTTAAAAAAAAAATGCCACGCTGGCGCCTGCGTGGCTTGTCAGATACCCTCTTTTACAAATAATTTCTACAGTGTGTCATTTTTAAATTTTTTTTTTCATACCCTATTATATAAATTTCCCTTTTTTCTTTCTTTGGATAAGCAATAAGCACCGCTTTTGAAAGTCTTCCACTGAATGGGATCAGGAGCATGTGACAAGGAGTACCTGTAGGAGACACCTAAGGAATGTCTTCCCATTCATACTCAATAGGGGACACCTAAAGAATGTCTACCCATTCATACATTTTTTTTTTGATAGAAAGTAAACTAATATTAAAACCTGAGAAAGCCCACCAAACAAGCATCGTCTTGGAGGCAATGAATCGAGGGAGTGGGGAACAGCGCCACCAGCACCCTCCACCCAACCCTCCAAGATGAGAGTTCACAAAAGCATCGGCCAGACGATTTCCTTTATGATATACATGATGGAAGGAAATACTCTGGAACCTAGAGGAAAAAGTTCTAATGTTATCTATTACAACTTTAGTCCTAGATCGAATTCTCCAATCTTCACCAAATAGAATCTTAATGATGAGTAAGGAGTCACCTTTAATCATCACACTTTGACAGTTTAACACCATCACCCAATTCATTCTTACGAATGCCTTTTAGCCCGTTATCCAAATTGGTGGCACACATGGGACATCCCCTGATCTCACATTTACGGAACACAATGGCCACTTATGAAGTCATGGCCATGGAATGCCAGCTCGCCGATATATCGGCGATATATCGGTATCGGACACAAACCGATACTCCGATACTATTAAGTATAGATTTTTACATTTTTTCCAAATATCGCCGATATATCGGCGATCGCCGATATAGACCGATATATCGGCCTTTTTTGAAAAAAAAAATTATTTTTTTTAAAAAAAACTTTTTTTGGGAAAAAAAAACTTTCATGTTTGTTTTCTATCCTTTTATGCATATTTTGAAATCTATTCTTTGTTTAAATTAGTATAACTCATTTTAGAAGTTAGATTTTGAAAATATATGATAAAAACTAGTTTTTGACGACCGATATTTTTTTACGCAATATCTCCGATATATCTCCGATATTTCGTCTCTTAGGCCGACCGATATTTTACCGATATCCGATACGACATTCCATGGTCATGACACAGGGACTGAGCAATGGGAGCTGTGGAGAAAAAATGCTGACCTCTTGGCAAGGTTGCATATTACATCATTCGAGTAATGCAATTTCTCCTTCAAAATTCATAGGTTAGAACTCACCGCCTTACCACGTCAAAACATGGTGACTCTAATTTCCCGCCTGCAATTGGGCTTTACATTAGAATTTGGAAGGGGACAGGATTACCTTCATGACTCCAATAAGGTCACTCTACTTTCCCGCTCAAAGCCTTCATTACATGGTTTTCGTGCTCGAAAATGATGTGCTTAACCTTTCCACCATATAGACATAGGGAAGAGTTTCATGGTTAATATCAGGCTGGTTATTGACATGGCCAAGTGTTGAGATCAGGTGGAAACATTGTGGTTCCACACAAGACAACAGGTCCTCCCTTGCACACGCCATGTCCTAGGGCCCTCTTTGAACCTACAGTAGTTAACAACGATGGAGGTAGCAGGGAGTCCATAGGGCTGAGAGCTGCAGCAGCTCCATGATTTCAAGTTCTTTCCATGCTCCCTAAAAATAGGGCCCTGAAATGAGCACCCTATTGCAGGGGCCGCCTGGCATGGGCAACTGGCAGTAGCCGGTCAAGGCCGACCTTTATCACCTTTTCACCCGCTATTGCTGCATGCCAGTGCTACACGATCGGCCGGCCCCTGCAATTGGAGATTCAAAATAATTCCCCTCACGTCTGTTACTACCCTGGAAGACCACCTCAGAGAACCTTCCTCAAGCCGTTTTATCATCTGCTGCGGCCTGCAGGAAGCTGCACAAAGAAGCTGATAACACAATCCTAAGCAGTGCTGAATGCACGGAAGAAAAAACCTTATGCACCTTCTCTAGTGTTAAATAATTATAAATTTTTTCACAAAGATCTCTATAAAACATTAACGTGCAGAGATATACATAAAGGATAAAGATGTAGGAAGAGCATAAACACACTGTACATTGGCGAAATTTACTATCAGAGAACCCACTTAAATCTCAGATGGACTAGTAAATATAAGCAGTTTGTCACATATTTGTTTTAGTTCTGCGGAAGTAGTGGTATGAGAAACGCTTTCTAGCACTGATTTTGCTCGCAACAAACCCTCTGATATACTTTCAATAATGTCATCTTCACTGCCCATAAGAGACGCCATTAGCTTCGCCCCAGCAATCTTCTCCTGAGTTTCACCAAAAAAAGGGGTTTTCTTAGACAAAATATAGAAAATAATAAATCTAGATAGGTATAAAGTAAAAAAGAATAAAACACTCCTATTTTACCTATTTTCTTACAATCATACCAAAAAATAGCCCTCTCTTAACAATGTGACAATAAACAATCACAATATGATTTTAAAGACCTGTTTTTAACCAATATACTTGTCCACATTCATTGTATACAAAATGGGCATTAGCACGCTGCTCTATAACATGGAAATAAAGAAATACGGGGTATATGGATATCAAATATAAATAGGTAAAAATAATGTGAACACCAGTGCACAAAATTGTCATCCCAATATTCATATAAAGAGAAAGTTTGCATCTACTACCTTCAACGATCCATGCTTAAGAGCTTTTATGGAGAGCTTCAGTAGCTGCAATGAATATGGAAGAACTGCACACTTCAAATGGTATACAGATGAAAACAAAACTTGTAAGCAGGCTGCTCTGATTTCCAAATTGGTTGCTATCTGTAAATACATAACAATAGAAAACAAATTCAGCAAAATAAAATTACATATATATACAGCAAAGCAGAGTATACCAAAGAAAATCTCCCTCCGATCAATATCAAGTGTCCTATTTGTTTATTCAAAACTATAAAGGACATTTAATAGGAAACGGAGGGCTATATACATAACTGCACACTATGTACCTCAACAAACTGAACAAGGAGGGGTAGTGATTCTTGAGCAAACAAATGCTTGCCAGCATCTGAGATCTTCTGGCAAGCACTAATAAGGACGTTAGCCATGCACAGACGAAAAGAAACAGGCTTTGACGACTCAATCTGTGAGTCATCTGATGCTGTCAATTTTTCATCGGACTGACCTTCCACATGGCTCAAATTTGGTATTTCCAAGCCACATGTGAGCTGCTTGATTACATAGTTTAAGACAGAACTCTTTACAGCTGCACGCCCTGTTATTGAGAGTAAATAGTCATATACATAATGTTAAAAGAAAGCTCACCAAATTGATAATGGGAACGTTCAAACTATAGTAATGCAGACAAGAACCATTAAATCATAATCATAATCAAGTAGCACCTTTTCCTAACTATTTGGGGTCAACAACATGAATCTTATGCTTCCATTCAAGCCTCCTTTGTGCCAAATTTTTTGTAAGAGATAGTAAAATCATATCCTTTTTTATTATCCGTTCTCTTAGGTCTCCCTCTCCCTCTTTTTCCATCATTTACATGCATCCCTTCTAATTTTCTCATAGGTGCATCTATTGGTCTTCTTTACATATGCCCATACCAACACAACCTACGTTCCCTCAGCATCTCCCTTAAAGAGCTACCCCTAAACTCTCACGAATATATTCATTTATAATCTTATCTCTCCTAGTTATCCCACTCATCCACCTTAGCATTCTCATTTCGGCTCTCTTTCGTGCCCAACACTCCATTCCATAGAGTATTGCAGGCCTAATAGCTGTCCTATAGAACTTACCTTTAAGCCTTTTTAGAACACACCTATCACACAAAACTCCCAAGGCTGCCATCCACTTTACCGACCCAAATTTATCCTATGCACCACATCACTATCAATATCCCATTATTTATGGATAATGGATCCTAAGTAACGATATTGATCACACCTACAGGAGATGACACAAGAAGATGACAGGAACCATTAATACAAATGCTAAAACAGAAGATGACACAATTTATATCCCATACACACCCCGATTCTTTGTGACCTTCGGACTGGAATTGTTACAACTGACCTACAGTCATCCAGGGCCTCTCTACAAAGCTCAAGATTATCTATTCTCAATAAAGAAGTAAAGGAATATGGTCTTACTCTTAGATGGATCCGTTCGTCGCTGTAAACTTTGCAGTTCAGTGCATATCATTAATGCTAGGCAGTCAATACACCCATGTTGAGCTTTAGAAACTACAAAGGTAAAGGTAGAAGTTAGCCTATCAAGACTAATATTTTGTAATCGACAGGTAGGTAAAATGTCCTTCAACAAACAAGGTACTATTTTACCTTCGCTGTTGTCTAGAGAGGGCCATAGCAATATCTTTTCCATTATTTCTTGCATTTTCGACTTGGCAGGATGTGAAACCACATCTTTTCCCCAAACCTTAAAATGAGGGCCATCAAGCGCAGGGATTCAAGTACATATCAGAAATTCAGTTATTCAGACAGGATATAGAAGTGAAATGAATTAAGACACACAAAAAAGAAAAAATGTTACCACAAGCGAGGTGCAAACTGTAAACAAGCATGCCTTCAACTTTAGTATGTCCTTATTTTGTGATGAATTCTGTAACTGAGACAGTATGATTGGACAGAGCACCTGAAAATATGTTACCAAGATCCAAGTCAACGACTTAAAACTTCAGTCAACAATACACTACTTTAACATCGACTGACAAAACACACATGAAGTGTGTTGATGTAAATGTGCATGTTTGAGCAAAGGCATTCTGAACTCTTTTCAGAGTTGCCTGCTATACGCATGCAAACGTGTGAGCTTACTTATGTTTTTCATTAAACCTAGTGGATCCTCAAACCAATGAGCATAACCTAAATAAGTAAAGAACCAATATGTTTAACCTTCTGATCACAAAAAACCGTACAATTAAAAGGCTTCTCTGTTGGTTCTTTGTAGTCCATAAGAAAACTTCCATTTTTACAGCTCACACTTGTATCATCTAATTCAAGAAAAAAGTGCCAGAGAGATGCACCATCGTATATAATTGATGGAGAGATTAAAGCCAGTTCACAGTGTCTTGCCTGGGGATGAAAACGCCCACACAGCTCTGCAGCAAGTTTACGGACATCTTCAAATTCCAATGAATTAAACATCCTGTTTCCATTGCAAACAGCAAATTAATAAATACGAAGATAGCTGTGATTAAAATTGGAACAAGCATAAAAGAACTGAGAAAAAACTATGTCAAGTAGTTCCAGATTTACCTGTTAAATAGAAGAGAAGCTACACAAACACGTGTATCAATATCAAAATTTCCTCTATCTGAAAAATTGAGAAATGTTCAGGAAAAAAAAGTTCTAAATGCTTAGCTGTGATTTGTAATGTTTAGGTTGAGAAAACATACCCTCCAGACCACCCATATTTAAGTATCCATACATTAAATGACAATTAACATCAGCAAAAACTCTCAATGGCAGCATCCTCAAAATCAGCATTGGGCAAAGTCGCTTGAATAGCA
Source organism: Houttuynia cordata (assembly GCA_039654745.1). Lineage (NCBI taxonomy): Eukaryota > Viridiplantae > Streptophyta > Magnoliopsida > Piperales > Saururaceae > Houttuynia > Houttuynia cordata. The sequence continues at coordinate 32,432,954 of CM077502.1, forward strand.
CATCTTTCAGATCATCTGGATTGCCAAGTTGGTAGGGATTATTCCCACATATTCCAAATGATCTTTCATCCAATCTGCACCAGTATAAAGGCTAATTTAACAGAGTTAAAGCAAGCTTATTGCAACACAAAGTGAATTAGGCTGGATATATCTTACGCTTCTTGTGATTGAATCTGCAAAATAACATGCCTTAACACCATATCCTTGGCATCGGCCAATTTTTCACTTATGTGACTCAAAAATCGGACAATGACTGCATTTGATGGTTCTGCAAACATCTTATCTATCAGAGATTCAATCAAAGCACTCCAATCGTCATCCTACAAAGTTTCACAGCAGAGTATTGCTATAAATAAAGGAACCCAACATATAATCATAAAAAACATAATTGACATAAACAAGACCATGATCAACAACTAATCTAACTAGTTGGTGATGCATGCACAGGTTCGATTCTGCCTCCGTACAAAATACAAACCCTCTACCTATAATGCATCTCTATACTATTGGTTGTCATCTAAACCGGATTTGATCTTCTCCACTAAAGTCACTCAAGGACAATGGTCACACCACCTCAACAGTTGCTATTTGCCTTTGTTACATCATGAAAAGTCAGAATCATGTTGAATCTATTGAATCACATGTTCAACTCAGAATGGGTGCATCTTTTCCAATTAAAAACCAATCTTTCACATAATCTGCCTGGAATTTATTCAAGCAGGAAAGATGGAATAGGCAAACTGGCTAGTTCAAGACTGTTATGGCCCAGCCACAACCTGAGCCCATGGGCCTCTCTGCCAGTTATATTTTCCCTACCGATAGTGGTACTTAGTCTTTTGTTCTGCTGCTTAGTATTCGGCTCAGATTAGAAGGTGCATTACTTTGCATTAGCAAATTGCAGGCCCTTTTTTTGAGGCCAAGACTATAAGGCCGTGCAGCCTTTTGTTTTGCTGCTTAGTATTTTGTTGAGATTAGAAACTGCATTGCTTTGTATTAGTAGATTGCAGGCCCTCTTTGAGGCCAAGACTGTAAGGCTGTACAGCCCTTTTGCTGGACTTAATGAAGGTTATTCAGTTTTCACCCCAATCCCTCTCCTGAGCACATCTACTCTCCCTCTGACTTTTGTCCCCTTTCCTCTCCACCCAGGAGGAGTTTGAGGAAAGGCCCCAATCACTCCCCTTCATCCCTTGCTCCAAACCAGCTGGTATCAGAGTAGAACTTCGATTCATTCTCAATGACAAATCAAATAGTTTATGAGCGGAAGAACCGTCATAAAGGCAAATTCTCCGATGAGGCAGCAACAGACACTACAGAGAATCCTATGCAGCCACTTCCTGAGGCCACCACTAGCAGATGGGAGCAGATCCTCTCTGCTTTGTCGGCTATCCAACTCCAAGCCGCAAAAAGCCAGTGGCAGTTCCTTTCTGACTTGCGAGCAGACCTTCAAAGCCTCTTCAGATTGTCAGCAAGCAACGCTTGAGCAAATCTGAAGGGATCAGGCTGCCTACGTGATTGCAGCAACGTCTACATAGACTGGTGGATCGTCATGGGGTTCTTAATCGAGTGGCTATCAACTCGAAAAAGGAGCTTCTCCATACACCCCTACCTCCCACCTGCCTACTACACCAGCCACTTTGAATACAGGGTAGCAAACTCTACAACCACTTTGGACAGCCTTTACTCCTCATGCTTCTCATGCTTAGAATTCTATTATTTCTCTTTGCCAAGATATGATGAGAGGCTGCTATTGTAAGATTGGAGATGGGGTAAACACAAAGATGACAGATCCCTGGATTGAGCGCTTTCCTTTGTACTTAAAATTTGGGCACATAAATATGCTTAAGGTTGGGGGACGACACATCAGACAGTTGTAGATTCAATTCTAAATGGGCATTAGGAATTTGCAGGCAGACTCATCTCATTATGAGGAAATTATCATAATCATAATCATAATCAAGTAGCACTTTTTTCCAACTATTTGGGGTTGGTGACATGGATCTTACTCCTCCATTCAAGCCTGTTTTGGACTACCTCTTTTGTAAGAGATAGTAAAGTCAAATCCTTTTTATTAACATCATCCAAGTTCTCTTAGGTCTCCCTCTCCCTCTATTGGCATCGTTTACATGCATCACTTCTAATCTTCTCACAGGGGGATCTATTAGTCTTTTTTGCATATGCCCATACCAACGCAACCTACATTCCCTCTACTTCTCCCCCTAAAAGAGCTACCCCTAAACTCTCACGAATATATTCATTTCTAATCCTATCTCTCCTAGTTATCCCACTCATCCACCTTAACATTCTCATTTCAGCTACATTCAACTTATCTAGATGACTTCTCTTTGGTGCACAACACTCCCTTCCATAGAGAGTTCCTGTTCTTACTAATGAATTTGATTCAATTGGTTGGAGAACTCCCTTTGAAAAATTTTCTTACAAGGCTTCTTGGGATTTTTTTGTCAGACTACATACTACCCTTATAGTTGACCGGTGGAACAGCATATAAAGACTATCCTTCATTTCTTGGCTTGCTCTTTCGAGTGGTCTTATGACTAGATTATCATCAAAAGAGAGGCATACCTTTGGTCAATCGCTGCTCTCCTTGCTTCCATGCAATTGAAAGTCGCAATCACCTTTTTTTAATGCAATTTTAGCAAGGCCATTTGGCATGATCTGCTATTCAAATGCCATATTCAGCATTATGTTGGAAACTTCTCTGATGAATTATCATGGATTTTATCATTCTATCACTCAAATAAATATGCTGATCTCCTTTTGAAGCATATCTTCAATGCTTATATCTCTTTAGATGGCAAAAGCGAAATAAACGAATTTTTGAAGAATCAATCTCGCCATCCAATGTCATTATTTACAGAATTCTTAATCAAGTGAAAATAGCTTATGAGGCACTCGGATTCAAAAGCTTAGTTACAGAATTCTTAATCAAGTGAAAATAGCTTATGAGGCACTCGGATTCAAAAGCTTAGTCATTCAGCACTGTGCTTACTTCACTTATTTCTTTTATTAGGTGCCCCTTGCATTTACTTTAGAGGTTGTTTTGCTATTACCAAAACTACTTTTTTTTTTGGTGTTTCATCACCTTTCTTTGTAACTCTTCCCTTTGGAGTTCTTGGTGTTTTATCACCTTTCTTTGTAATTCTCTTTCCTTTGGGGTTTTTGCAATATAATTTTTAATTCATCAAAAATAAAAAACTCTACACCCAATCACCAATAGTGTCCAACACCTCTCTTAGGGTGTAGCTCAAAACTCCACCATGCCGACCCTCGGGGTGGGTGCCCAGATTGAACCCAAGCCCAATCATCAAGAGCCGCCACATGTTCGGCAATATGTAGATACGAGCTCCAACAGAGAATATACCAACACAGGCTGCTAGCATGATAATGAGATGTATGAAGATGAAGATTGGGACGACTCGGCCTATGGACCAGTGCCAAAGGCCAACACCGTTTAGCTGATTTTACCAGAGTATGAGGGTGATGACAAGTCCAATGAATGGATCTCCCAAGCTGAGTGTATAAACTCCGTTTTTCTATAAACTATTTCCAATTATATCTACTCTAGAAATTTTTTGCCATTGTGGACTTGGATCTTGTCTGGAAGTTATTATCCTTCCTTTCTCTTAGTAAAGTCGTTTTCAGTAGTTTGGTGTTCACTTGATTGATTAGTGGTGCTAGAATTAGGCCAAACCTTAAGATTTAAAAGTAGGCTTGACTTGTAGATTTCTGACTTCGTCACCTTGTAAATACCATATCTCCCAATACACACAGAGTTTTGAACTGAAACCAATTAGATTATAAACTAGATTCGAAGACGAACAAAATGACACCAAGAATGCACAATTTAGAGTTCGGACATCCAAGCTATGGGCGTTTGAAGTTCAATGCTGTGTTTAAATCCGAAAATAGAGAAGAACTTAAGCTAGGGCCCACCTAGGGGCACGACCCATTACCCAACCCATCACTTAGCTCGCTTTATATCTAAAACAAAGAGGGCCCAACTTATAGATAAAATGAGATCCTTCACACTCAAGCCCATCCTATGTTGAGTCAATGAACTCAACTTGTTAAAATGCAAGCCCATCCTATGTTGAGTTACTGAACTCAACATGTTAAAACACAAGCGCATCTCCTAAGGTCCAACTTCACAAACCCAAAACTCCCCAAACCCATTTGTAAGGGAAAATCACTTATATGAGAATCCCATGCAAGTGGACCTCACCACTTATGCCACATTATCATTCACCCTCCCCTATTTAAACCCTCAACCCATCCCCCTCTTCTCCCCACAAACCCTAGCCACCCCACCACCAACTCCCCACCTTGTTGACGGCTCAGCCCTAAGCATGATAACTAGGAATTATAAGATAATCCAACGACATGGAATTTAAGTCTAGACATGGTCATAATCATAAATAAGATCGAGATCCTAAGCATGATGCTAACATAATGGCATAGAGATACTTCTTATCATGAATAACTAACAACTATGATGCAGAAAGTGAGCTATGTGATGGGTTGGGTAATGGGCCACACCTCTAGGCGGGCCCCAACTTAAGTTCTTCTCTATTTTTAGATTTGAACAATGGCCAACTACCAATGCCCATAACTTAGACTATCTGAACTTGAAATCACGCGTTCTTAGTGGCATTTGGTTCGTCTTCGAGTTGCTTCTAATCTAATTGGTTTCATGTCAAAAGTTGAAGTGTATGAGGAGATACGATATTTACAAGGTGACTAGGTAAAAAATTTATAAGTCAAGTTTACTTTTAAATCTAAAAGCTTGACTTAATTCAAAACCAACTAATCAATCAACTGCACACCAAAATTACTAAAAGCGGCATTTTTAAAGATAAGGGAAGCACAAGATCGCAATAATTGAAGAACTACTTGATGAACTGGCGTGAGCCCAATATTTCACAAAGCTGGATTTCAGTTGGCATACCGTCAAATCTGCATGCATCCAACAGATGTGCACAAAACAGGCTTCAAGATGCACAACGGCCATTATAAGTTTCTAGTCATGCCATTTGGGTTATCCAATGCCCATCCACCTTCCAATGTGAATGACAACTTCCACCCGTCGCTTTGTGCTAGTCTTCTTCGATGTCATCCTTGTTTAGAGTGGATCTTGGGATGCACGTTTGCATTCTTTACAGGTAGTTTTCACCACTCTCCATGGTCATCAGTAAGTTCTACAGATGTCCAGATGTTCTTTTTAGCAGCCCTAGGTGGATTATTTGGGGCATGTCATCTCTGCTTCCTGGGTTGCTACTGACCCCTCCAAAATAGATGGCATTCTCCGCTGGCTACTAAATCCTCCACGCGTGCCTTGCAAGGTTTCTTGGGTTTGACTGGATACTACTGCAGATTCATCCAACAATACGGGTCATACGTGGAACCTTTTACAACACTTCTGAACAAGGGTGCAGGTGCCATTCCAATGGACATTTGAAGCACAGGATGCATTTAACACACTTCAGTCTGCTATGGCCTCCCCTCCCGTATCGGCTCTACCAGACTTCAACAAAACATATGTTGTCGAAAGTGATGCATCCTCTAGTGGGTTGGGCACTATGTTGATGCTGGATGGCCGGCCCATTGCTTATTTCCTCAAAGCTCTATCTGGGCGTTCTTTTGCCTCCACATATGAGCTTGAGATGCTTGTCATTCTGCATGCTGTCACCAAGTGGCGTCCCTACCTTCTTGGTTGCCGCTTTTTCATTAAGACGGACCCTTTGGGTATAAAATATGTATGCACGTGAAATGTACGCACATACACAGAGTCACGTGCACACCCACACATCTATATATATATATATATATATATATATATATATATATATATATATATATATATATATATATATGTAATCTATATATAATCTTTCCTTTTAGCTAAAGTCTATATATGAACTTGCACGTATGTAATTAATGTTAAACTGAGCTCGAGCTCGAGCCAAGCTGATTTTTAGACAGTCCTGCCTAAATTCTGGTCGCTGAGGCTTCCAAGCAGCCTCTAATATTGTATGAAGCCAAGCACCTCCACCATGCACACAAGATAGCTTGGCTTATGGAAGCTTTCGTTTAGCTCAGCAAAAGCCTTACCAATACCAAACTGATGTTTACAAAATATACACGAGGCATAGTGAATAGTAAAGATGAAGGGGACAAGATCTTGTGGCTGGTGGGCGACAATGGGAGAGAAAGGGAGGAGGCGAATGACTGAGGAGAAGTTGTGCACCGATAGATACACAGCCCATTTCTCGGCGATTGGTAGTATAACCATGGGTCAAGGAGTAGCAAGAAATACTCCGGCAGGCCCTAGAAGTGCTGACCGGCAGGAGGAAGAAGAAAAGGGAGAAGAAAGGATCAAAGGGGAGAAGGAGAAGAATAGGTTAATACTTATTCTATACCGTAGTCAAAATGGGCGTCAGCCTTACATAGCTTACCGTAGTCAAATTTACTTATTCTATACTGTAGTCAAAATGGGTGTCAGCCTTGCAACTTAAAGTAACATAATCTGAAACAGTAAAATAGATCTATGGCTAGGAAAACACTTAAGAAAATTACTATATAAACCTACGACTTAATTACAGATATCAACCCTTATTAGTGACGGACACAACAGGAGAGGCGAGATTAGGGCTTCAATTGTTACATTCTTAATCAAAAGAGAAAGCAATAGCATTTACATAGATTGGCCGCCATATGGTCTTGGGTCTTACTCGTAGTTGTTACTTAAGCAGCAATTAGACTACTAATAGGGCCTTATGGGCCACCCTAACAACTGAAGCAAAAATAACTAATAATGAAAAGCAAATAAAAGCCCATATTCCCAAGAGGAGGAGAATCATAACACAAGCCGAACAATTTGCAACCCTCAAGTCCTCATGATAGCTCAGCTACAGCCAAGACCTTGTTGGCCAAGGTACACATGGGCAAATAATCGGCTCATATGTTAAAAAACATATAGGAGCAACACGAAAATACCTTGTTAGTCCATTTTGGAATCAGGTTGAAAATCCGATCTGGGTTCACTTTTGAGGCTGCAAGATATTTGGAAACAATTAGATTTTGTCAGATATACAGAATTTGATACAACCTAATACTTCTTTTATGAAGAAAAGCTAATAAAGACTCAACTATAACAGAGAACATCACTTCTAATAGCCTCACCACAAAAATATGGGCAAGACTCCCGCCAAATCTCAGCAGACTTAATACCGATAACAAATGAAACAAGTTTTCACATATTGCCCTTTCTTAATGTTTTCTTAACATTTTATCAATGTGTCTCATGTAAGGCTCCTATGCATTCCATGGCAACATAATATGGACACAAACTTAAAAATTCAGCATTCACATGTCTCAACCATTTAGATGTCAACAAGAATAGACATCTGATTTTGCTATATTAAGTATCAATCTGCAACAATGCAAAATCTGCAAGTTTACTTGCTGAGTAATTTTAGACAGGGACGCTCTCCTGGATGTAAGCATTCATCTTTTGCCAGGTCTTAGACGGCAGCAAAAAATAAAGAGAAACACATTTAATGAGCTGATGATATGGGAGTACAAGAAAAAGGTGCAAAAAGAAATAATAAATATAATTCCAAAACACGATCATCCATACACATGAATATAGAAGAAATCTTCCCATTCCCTGAAAATGAATGTATCTCTACCTGATTGCATTGGAATATGACTTGTAGAAAAAGTTTCTTCTTTTGGTTTTGGAAGATCAGACTGCTGACTTAGATCCCTAGGAGGAAATGCAAACGCTTGGTCAACTAAATAGGGATATATAGATCCATTGGCCTAAGTGCAGAAATAACAAAACAATGTCTGCACTTCACAATAAAAATCTAATAGATACTGAGAGAAATAAAATGCAACAATTTTCCCTTACACACGACCTTTCCAAAACTTTTACAAAGCCATTGGTCAGATCTATTTAAAGGCTCCATTAACTGTCTTGTTTTAGTAGTCAAGACCATCTGAGACATCTTCCTTCACTTTTATCACTTATGGTTCCCATTCCTAACTTGTCCACATTTTGAAAAGATATAAATAAAATATAGTAGGGTAATAATTAACCTGAGGCAGTCAATAAGCAAAAGAACAACATCAGCGTCCTTGTTATGATATTTGAGCACCGCAACAAGTGCATCACTTGCAGATGACTGAACCCTTTCTTCCAAACAGTATATGTAATGAAGTAAGGTAGGCAACACAAACACAGCATCTACAAACAAATATAAAATGGAAATTAGTATTCTTATACAAACACACACACAAACATATACATAAGTATATTGCAGATTAAAAGCTCTTGCTGAGACAAATAGTACATCCACCATTCAACTAAATGACATGATATATCCAACATATCATGATGCATAATTTCTGCTCATCATCGTCATCATATGCCTTTTCCAGCCACTGAGACATACAATCATAAATTTATATAGTTATGCAGATTAAAAGCTCTTTCCGAGACAAATAGTACATTTTAAACAGCTCTCAAGCAACACAACTCAACGAAATGACACAAAATATCCAACATATGATGGTGCAGAATTTATGCTCATCATCATAATCATATGCCTCATCCAGCTACTGAGGCTGGAGATAGATATCCTTTTCCATCGCTTAACTCTGATATGCTTACAACAAACTAGAGATCACTTAAATATTCTTAAGAGAACCTATGCCTTTCTTCAAGCAACTCTACAACATATATTTCATAGCAAGCTAATGGAAAAGCAAAATCAACAAGGTAATTTTCTGAGATAAAGCTGGCAAGGCAAGAGTGGTGACTAGAAGTTTGTCTTAGTATATATATCTAATCTTATGATACTCGAGATTCTTATACAAAGATATTCACATCCATATGGAATCAAATCAAAAGAAGGAAAAAGGTGTCCAGCAATATACATACCAACGTGTGGTAATATATTGGATACTTGAGCAAGAATTATAGAATCTTCAACTTCTAGCCTCTTTAGCAAGTGCTGTGCAAGAACTTCTCTGAAGAATTGATTCCAAGTCAGTGTACCAGAAAAAGGGGTAAAATCCAAAAAGGACATTATGCAACAATTGCCAGGAGGAGTCTAAACGTACTGCAGTGCTGGAGGAAGTGCTTTCCCTGAATCAGAAGATAAATTGAGAAGTTCAGAAATAACATCAATGGCATTCATCCTCTGGCATTGATTTCCAACATTGAGGCGCTTAAAAATTTCTGATATGCATTGACCATTAGGGTTTCTGAAGAGATTGAATCGAGTTAAGTTTTCCAAGAATATGTTAACAAAATGCAACACATTAGAAAACTAAGAGAGCTGCAAAAAGGATACATAATGCAATATTCTGCCAGAAGAGAAGCCACAGCTCGTGAAATGTTATCTCTTTCATCCAGTAGGTTAAGCAGTAAAGGCAACAATTCTTCCATCTCAAAATAGCTATGGGGCATAGTTCTGGGGGATGAAAGATTTTCCTTAAAGATGAATGCCCTCAATATGCTCACAGAAACCTCTACCACATCTTCATCTGGGCACTGAAGCTTTAAGAAAGAATAAAAATAATTTAGAGAAATTTACAGTTATGATTATTTGGCAATATTTAGCTTGATCAGGAAAGAAGTTCACAAAAATATAATACTAAGAACAAAACATTATAACCAAAACTCATGTCAATTTTGATATTTATGTTCCATAATTTTATAGCAATGCAGAAGGTCATGACCCAGTGCACAAATTTGCAGCGAAGGATCCATGTTTTACTAAGCATTGTACACATCTCAAAGCAAGATGTTGAAAAATACTTTAAAGGCATCAGTACGATACAGACGCCCTGTAAGACATGTCTCACCTGCGATGCAGGCCTCAAAACATATGCTTAGAGTGTACTCACATCAGGCTCATGCCCTAGAGAAGGATCAACCAGTCCTTTTTTTCTCTTACACCAGAAAATATGTTTCAAAGTCTCTTCTACTGTAGAATCGTATGGCAAGTAGCCTTTAGTGTGTCTTCCAGCAAAAAGAACCTCTTGCGATGCGAATATCCCAAGGGAAGAGGGACCCTCCACCTCCCTATCCTCATTCTCTACTCTCTACACCTCTCACCTCTTTCTCCGTCGATGATATCATTTTTAACCTGTGGGCCTCCACAGCTCCTCATCCTTCCTCCAACATAACCTGTCTTTCCAGCCCCCACTCTAATGTCATTTTCTTCCCCCACTCAGTCACGCCACCCACCAACCAATTTCCACTTCTCTCTCTCTCCACAGCACTCACTTTTCTGCAACTACATTTAATTTCTCTTCTCCCACTTACTTACCAGCCTTCCAACCACACCCTATCTAGCCTTGACACCACAGGACCATTTATGCCTCTCCACGCATTCCTCATCTGGGTTTTTCTCTCAATGAAAGAAACTGCACTTAAAATTGAATTACAGGTAGTAATAATTCTTCAGTTACTCTCTTAAAAAGTGTAAATTGTGTATCAGATTGCAGAATATCATTGCTTATATATTTCATTTATAGCTGTGCTCTATATGTTTTAATAATATCATTTAAGAATAGGATTCTGAATATTGTGTCACTAATTTGTGCACTGTTTTTTTGTTATTTATATCTAATTTCAAATATTTCCAACTGTTTCATATTATATACTCCCTCTGTCCACAAACTTAGTTTGAATCTGACAGGAGGATTTATTTTTTTCTCTCTAGATAACTCATGGTGGTGCTGACAGAGAGCTTATGTGGTACAAGCTCTAACTTCTGTTTCCACGCAGAAGTGTGTCAGAACATGTAAACTTGTGAATATGTGAACAGTATACTGGGACAAACTTATGCGAAGCCCACATAAAGTGTTCAGGAAAATCAGAAGATTTTTTCTAAATAATCTTTTAAGAAACAGACTATTAATGTAGGGCGGAAGGAGTATTATAAAACTGAGGAAAAAAGAAAAGAAAACAGAAGTTATATCAGTTTTGGAGGTGACTTTATTCCTTCCAAAACCATTAAGAATTGAAGACTGTAAGCATTTTGTAGATAAGATTCCCACAATTATACTACTTAGCATCTCTGTATTAATCCAAAGAGACTGAGTACAGCTAATAAGAAGGCAATTTTGATTCCAAAGATGAAATCAATATTAGGCATTACTGTATAATTGGCACAACTTTCAAAATTGTATTTATAATTTCAGAGAAACAAATGAAGCCACTATATTGACAGTACATTTTACAAATATTGACAAGGAATTGCATTGATGTATCCCAAGAAACTGCAAAAAGAGTTACTATTCACACAACTGGGCATTGTAGAAAACATTTTTCTCATATCCACAACCTTTAAACAATCTACTACACTCTTCAACGCAAATAAAATGAAAGACATAAGCAAAGCTCATAAGATGTACTAAATAATGACATAAAAAAGAATTAAAATATACCAATCTACCAACCTGATGTATCAGAAGGGATGCTATTTGCTGCCCATATTCAGGTATGATAATTTCAAGTTGTTTCATGTCAAAACGTCCCACTAGAAGGCAAAGGCAATTTAGAAAAAACTTCTTGGTCTCCAAACCACCACTTTTTTCCAAGGCGTGTTCATCAGTTTCATTTTGTATGCTGAACTACAAGCATGAATATGATAAATAAAAGAAATTGTTAATATGTCCTTTTCCTTTATAACAGATATCCATCCACACACATTTTTTGGAGAGAGAAAATACTTTTTATTCTTTGCAATGGCATCAAGCATCCACATGGCATAAATTCATGGCATCTAATGCAACTGGCACCACGTTTCTCTCTCATTGATTAAGGGGGAAAGTTGCAATAAAACACTCTAGAGAGTTTAATCTAGCTCTGATACTAATAACCCTCGCTCAAAAGGCAATATTACTCTTCCCACAAAATTACTTGCCAGTTTGTTTGATATATTTTAAATTTTTTATTGTCAATTTTTGTCATTGTTCACAGATGTTAATTGGAGCGGGTGATTACATGGAGCAGACTACTTGCATCACAAAAAAATGGCCAAGGACTTTTGACAAGAGTCAAACAAATGAACAGTAAGGCCGAGCCCAAGGGGAAATTGAAGGAGACTTTGTCTGCCAAAGTTATGGATAAATATTTGATTCAACTTACAAAGTCATGATCATTTACTTTTATCAATGGCCTGTCCAGAAGGTACAGTATAAAAATTGGAAAGGAGTTATTTGCACTAGATTTGGAGTTCAATAGCGACAAGAGAGGGAGTTGATTTTGGTTTAAAACATTAATTAATGCATGGAAGAAGAATATGAAAGAAAGAGTATAAGTATAGAAAAATAGAGCAATGAACGAGTAAATAAGAAAAGAGTGTTAGAATATGAGAAGATTTGAGGGGAGGATAGCAGATATGAATTAAGGATAGACGTGCGGAAATCCAACAGACTAGAGATGACAAAGAAGATGGTAAGTGAAAGGAGTTAAAGAGGAAAAAATAGAGAGGACAAAAGAAATGGACAGACAGAAAATAATACTCACTCCGAACCACTTTAACCATCCTAATTAGAAAAACAAATGAACTAAAACTAGTTAACTTTGTTTTTCTAAATAGGGCGATTAAACTGGGACACTGGGAGTATATAATAGTGATAAATATGGTAACTATAAGAGATACACAGCGTGAGGATGATGTTAGCACCCATAGTTTTCAATCTTACCAAGATTTCTTTTCTTAGTGGGCGTCCGAGAAATTGAAGCACAAGAACTGTCTCATGGGAGTCAATTCCCATTTCTCACCAAGATCTCGGCATATCTCGGCAAATTTGACTGCAACTGTGTTAAATTTCCAGATCTCAGGGAAATCTTAATAAATCTAGCCCAATCTCGGTTCTATTTAAGACAAAAAGATTATTAGAATCCTATGCTTCGACCATGTTTTTCACATTACTGTTATTAGATTCCTACTAAAGATTATTACAATATAAATCCTTTACTTTGACCATGCTTTTCCATTACTATTCAACGGATATATTTATGTACAACATTAGGATACTGTCAGAATATATTCATGTAAGAATTAGTACATAGTACCTCTCTTGAGCTTTTATTAGAACATATTGTTGTGATAATCATAATATTAAAATCCTGTGAGAACATTTCCTGTTAGAAACAGTAGATACTACCTGTCTACGTCTCCTCACCATATAGATAGTTTTCCTGGTCTCTTCGAGACTGAAATTGCAAACCTTAGCGGCACACTTTATAACCTATAAAGGTTGATTCATAATTCCATGGCCCTTGACGTATCAAGTGGCACACTATAAGGCTCAAAAGGTTTATTCACCATGTTATGGCCTTCAAATATTCAGAGGTATAGGTATTGCGAGCTGCTTTTACTATGTCTAAAAGTTCAATATCCAAAACTTCTTTTCTTGAATTAAAAAAAAAATATTTTCCAAAGAGGAGGGGATACTAGTTAAGTACACAAAACATTTCTACAAAAACCTAACACTCATCTAGAAAACTAACCTCCAGCTAAATTCCCAGATTCTTGTGAAAAGTTTTATGAGTGTGAGAGGAAGGTCATGCAGTACAGATGGAGCATGTCAGAAAACCTGTGCCTACATTTGGTTGGACGTTGATAGGGCCAATATCTGCCCAGGATAGGATCCATATCACAGACCCTGTACAGTTCATACTTTGTCAAAATGACCTAATGTTAAGGGTGTTAATTAATCTGATGTGCTCAAACTCAATTCCAGGATTGGCTCATCTCAGCTTATCTCAAAGCTCAAAGTTTGGCTCAATGAGCCAATTTTGAGATCGTCCCAGCCCCAGCTCAAACATGCTCGTCTCAAATACAGGAGGTTTGAGCTTTCATCTCGCTTAGAAGATATTTTTCAGATAATGGAAGTCGATAATAAGTAATATATTTATGGCATCGATTAATATTTCAAGTTCATATAAAAAATCAAACAATAAATACTCTATTAGTTGTCTACGTTTGAAAATATGAGGCATTTGAGAAAGGCAATTTATTAACCTTTTTAGCCCCTTTATTCCTTAGTATAAGAATAATAAAATGAAATAGAAACATTAATATGGGAAAAGTGTTTTACAAATCCAGACAATTAATATGGGACAGAGGGAGTACAAAACAAGCCAAGGACAATTCAGCACAATAGAGTGAGCTCAACCTTGACACAATTTGAGACTAAAATCCAACCAAGCCAAAATCCAAGTTGGCTCAGCTCTTCAGCACACCTGAAGGTAGGCATTTACTACCATGGAATAAGCATTACTATAAAAAGCAGCAACTCCAAGTCAGCAGAAGTTTACCTGAATGGCAGACATGTACTGGTCAATCATTTCCCTGTAGTGTCCGGAAAATTTGGGATTGTCCAAGTGTAAAAGAAAACCATAATGCTTCCAGCAAGAAGCCAATAATGAGATTCCTTCTTTAGACACCTTTTCGCCTGCTTTTAAATTGTAAAATAATTTATTGAAAAGTGATGACAAGAGTAAGACCAATTGCATTTAAAGAAACTTAAATTAGGACCTGCCTCATCTTTAAGGAAATCTTTTATGTCCAATAACCACTTAAGCACTACACCACATGCAATTGCATGTAAATGACGACTCTTCCTGTTCCACTACAGAAAATCCCAAGTTAGAAAAAAAACATAGAAAACAGTGCATGCAAAATTCTTTATTTCTACCAAACATGTGGCACAGATCAGAACATACTGCCTGAAGTTTTCTGATGATGGTAACAAGATCATCCAAATGATCCCGAAGCAAAATCTCAGCTCCCATGTTCCCTAGCGTATGCAAATTGCAACGGTTCATATGAACCACCATACTGCCACTATCAGTAGGTCCAGATGCTGAACTGACTGAATGTTTATTCGCATTCAGATAAGATGTATCTGATCTGCTACTTGGAAACATGGATACCGAGGTCTCCTGAGCCAATGCTATAGTAAGGGCTAATATGCAATCTGCAGCAGCAACAGAAAGGCGAGTGGGCAATTCAAAACCATTCTGCACAATGCTACAATCCCACATAACTGAAAAGTTAGTCTCAAAATAAACAAGAATGGAAAGAGAAGTAATGGCATGTTAGTTATCTGGCAGAACAAAGTACAGCAAATTGTGATGCGGAGCCATAGTGGGCCCCAGCTGAAAAGGAGTATTTTCAGAAATTTTAGTTTGATCAGAAGTAAAAAAAAAAGTAGTTCTTAGTATTTGCTTTATTATAATCTTAATTTAGAAGATTAAGAATTTTATTTGTTTTAGGAAATTAGGTTAGATATATTTTCGAACATAAGATTTCTTGTACAGCACTTTATTTCCTAGTAGGATTTTAATTGTAACCCTATAAAAAGGAATTACAATTCATTAATGAAATAGCCTATGATTTCAGAAAAAACAAAACTTTCTACGTATGATCTCTGTTAATGGAGATCTTCCAAACGGTGGTGATGCTGAACTCCTATGTTGGTGCTTATTCCAACAAACTCAAGTCGTGATTCCGTAAGCTGCCTCCCGTGCCAATTCCGGCAGTGATCCTTCTGGTGGTGATTCCATAAGATTATCCTACTCCACTACCCCTTATCCTCCTTTTCCTTCTGTTCTACCATCTCCTCTTTGCCTTTATGCGCCATCCGTTATCAAATTGCCTAGTTTCTACTGATATTTATGATTGCTAGGAAAAAGAACTCAAGGGTCAAGACTTCAAGCCCAAATCACACGGCACAAAAGCAATTAATATGAATCTGTCGTTGCCAAAGGACATCTGGATGTATCATGACGGCAGTCAAGTGCCTCACACCCCACTAAAGGATGAACAGATTATACATCACAATATTTTAATTTACATTGTACTATCTTGTTCACATGGCTCTTTGTAACAAACTACACCTGATAGCAGACACCGTGTCAAGGAGGAGAAACGGAGGGGATAGAGGGATAAAAGGGATAAAGTTCTATGGAATCACCGCCAGAGATTATCGCCGGAATCAACACCGGACGGCATCTCATGGAATCACCACCATGAGTTGTTGGAATCAGAACCAACACATGTTTGGCATTAGCACCAAACAACAAATCTCAATCAACAGAGAACTACACAGTTTTTTTCTTCAAATCATTGACTGCCTTTTCATTGATGATCATGTCTTCAAATAGGCTTACAGTATGTTTGTGAAAAGGAAATCTTCTCTCCTAAATAAAGTAACATTCTTAAACAAGGACTCAATTAAAAGAACA
This sequence comes from Houttuynia cordata, assembly GCA_039654745.1. Lineage (NCBI taxonomy): Eukaryota > Viridiplantae > Streptophyta > Magnoliopsida > Piperales > Saururaceae > Houttuynia > Houttuynia cordata. Next base: position 32,449,251 of record CM077502.1, read on the forward strand.
ATTTTTATTAAAATAGAATCATGCTAAAATAGGAAACTACTAAATAAAGGGTAATCTCTAAGATGTCCGCATCAACACCCCTCTGGATTTGATTACATTGAATGACTTTCTTTTCTATGTGTTTTCAACATTGACTTTCTTTCAATAATAGCTGCATAAAATTTTCAACGCAATAGACATTTTTCATGATGAATAAAAACAATATTTATTGCCACATGATCTTCTTTCATAATTTTCAAGCATTAAAACATTGGGCTTGAACATATGTTAGTCTCGATTTGGATGTAAAAGAAATCATATATGTCAAGAAAAGAAGCTACACCTTCCTTTGCCTATAATGGACATAAGTTGAGAGATGGAGCGCAAAAGTATCCTCAAACACCCTGTCCTTTTTACTTGTTTCCCTGTGTTTCAAGATGAAGTTAAAATCAACAATTGTGTATCAAGAAATTGTAAGATACTAGTCCAAAGACTATTTTCACGTAGGCAATTTCCAGAAAAATGCTAAAACAGGCCACCAAGCTTTCACTTGTTTTGCACCCACTTTCAGCTCTTTCTATACTACCATCAGTAGCATGTGACCAACTACTCACATATATTTACAAAATCAACTCTTCAGATGCAAATTAAGAAAGCTCATGACAACAATCTGATAAAAGGACGTATCTAATATTACAATTCAGCACTAATTAATAGAGCATTCACCAAGTAACCAAAAATTCAGGTCAGGTTTCTGGACGTAAGACAAGAAACTCATATTACATTCTGAAGGATGTTCATTAAAGCAAGCTCTCCTTCTCGGAAGCATAATATAATGCAGTTTAAGAATCCAGATCAAATTTATCACTCACCAAATAATTATTATTGTAAGAAAAATAAAAAAATTTACCTCCAATCACATCAAAATTTCGATCTGCCTTTAAATCATGATCCACAAATCCCCGTATTAAGAAACACCAACCAAGGGTAACGTAGTTATCATCTTTTCTTGATATAATCTGTGCAAGATCGCTTAGAAGAGCTTCAAAAAGTAGTTCATCTTGAAGTAACCAACGAAGAAGAACCAAAGCTTGCTTGCAGTGCTTTGAACGTTTACACTTCAATGGCTACATCAGCAAAAGAGAACAAAAAATCAGAGATAAGTAAGATATGGATTTCAAAATAAGAGATTGCTGAAAAAGTGGCAAATAAACAGAGGCACAGGGAAAGGATTAAAGCAGACCCAACTCAACTGGTAACTAACTGTCTGTTTCAGAGGCTAAAAAGTCGAGATGAAAAGTTTTAACTGCTCCAACAATTATAGAAGTTTCATTAAATATATAAATCTATTTAGCCTATCAAACAGGATATTTGTGGAGGTTAAATATCAATTCATTTATGTCCCCGATGGGATCGAATACAACATTATTCTTGAAATCGCTCAGGTTCATACAGGAAAATACAGATTTCCCCGTCAAATGCATTTCAATATTTTGCTTTTCTGCAAAAAGTTGCCCACAAATGCTGACTTTACTCTCAGGACAGTTCCCCGACCCCCCAACCCAATTTCCATAGTACCCGTATGCTCCTGACACAAGCTCAACATTCTTTTCAGTTTTTGAATCCATTGACACACCCTGCAGCTCCTTGTTGCACATTATTTTCTACTACATTCAATAGTTCAAGTTAAAAGCCCCAAAGCACGTTAAATTTGCTAAAACCGCATTTGATCCTAACGCCAACTAAATTCTACAAATAAATTTATCCCATTTCAAACACAAAAATGGCATCCTACTCACTCCGTCCCATATTAAGTGTCCTATCCCGATATCCAAAATGAACTAAGGTTGTGGAAAAGCAAATAGGACTATTAAAGTGGTACAGAGAGATTACTTAAAAAAAAGGACTCTCCGTTTCATCCCTCCTATCTACCATAACTGCACATTCATTCCAGAACAAAACAATCAACAACAATCATAAAAAGAAATCTTTCTCACACTTTCAATCATAGGAATGAGTATCTGATCCATGGGCTCCTCTCTCTCCACGCAACCCCTCGCATATCTCTTAACAAAGCGGAGAGAATCGTCCACCAACGCTGTCAAAAGTTCAAAACACGCCGCAACGTCCATCAGAACAAAACCACCAATCCAAAACTCAGAATTGGAAAAGAAAAAACGCTATAATAGGAAAAAGGTCATCAGAGCAAGAACCTCCGGAGCTCCTCCTCTGAGATGATGCAGAATCGACGCGGGAAATGGCGGATTCGAGATGCTTGAGGCGGGAGTCGAGGAGCGGGGCCATGACGCGGCCGAGAGGCGAGGAAGCGGAGAGGGGATCCCTCCGGGGTTCTTCCCGGATGAATAGCTGCTCTTCTTCTTCCGCCATGGCGAGCGCGAGAGCTGGAGCTCGAGCGCAGTCGAGAGAAGTCGGTCTCATTCGGCTTCCTTTTGGTCTCACGTGGGTTCCCTTGCGGTTGGATATTTTAGGAGCGGGAAATCTGAAGTTTAGGGTAGAAACTGGACGGAAGAATATAAGGACTAGACGGCATATTTTATAAGTAAATATAAAAAGTAAGGGTATTTAATAAAAAAATATTTTCAAGAAACTGTATTTTTTTATTAATTACTCTTATCTTTTTTTCAAAATTATAAAAATTGTTATTAAGAAGTTAATGAAGTGAAGCTAGATTCTTGGAGGAGATTTTTATGAAGAAGTTAGATTCTTCTAAAATCTACTTTTTTTCCTGCTGTCAAACCGGCCCTTAATATGGCCTATACCCAATTACGTGGGATATGGCATTCCGTATCTCGTTATTGTTCCCCTTTTTTATAATATTAGGAAAGTTGCACGTTACTTAATGTATAGAAAAATCTAGCAAGGAAGTGAAGAGCCTCATTTATATTGAGAAGGACGTTGTAATAACAAGTCAATTTTTTTAATGTACATATATTTTTTATGAATGAAAGATAGAGGACATTGATTTGTCAAAACCATCAATCTGACACCATGTTAGATAACCGTTGTTAGATAACCGCTGTTAGGAAAGAGATTATGACATTTGTACTCTCACCCTTTTTCTTTCAATCAGAGAAGCACCCTAAGATCCATTTTACACAAGCAGAATGTTCATTGCAAGAAAGATGAACCAAACATTGTTGTTTTTGTTCTTGGTATAGAAGAAAGATGAACCAAACACTCTTGTTTTTGTTCTTGGTATACGATAGTCCAAACCTTGTTGGAGTTAAAACAAACCATGTACATAAATGAACCTATGTTTTTGTTTTCCATATATGTGAACAAAGGGGAAGTTAATAAATGTGTGAGAGCGTACATCTACCCACCACTCAAGCAATTCATTCATGTCTTCATCACCAAGTTGTCCCCTTCTAGATTACAATTTCACTATTCATGAGGTTCTGTTTTGATGGTTGGCTGCTAATGTAAGTTTACACTTAGGGGCCGTTTGGATCGTGAAAAATCCAAAACATCCACAATGAAAAATCCACTTTCAATATTTATTTCCGAATTTTTCACGATCCAAACGGCCCCTTAAAGAAATGGTTTTACTTTGCTATAGATTAGCACACAGTATATGGATAAGAAACTTTGCAGTCAACTTATTTTTCTCTAATTTCTATCCTATAGGAACTCTGCTTCTGTTTTTTAGCAAAAAAATTATAAGAAATTGGTTGACTTGTTACACAAAATGGTATTGTATTTTTTCGCCAAACAAAATATAAACCCTACAAACACTAGTAGTAACTATCATCAAACAAACTCAGTCCACTAAATTCCTCATAAACATATTAGTTCTCAATTTTCATCACTAAACAACTTAAATATTGCTTACCCAAGCATCGGTAGCGAAGTAATAAAGTTAACTCGGTAAGTCCAAGGTCGAATCGCGAAGAGTGTATATGGAAAATTGAACAACTCAAATAACTAGTCACTACATCTGTCAAGAGACTAAATTATAGATGAGAAATTTTATTTTTCTAAAATAGATGTGAAAATCTAGAAGAAGTAAAATAACAATTTTCGAGAGAAACTGATACGAACGTAAACCACAGATTTGAATCCACACATACCACAGTCCTAACTCAAATTCATGAAGAACCGCGTGGATGTTCAGCTCTAAAATAACTCATCTAAGCATTAGACTTATTTTTGGCAATCACGAATAATCAAATATTGATATTTAGCATATTCATGCAAGCTTGAATCCCAACTTAATGACAAATCCAATAATCTAATGTACTTGACACAATAAATAAAGGAAGTGATTTCCAAGAAGAATATGAGAAAAATCAATCCATTAATAAAAATTGCATTTTTTAGTTTAGGCGTACAATATGACTATCAATAGCACTTCATCTAGCCATGGCTTAAAAGAGGATTATAACCCCATAGTTTTAGCAAATGCAAAGTAAAACATTACATCCATGATTAAAAGTAATAGAAATTAAAGGGAGGAAAACTGCCCCTTCTTCTATGCATGTTTTTTTCTCTCTTCTTGTAATCTCTGCCAAAATCCGCTTTTTTGCTCATCCTCTCTTGTTAAGAACTACCTCTGCCCGCCTGGCTCTCCTTTTATAGATGGCTCAAGAGTCCAGCTTTCCAGATCAATCATGAATGCTAAATCGTACTGATTACGAATCTGAGATGATTCGAGTCAATCAAGAATCTGATCTTCCAATCCCAAATCCGAGTGCCCAGCCTCTAGCTCAAGCCTTAGCCAAATCCAACCCAAGCGAATCTATTGAATCATGGTTATCCTCCCCATTCGCACCTATGTTCAGCCCCAATCCGAATCCAAATTTGAGTCTATCCGAATCTGCAGGTATCCAAGCTGAAGTCCGAGCCGAATCTATGTTTACAGTCACGTCCAATCCGAAGATGCCTCTGTTTGATCAAGCAGCCGAAGCTTTGTCCCATTTTCTTCTTCTACTCGAGCTTCTGTTCCCGGTTTCTTTTTCTTTTTGTTTCTTTTAACTTGAGCGGATGGCTTTTTAGATTAGGAACCAAACTTGTATAACACAGATCAACAGTTCAGATTCAATACTTTTGAATTTGAGCTTGTACTGTATTGAACAAAACATTCAAAACCCACTACAACCCTATTAACTGTCAGATTTTCCATATATTGATCTCTTCCCATAAAAGTCATCTGTCGTACAATAATTCCATAATCCGCAACTTGAGCTCTTAGAAACCAACATAAAATTAACCCAATCTTAGATGCGCAATAAAATATAATTCAATTAAGATGATCAACACATCTAGATTTGTCAATTAGAGCAAGATTATTTATTATTCTCCTAAATGGTAACCTAACACTAATAACTAATATTTATCCTTATTTTAACTAGAAAATTACATTATAAAATAGGTATAAAGGCATATAAATAAGGTATAAAGGTATTTTAAATACTCCAGTAACTCGTTCGGCTACAGGAACCTTAAAATCCTTAAACACCTTTTGTATCTCCGTCAACCATCTCTCGGCTGCCTTTGGGTCATCTTCCCAAAAAAATGCAGGTAATACCCTCTTGTACCTCTCCAAGGTGGGGGTTTCTCCTTATCTGCGCCTCCATCACGAATCGCTTGTGCAAGCTCCTGCACCACCATCCTCATTCTAGGGTTTTGTTCACCACTCCCTCCCTCCATTCAGGATTGACGTAGAGGGGTCAACTCTGGAGGTTGAAGTTAACGTAGTGCCTTTACCAAAAGCCCTGAATATGATGAGTATTTAGACTACTATGAGTATGAACTAGTAGAACACCCAATAGAGGAGAAGCCAAAGGCAGATGAGCAGCAACAATACATAGTCATTGAGTTAGAGGACCAGGACGCACCACCTATAGTAATAGAGTCCGTACCTCAAGTAGTTAGAGACCACCCTTCATACAAGGCAACAACAGAGGATGGAGACTTATGATATGATATGTACAAGCAGTTCAAGTCTTCTGTCTCCATGGGAAATAGTTATGCATCCAGAGCTGGAACCCCGATCGGTATTTATGACTATATGGATTCTGGATGAGTACCTCTGAACATAAAGACTTAGGGGAAGGATCATTAGGATAATGGTAGGAGTAAGAAGGCAATTAGAAAATTACCTTGTAATAATCCCCTACCGTATGCTCCAGGGTTGATATAGATTCTTCTTATAAAACTTTTAAAAGAAGTAATAAAAGTATTATTTGAACTAATACTATTGATCTATGATTTGTGTGAATTGATTGTGTCGTGGTGTGATTGTTTGATTTGAGTGTTGGGAGTTCACTGACACACACAAGATTGTGGATTTAGGGGTGGTCAATGAATAGATAGATAAATTAAAATTAAATCATTAGTGTAAATTCTAATTCATCTTCTTTTGTTACCTACAGTGGGAAAAGATGGTGAACAATCTTGGAACACAAAGGGGTAGACCTGCAGGAGATGCATCAGGTGATCAAAACCTAGGAATGAAGACGATGGTGCAAGAGATTACACAAGCAATTCATAATGGAGGTGCAGGCCATGAGAAAGCCCCCACATTGGAGAGATTTAAGAGGATGGCTCCTGCAATTTTTGGGGAAGACAACTAGAGGCCACAGAGCAATGGATGATAGAGATATAGAAATTGTTCAGGGGCCTCAAGGTTCTCGTGGCCGAGCAGGTTATCTTTGCCACCTTTGTGTTCATTGAGAAGTGGTATTTTGGTGGGAATCCACTCAAAGGAATAATTTTCCAGATCGATAGGAGATTACATGGGAGGCCTTCAAGGAGGTATTTAATGCAAAATATTTTCCTTCCCATGTTCAGAAGAAGAAGGAGAAGACGTTTCTCGAACTAGAACAGGGATCAATGACTATGCTGCAATATGAGACCAAGTTTGTGCAATTGCAAAAGTTTGAATCTTGCGCATGTCTGACCAAACTGAGAAGGGCATAGAAGTTTGTAGATGATTTGAAACATGGACTTTGAATGAGAGTGCTATCAGCACGGCCACTCACAATGGCTAAGGCAGTAGAGTTCGTCAATTTTAGAGGACTTCAAGCGCACGCAAGAAAGGAGGATAGGGATGACCAAGGGTCAAGACAATAACCTTAAGCGGTCCAACAACAAAAGATTCAGAGGTAATAATAGAAACGGAAATCGACCGTTCAAGTAGCAGAAACAATAGTAGCAGTACCCGCAGAACCGATTAGGTCAGCAGTTCAACAAAAATGGGAATAAATGTCAATATTATGGTCAGTAGTGCCTCCCTAGTAAGCCCTGCTAACGTGAGGAGAGGAGGTACTACAGTTGTAACGAGATAGGACATCTCTCAAAAGATTGCCCTAACAAGGACATGCTGGAAAGTGCTAACCCAAAGAAGAAGGTCCAAGCGAGGGTGTTTGCACTATCATCTATAGAAGCCAAGGCCTCCAATACAGTCATAGAAGGTACCCTTCTTATCTATGATAGGATTGCTAGAGCCTTATTTGATTCGGGAGTTTCATGTTTTTTTATTTCCTTTGCTTTTACCTTGAGTTTTGAAAAACACTTGACTAGCTTAGAGTACGAGTTAATAATTACCACTCCTATCGGGGAGTTCTATGTTAACATGTGAATGTCTAGAGGATACCCCATTATAGTTGGGGATATGGTTTTGCTTGCTGAGCTTATTTTGATTGAAATATTTGATTTTGATGTAATTTTGGGAATGCTTTAATTGTCTAAGTATTGGGCAAATGTGGATGGTCATAAGAAGAGAGTCCACTTTAGAATACTAGGAGAGGAAGCAATAGTCTTCTAGGGTATCCGGGATAGAGGTGTAAGTTGTTTCATCTTAGCTATGAAGGCATACAAGCTTCTTGCTAAGAATGGTCAAACATACTTAGCAAGTATGATTTTTTTAGAATCAATTACACCAACACTAGAAAATATAGATGTTGTACATGAATTTCCTAATGTTTTTCCTAATGAGCTACCTGGCTTGCCACCAAAGAGAGATATTGATTTCACTATTGACATTATGCCTGACATATCCCCCATATCCCAAGCACCATACTGAATGGCTCCAGTGGAATTGAAAGAGCAATTGCAGGAACTGCTCGACATGCAATTCATTAGGCCAAGTGTTTCTCCTTAGGGAGCGCTGGTATTGTTGTAAAGAAGAAGGACGGTTCTTTACATTTATGTATAGACTATCGGATGTTGAACTAAGTTACCATTATGAACAAATACCCACTTCTAAGGATTGATGATCTATTCGATCAACTGCAATCAGCTGAGGTCTTTTCTAGGATTGATTTGAGATATGACAATCACCAACTAAGAATTAAGGATGAGGATATACCTAAGACAACTTTTAGGACAAGGTATGACCACTATGAATTTTTGGTTATGCCTTTTGAACTCACAAATGCCCCTGCTTCTTTTATTGATATGCATAATAGAATTTTTATCGACATGCTAGATAAGTTCGTTATTGTATTCGTAGACGATATTCTGGTCTACTCAGCCAGCCCAGAAGAACATAGAGAACACTTAGTACTGCAAATCGTTAGGGATAACTGGCTATATGAAAAATTTAGCAAATGCAAGTTTTGGTTGGATTGTGTTAATTTTCTTGGGCATGTTATCTCTAAAGACGGAGTGTCTGTTGATCCAGTGTCTGTTGATCCAACTAAAGTGGAGGCAATATGAAATTGAGAAAAACCTAAGACAGTCACAAAGATTTGTAGCTTTTTGGGATTAGCAGGTCATCATACAGAAGATTTATTAAGGGATTTTTCTGCTTGGCGTTACTAATATCTACAAAATATTCACATTTTTATATACCTTTCTACCTATATGTTAGTCATAATTTTAGTTGAAAGTAAGGATAATTAATGGTGATTCATGTTAGGTGAGTAATTAGGAGTTTAATAAATAAATGTGCTTAATTTATTAATTTAGATGCATTAATTGGATTTAATGGATTTATATTTTAATATGCGTCTAACTTACGATTCAATTTTATTTATGCAAGTTTTTAGAGTTCTAGATGCAATTCGCCAAAAGTGAACGCACGTCAAATGGGTTTTGTGCTGAGATCGAAGATCTGACGGATGCGGCTATGTGACAGGTTTTAGCCAATGAAAAGAAAAAAAAGAGGAAAAGAAGGAATAGAAGCTGAACCAACTGGTTCAGTGGTTGGTTCGGTTTGAAAGAAGAAAAAAACAACAAAGCGACCCGAGCCAAATGCTCGGGTGCCTGTTTCAGAAAGCAAAGCTTCCGAGCCGCTTTGCTCGAGTGGTGACGGGGAAGATGAGAGACGATGGCTCGCTACGGTGGCGGAGCTCAAGAGAGTGGGTCATAGAGGTTGTGGGTTCGATCGACCATGACGGCGACGCAAGTGAAGTACAACCACGACGGTGAGGTGACGACGGTCGGCGCTTGATGGCGGGCTGTGGAGGCCATGGGCGAAGAGAACTCGAAGATTGATCACAACGACTGATAGAGGTTCACTATCTGCAGCGATCGGGTCACGACGAGGCTTATGGAGGCCAAAGGCAGTGGTGAGGTGACGGAGAAGATGGGTTTACGTTCGGACAGAGGTCATGATGGTTGATCGCCGGTGGTCTGAGAGAAGATGATGATGATTGACGGCATGTTCAAGCAGGAGTTTGAGAGAAGCTTGACAGCGTGGCGAGGACTCTCGGCTTGATAGAGGCGTGCTTCACTTGGGAAGCTCAGAGGTATGTTCAAGCTGAAATTGGGTGCTAGATTTGGATAGGATTTGGGATTATTCCAAAGTCAGAAAGACTTAGTTGAGGAGGACTCTTTCTATTTGCCTATAAAAACAGAAAAAGACTGAAGTAGAGGGGGGTTGGAAAAAAAAACACAGAGGAGAGTAAGGGATTTGGGGACTGATTTTGGAGTATTGTTCATTGCTACAGTACCACGGCTGGTCGAGAGAGATAGAACTACCGATGAATCCATCGAGACAGGCTTTTCCTTTCCCTATTTCTATGTCTAGCTAAATTCTTTATCAAGGCTAGATGAAGCCATAGACTTGCATTATTACTTTTAGTTGTTTTATTTAATTAGAGTTGATATGATTTTCTTTAATCTATGCTTAATGCTGATTCCGTGATTTCTCATTTACTGCTTGACCATAGACTAGTATGACTATGAATGAAGTTTGATTTAATAATCCACCAAGGAACAGGATTGTGTTAATTTTATGCCCGACTAACGATAGATTCTATAGTCAATGAACTTTTCGTGTCCGATCAAGAACGTGTAGTGCATTCACTGGTAATTCGTATGTCCGACCAAGAACATGAGTTACCGTGTCACATCAATTTGTAGAAATAATAATTGAGAGTAGTAATGATATGTTTAGTGGTGGATTCGTTGCCTTGATATTTCATAAATTTGGTTTCTTATTAAAGTTTATTTCTTTAGTTCTTTAAATCATTATAAATTCAATTTCTTCATTAGAATTAGTTAAATCAAAACAAGTCATTTGGGTTTGACCTTGTTTCCACTAGCCTATACGTAGCCTCGTACGATTGCAAGTAAAAAGAGTTAAAAATCATAACAATCAGTTACCAATGACCAAGTTAACTGGAAAATGAGTAGAGTTCGTTTGGGATGATGCATGTGATAACAACTTTAAGGAATTAAAGGAGAGATTGACATAAGCTTTAATAAGAAACCATTAAAGCTTTATTTTGACTTTACCCTTAGTTAGAGGCAGATTTCTCATCTACAGTGATGCCATTAAGAATGAACTAGGTTGTGTTCTTATACAACATAGACTAGTGATTGCTTATACTTCTAGACAGCTAAAGAACCTTGTACAAAATTATTCTACACATGACCTAGAGTTACTGGTTGTCATCTTCACTCTTAAGATATGGAAACACTACCTTTATGAAGAAACTTTCAAAGTTTATACTGACCATAAGAGTTTGAAGTATATCTTTTCACAGAAGGATCTTTATATGTACCAAAGGACATATGGTTAGAGTATCTCAAGGATTATGACTTTTCTATCCACTATCATCTTGGTAAAGTAAACATAGTGGCAGATGCTCAAAGTAGGAAGGCAGAAGTTATAATGTCCCATATGATGGTCAATGATTGGAGGTTAATGCAGAAGATGAGAGAGTGCTATTTGGATATGCCCGCAAACCAAAGTTAGTCTTTTCTAGGCAACCTCACCATACTGTCTACAATATTGAGAAGGTGATTGAAGCATAAAAGTCTAATGTTCAAATCCAGAAGCTATTAAAGAAGCCGAACTTCAGTAAAGGTGCGGATGAAGGAACTCGATTTATGGGAAGTCTGGTGGTACTTAAAGATATTGAATTTAGACAAGAAATATTAAAAGAGGCACATCATTCTCAATAGACTATTCATCCGGGAGGGATTAAGCTATATCCTGACCTCAAGCGTAGTTTTTGGTGGAATGGCATGAAGAGAGATATTGGCTAGTTTGTGTCTAAGTTCTTAACTTGTCAACAGGTTAAGGGAGAACATCAGAGACCTGCTAGTTTGCTACAACCTTTAGCGATTCCACAATGGAAATGGTAACACATCACTATGGATTTTGTTGTAGCCTTGCCTTAAACACTGAAACAACGTGATGCAATATGGATTATTGTGGATAGATTGACCAAAGAAACGCACTCTCCCTATTAAATGGAAGCATAACCCTGATAGTTTGGAAGAACTGTGCATTTAGGGAGGTAGTGAGACTTCATGGCACACTGCTATCTATTGTTTCAAACGGAGATATTAGATTTGCTTCCCGCACTTGGAGGAGCATACAAGAGGCCTTGGTAACAAAGTTTAACCTTAGTACGACATTCCACCCACAAAGTGGGTCAGTTAGAGCAGACAATTCAAACCTCGGAGGATATGCTAAGAGCATGTGTTATCGACTAGAAGGGAAATTGGGATGATCATTTACCTTTGATTGAGTTTGTCTACAATAACAATTATCATTGAAGTATAGGCATGACACCTTTTGAGGCACTCTATAGATGACCATGCAGATCACCCATATGTTGGGATGATGTAGGTGGAAGGAAAGTCTTTAAATCTGAGCTAGTGCAGTATTGTGCCGAGAATGTGAAGCAAATTAGGGAGAGACTTTTCACTACTCATAGTCTGCCGAAGAGTTATTTAGATTGAAGAAATCGAGAATTGGAGTTTCAACTAGGAGACAATGTATTCTTAAAGGTCTCACCCACCAAACGATTTATGCGATTTGGAAAGAAGGGGAAGTTGAGCCACAAATTTGTAGGTCCATCTGAGATATTGGAGATAGTTGGACTACTAACTTATCATTTGGCTTTACCCCTTAAACTCTCATATGTGTATAGTACTTTTCATGTTTCCATGTTGAGAAAGTACATTCCTAATTGATCGTTTAAAATTAAACCCTTGCAAGTGCACAAGGCAATTGTATTACAGTGAGTATTAAAGGGTTGTCGAACCTCAGGGATGGATGAATACTTTACCAAATTCAAGAGAAAGTTGTAGTTTTTATTTAATCTAAGGAAAGCAGTGAACTTTATCTAAACTAAGCTAAAATTAATCAATGTAGAGGAATATCAAGGCAATGAATCCACCACTAGACATGCAATTACTACTCTTGATTATTATTACATGTAGATTGACATGATATGGCAGTTCGTGTTCTTGGTCGGACACACGAATCACTAATGAATTCACTAACATTTTTAGTCGGACACGAAAGTTCATCCACTATTATGTAATCAATCCTATCCTTGGTCAGGCATAGAATCAATCACAAACCTATTCTTGGTTAGACACAGGGATTAAAAAGATCTAATTTCATTCATATCTATCAAGTCTATGGTCAAGCAATAAAAAAAACTCATGAAATAGCATTAAGCATAAATCATAATCAATTTTATTAAATGAAACTAACAAGAGTAGCAATACATATATCTAAGGCTTCATCTAGCATTGACAAGGAATTTAGTTACACATAGAAAGAAAGAAAAGAAAAGCCTGTTTTGATAGTTCCATTAGCATGGATTTCTTCTTCTTCTTTGGCTCCAAAAGACTCATTCTCTTCTTCTTCTCTAGCCTCCAATATAGCTTAAGATCCTCCAAAACGTTCTTCCTTAAGGCCTATTTATATGTTTGAAGAGAAACCCCGAAGTCCCCTTCCAAACCCCAAAAACAAAAAACTATATTAAAGTAGCACTAATTCTAATCAAACACTAGCATAAACATAAGTTTAGGAAATAATAAAATGCATATTTCATGTGTAGATCACACCCCCAAACCTACATTTTGCTAGTCCCTAACAAAACAAAACAAAATAAAATCAAACAAACAAACTAAAGGAACGAATGCATAAAAATAAACGCCACTTTCATAGGGAACACGATTGCATTGAGCGTATGCAACAAGCCGTTAAACCTCTAGGTGGCCTTAGTAGGACGAGTTGTGTCTTGTGAGGGGGGTTTGCAGCCATGCTACCCACAAACATGTATTTATTAACCTAATTATCCTAAGTGCAAACAAAACAAAACAAAAATTAAAACATTACAAAACAATCAACCTATTATCCCGACAAATGCAAACCACAATGCTTAAGAAAATCAACCACACGTACTTGGTTTATACTCAACGAGAATATAGAAGCCCTCAAGTAAGTGGTTTTATTCCACACTTTCATCTTGGAAATTTCTGTTCAAATATAATATAGCATGATAATATAAATAGTAAAAAGTGTAGAACATTGTAGTCATACATTCTAAATCTCTGTTTCACACATATCCAGTGTTACCCATTAACAATAGAACATTAGAATCTACATAGTCATCGTAATCTTTAGGTTCATGATAGCATAAATGCATGCGCGCCTCCTTCGGGTCCAACATTCTAGACTTGAGAGGATAATATACCATAGACTTTTTTTTTCTTTTCAATAGGACTGTGTAAGGCCAGACTTTAAGATGCTTAGGTTTAGCAATGAGTTAGGCCAATGACTCCCAACCAGTTTGGCTTAGGGCATTAGGTTTTAAGTATAGACCGCTTCAGGCCTGAGCATCAGCCTAAGTTAATCCTATAATAGTCAAACAATCCTTTTCTTTCTTTTTTTTTTTTTTCATTTTTCATTTCCAGCTTTCATACTTTCAATCACATCTTTATTCTGTCCAGGCTGTATTATACTCTCAACCTATTTCTGGTTCCAAGTGTAACACCCGAAAAATTTGTGTGCTTACTAAAATTGATTGATCTAAAAATACTAAATTTTGATGCTTGGTTTTGCTATGTTTTGCACTTTTATGATAAAGTATGTGAAGAGAGCTTTCCAATGCCACCGACGGTGGCAAATCGGAGTCCAGAGCATAAAGTTATGTTAGTTTGAATTTTGGTATGCAATCGGGGTATGCGATTGATCTGGCGGGGTACGCGATCGATCGCAACAGTAGATTGAATACGATAATTGCGTTTTGAGTGGATTTTCTTGAGAAAAAGATACCAAATCTTAACCAAACTTGGAGAGGACGTTCATGAGGAGATTTTGGAGGATTCCTATTGGAGGAAAGAGTCCATGATAAGGAAGGATTTGCATAAGAGGTGGAAATCCTAAACTCTATATAAACCCATGAGAGGGGAGGGCTTGTGCGATTCATATTAAACCCTAGCTCTAGAAAGCTTGTGCTTTTCTCCTTCCCACATTCACCCTTCTCTCAAGCCTCTTCTTGGTGTGAGTCTTTATCCAAAGCTTGGAGCGGAGGCATTATTGTGAAGTGAATAAGGCGAACGACGCGTAAAGGGCGAGACTTTTGTGAAACTAAGAATATGATGATTTTACTACTATTCTTTGTGATTTATTTCAATCATAAAAATGTCTTATGACTCAAATTCTGATGATAAATATGTTGACTTTGATCTGGAATTAATGTGAGTTTTATTAATGATCATGCTCTTATATGTGAAGATGTATGGATCAATTGATGTATGCTATGATTGTATACTTGTTTGATCTTGGTGTTACACACACGGATCCTAGATGAGAAATTGCTTAATTTAAAGCCTTGTTGATGCATGCTTGACTTATGTCAGTTCTGTCCAGAATTTATTGTTCCATATTTGGGGAGTTTTAAGTTAAGATTATTAATCTAATGCTTTAGTTATGTAATCTACTATCCAATATTGAGTTATATCGGGTTTGTTGTTACCCTAGAATTGTGAATTGATAATGTGGGTCATTGACCGATAGAGAGGAGAGTCATGATGACCTTAATCAAGTGCTGGTACGTTCTGGAGTGTCCGAGAATTATTGTCCAATTGTATATAGAGTCTAATTCCAGTGTAAAAACAATACTTAAAGGGTTGTGATAAAAGGAACCAATTCCATTCAAGATATCCCAAAATTTGGAGAAGCAAGTTGCTGCTCTTAATATGGAATCACTAATTGTTGGGAATTAAACAAGGTAGATGACTAATTAGGCTCATAAATCAAATTAAACTTAAACAGTGTTCCCGGCCAAGACTGTTCCTCCGCCGACGACCTGTACTAAAACATGTAAAACTAAATACAGGAATATAAAAAAATATGCCGTTTATTGGGCAGAAAACTAGAATCATAGGAATATCTACAGTAAATTTTAGAGTTTAAATTCAATCAGTTCTGACACTAGGAAGTGTCAGAATCCAACTGTTATGCAAAGACAGAATTTTGTAATCAATGTAAAAGTTGGGAAAAATTTAGTAAAGCATTACCCTATGCTAGAGTAAGTATACTAAGAGTTTAATATGTATTATACAAGATCTTCCAGAAAGAATTACAGTAGAATAAATTAAATATAATACTTTAATATCATGGGCTAATGGTGGCGCCTTAGCATTCAACAAGCCTTATGTGTTTCACCAATTGATATTGACTTGATTCATGATGACCCAAAGTCTTAAGTTTGAAGTCTGGACCAATAAATATTATGATTAATTGGAGCATTGGATTTACTCCATCTAGGGTAAAGTATTGTGTAACACTCTTTATTGTCAAAACTTCATTTTGATACTCCTATGATGAGTCATGTGATGATAGAGATAAAATAACCTCATTGGTACTCCATGGGTGAGTTACATGTTAAAAGAGGTATCAGAATCTCCATGGTACTCATTAGTGAGTCATAAACTGGGAAGAAGGGGTGAGATCTATGTGGTACTCCTTTAGTGAGTCAGTTATTAAGAAGAATGTGTTTTCACAGAGGATAGATTTCTATATCTCTGTCTTTGAGCAAGTAGTTGCTCCAGAGATTCTTTAAGGACCATACTAGTCTTCACCATTAGAGGTAGTTAAATAAGTTTCCCAGGATGAGAGAGGTGAAGTATCAAAAGTACCTGAGTGAAGACGTGCATAGTGTGCGGGTAAAAGTCATAATAGACTCCGTCCAGTTGAGAGTGGTATGATACTCAAAGCACTTAGATTAGGAGACCCTGCCAGGGTGAGAGTTAATGATACTCAAGAGTACTTGTGTTAAGGGATTCCGTCAGGGTGAGAGTTAATGATACTCAAGAGTACCTATGTCAAGAGATACTGCCAAGGTGAGAGTTAATGATACTTAAAAGTACCTGCTTTAAGAGATACTGCCAGGGTGAGAGGTTGGATGCTCAAAACCCCCTGTGTTAAGAGAGTATATCTTTGGATCCTTGTTAGGTTCCCGCCCAAAGAGAGGCATTCCGTGAGCACTAATAGGGTCAGTATCCTAGACATGATAGTAGGTTCCAAGGAGAGAACAACTAGGGTGGTCTGGCAAGAAACCACGTGGAAGTGGTGATACGTGAGAGTGAGAATTGTAGCTCCATACGCTTGTGATAGTTGGAGTCTCCATGAATGATGTTTCTCTTATGCACTCTCGATGTTTGGATCATTGATTAATGATATTCTCTCCATACATTCTAGCTGTTTTGGAGTCTTACTGACTGATGATGATTTCTGGTAATGCAATTCCTTATATTGGATATCGATATTGTTGATTTGTCAGTTGTTGTTGGAATCTTATGCATTGTTATATATTGTATCTTTTGTGCTTGTGTGGGTTTTGCATCCTACTGGGTATTTTTTCGGAATACTTATGCATCCTGTGATGCAGGCTTGGATAAAAAGTAGATTTGGAGAATGTTGCAGTAGAAGGAAAAGCTCAAGGATTGCAGTCGGAAAGTTATGAAGTTTATGCTGCTTTTGAAGTAAATAGTTGTACATTAAGGGCCTGTGTGCCAAGAAATTTTAGTGATTTTGTTAAGAGATTTTAATGACTTTTATTTTGGGATAATTTGAGATTAAGAATTTTTATTCATATGGTTTAATGATGTTGATTCACAAGACGGAGTGGTTTCAATTACACATCCTTTTGAGATGTTGTAGTTGACTGGTGATTGGGTATTCAGTTGCGTGCCCGAATTTCGGCTTCAAGAATTTCTCGCCTAAGGGTCGACTTCCATACTCCGTCGAGGCTTGAAATTTCAGGGCATGACACCAAGCCCTTGCCATAGCCAAATAAATGGTCTATCACAATCTTTTAAGCTCAACAGACAACCACATATCAACTAATGACTCTGACCAAAGACATCCCACTGTAAATTAGCATTCAACAAATCTCTAAATGGTATTACTTTATGTACTAGTGTGTGTGAGTGAGTTTTCTTAGTTCAAGCACCTGTTCCAAGTGGACTGTAACAGAAAGATATGCTCAATTAAGTGTTTCTATCCTCCAGTGTACTTACTCACACTTCCAATACAAATTAATCACTTAAGAATTGAAGCATGCATTATCACGGGATAAACTATCGAAACCTATGAAAAACTACTAACAAACAACCTAAAAACTAATCAAATTTTTATAGTTTTTCATTTTCTGATTTTTAGTTTCATGAAACCAATATTCCCTCCCCCAAAACTATTATGAACATTGTCCTCAATGTGAACAATATAAAACTACAATGATAATCATAACAAGAAAAAGAAAACAAGGAAAGAATACACCTGAATACGTGGGTTGCCTCCCACCAAGCGCTAAGTTTAACATCTTCAGCCAGACTGAGCCACGATCTTCTGCAGGACTCGGATCCTCAAGTCATCAACCCGGATCAATTAAATGATTGCCCCACACACTCCTATCTTTGTTGCCTAAGTATGGAGCACATCGTGGAATAAAAGGGTGGAGTGGTGGGTGGGGAAACATTGGAAAGAGGGGTCCCTGCATTAGCCATGGGCAAAATTTATGAGAGAATTTTAAAATAAAGGGATCCTCCTCCCCCAAATCAACCAATTTGGCCATAGGGGCATTTTTCTAATAACACATGCTGAAGAACCTCATCTAATAGTTATTCAAATATACAATCTATGAAACAGTCTAAGTTACTTTCAATAAGAAAATGGTTAGATCGGTAAAGACATGGTATGAATGGTGCTTCAGGAACAGAAGGTTCCGTTAATAATGTCGTAGACTGTGACTCCTCAGATATAGAAGAAGGTTTAAAGCTGGGTTCTATCGATGCACTCACTTCTTCTTTAATTTCCACACTTTCTTGATCATTTTGTAAAATCCACTCAAACACATTTTCAAATTTTTGGGCACGCTGAAGGGATGTAACATCATGGTCAGGGGAAAAATATATCCCTTCGTCAGAAAAATGGCCCATCAGATATTGGGGTTGGATAGGTAAAGTGCATTCTTCTCTCATATTCATTGACTGGGTCAGTTGTTGTAACTGTGTTTCAATAGTGGCAAGGGCCTGTGTGTGGGAATGGACAAGCTAGGCTTGAGATTTTTGGTCGGTCTGCATTTCAGTTAGGGTGGCTAGTATTTGGCTCATCTGATCTTCTAAGGTTGGTTTCTTGTTGGATTGGCCAAACTGAGGAGTAGAGGCTAGTTGATAGGGCAGTTGTTGGCTTAGGAAATCCTGTCTAGGGGCTTGATCAAGAGTGGGCCCAGGGGAATTAGGATGGTCCCCCCACCTGTGAAGACCTTGGGCCTCATTCACATACTTGCGTATAAAATCTGGGTACTCAGGGGCCAAATGGCACTCTACTGGGGTATGAATCAGACTTAAATAGAGTGCACATGGTTCCGACATAAAAGGAATTGTAGATTGTAGGGAAGATATGCTACTCCCAAAGTTAGAGTGATTATTCCATCCACGATTGTAATTATCAAAATAAAAGGGATATGGGTGGTAGGGCACTTCATAGGGAGAGTAAGTAGGTGTGTGTGAGGAATAGTAATCATTAGGGTACATGTATGGGCCCTCATGGCTAAATCCATAGGAAGGTGAAGACATTTCTTCACTTCACAATCATGACCACCATACGCACACTCTCACACATCTATGAATCAGAAAAGCAACCCTAGATAGCCTCAACTATGTTGTGTTCCCGTATGGAATACGAACAAAATCAAATGCCATGGTGAAAAAGGGAGAAAAGAAGAAGAAAAACAAGAAGAAAAGATAAGGAAAAACTAGATTCAATATTGCATGCCCAAGAAGGAGGAAGAAGACCTCCTTATAAAGAAAGAGAGGGCGCGTCTTCCTAGCCTGATTATAAGATATGACATTTCAGCTTCCTAGGTTGATTACAAGATATGACCTTTCAACTTCCTAGGTTGATTATAAGATATGACCTTTCAGCTACCAAGGTACGGTTCTGCGTGATGACCTTTCACTTACCAAAATGGGAAGGATTACAAGATGTGGTTCCACGTGCGCATTAACGTTCACAACACTCCACCACGCTTCCGCTATCGCCTTGTCCGCAAGGCGAGATGGCTCGTCTTCCCCTTTTCCAAAGTACTCCCATATCTCTCATGGTGTCCTTTACATGTAAAGTGTCCACTTTTGCTGGGCGGTTTGTGACAAACTCATCCCCAATCATCAAACCTTTTCCCCTGATATCACCAATAACCTCATATTTTTTCTTTATAAAAGATAGACGCCCTTTCAAGTAAGACCCTACAGCGCGAGCATTCTCCCCTACTAGAGAATACAAAAAACTGGCATCGAAAGCATTCACCATCTTCTCACTGCTAACACTCTGAACAAGAGAACCTTCAGGAGCAGATAGACCACAGAACCTCAGTGATACATCACAATGGATGCTTTTTTGATAAAGTTTGCTGCTTACATTAAGCCCTCCAAATCTACCACAAATGATGTCTGTCTGAGTGCTACTAATGATTTGTGCTGCACTTGACTTACAGACACGTTCACTAAATACTGTATCATATTCTGCATGTCTTTTCCTGAATAAAGAGCAATTTCTTCCTCAGGTTGGTAGCTCAAAAGTTTGTTGATTGCCTGCCATTCTTCCTTAGACAATTTTTCATTCTCTACCACTTGTGACTCCACGGATTCAGATGCTCCAGTGTCCCCAGAAGTTGACCACCATGCAAAAGATCACTAGCTCCTCTTCAGATTATCCCTTTGTTGAGCTGCTTCTTTGGTCTCCACTGTTGCATGAGCAAGTAACCTCCATAGCAAAATAACTTTTGAATCTAAATCTTTCTCAATTTCCCTGATTCTAGACACATCCACTTGGTACAACTGCTGCAAATAATTCGAATAAAGTTGAATGTAGTGTCTTCGAAACTGACATAGATGTCAGATTCTATCCCAATAAAATCGGTAACACATCTTCTACTGTTGTAGACCAGCCCGAATAGCATAGCGCCACCACATGCAAGGATCATCAAAAATAGAGGTCACAGGTCTTAGGTGAGATGATACATCAACACGAGTTCGATACCTTGAAAATGCTTCAAGAACTTTTATTCCATCGTGATACTGAGCCTCAGACACAGTTACTGAAACATCAGTCAAGATGAAAGATGCTTTCTTAAAAGGAATATCAGGGTCCTTCCTTTCTTGCTTTCCAAGGCGATCATAATACAACACTCCGTTAATTGGTGAAAGAAAGTACTTCTAATTTCCAGACCAAACAGATTGATTAATAGCTGCAGGTTCATTAATTCCTTCTTCAAAAATCTCTATCCATTCCTTGGGTATAAGGTCCTCCCATTTATTGTTAACCTTCCAAGGAAGAGTGCCAAAATCATGATAGACAGCTCGCTGTTGAAGTTGCAATGACTTGCACAGCTGATCAAGTGCACCAGTAGTATCAAAGGTTTCATTCCCTTGCTCATCAATAGTAATAGCACCAAGTTTTGCCAACGTCACTCCAGAACAAAATGGATGTCCTGGATTACTGATAGTATCCTCATATCGTACATGGACATTACAAATGGTAATTTTCAGATTTCTAATAATAGTAGCAATAAGAGAACCCAACCAAGAAGAGTTACCACCAGGAGTGTTTCCAACTTTTGACCGCTTCAATTTTGCTTCAAGAATTGCTGATTCTCCCTCCTCAATCTGCCAAAGTTTTGATTCAAACAGCTTCTCCCTGTGATGGCCTATCTCGTTCTGTGTTTGGGGCTTATCTTCTTCTTTGTTTGCATGGGGAATTTCGTCGAACACATAGGGGCCATGAGAAGGTTGGAAAGGCAGCCGTCGCCTGGACTCATTGTGCTACCATGTCCGGTCGTGCCCGCATGTACGGCGACGCTGGCCAAAGAGACGGAGGTGGTGGCACAGCGATGGGCAGCGTCATGGCAACCGTAGCTTTTGGAAAAATCCCGTCTTTAGGCAGTGAAGCGGGGAAAGGTGGTAGCGTTGCAATCGGCGAGGTGGTTGTGGCCGGAGAGGTTGTTGTGGCCAACGAGGTGGCTGTGATCGGTGGAGTTGAGTGCTGACCCGGGTGGCGATGGAGGGATCGACAGAGGTAGGGGCGGCCATGGCTGGGATGGAATTGTCAAGGCCAGAGGAGACAATCACATCGATGCTGTCGATCGGGACAGCGATGGTCGTTAAGGCCGCAGCTGGGGCTGAAGACAGAGGCATAGTGATGGTGGAGGAGACAACGGGGATGTCGGCGGCCCATTGTGGTGGTGCATAGTCTGAATGAAAGGGGACCAATGGTTGGACAGAGAAGTATGGCGACGATTGGGGAAGGGACACCGGTGGCGGCGGCGTCTAGAAGTCGCTGACGGTGGTCGGGAGTGAACCGGAGGAGAAGGATCTGTATATGAAGAACCTACCCATTTTCCATCGCAAACGAGAGTAGCGATCTGAGGATAGTGCGAAGGCCCGGGGGTCGGCGAAGCGGAGTACCAGGCGGCAAGGCTCGGCAACGGTGTCGGCGGCGGCGGGGCCGGTGACTGAACAGCGATAGAGGTATAGGCCGCCTCAATTCGTTGAATCCGCCTGAATATGTCGGCACACATGTCTAGCACATCATTCCTCGTTTCGGCGGATCGAAAATGCTCTGATACCAATGTTGTGTTCCCGTATGGAACACGAACAAAATCAAACGTCATGGTGAAAAAGGGAGAAAAGAAGAAGAAAAACAAGAAGAAAAGATAAGGAAAAATTGGATTCAATATTGCATGCCCAAGAAGGAGGAAGAAGACCTCCTTATAAAGAAAGAGAGGGTGCGTCTTCCTAGGTTGATTACAAGATATGACCTTTCAACTTCCTAGGTTGATTACAAGATATGACCTTTCAGCTTCCTAGGTTGATTACAAGATATGACCTTTCAACTACCAAGGTACGGTTCTGTGTGATGACCTTTCACTTACCAAAATGGGAAGGATTACAAGATGTGGTTCCGCGTGCGCGTTGACGTTCACAACAAACTAGCAATCATCAACCCTAGATATCGACAACTAGCAGTCCTAATAGCCACAACTAGCATAACATGCAATCACATAACAGAAAGAGAAACACCAAACACCCAAAGTTAATCTAAAAGAGAATGATAAGAGAGTGCAAACAAAGGGAAGGGATGGCCCTTCCACGTTGGCGAGAATTCCACGTCTTCTCTTAATCCTACACAAGAAAGCAAAACACAAATTAAGCTACTGAAAAATAATCTAAGTTAAGACTCACTAAACTACTCTAAAACTAAGCTACGATAAGAATTTGGTAAATTATTGGCTTCTGTCCCTGGCAGCGGCGCCAAAAACTTAATCGTTTAAAATTAAACCCTTGCAAGTGCATAAAACAATTGTATTACAGTGAGACTCCTTCTAGGGCTTCATCTAGCATTGACAAGGATTTTAGTTACACATAGAAAGAGAGAAAAGAAAAGCCTGTTTTGATAGTTCCATTAGCATGGATTTCTTCTTCTTCTTTGGCTCCAAAAGACTCCTTTTCTTCTTCTTCTCTAGCCTCCAATATAGCTCAAGATCCTCCAAAACGTTCTCCCTTAAGGCCTATTTATATGTTTGAAGAGAAAGCCCGAAGTCCCCTTCTAAATCTGAGTTAAAATAAGCTTGATTTAGGTTTTGCTGCACAAAACGATCGATCGCTCTGTATTGCTGATCGATCGCTTGCCGATCGATCATTTTCCTTCGTTAATTTCTGTGTTGTCGCGCCGATCGTCCGTTTCATTTCGCCAGTCGATTGATTGTGTTTACTGTATTACGCACATCTAAAAAACTCAAAAACTCCAGCAGATACGATCGATCATTTTGAGTGCCGATCTATCGTTTCCTTCAGTAATACTATTTTCTCGGCTCTGGCGATCGATCGTATATGAAATGCCGATCGATCATAGTTACTTCATAATTTTTAACTGGTCATAACTTTCTGCTCCGAACTCTGAATTGTGCGTGGTTGGTGGCGTTGGAAAGCTGATTTCTTAAAATTTAATGAAGCTTGAATCAGTCTAATCAGAGATATGCATACGAAGTTATGAAGATTTAACCATTGAAGTCACTTTTCACCACATTTATGCATCTTACTCTTGTTTCTTACAAAAACCAAAAACTATATTAAAGTAGCACTAATTCTAATCAAACACTAGTGTAAACATAAGTTTAAAAAATAATAAAATGCATATTTCATGTGTAGATCACTAATCCATCACATGTACTCGATTACATAACAATGGAACTATATGTTTGAAGTAAAGTCGACAAAAATATTGGACAAAAAGGAACAAGGTTGAGGAACAAGGTGATTTCTTTAGTAAAATTTTTATGGCAGACCAATCTTCGAAAGAAATGATTTGCAAGATGGAAGCAGAGATGAGACAATCATATCTCCAGTTATTCATCAATTAGCTAATTCCATTTCGTGGACACAATGCCTATTTAGGGGGGTGGATGTGACGTTCCTAAAAATACTGTAGAAATTTAGTTTTTTTACATATAAACCAGATCGGACTGGAGTCCCCATTGGAAGGTTGGAAGATAAACCTAAATCAGATATATATCATGATTGGGAGACACGATCGGCATAGATAGCAGGAAACCTGATCGATATGGACAACAAGATACCTGATCAGCAAGGACTCCTATTTGACGCTGGAGATAAGCCTTGTATAGAATTGAATAGCATCTCATTGGACGAGATGAAGTATGGATTGGTATAGATGAAAAAAGATAGACATGAGAGGGCAATTGGATAGCACGCAATTGCTAGGACGCTAGAAGGGAATTGTGTAGTGGAAGGGATATACTTGGAAGGATAGTATACTTGGATTAGAAGTGGATCAGCATGAAGGAGATTGCGCTCTTAACTCTACTTGAAGTAGGACTCATTGGACGAGGCTATAAAGGGAGGAGCAACCAGCCCTCTTTCTCTCACAAATTCTGACTCCAAAAATCTCTATCTCTATTCACTCTTTCATCTCTCCCTTTTCTCTTTTTCCCTGTTGGTTCGATAGGAGCAGTAATAAAGGAGGAGCTTGGGATGGTGGAAGTGAAGTTGTGGCAAGAATTTTTGAAGGACGAATCTACGTAGGACGCTTTTATGCAATATCCTGACTGCAGTTCTGTATTTCTGTAGTTTTTTGTTCTTTTGATTTTGCAGTCAAATATTCGTGTTATTGCTCTTGCTATTGATGTGTTCATGACCCTACGCTCCTATATAATTGATTACATATTTCTGTCTGAATTGTTCATGCATAGAGAAATTAGTATATGTTGTAGAGCATATGTAGTTTTTGGTTGAAAGCCCCTCGTGATATATATTGCTTATTTGCAAAAGTTACAAATCTCTCGTTATTCGCCTAAGAATTGACCAAATCTTTTGATTAGCGCTTGTGTCATCCAAACCATTATATAGTACATATTACTATCATATCCAATTGTGCAACCATGCTGATGTATCTTTTAACTTTTATATAAACCTTATTACAGGATCTTGTAGAAGTAGAACTTCGTATTTGTTCCAAATTCCCTGTCCAAACCTTGTATGACACTAGTTTAGCAACATATGTATATATGTGCCGACATGAGAGACCACATTATATCCCAAATTATTATAATCATGAGTATGCTAGCCACAACCTCTCTTTAGATCTAGAAAACCGTCAATTCTCTAACCTTTATGTCTTTCCTGCCTTATTTGCTTATACGATGGATACCCAATTAGAATCATGTCCCTACAACCCTATTGTTGAAACCTTGTTATGCAGCGTCACTCTTAGTCTTTCTCTGTGGTCTTACTTAATTCAATTTCATGTGATTTTTCATTGTCCACATTTATTTCTTCTGGCAGTTCTATCCATTATTGGGATCAGTTAGAAATAAGAAAGTATGTTTCCTAAGGAATTAGTACACGTTTCTGTTCTCCGCATAAATATTTGCTTCCTTGAGTTATTGTCTTACCTCCCTTTGCATGGGAGATAATTCTAATTCCTTGTTACGTTATTCAACTTGGAAGTATTTGCAGTTGATTCGTGCAAGGACAAAATTCAAGGTGAGTTTTTTTATTAAAGAGTTTCCATAAGTATTGGAGTCTTTCTCTTTGCACGCATTTGAATTATTGAATCATAGCATGCTCACCATAAACCCATGACCGCACTAGAGACCCGTTTGGTCTTCGCACATTGGGACCCATCTGGCCCCTGCCCTTTTGTGGCACCCTGCATGCTTAATTAGATTGTTAGGCATCATAGAAGGTCTATTAAGTCTTCGACCATTGTGTCCATGAACACCGATGGTACCAACGTTTATTGGAACCCCTAGAGGCATATGGGTTATGGTGTCCATCTGATAGCCATACTAATTGAGAGTATGAATTCATTTACTCCTAACATTGTTCTATATGTTTCTTGTTATTGAGTCTAATCATTTCGTCTGAATGTTAGCAATTCCCGATGCTAGAGTTGAAATGTCACTAACGATGGATCTGTATCCAATTGTCCCTTCCGAGATTTGCATTGATTATCTTGCTTCATTTCTATTGTTGTTTTATGTCATACTGAGTATTTTTAAGAGTACTCACACATCCTCTAATGCAAGGTTAATAGCAGATAACGAATAGATGATAGAAAATTAAAGTGTGGAGCAATGGGGAAGTTCGTTGCTTAGATTTCTAGACTTTTAGTTTATTTTGAGAACTTCTATAACATGGCTACTTATCAGGTTATTAGTATCTTTCATTCTAAATTTTATTTATAGATAGTCTATCCTATGTGTTTGTCAATATACACTTCTCATTGTATTGGTGTGAATCTTATTTTTAGGGACATCCAAAAAGCTTAGAAGCAATAGTCCAAAGCTGGTTTCGGGAGAATCTTCTACTCCAAATTCTTCTAATCTAGTGCACTCATTGACCAATCAGATTGTTAGCAATAAGGTATTGAATGCTAGCAGTATTTCTCAAGAAGTGAATTTGGGATCACAATCTTCTCCTGGAGTTGAGAGTCATATTCAGTTTGATGTGGGGCCCAATATACTGATGGGGGAAGATGCAAAAGGGGGTGAACGTGCCATGCAGTACCATGGGTCTGATTTGAGTGTGGAAAGGGCTAATGACACTCCTATTGTGAACCCAACATATCTACAATTTAGGGGAATTTACCAAATAATATTTAAAAGAAAATAATTACCGATTGGGAAACTCAGGAAAATATTTACTGATCTGGTTATATGACAAGCAATGCAGGCACCAGCGTGGCGCTGGCCTTGCGCGGGCTTTTTTTTTTCCACTCTGACCCGAAAGGCACCACTTGAACCTATGCCTCTCTCATAAAGAGACAGGCATCGTTTCAATTGACGCCTTTATTTTTGTTTTAAAAATTATGGAAAGGCGTCGTTTTAAGTGATGCCTTTCCCTACCTTAAGCGTATTTCTTCCAACGGCCTCCAATGCCTTTCTACTAAAGAGATTGCATGTGGGACGTCAAAACATTTAGAGCACTCCACTAGATGGTTTTTCTCTGTTAGGAGTTGGGTATGTTTTATATATTTAAGTCATTCATGTTATTATATTTGCATTTTAAATATTTTATTTTGTTTCTTTTAATGTTCTTAGGTGGAATGCTAAGAAGACCAAAACTGCTAATCCTCATGGTGTCCTCCACCATTATAGACTGAATTAGACTACCGACGATCCGAACATGTGATTATATTGTATTGCACATGTTACCAATATAAACAATGCAAAGTTCATAAAAAGTAAAGTACTATCTTTATATGTTGTGCAGGTTACATGGCAACTATATCATAATGATGTTTTAGCACAGTTACATGGAGTGTGTACCAATGGCGCAGATGTGTGGCTATCTAGGACGACATTCATATGTTTTGACATTGTGGATATGTATGTTCCAGATAGGGTCATGTTGCAGTTTGGATTAGAGCATCTTTTCCCCCATTATGTTGTAGAGTTCATTGAGCGATCTTCACATCAGGCCAGGTAAGTTTTGATTTGAGGTCACATCATGCGGCCTATATTACTAAATATCACAAGCGGAGGACCACTCTCATTCAAGGGGAGCTTGCCACGACTGAGCGAGATGTTGATAGTGCCTACATGAAGTGGTACTTGAAGATCACCAAGAGACTTATCCTACTACCCGTGCATGAGGCGGAGATGTTATATCAACCCAGGGTGAGACTAAGTAGGCTTTGGTTAGTATCTTTTACTTCATATTTGTTTTAATTCACCGTCATTGTGTGCTTGTAGATAAAATATATATTCTTTTTTAACTTCAAGCTTACTTATGCAAGACAAACGCTCGTTCAGTGTAATGGAGCGTTAGTGGACCAATCCCATGAGAGCTTGCTAGTGGCATGTCAGACGATATGGGATAATTTGTAGTAGACACTTTAATTTATTTATGTTCTAAGTTTACTAAGCAAGTAGAGTTGACTGGTTTAAAGTTTTTTTTTTTTCATGTTGCTTATATTGTGTTATCAGGTTTTAAAAAATTTGCATATTATATCATTGGATTTGTGTAGTGAAAAGTGAAGGCACCATTTAAAGCGACGCCTCTCACCCTTAGAAAAGTAAGGCATTGGTTAAAGCAACGGCTTCCAAATAAGGTCTAAGGCGTTGGTTAAACTGACGCCTTTTTCTTAGAAGAGAAAGGTATCGGTTGAAGAGGAAAGGCGTTGGAGGCTGTTTGAGAAAATACTCTAAGGCAGGGAAGGTGTCGCTTAAAACGACGCCTTTTCGAAATTTTTAAAACAAAAGTAAAGGCATTGGTTGAAACGACACCTTCTTTAGGAGAGAGGCATTGGTTCAAGTGCGCCTTTTGGGTCACGGTAAAAAAAAGCCCGCGTAGGGCTAGCTCCACGTTGACGCTCTGGATCCAGAAATATTTTCCTAGGTTTCTCGATCGGTAATTCTTTTTTAAAATATTATTTTATAAATTCCCCTACAATTTATTAACTCTCCGAGATGTCCAGGAGCATCAGAGGTCTACTAAAACTCCGTCTCCTTCTAGTAATGACTGGGTGATCACTTAGGGTAAGGGAAGCAAGCTGGTTGTTGATCCCTCGTTCTGTATCTTCTCCAAGCAAGTATGCTCCTCTTGCTGAATTGGATTATGGGGCACTACATAATTCTGAGTATGAGATGGATATTGATAGTACATCGGTTGCAAGCTCAACTAGAAATAAAAAACAAGGGAAGTCTCAGGCTAGAGTTCAAACTCGCCATGGGGGTGGTAAGGCTACTATCCAGAACAGTTCTTGTAGGGGCCGTGGGCGAGCCCCTAAAAATAAATAATTTCAGTATGTTCATGGAATATCCGGGGCCTTGGCCACCGGAATAAGAGGTCAGCGGTTGCTGATCTGGTTCGTGAAGAACAGCTTTCTGTTATTGGCTTGTGTGAAACAAAAATAAAAAACAAGCTTTTGGTCATCTTCAAGCTCAGATGCTCAGAAGTTGGAACTCCTTGAATAATTTGTATATCACACCTTCAGAATTCCTCTCAATTTGCAATTGGTATTATGAAGATTTTGAAGTGGTTTTATCAGGTGTCTAGCCTCAGAGGGTAATTGCAGCAAGAGCCAAACCTTTTTCTCGGTTGCATGTACTCATGAGGAAGAAATTAAAGCTGTTTTTCAATTTGGGGTAGGAAAATTGCCCATCAGGCACCTTGGGATGCCTTCATCTTCTAAAAAGATATCTTTCAATCTATGTAAGGCTCTACTGGAGAAGATTGTAGCTCGAATCTCAGATGATATTGAATATGAGGGACATGATAAAGAAACATTGCATTTTCAATATTGGAAATGGAGCCAAAATTTTTACTTGGCTGGATCCGTGGGCTAGTCATTTCCCGTTGATTTCATTCTTTGGTAGATGTACAATTTTGAATATAGCTGGCCATTTTAATGACTGCCTTTCAGTCTCCTTTTCTGGAGACAGGTGGAACCTACATATATTTCTCCTTTGAGTTTTAATAACTGTTTGGTAGATGGTAGATATAGGTGACCATTTTAATGACTGTTTGGTAGATGGTAGATATAGGTGGCCATTTTAATGACTGTTTGGTAGATGGTACGATTCGGGGTAAAGACCTTATGGACTTCCTACATAATTGCGCACCAGTGTTTTTTAACCACCAAGATAGCTTTGGATGGATTAAAGCTAGTCGTAAGTTTTCTTATAAAGCTGTCTGGAACGTTTTCCGTTCTCAGAGCCTGACACTGTCTTGGTATCAATTGGTTTGCCATAAGCAACGGATCTGTATGCCTTTTTTTTCTTGGCATAAACCCAAATACGTTTGCCTTTTTTTCTTGGCTGGCTATTAACAACGGCCTGCTAATTCGTGACAATCTTTGTAAGAGAGGTTTCCATTTGGCTAGTATGTGTATGCTTTGTGGGGAGGATGCGGAAACCAGAGACCATATATTTTCTCCTGTTCTTTTTCAAAGATTGTATGGCAGAAGCAGCTCTTGATATGCAGCTGTTCTTTTTCTCCTTTGAGTTTTATTGAATTTTGAATTTCATCCAATGGAATAACTATGCTGGAATTCTAATCAAGGTTCTGTTCTCTATTTATATAACCTATATTTGGACTGAAAGAAACAGGCAGGTGTATGATGAAAGTTATTCAAATTATAGAATTATCATCAATGCGATTATTAAACCAATCCGTGAGGTTTCAAATGCTCTAGGATCCAGAGAAAAGATTACTGACAGCAGCAAGGAGTCGAGCTCCCCGTAGCATGGGCCGACTGGCAGTGCCGCAGAGGAATAGCGTTGAAGAAGAAGGGGTGGCGGCAGCGGGGTCATGCTAGAGGGACTTACTCCAGACCCCCACCGCCTACGGGAAGCCGTGAACCCAACGGCACCGGCACGGCGATTGAGGTGGCAAAGGCAGCTACTATAAAGGTGTTGCCTTTGCCGTTGATCAGGAGACACAGTGGCCATTGGGACAGGACAAAGCCGTCAGAGAAGAAGGAGTGGCCGGCGCGGCAGTGGCGGCTGCCAAAAGGCACCGATTTTGTCACTGCCGTCTTCTTTTCCGATTAGCCCGACCTCAGGCGGAAGAAAGGAGAAGAGGAGATGGAGCGGGGGTGGCCGCCATCGATCGATCCCGGCGGCTGCGGCGGCGGAAGGCAAAGCCTACTGTCGCCATGACCAAAGTCATCTCGTTGAGGGAGACGACTGGTTCGGTTCAGGCACAGACCGGACTGGACCGGTCCATTACCAAGTCAAACCGGTCTAATAAATAGGTCCGATTCAGTGAACGGTTCACTCTCAAATCGAACCCGGTTCAGTTCCAGACCGAACCCCAGTCCAATAATTAAACCCGATTTACAAACCGGTTCGGACTTAAACTGTCGGTGGACATCCACCGACAGTTAGAATGCTTGTAACTGACGGTTGAGCCTGATTGTCTGTGTATTTCAGTGCAGTATGGCATATACAGAGCCAGTATAGTACATAGGCTCATTTTATTGGTTTTGGGCTATTTGATAAAGAATTTCAAGCCTTAATTGGCATATTATTTTTACGTGTTTGATGTTACTATATCTAAGGGCATTTGTCCCTGATTTTATGCTAACTGATAGCTAAGGACTTAAAATGATAAGAAAAACCTGACTAATAAACCTAGTTGTTTACAGACTTAATCATTTTATGAAAGATAATAAAATGATGACATGAGTGCTATGCTTGAGGGTTGGGAAGAACCTAATCAAGATAAAGACTAAAATGCCCTTGGGATTGGGAGTTAATTTATGAGTGTGTAATTTTCGATCAAACGTCCGAATGACTATTAAGTCAAAGGTCAGTCTATTTGTTAAACTATTGAGCCAATAGTTTTGAATGTATGCTACTCAAAGAGGGGTTCATACTAGTAATACCGTGATACCTATTAAGGATCACAAGGTATTGGCTGAGGTTATGTTGCATCTTCCCATTGGTGGAAGTTCTGTCCGTCTGGTTTATATCTCTCTATGGATATTAGAGAGAGCATTTACATCTTCCCATTGGTAGAAGCTCTGTGTCAGTGGTACCTGATGAGGACCAACTTCTATTGGCCAAGCTTAAGCTGTTGTATCTTTCTATTGATATTAGAGAGAGCATTACATGTTCTATCGGGCAGGCTTAAGCTGTTTCCTATTTTCTATGGATTTTAAAGAGAGAGCTTGCTTATTCTCTATGGATATTAGAGAGAGCTTTTGCATCTTCCCTTGATGGAAGCTCAGCACTCACCCTGAGCTATTGATGTCAGGTGGTTTATTGTGCACATTGGAGGCGTTAGCATCCTGGAAGGCCGCGTTCTCCTGACCTACATCGTATCCAGGAGCTGATGTGGAGCCAGACCCTTCCGACGGTCATACCTTCTAAGGTAAGGAATGGGCGAGGCAGTCACCCTTGAGGGATTCAGGGCGTGCTGTGATTACTGACATTAACCGGAGTAATAGCCACGGTGTTTTCGTGTTGTTTGTCATGTAGGAATGGCATTCAGCGAGTTTGTCTATATAGGACAAAGACTTAATTATTGAACATGAACTTGGGAAGTAATAAAAGACTTTGCGTGAAAGAGTAATAAAAGAATCAAGTAGAATCCTATAATAGGTTGCATAAAATGTTAATGCAAATCTTGTTTAGTTGCATGCTAATGATTGTGTTACGGTATCCCACTGAGTATTTTTATACTTAGCATCCTTAGGTGATGTAGGTGTTGCTATGGAAGATTTACTTTGCATGGCACTTGGGGATTTGGCGGTTTATTTGTGAAGACGTTCAGGAAGCTGCATAGTACATCTTCACTGTCGGGTTTGTTCTAGACCTTGTTGCAAGGCGTGAGTGCCAACTATTTTCTAGTATATTTTGAGATGGATGACAGAATTGCAAATGAAGGACTTGCGTTGGTTTATTTGACTTTGTATTTTTAATATTATATTTATATATAATTTTGTATCAATATTTGTGAATCCCAGTTATCACAGCTTAGATGCTTAGTCGACAAATTTCAACTCATGATTTATCACATAGAGGAATAATCCTCTGATTTTTCGCTACTACTCTGATTTAAAAATAGTTTTAAAAATACGGGCCGTGACATTAAAAGAGTATGTAACTATCTCATATGGGACTTAAACAATGAAATTCAAAAGACGGTGTACCATACAGATGTTTTTCTTCTTCATGCATCAAGAAATTTATGTTTTCAATTTCTTTATCAAAATGTATATTATAGTTAAGTTTATAGTCATCTCTATTTGATTGTCGCATAGAATAACCTAGATTTTTTTATCAAGTTTCTTGATTAAAGCCAACCAACAAGTGAGAACATACTTACATATACATTCGGAGAAACAGGCTGTAGTAGCTGCATTTGGCTTATTTTAATTGGCTGGGTACTAAAGAATTGGCAAAAAAGTAGTGGCTTCACACTATTCAATAAAAGTCATGTTTTTTAAATGGACCTATTAATGCAGGACAGAGGTAGTATATTTAGTCATAAAAAGGGAACAAAGAAAATAAACATATATGTAAATAAAAAAGCTAAATAATACAGGTGTGATGGTGTAACACCTGTTGAATGGAAGCTGCCATTTGTCCAGAACCTAGGTGACTCAGCTCGAGAAGTTATTAGCTGCGCGCCGCGCATGGGAACAGTGTGCTCATCACCAATGGGTGATGAGCACGTCTCCCTGCTTGTGGGCCCTTTTGTGGCAATCATTACAAGCAGGGGAGAGGTGCCCATCACCCATTGGTGATGAGCACACTGTTCCCCTGCGCGGCGCGTAGCCAATAATTTTCCACTCAGCTCTCAGCTGCCCAGGTTCTGGTATTAACAGAGAGGAGCGAAGAGATGAATAGTACCAAGGGGGAAGGCTACGACCTCGGGCGACGCCGGCGACTCCGACAACTCCGACAACATTCGGCTGGCGGCGATTCAGCATCAGCTTGCATGCAAGGTAGGATCCCATACCCCTTTCATCAAGTTTTAATTTTTCCTTTTCTTTTCTCCTGCCGATGGAGGCGATGATGGCACCGGTAGAGGAGGTAGTGCCGGTGCTGGCTGAGGTGTGGTGCGAGCCGACGGGCAACACCACAATGGCAAGGGAAAAAGGAGGTGGCCACCGGGACCATGCTGGCGGAACTTCTGCCAGACCTTCCACCGTCCGTGGAAGGCTGAGAAGGCAATGGTGCCGGCCGAAAGGCACTGCCTTTGACGTCTTTTGGGTCAAGGCAGTGATGTAGGAGATGAAGGGGGGGGGGGGGCAAAAATCAGTGCCACAGTGGACGCCGGAAAAAGGACGTAGCCATCAAAATCTCCCCACCGGCCATGAGTGGTCAACGCGACAATGGCGGCAGCCAAAAGGAACCACCTTTCCCACTGCAAAGTCTCCGATCTGCCATGACCATGGGCCCAGTGGAGCAGGCAGGGGAGATATTGATGACACAAGAAGGCCGACGAGAGCCCAAGGCGGCAGTGGAGGAGGGTGCCGGCCAGGCAGGAGCGCCACGACGATAACCGTCGTGGCAGCTGCCCACCCCGGCGTGAGCGAAGGACGACCAGAACTGGTCGTCTCCTTGAGGGGGATGACCGGTTCGGTCCAGAGTCAGACCGAACCCCGGTCCAAGAAATAGACCCGGTTCACAAACTGGTTTAGATTTGAACTGTCAGTGGACATCCACTGACAGTTAGAATTGATTACAACTGACGGTCGAACTTGACCGTCCGTATATTTCTGTGCAGTATGGTACATAGGCTCCTTTTAGTGATTTTGGGTAGTTTGATCAATGATTTCAAGCCCTAATTGGCATATTATCTTTACATGATTGATGTTTCTATATCTAAGGGCATTTGTCTCTGATTTTATGCTAACTGATAGCTGAGGAGTTAAATGATAACGAAAAACCTCACTAATAAACCTAGTTGGTTTAGAGACTTAATCATTTTATGAAAGATAATAAAATGATGACATGAGGGCTAAGCTTGAGGGTTGGGAAGAACCTAATCAAGATAAAGACTAAAATGCCCTTAGGATTGGGAGTCAGTGTATGAGTGTGAGGGACTTCCGATCATGCGACCGAATGACTATTAAGTTAAAGGTCATACTATCTGTTGAGCTATTGAGCCAGCAGTTGTGAATGATATACTATAACTCTAAGAGGGGTTCATACCAGTAATACGTGATACCTATTAAGGATCATAAGGTATTGGTTGGGGTGGTGTTGCATCTTCTGACTGGTGGAAGCTCTGCCGTCTGTATCTTCTCTATGGATTTTAGAGAGCATTCACATCTTCCTATTGGTGGAAGCTCTGTGTCATGGTACTTGATGAGGACCAACTTCTATTGGCCAGGCTTAAGCTGTTGTATATTTCTATAGATTTTAGAGAGAGCATTTACATGTTATTTTGGCCCATATTTACATCTTTCTATTGATTTTATAGAGAGAGCATTACATATTCTATTGGCCAGGCTTAAACCGTTACATCTTCTATGTGGATTTTAGAGAGAGCGTGCTTATTCTCTATGGATTTTAGAGAGAGCTTTTGCATCTTCCCTTGATTGAAGCTCTGCACTCATCCTGAGCCATGGTTGCTAGGTGGTTTATTGTGCACATTGGAGACGCTAGCATCCTAGAAGGCTGGGTCATTCCGACCCACATCGTGTCCAGGAGCTGATGTGGAGCCAAACCTTCTGACAGTCATAGTCACCCTTGAGGGATTCAGGGTGTGCCGTGATTACCGGTATTAACCGGAGTGATAGTCACGGTGTTTTTGTGCTGCTTGTCATGTAGGTATAACATTCAGTGAGTCTGTTTATATGGGACAAAGACTTAATTATTGAACTTGAACTTGGGAAGTAATAAAAGACTTTACTTGAAAGATTAATAAAAGATTCAAGTGGAATTCCGTAATAGGTTGCATAATATATTAATGCAAATCCTAGTTTATTGTAATGTTGATGACTGCGTTATGGTATCCCACTGAGTATTTTTATATTCAGCATCCTTATATGATGTAGGTGCTGCTGTGGATGATTGACTTCGCACGGCACTCGGGGATTTGGTAGCTTAGCCGTGTGGGCGTTCAGGAAGCTGCATAGTACTTCTTCACTTTCGGGTTTGGTCTAGACATTGTTGTAAGGCGTGAGCGCCAACTATTTTCTAGTGTATTTTGAGATGGATGACAAACTTGTACTTAGAGGACTTGCGTTGGTTTAATCAACTTTACATCTTATAATACTATATGTATATATGGTTTTGCATCCATATTTGTGAACCCCTGTTATCACTGCCTAGATGCTTAGTCGAAAATTTGAACTAATGATTTATTGCATAGAGGAATCATCCTCTGATTTTCCGCTACAACTCTGATTTAAAAAGGGAAATGATATTTGTACAACAGATTCCTACACATTTTCCCTACACAGTTGATGTGTAGGAAAATGAGTGGGTGAACTGACGTGACCCCACATCAGTTCACCCACTCATATCCATACATATCAGCTGTGTATGGAAATATGTAGGAATCTGCTGTAGGGTTATCACTGCCCTTTAAAAATAGTTTTATAAATACGAGCCGCGACAGATGGTAAATATTTATAGTCTGATTTGGCCTTTTTAAGTGGCTGGGAACTTTAATAAAGAGATCGTAATTAGAGGAAATATGAAGAATACCAGATAGGGTTTACACTAAGAACGTAGCTATTTGGACACCAATAATGTCTTCCATCCCCCAAAATTTGACTTTATCTTTTCATTTTTTTTTACTAATTATGAACACCAGCCTTTACCCACCTTTTTTTATCTTTGTGTTGCACATTTTAAAAAAAAATCGCACATCTTCCGCCACTGGCTATCTTCTCTAGCAGAAGAGTTCACTCCCTGTCAGTATGAAACCAATAAGACACTGAGATGTGGGCTATGAGGGCAGAAGGTTTCAGGTACTGATCGCTGACAATTTTTTTGATAACTGAATTTTATTATCAAAGAAAGGGTATGGTGGGAAACACCCAGGAAACTCATAAAAATACAAACGCCTAAAGGCAAGAGACTAATAAGATAGTCAAGCCCAAAAACAAACGAAAAATATACTAAAAACATAAGTAGGTGCTATTCCAAAAAGGGTGATACTTTTCAACAGCCCAAAATTTATCGGTAACACACACATTCATAAGAAGGGTCGGAAAAAAGTCATGTTTTCTAACATGCTCAGTAACACCCCAATGTTATATTTTGACGGTGCACGTCGACCGATCAAAATCTCACTATTTGACGATGGCATTCCACCTATAGAAGTGACAACCATTCTATTAAGTTCAATCTGGCAATAGGGGTCCACCATTATGTACTTGACGGTAAGGTCTTACCGTTAGGATCCTCAATTTCTGACAGTGGAATCCTACCGACAAAATCATAAATGAGTATAGTGTGTTGTTACTCAGAAACTGGAAATTTTTTTTGGGTTCTACGAAGTACATGGTGTTACTAAGAAAGTTATGGGGTGCTGAAAAGTATCACCCTTCCAAAAATGGGAAAGAAATGAGCAATGTTGCTCAAAATCAGATCACACGCATAGAATAATCTTTTTGACGGCAAAAACTAATTGAAGTCCCCTTTTCATGAGATATGGTTTTGAGGCAAATACTAACTGAAGTCCCCTTTTCATGAGATTGTCTTGAGTCATCAGCGCATTTTGAAGAGCAAGCCAAGATATATAAATGCATACCTATCAACCCTGTGTTCGTGCCACACCAAGGAACACCAATCCACCCTGGGAAAGTGAGAACGGATCAAGTCTCATCCGCCTTTGTAAGTAAATATACCTGTAGCGGATCTCCAACTGTATGAATCATCAAGAGGTGAGACTCCTACTTGGTAGAAAGGAAAGCCAATGCCTCATTTGTCTTCAATGTAGAACCTGAAAGTCTCCATTCTTCATTATATAATGTTTTTTTTCTGATTATAAAAACAAGACGGGGATCATTGCCGGTAATAAGCTAATCAGAACTTCTGGAAACAGGGGTACGACTGATAAATTCTCAATTTAACTCATGGGGTGCAGAAAGTAAAGGGGACGGAGGAGATTCTCGGGGTCCAAATAGCCCAGTTCTCACACTAAACTACTAAAGTGATGCTGGGCTCTCCACTTCTGGGCCGGCTCATTAAAATTGTCCTAAGAAACACTTCAAAATCGGACTAATCAAATGGAATGACGCAGTTGGGCTCTCAACTTGTTAGATCTTTAGCTACCTTAATCTTAGCCTTTACATAAAAGTAAAATATTTTGGCCAACTATATATAAAAAAACAATTTTTTTAAAAAAATTATAAACCAATTTTCATTTCAAACCACAGCACTGGAGACAGGACATACTAATTATAAGATAAGAAACACAATATGTCTTTTACAATCTGGATCCAGCCCAACAATAAGCTTTGCGTACTTAAGTTAATTAAAGAAGCCACAATCTGTACGGTAATGCAACTTATCATTCTACATAGGGAGGATCAAATCGCAAAGACATCAGAAAAAAGTGTGGAATACCAACCGAGGTGGAAGTCTCTATCTTGAGTCACCAAATGGCTATTAAACACAAGTCTAAGGATAGGAGCTGGAGCAGTAGTGGCTGTGTGAACTGTGAACCACGCGAAAAGAGCTGTTTACATGTGAAGGGACCACTTGGCTTGTCTTTAAGGTGAAGGAGCTTGTATGAGGAGGGCCAGACACGATCTCAAGGCCACGGGCTGGGATTCCAAATCCACCTTCTTGTGCTAGAACCCGTCCAGGTTCATTGAGTAGTGGCTTTGAATCCGTTAACTGCAGATATGTTCTTCTCTACTGCAATTTTTTTTTTCAGTTTGCTACATTAATTGCCACCCGGTGTATAAATAGAGGTCCAGGGCGGGAGGGAGAGACAGTGTCATAAATAAAGAAAAGGCCTTCGACATATTCAAAGCTCCCTGGAGTTCCCTCACTCACTTCATTGGTGCTTTATGTGTAATGTACGTACTTCTACGTATGTGGGGGGAACTCCCAGGTCCATCCATCTACTGAGCTTCCATCCATCAACTGAGCCCATGGAAGATGGCATCGTTCACATGAGAAATAATTCCATGGCTCAGGTAAAAGGAATAGGAAGTGTGGACTAAGAGAAAGCCTTCGATATATTCAATCGTTGGAAGCTCCCTAGAGTTCCCTCACTCACTTCATTGGTGCTTTATGTGTAATTTAGGTACTTGTGCATATGTGCTCTAGCTACTACTGAAATGTTTGTAGTCTTTCATTTGTTCTTGTTTGATTGTATGAGGGCTTCATCAGAGATTAGAGCATCAAATTCATCCTTCTTTCTTGGTCCACAGTCTTCATTTTTCTCATCTAGTTCCTGACTTCCTAGCTGTTGGTTTACGAAATCTCTGATCAGGATCAACTGTTCAGATCTTACGACGTACCCACACTTCCTTGAGGTCCCACTTGTTTCGTCTCCTCCTCCACTGCCAGCTCAACCGCCGGCCTAGTCCCAGACTGGGACTGCATCAGCAGCAGCGCACTCTTGGGCCGCCACCATTTTGCGTCTCCATCATTGTCCTCCCATCTCTTCCATTTCGGCTTTGTCGTCCCGGATGGCCGTTTCAATTTTGAAAGAGTGCTGCGGGGAAGCGGAGGCAAAGGGCCTCCAACACATGAATTTAACACATAATTTCCACTCACATGTCTTCCAAACATGTGAAATAATCCACGAAATTCGCAGGTGGAACTGAAAACAACAAAAACAAGCTAAATGCTTCCAAGAGAAACAGTACTGCTGTCTTTTGTAATAAATGATCGTCTTTTTGTTAGTAATTTGATGTTAGCCTTGTTTATGGGTTATGATGCTATGTCCCCCTCTTGTTTTGAATTAGGGAATTACTTACATTCTCCCACTTGGTCCGAATGATAATTATCATAATAATAACAAGACAACATAAGGTGCACAAGATTATCCATTCAGATTGGTCACATAAGACTATAATTAAACAAACTACTAATACGAGTCATGGCGGGTCTATGTCTTTAGACGATACGGTTCCATCCATATACCACAATATTAAATAATATGTTCAATATAGTATTTAAAATAGGAAATCATAAGAGTCCACTTAATGTCTCTACAAATTGAGACTAGTCCTGTCATAAATATTTATTCATTCACATCGATGCATAATATGGACAGAAAAAACAGAAACACGTTTATTGATATTAAAGTGTAATAGAGCAGAAACATCATCATAAGTAAAGCACGATTCATACCATTATGGATTAGTCTCAAGACCCATTCTATTGGCATGTTCGATAAAGGTCTTTGGAAGTAATCCTTTCGTTAATGGATCGGCAATCATAAGGTTAGTACTAATTTGCTCTATAAACACTCTTTGTTTCTGAACTTCTTCTTTAATAACAAGAAACTTTAATTCCATGTGCTTTGCTCCTTTAGAGTACTTGTCGTTTTTTGAGAAGATAACTGCTGCGGAGTTATCACAATAAATTTTCAGCGGCCGATCAATAGTGCCAACAATACTAAGCCCTGAAATAAAATTCCGCAACCATAAAGCTTGAAGTGTGGCTTTATAGCATGCCACAAATTCAGCCTCCATAGTGGATGTAACAATGATAGATTCTTTTCCACTTTTCCATGATATGGCTCCTCCAGCAAGCATAAATAAGTAGCCAAATGTGGACTTTCGATCATCAACACATCCAGCAAAATCAGAATCTGAGTAGCCAATAACCTCAAGATTCTCAGACCTCCTATATATGAGCATGTGATCTTTTGTTCTTTGCAAGTATCTCATTACTTTCTTTGCAGCTTTCCAGTGATCCAATCCAGGATCCTTTTGATATCTTCCTAGCATACCAGTAGCAAAACTGATATCTGGCCTTGTACAGGTTTGTGCATACATTAAACTTCCAACTGCAGACAAATATGGAATTCTCTCCATCTCTTTCCGTTCCCATTCATTCTTTGGACATTGCATAAGGCTTAATTTATCCCCTTTCTGAATGGGAACTGGGCTTGATGAGCACTTTTTCATTCCAAATCTCTCTAAAATCTTTTCTATATAGGCTTTTTGAGACAAACCCAACATTCCACGTGAACGATCCCAGAATACTTCTATTCCAATCACGTATTTTGCCTCACCCATATCTTTCATTTCGAAATTTTTAGAGAGAAAGTCCTTGGTTTTATACATTAATCCAAGGTTATTGTTTGCAATTAATATATCATCGACATACAAAATCAAGAATATGAATTTACTCCCACTGACCTTTAGATAAATACACCGATCAACGATGTTTTCTTTAAATCCAAAGGAAGTAATGGTATCAATAAACTTAAGGTACAATTGTCGGGAAGCTTGTTTAAGTCCATAAATTGATTTCTTAAGTTTGCAAGCCAAATGCTCTTTTCCTTCAATGGAGAATCCTTCAGGTTGGTCAATATAGACTTCCTCATCTAAACTTCCATTCAAGAAAGCTGTTTTCACATCCATTTGGTGGAGCTCTAAATCATAATGAGCAACCAATTCTAAAATAATTCTGAGTGAGTCCTTTTTGGATACACGAGAGAAGGTCTCTTTATAATCAAAGCCTTCTTTTTGAGTAAATCCTTTGGCCACAAGTCTAGCTTTATATCGTTCTATAGTACCATTTGAGTCACGTTTGGTCTTAAAGATCCATTTGCAACCCACTTTCTTGTATCCTTCGGGTAATTCAACGAGTTCCCAGACTTCATTTTGGGCCATTGAATTTAACTCATCATTCATGACTTCAATCCATTTTTTCAGAATTAATACATTCTATGGCTTGTGAAAATGAAACTGGATCATTAGATGTCCCAATATCATAATCAGATTCTTGTAGATAAACCATATAATCATTAGAAATAGCTGACTTTCTGATCCTTTCAGATCTTCTTAAGGCTATTTGTGGTTCGTCTACTACTTCCTCATTGATGACAGTATCATTATGGAGTGTTGAAGGAACAATAAGTTGTGGCTCATTAATTTGTTGTTCTTGATTGACAGGACATACATCAATCATGGGAACAACAATTTGTTTAGAAGTTATAGGTAATGGGACATGCACCCTAACTTCTTTAATTGCCACATTTTGTGTTGTAGCACTCCCACTGATTTCACCATTTTCTAAGAATCTGGCATTACCGGTCTCAACAATTCTTGTACTATAGTTAGGACAGTAAAACCTATACCCTTTGGATTTTTCAGGGTAACCAATAAAGTAACCACTGATTGTTCTTGAGTCCAATTTGATTTCATGTGGATTATAAATTCTCACTTCTGCTGGACAACCCCAAACATGCAGGTGTTTTAAACTGGGTTTCCTTCCAGTCCATAACTCAAATGGAGTCTTTGGAACTGCCTTACTAGGAACCCTATTTAACAAATAAACAACTGTTTTAAGTGCATACATCCACATAGATAAGGGTAAAGTGGAATTACTCATCATACTCCTAACCATATCCATAAGAGTACGATTCCGCCTTTCAGCCACACCATTCTGCTGAGGCGTTCCAGGCATAGTGTATTGAGCACATATACCTTTGCTTTCAAGAAGTTTAGCAAATGGGCCTGGGTGTTGCCCTAATTCATCATATCGCCCATAGTATTCACCACCTCTATCAGACCTTATGATTTTCACCTTTCTGTCTAATTGCCTTTCAACCTCAGTAATGTACACGTCAATGGCGTTCACTGCTTGAGATTTATCATTTAATAAATAGACATAACCATAACATGAAAAGTCATCTATAAAGGTGATAAAATACTTTTCTCCACCAAAAGATGGAGCATCAAAGGGCCCACAAATATCTATATGGACAATTTCAAGAGGTTCCTTACTCCTTGTGGCACCTTTCTTTGTGTGTTTGGTTTGTTTGCCTTTAATACAATCCACACACACATTGAGATCAGTAAAATCAAGATTACGAAGAATCCCATCTCTTACTAATCTCTTCATTCTTTCTCGGGAAATGTGTCCCGACTTTCTATGCCACAAGTTTGAGGAATTTTCATTAATAAGGCTACGTTTAGCACCAACACAATTATGTAGAGAAAGTAGTGAAGCAGCAAAGTAATTATCAAGATTAAGTCTATATAAGCCATCACATAAAATACCAGAACCAACACAAGAAGCATTCTTAAATAGGCTAAAATGCTTATTCCCAAACTTAAATATGTATCCATCAACATCAAGTTTCGACAAAGAAACTAGATTTCTAAAAACTGCAGGAACATAAAGAGTTTCAAATAAATCTAAATGATGTCCACTATCGAGGAACATCAGATAAGTGCCTATGGCTTCAATGG
This sequence comes from Houttuynia cordata, assembly GCA_039654745.1. Taxonomy (NCBI): domain Eukaryota; kingdom Viridiplantae; phylum Streptophyta; class Magnoliopsida; order Piperales; family Saururaceae; genus Houttuynia; species Houttuynia cordata. The sequence continues at coordinate 32,492,341 of CM077502.1, forward strand.
GAACTTTATCCCGATTTCCCATGAACAGGAATTTCTCCTTTAGGTTTGTGGCTCAGGTTGTAAGAAATCCCTGCAAAGTGTTGGAAACATGAGTGGTAGCTCCAGAATCTACTCACCAAGTATTAGAAGGAACTTTAGTAAGGTTAGATTTAAAAACTTAAGTTGAATCAATACCTTTCTTTTGGAACCAGTCTTTCCTTTTCTGGCAATCTTTCTGAAGGTGGCCAAACTTTCTACAGAAGTAGCACTTTATGCCCCTTTCCTTCTGATGATGGTTGTCTTTCTGGGTAGCATTATTATTTTTAGGAGCCTTCCCTTTAGAGCTTTTAAACTTTCGTTGCTTACCCTTAACCTCTTGAGAAACCATGTGGATTGAGTTCTGTTCAAGTGCCTTAAGCCTTGACTCCTCTTGTACAAGCATATTGGCTAATTCATTTACATTCCATTTGTCTTTCATGGTATTGTAATTAATTTGAAATGGCCCATACTGAGGAGGTAAGGAATTTAAAATAAACTGGACAAGAAAGAACTCATCCACTGACATCCCCAATGATTTAAGCTGTGCTGCCAAATTTGTCATCTCAAGAACGTGCTCATGCATACCACGAGAACCATCATACTTCATCGTGGTTAGCTTAGCCATAAGAGTGCCTGCAAGTGACTTATCTGCAGACTTAAAACGTTCTTCAACTTTAGTGAGAAATTCTTTGGCATTTTCAGTTGGAGGGAGTGTGGTCTTAATATTGTTTGCAATTGTCATTCGCATAAACATAAGGCTCAACCTGTTTGACCTTTCCCATGCAGTAAATAATGCCTTATCTTTAGTGTTGCTAGTTGCAGTAATTGCAGCAGGTTTTTCAGTTCTAAGAGCGACATCAAGGTCCAAAACACCAAGGTTGAATTGGACTTGCTCTTTCCAGTATGAAAAATTAAGACCATGAAGCATGGGAATGGAAGAAGCATGGGAATGCAAGGAAATAGGAATTGATGCTGCAATTAAATAATCATGCTCAATACATTAGGCTATGAATTAGACATAATCAAGCACATGGATAACACATACATAAGGAACAACATAACTTTGATCTACCTTTGGGAATAATCTAATGTTATGTTATTCAACAATTATGGTGTTCCCTACCACCTGTAAGAATTATTAGTTAGGTGCACACATTAAGTCGGTTCGCTACCTTTGGGTATGCGTCACCTACCACTGTACACGCCCTAATAATCCTGTTCAATTCAATGATCACTAGAAGATTGTTGCACCTTTGGGCCAGCCATAATATCTAGGAATCAATGAATTGCTATTTATAAAAGTTATTCTCATCACTAACACAAGGGAATGTGTTAGGACATAATAATTGACTCATTTCTATTGACATTCCAGCTAGGCCACTTTGGTGACAAACAAACTATAACTTAATATAGAAATAAAGTCATGAGAAAAATCTTTGCTTACGCATGTATATAATACAAGAACATTCATTCATCTCATCATCAAAATGCATAAGATAATTCATAAATAATACATAAAAAAATGCATAGCGGAAGCATTATAGTGACCCGACATAAACCACTTAAGCCACTTTCAATTTCCAAAATTTATTTTTTATTGGAATAATGAACCAGAATATTAATATAACCCGAACCGTATCATAAAACTGGACCGAACCGGAATATTATTTGGGCCGGTCCGGTTTGGTTCAGATAATGGGCTGGTTTATAATCTGAACCGGGCTTTCATGAGGTGGTCCGATTCACTTCATAAGGGTCATCTCCCGAGAGGAGATGACCTAATCACTTCGGGCAGCAGTCATGGCGGCAGCGGTGAGAGCCACCGCAACCGCCGCTTTCTCCTTCAGCGGCCATGAGCGCCACCTCCGTCGCCGTCTTATAGGGCTGCACCAAAAACCCGGACCCGACCCAACCCGGATGGAACCGACTCGACATTGACCCGGGTCGGGTCCTATCTTGGGTAGGGTCGGTTCCAAGGTTTTAAAACCCGGGTTCTATCTCGGGTCGGATCGGGTTTTACTTTAAAATACCCAAGAACCGACCCGAGCCGAAATATACCATTTAAATAACTTATTTTTTAATATATATAATATATTATTATGATTATAATGATATAAATTATTTAATTAAATATTTTTATAATTATATTAATTATTTTATTAAAATCTCGGGTTTCATTTGGGGTTCTCGGGTAGGGTCGGGTATTGTGGGTTTATCTCGGGTCGGGGTCGGGTTTAGCTTCATGGGTTTTATCTCGGGTCCGGGTCGGGTTTTAATTTCTCGGGTCCTATCTCGGGTAGGGTCGGGTTTTGCTAAACCCGACCCTACCCGATCCGAGATGCAGCCCTACCGTCTTACTCGTCCAGTAGGCAAAAGGCCACTTTGTTCTCTTTCTTCAGTCGCCGGCAGCGACAATGGACGGCGGCGACATCGACCGAGCGCCGCCGCCTCCTTTCTAGTCCTCCGGCTATTCGTGATGGCGATTGGGACTCGTGGCGGTCGTCCTTCTATCCCTTTGACAGCGATGCCGCTGGTGCGGCCAAAAGGTACCCTTTTTTTTATGCGTTCCTATCCGTCGCCGGCAGTCATCGTCGCGATTGCCATGGCGGCCGAAAGGGCCGCCCTTTCATCGACTTTCATGAGATGCCAGCGGTGGCCAAAAGCCGCCTTTTTTTTATTCGTTTTGACACAGCCGTGGTGGTGGCGGCGGTCGGCATGCGACGATCATCATAAGTGTCGTTCACGGTACGCCGCCGCTACGGGGTGCCTCTATGGCGTCCGAAAAGGCCTTTCTTTAACGGCAAGGCCGGTGATGGCCAAAAGCCCTTTCTGTCATGACGGCGGTCGCCGGCATGCTGGGCAGTCCATTCGCGTTCGGGACGGCATGGCGGCGAATGAAAAGGCAGATACAAAAGTGCCGTCGCCATGGGCGTTGGCCTACATCCGGCCGTCGACCATGTTGGCTCTGATACCAATTGTAAGTAATCTTAATTAACATACAACATCATCATTAGTAATAGAGCATACCTGAATCCATAGCAAAACGATGAGGAGAGGTTCTCTCCTTTGCCCTAATCTTTCTGACGATTGATCTATACATGAAATATGCATTTTATTATCTCCTAAACTTATATTTATGCTAGTGTTTGATTAGAATTACTACTACTTTAATATAGTTTTTGGTTTTTGTAGGAAACAAGAGTAATATACAAAAATGAGGTGAAAACGGACTTCAATGGTTAAATCTTCATAACTTCGTGTACAGATGTTGGATTTGACTGATTCATGTCTCATGTTAAAGTTCAAGAAGTCAGCTTTCCAACGCCACCGACCGCGCGTAATTCGGAGTTCGGACCGAAAAGTTATGACCATTGGAAAATCGTGCTGCAAAATGAATAGTAAAGCGATCGATCGGCCAGAAAAGCGATCGATCGCCGTATACGCAGAATTGAAATAAGGCCTATTTTGACTTGGATTTGGAAGGGGATTTGAGGGTTTTCCTTCACCCCTATATATATGCCTTAAGGGAGAACGTATGGGGTATGCAAGAATATAGTTTTGAGTTCTTTTGGAGACCTTGGAGGCTAGAGCAAAGGAAGAAGAAGAAGAAGAAGATGAAGAACTTGTTGATGGATTCTCTTCTCATGCTTGGCTAGACTCTCTTCCAAGGCGTAGATGAAACCCAACTGATTGGTTGTATTGTTTCTTTCTCTCATATTATGTTTTTATTCTAGTTGGTGTATGAATCTTTGTTATGCAATAAAAGTTAATTCATTAGAGTTTATTCTTTGTACTCGAGAGAGACAAGAGTGGATCTTTGTGGATTTCAATCTGAAAGAGCACTTGCGTGTCCGAGAGGAACGTAAGGGCTCTGAAGTGTTACATATTAATAAAGTCTCATTGGTTTATACTCGAGAGAGATAGATCACAGTTCCATGTTTTAATAGATTTATGTGTTACATCTGAGAGGAGGGCACTATAATTTGAATTGACAAGTGTATGTCCGAGAGGAATACACTAGCCAACTGGAAATCTGAATTCAAAAGAGAGAGAGAGACGATACACTAGTCTATTGTGGTGGATTCAAAGCCTTGGTACTTCTCCTATTGATTAATCTCAGCTTAGCTTAATTAAAGATCATTGCTTTTCTCTAGATTAATTAAAAACTGCTGCTTTTCTCTTGAATTTGGTAGAATATTAATCCGTCCCTGAGGTTCGACAACCCTTTAATACTCACTGTAGTACAATTGCCTTGTGCACTTGCAAGGGTTTTATATTTAAACGATCAAGTTTTTGGCGCCGTTGCCGGGGACGGCACAATAGTTTACTAAATTCTTAGCATAGTTAGTGTTAGAAGTAGTTTAGTTTCCTTTAGACTTCTATTTAGTAGCTTAATTGCTTTCTTCTTCTTTTTGCAGGATTAAGAGAGGACGCTGATTTTCGTCATCGTTGGAAGGGCCATCCCTTCCCACTGTTTGCACTCTCTTAACCCTCTTTTAGAATAAATTTGGGTGCTTGGTGTTTTCCTTTTCTTTGTGGGATTGCATGACGTGCTAGTTGTCGCTATTAGGTTGCTAGTTGTCGCTATCTAGGGTTGATGTTTGCTAGTTGTCGCTATTAGGACTGCACAGGTTTTGTTTGATTTTATTTGTGCATGCATGGTCGTCGTTCCCTAAACCCCGACCTAGCTTTTGACCCTGATCCTGAGCGACTCTACAGAATTTTGAGAACTCCTAGACAATCAATTCCTGAAATCCAACATATGGCGAACAACATGAACCTCGGGGATGGTACTGGTCTAAACCAGGATCCATTAATCCCCCATGCCCGAACCCTGCAAGATTACTACCGTCCAACAGCCTACACCTCCCCTTCCTGTATCCTACTACCTGCTACCGTAGCCAATTTTGAAATCAAGCCAAACATCATCCAAATGCTGCCCACTTATCACGGCCAACTTAATGAGAATCCTTATAGGCATCTCCAAAATTTCTTGGAGGTTAACACCACATTCAAACTTACATTATCGGATGACCAGGTGCGCCTTAGGTTGTTCCCCTTCACCTTAAAAGATAGGGCCAAGGAATGGCTGTACTCCCTTGAGCACAACTCTATTTCCACTTGGGAGGAACTTCAAGCCGAATTCCTCAAGAAATACTTTCCTGTGGGGCGGACCAATAAGATCCGCCATGAAATCATCACTTTCACCCAGATACCTAATGAACAATTCCATGAAAGCTGGGAGAGGATGAAAGCCCTACTCCGGTCCTGTCCCCACCATGATGTGCCCAAGTGGCAATTAGTACAGAGATTTCATGAGGGTGTGTGCGATCAGCATAAAACCTTAATAGACGCCTCCTGTGGAGGCACATTTATGAAAAAGACTCCGGATGATGCTTGGGATCTACTAGAGGACCTGAGCGAAAACTCTCTACACAGTGCCACCCTCTATAGATCTGAAGGCCATATGCCTGGCAGGAGTGCCTCAAGGGGAGGCATGTATGATGTTAAAGCAACCACAAACCTAGAACACCAAGTGGCATCCCTAACTGAGAGATTTGACAGGTTGTTCTCACCGACCCCACCTTATACCCCAACCTCTCATGATGCCTGCACCATCTGTGCCAGCCCTATGCACACTATTGTTGACTGCCCTGCAGCCTTCCAGTATCCAGACTTAGTACAAGAGCATGTCAACAGTGCACAAACTTTTCCCCGAGCCAACAATCCTTACTCCAACACTTACAATCCTGGGTGGCATGATCACCCTAATTTTTCTTGGAGGCAACCAAATCCAGGGCCTACTTTTAATCAAGCCCGAAGACAGGAATTTCAAAACCAACCTCAACTATACCAACCATCCTCAGCCCCGCAATTTGGCCAATCTAATAAGAAACCAACCATTGAAGACCAGCTGAGCCAAATAATGGCCACCCAATCCACCATGCTCACGGTTTTAACTGAGCTGACGACTGAACAAAAGTCCCAGGCCCAGCTTGTCCATTCTCATACACAATCTATTGCCAAGATCGAGACCCAATTGGGACAGCTAGCTCAAGCACTGAACCGTAGAGAAGCAGGAACCCTGCCGAGCCAACCCCAGCAAAACCCTCGAGGCCAGTTTGTAGCTGAGGCCTCCCATTACCCTCCTGAACAAGTGCAAGCCATAACCACCTTGAGGAGCGGTAAACAAGTTGACAACAGGGTTCAGGATCTCATTGTTGGCCCTTCGAGTGAGACACCGTCCCATGAGGAAGACAAAGAACCAACTTCCATCGAAGCCATACCTGTTAGTTCTAAAACCCCATCGGATAATCAACCCGAGGCCCAGAAAGAGAGATCTTATATTCCCAGGGTACCATTCCCACAATGCCTAGACAAACCCTCCCCGTTTAATAAATCTCATCATAAGATGGAGGAGATGTTCGAGGTGTTTAAACAGGTGAAGGTCAATCTCCCTTTGCTAGATGCAATAAAACAGGTCCCTGCCTATGCCAAATTCCTGAAAGACCTTTGTACCCAAAAGCGAAAAGCTAAATCTAATTTGACTAAAAAGGTCTTCCTTACCGAGCAGGTGAGTTCCCTCTTAACACATAATCTTCCATCGAAATATAAGGACCCAGGATGTCCAACAATTTCATGTGTTATAGGGAACCATACTGTTGACAGGGCATTATTAGATTTGGGGGCGAGTATAAATTTGTTGCCTTACTCTGTGTATGAGCAACTTGGGTTGGGGGAATTGAAATCGACTACAATAACACTACAACTTGCAGACCGATCCATTAAAACTCCACGTGGTGTTATTGAAGATGTTTTGGTACAGGTTGACAAATTTTTCTTTCCTGTGGACTTTATTGTCTTAGATACACAACGTATACCGAACATTGGTAGTCAAATTCCAGTAATTTTGGGACGTCCATTCCTGGCGACATCCAATGCTATTATAAACTGTCGGGATGGGGTGCTGAAATTGTCTTTTGGAAATTTAAATGTCAAACTGAATGTTTTTAATGCCCAACAACAACATCCACCACCAGATGATTATTACGCAGTTCATCTGATTGATACTCTGGTGGATGGTGCACCCCCATGGTTTTGTCCCACTGATTCATTTGCTCCTTCTTTCATTAATTTTAATGTGTGTAGTAGGACCACTGAGGGACTGAACGTGGGATTGAAAGACCCTGGATAAGTTGAACTAAAGGAGTTTCGTCTGGCTGAAGACGTTAAACTTAGCGCTTGGTGGGAGGCAACCCACGTATTCAGGTGTATTCTCTCCTTTATTTGATTTTCTTTGTTATATGCTCATTGTCATGCTATATTTTGTTCACATTGAGGACAATGTTCATAATAGGTTTGGGGGAGGGAATAGTGCTTGCATAAAAAAAAAAATTAGAAAAATAAAAAATAAAATTTGATTCGTTTTTAGGTTGTTTGTTTTTTAGGTTGTTTGTTAGTATTTTTTCTTAGGTTTTAATAGTTTATCCCGTAATAATGCATGTTACAATTCTTAGGAGATTAATTTGCATTGGAAGTGTGAGTAAGTATACTGGAGGATAGATACACTTAACTGAGCATATCTTTCTGTTACAGTCCTCTTGGAACAGGTGCTTGAACTAAGAAAATTCACTCACACACACTAGTTACATAAAGTAATACCATCTAGAAATTTGTTGATTACTAATTTACAGTGGGATGTCTTTAGTCATAGTCATTAGATGATGTGTAGTTATCTGTTGAGCTTAAAAGATCATGATAGACCATCTACTTGGCTATGGCAAGGGATTGGAACCGGAAATAGGTTGAGAGTATAATACAGCCTGGACAAAATAAAGATGTGCTGAAAAATATGAATAATGAAAATAAAAATGTGAAAAAAAAAATGAAAACAAAATGAAAGAAAAAGGGGCTGCTTGACTTTATAGGATTAACTTAGGCTGATGCTCGGGCCCGAAGCGGTCTCTTAATACCTAATGCCCTAAGCCAACTGGCTGGGAGTCATTGGCCTGAGTCATTGCTAAACCTAAGCATCTTGAAGTCAGGCCTTACACAGTCCTAGCGAAAAAAAAAAAAAGAAAAAAAAAAGAGAAAAAAAAAAGTCTGTGGTGTATTATCCTCTCAAATCTAGAATGTTGGACCCGAAGGAGGCGCGCAGATCTGTGCTATCATGAACCTAAAGATTACGATGACTATGTAGATTCTGATGTTCTTTGGTTAATGGGTAACACTGGATCTGTATAAACAGAAATTTAGATTGTATTGCTACAATGTTCTATATTTTCTACTATTTATGTTATCATGCTATATAATATTTGAGCAGAAATTTCCGAGATGAAAGTGTGGAATAAAACCACTTACTTGAGGGCTTCTATATTCCTGTTGATTATGAACCAAGTACATGTGGTTGATTTTCTTAAGCATTGTAGTATGTATTTATCGGGATAATAGGTTTGCTTGTTTTGTAATGTTTTAATTTTTGCTTTGTTTCTTCACTTAGGTTAATTAGTTTAATAAATACATGTTTGTGGGTAGCATGGCTGCAAACCCTCACGAGACAACACTCGTCCTACTAGGGACACCTAGAGGTTTAACGGCTTGTTGCATACGCTCAATGCAATCGTGTTCCCTACGAAAGTGGTGTTTACTTTTATGCATTAGTTCTTTAGTTTGTTTGATTTGATTTGATTTTGTTTTGTTTTGCTAGGGACTAGCAAAATCTAGGTTTGGGGGTGTGATCTATACATGAAATATGCATTTTATTATCTCCTAAACTTATATTTATGCTAGTGTTTGATTAGAATTACTACTACTTTAATATAGTTTTTGGTTTTTGTAGGAAACAAGAGTAATATACAAAAATGAGGTGAAAACGAACTTCAATGGTTAAATCTTCATAACTTCGTGTACAGATGTTGGATTTGACTGATTCATGTCTCATGTTAAAGTTCAAGAAGTCAGCTTTCCAACGCCACCGACCGCGCGTAATTCGGAGTTCGGACCGAAAAGTTATGACCATTGGAAAATCGTGCTGCAAAATGAATAGTAAAGCGATCGATCGGCCAGAAAAGCGATCGATCGCCGTATACGCAGAATTGAAATAAGGCCTATTTTGACTTGGATTTGGAAGGGGATTTGAGGGTTTTCCTTCACCCCTATATATATGCCTTAAGGGAGAACGTATGGGGTATGCAAGAATATAGTTTTGAGTTCTTTTGGAGACCTTGGAGGCTAGAGCAAAGGAAGAAGAAGAAGAAGAAGATGAAGAACTTGTTGATGGATTCTCTTCTCATGCTTGGCTAGACTCTCTTCCAAGGCGTAGATGAAACCCAACTGATTGGTTGTATTGTTTCTTTCTCTCATATTATGTTTTTATTCTAGTTGGTGTATGAATCTTTGTTATGCAATAAAAGTTAATTCATTAGAGTTTATTCTTTGTACTCGAGAGAGACAAGAGTGGATCTTTGTGGATTTCAATCTGAAAGAGCACTTGCGTGTCCGAGAGGAACGTAAGGGCTCTGAAGTGTTACATATTAATAAAGTCTCATTGGTTTATACTCGAGAGAGATAGATCACAGTTCCATGTTTTAATAGATTTATGTGTTACATCTGAGAGGAGGGCACTATAATTTGAATTGACAAGTGTATGTCCGAGAGGAATACACTAGCCAACTGGAAATCTGAATTCAAAAGAGAGAGAGAGACGATACACTAGTCTATTGTGGTGGATTCAAAGCCTTGGTACTTCTCCTATTGATTAATCTCAGCTTAGCTTAATTAAAGATCATTGCTTTTCTCTAGATTAATTAAAAACTGCTGCTTTTCTCTTGAATTTGGTAGAATATTAATCCGTCCCTGAGGTTCGACAACCCTTTAATACTCACTGTAGTACAATTGCCTTGTGCACTTGCAAGGGTTTTATATTTAAACGATCAACGATCTCCTTCTTTAGATGGAATTTAAATCGTCTGGTTATTCATCGTGGGCGGAGAGAGGACCAACTCCTCTATTTATACTTAAGTAACCACGTCCGTCAAGTGGTTATTACTTTCATACCCTTAACCAATTAGAATTAGGATAATTAGTCTTGTAATTTCATTAGTTATCATGTGGGACTACTTAAGGGTAATTAGGGAATTACTTACATTACATACCTCTTCAGATTTTTTTTGATATAACACATACTTCTTGAGATTACAACATCAGAGAAAGTGAAATTTTTTTCTTTTGTTTTTTTACTAAACATGGGAGAAAACTAACGCCCACACACAATAAAGAAAATACTCAAGCTTTACCTTAGGGCCATCCTCTGCAGAATTGTGGGTGTCAACTCTTCTCCTCTAGTCAGAGACACGTATGATAAAAAAAATAAGAACAACTCACACATGTACTTTTAGAGCAATAAGATAGGATTTCTTGAACAGGAGAAGATGCAATAAATTATGAACGTACGAGTAAATTCCGATCAAAGCAAGCATTTTTTATGGCGAGTGAAACTAAACATGAAATAAGGTCCACGCATAACGATTGTGAGAAAAAGAGAAGGAAAAACAAAAAAAATAATAATTATGCCCATGGGTACTAGGTTACCCCGTGGTTTGCTTTCCCAGTGCATGCAAGGCAGGTATTTATAACGGAAAACAAGCACAACAAAATCACTGACAGGTAACGTGGACTTTTACCTTGTGTACCACAAGGATATGTCGGCAGTACTATCATGGAAGAAAGTCAATCATGAATCGAGATTGAATTTGATATGACAGCGAGCCCTAAATAGCTTTTCAGGATTCTGGTGCATAGAATACAAGTGCAGATAGGTTTTCAATGATTTAAGTGATAAGAACAATTGCATCATTCTGACGAGGACATTGGTTCTCTGACCTATCTAGAATTTGACTTCACCTTGCAGATAGCAGCCATTTTCTTGCATTTCAAGCAAATACATGAATTGCACAAGCTTGTCACATCCTTTCCCTCCCATTTATTGACACAATTTTTGCGATTATAATGTTGTAGCATTTCGGGAACACATGTAGTTTGAATAATTACATTCGTGAACCTCTCCCTGACATTTCCCTCTATGCTAGATCGAAATTCATTCTCTAATGCAGAAAATCTAAATCTCTCTTTGCTTGAATGTCGATTGACACATTGCCAACATAACCTTGTATTTACTTTTTACAAAAGCCTGCTACTTTAGATTAAAAAAAACTTCTACTAGCGAAAAACACTATGATTCTTGAATCCAATGAAATGGAAACAAAAATCTTGGGTGTTCCCTTCAAACAACTGCTGGGGGGGGGGGGGGGGGGGGGGGGGGGGGGGGGGGGCAGCCCCCACTCCTACCAGTTTACTAGAAAAAAGAGGGGCATAAGCCTTATATGATAATACGAAGGTGGAGAGAGAAAGAGAGAATGCTAAGAAGAAAAAAACTCACGCTCTCTCAAATTCCAAATCCCTGCCTATCAAGAGTATAAACACCCTTTAAAAGATGATAAGGTAAACCAGGGATTTCGGGTGGCAGTGTTGTGTTCCACTCTTCGAATGGAGATCCGGTGATTATTTTTCATCATTTCTATGGTCAAGGGACAAACATGCTTGCCGAAGCAAATGCTATGATTGAAGGTATTAGATATTCCACAGCTTTTGGTGTAACACCTGGTACATTGGTACATTGAGGGAGGTCAGGTGTAACAAAGTTGATAACAGATGGATGGAAGGTGAAGCTCATCATGCTAGATGGGCCGTTTGAGTTCAAGTGCTGGACGATGTCTATCTACCATGCAGAGGAGGAGGGCATTTCCTACAGGGCTGCCTTCTGCTCTTCTTGAGCCAGCAAGGTAGTGAGCGGCATCATTGACCTGTTGGGCAATAGCTTCCTCGTTGACGCATGAGAAGGAGGGGTCGTGCTCATCTGCGTTGCCCACCGCAATCGGATGCCGAGATCATGACCCACAAGGAGACTGGAGTAGAGAGATCTCCAGCAACCTCCAACAACCTTCAATGTCCAGCAAGCTCTGGCAACATCCGACGATTTCCGGCAGCCTCCGGCGACCTCTGACAATCAGTGGATTGACACCAACGCGGTGGGAGAGGTAGGATCCCATACCCTTTTCATCAATTTTTAATTTTTCCTTTTCTTTCCTCCCGCCGACGGAGGCGATGATGGCGACAACGGTAAGCTAGGAGATGGGGCACGGGTGGCCACCATCGAAAGGTTGCAGCGACGGTAGCGGCAGTAAGCTTGGAGACGGAGCTTCGACTGTGAGCTACAGCAGCAAGGGCCGTCGTCGCTCAAGCCGCCAGACAGATAAAGGCAGCAGCTTTCTGCTGCTGCCAGTCGGAGTTTTGTTCGAATCTGCCAAACTATGGGTGGATTTTTGGAATAGCGGAGAAGAGGAGGAGAAGGGGGAAGGTGTCGGCTGGCCAGTGGCAGTGCGACGGCCACCATCGTGGAGGCCGCTACCCTCAGATGACCCACTGGTTGTCTTCCTGAGGAAGACGACCGGTTTGGTCCAAAATAAGCCGGACCAGACCGGTCCATTCTCAGACCGAATGGTCCAGTAAATACATTAGTTCAGGCACAGACCGAACCCAGTTTGGTCCAGAGTCATACCGAACCCGGTTCACCCTTAGACAGAACCCAGTCCACCCTCAGACCGAACCCAGTTGAATAATAAATCCGGTTCATAAGCCGGTTTGGATTTTGAACTGCCGGTGGACATCCACCGACAGTTAGAATTGCTTACAATTGATAGTCGAACTTGACCATCTATGTAATTTTGTGTAGTATCGTACATGCAGAGCCAATATGGTACATTAGCTCATGTTATTAATTTTGGGCTGTTTAATAAATAATTTCAAGCCCTAATTGGCGTGTTATTTGTATGCGTTTGATGTTACTGTATTAAGGGGATTTGTCCCTGATTTTATGCTGACTGATAGCTGAGGACTTAAATGATAAGAAAAAACCCAACTAATAAACCTAGTTGGTTTAAAGACTTAATCATTTTATGAAAGATAATAAAATGATGACATACGGGCTAAGTTTGAGGGTTGAGAAGAACCTAATCAAGATAAAGACTTAAATGCCCTTGGGATTGGGAGTCAGTGTATGAGTGTGAGGGACTTCCGATCATGCGACCGAATGACTATTAAGTTAAAGGTTAGAATATCTGTTGAGCTATTTAGCCTGCAGTTGTGAATTGTATGCTATAACTCTAAGAGGGTTCATACCAGTAATACGTGATACATGTTAAGGATCACAAGGTATTGATTGGGGTGGTGTTGCATCTTTCGACTGGTGAAAGCTCTGCCGTCTGTATCTTCTTTATGGATTTTAGAGAGCATTCACATCTTCTCATTGGTGGAAGCTCTGTGTCATGGTACCTGATGAGGACCAATTTCTATTGACCAGGCTTAAGCTGTTGTATTTTTCTATGGATTTTAGAAAGAGCATTTATATGTTATTTTGGCCCATGTTTGCATATTTCTATGGATTTGAGAGAGAGAGAGCATTACATATTTTATTTGCCAGGTTTAAGCTGTTACCTCTTCTCTATGGATTTTAGAGAGAGCTTGCATATTCTCTATGGATTTTTGAGAGAGCTTTTGCATCTTTCCTTGATGGAAGCTCTACACTCATCCTGAGCAGTGGATGTCAGGTGGTTTACTATGCACATTGGAGGCGCTAACATCCTGGAAGGTCGCGTTCTCCTGACCCACATCGAGCCCAGGAGCTGATGTGGAGCCAGACCCTTCCGACGGTCATACCTTCTAAGGCAAGGAATGGGCGAGGCAGTCACCCTTGAGGGATTCAGGGCGTGCCGTGATTACCGGTATTAATCGGAGTGATAGTCGCGGTGTTTTCGTGCTGTCTGTCATGTAGGTATGACATTCAATGAGTCTGTCTATATGGGACAAAGACTTAATTATTGAACTTGAACTTGGGAAGCAATAAAAGACTTTGCTTGAAAGATTAATAAAAGATTCAAGTGGAATCCTGTAATAGGTTGCATAATATGTTAATGCAAATCCTGGTTTATTGTAACGTTGATGACTGTGTTATGGTATACCACTGAGTATTTTTATACTCAGCATCCTTATGTGATGTAGGTGCTGCCGTGGAAGATTGACTTCGCACGGCACTCAGGGATTTGATGGCTTAGCCGTGAGGACGTTCAGGAAGCTGCGTAGTACTACTTCACTATCGGGTTTGTTCTAGACCTTGTTTTAAGGCGTGAGCGCAAATTATTTTCTAGTATATTTTGAGATGGATGACAGACTTGCACTTAGAGGACTTGCGTTGGTTTAATCGACTTTGCTTCTTGTGTATATGGTTTTGTATCCATATTTGTGAACCCCAGTTATCACGGCCTAGATGCTTAGTCGAAAATTTTGAACTAATGATTTATCGCATAGAGGAATAATCCTCTGATTTTCCTCTACTACTCTGATTTAAAAATGGTTTTAAAAATACGGGCCGTGACATTTGGTTTCGTGATCCTAATTAGGGTGGTTTACATTTTAGTCCAAGTAGGTGAATTTTAACCAAAATAGTACAAAGGGGAAAATATGGTATCCACTTTGGTACAAAGTACCCAGAATTTCATATCCATTTCAGTCCCGCACGAGCTCCAACACTCTCAATTTTTTTTGAAAATGACAAAATTACCCTTCGGCACATGGAACAACGTGGCTGCCCACCAAACGGCGTCATTAACGCCGTTTGAATGGCCTTTTCCACGTCTTAACCCATGTGATTTCAAAAATAAGAAACTGTTCAGATGGGTTTTTAAAGTCAAAACCTCATGTCTCTCCATCACAACCTAAACTGCCTCTTCCCTTTCGCGTCCCAACCATCTCGCAAGTCTAGACCGCCTCCTCACGGCGACCTCCCTCGTCTAACGGCGGCGACGTCCCTCAGTGCCGGCGGCGCTCCCCTTCACACTGCAACCTTCGTGTCATAGCGGCACTCACCCCTCGTGGCGGCGGTGTCCCGTAACGCTCTCCCCTCGCGACGGCGCTGTCCTTCATTGTCTCCCTTACCAGCGGCGGCGCTCTTCCCTCGTTTTCTCCCCAGCGGAGTAGTTCTCCCCTCATAACAGTGCCCTCAATGGTAGAAGCTTCTACTTCCGGCCGGCAAGACGAAGTAAGTACAAAGACCCTTTTTTTAAGTAAAAGATATTTCTTTTCATAATTGTTTGATGTTTTTCTTGCTCTTGGCTTGTGCATGTCGAGGGTTTCATGTATTGTATAATATTTCTTAATGGGTTGTGTTGGGTTGCATGTGTTTGTTATGATGTTTAATAGGGTTGTGATAGCTTGCGAGATGTCTGTATGTTCAACTGCTTTCATAAATGCATTTATGGTTGGGATGGAAACATGTAGTAGTTATGTAGAACTTGTGATGGAAAAGTTGAGGGCCTTGTGTTGGTCATGAGCAGTGATGGATTTTGGTGACATTGTGATAGTTCTTTTGTAGGGTTGGGATGCATCAGTCATATGATGGTTGTGTTGATATTGTGCTGTAGTTGTGTTGGGTTGCATGTGTTTGTTTTATGATATTAATAGGTTGTGATAGCTTGCGAGGTGTCTGTATGTTCAACTTTCATGAATACATTTATGGTTGGGATGGAAACGTGTAGCAGTTGTGTACAACCTGAGATGGCTAAAGTTGAGGGCTGGGGTTGTTGGTCATGAGCTCTAATGGATTTGGTGACGTTATGATGGTTCTTCTGTAGGGTTGTGATGGACAAGAGTAATGGTTGATTGAGTTGCATGTGTTTGTTCTATGATGTTTAAGAGGTTGTGATAGATTGAGATGTGCTTGTATGTTCAACTCCTTTTAAGTTTTGATGAATGCGGTTATAGTTGTGATGAAAAATAGTAGTTGTGTAGAACTTGTGATGAGAAAGTTGAGGGCCTTGTGTTGGTCATGAGCTGTGATGAAATTTAGTGACATTGTGATAGTGCTTTTGTAGGGCTGGGATGCATCGGTTATATGATGGTTGTGTTGACATTGTGCTGTAGTTGTGTTATGGTTGCGATAAACTTGTGTTTATTCCCTAAATGTATTTGGTTGTGCTTCATGTGTACTTAATATTGCATTCATTACATTTTACAGATTGGGAGAGTTGAGTGTAGATGCTCAACTTCAAAAGTGCTGAACCTCATCTCGGATTTGAAGGGAGGGGTCCATGAGCAAGTAATGAAAACTTGCTTCAAAGTCTTCTTTGAGATGACAGACACAATGGTCTGTCATCGTCTAATTGGCCACATGCTGGCTAGGAGGATAAGCGGCTTAACTTTCAGAATCGGCAGGCGGTCAGCCACTCTGAAGCCAATAGACGTCAGTATGATACTGCAATTGCCACTGCATGATGGATTTCTAGTCGGAAGGAAATCATCGCAGCGCACAAAGGGCCCCACCTTCCAGGAGAGGATGCTCCCTGGGGTGAGAGTAAGTAAGATTACCGCAAAAATGATAAAGGAAAAGGTTAACAACAAGAAGTTGAAGGTAAATGATAGGGCAAGGTTGGCCTTGCTATACTGCATTGCTGTCTTCCTCCTACCCAGGCCAGGGGATGTGGTTGACGGCAAGTTTTGGGCAATGATGGATGAGTCCAACCTTGCCACCTTTGATGCATATCCCTGGGCTAGGGATGTCTACAATGCATTATGGAATGGCGTTAGTAACGCCTATGAGGATAGGGAGGAGAGGAAAGATCGATATAATTTGTTTGGTTGTGGAGCTGTTTTGCAGGTATGTTGTATCTTATGCCATGTGGTCACTATTATAAGTTGTGGTTAATTATATTGGGTTGTGAGGATACTAACAGTTGCTATTATAATTGACTTGAATGTTTGACATGTACAGGTTTGGTTTTTTGAATTGGCTGAGGCCAAGTTTAGAGACTTTGGGTGGTTGATACAATCAGATAAGGAGGAGGATCAATCACCCAGGTTAAAGAGGTGGAGTGTCAAGGTTGCCCCAGACACATACGAGGCTGGTATGGCCTTGGATACAGAGGGCTTGGCTGTGGAGCTTGTCTTCACCGAGGATGAACAAGCATCAGACTTGTTCATCAAGGGGCAGGATGTGGCAGGGGAGATCGAGAAAGGATGCCACAAGGCTGATGAGCTACCTCGCAAGAGGCAACAAAGAAAGAAGAGCAAGGCAAAGAGGGTAGCTGAGACACCAGTGGAGGAGGCTCTTAGGAGCCGTGCCGGAGTGAAGCCTTCAAATGAGGGGCCCAACAGTGGCTCAGATACTCAATCAGAAGACATCCAACAGCTTGGCAGCAAACGCAGACGACAAGCTACCAATGAGGAAGCTGGTGATGCTTATGTCGAAGGTACTTGATTGTCACCCGGTTGTGTTTTTTTATACATAGGTTGTGTTAGATATCGTATATTGCGTTTTGCTGCTGTAAATGTAGGTTATGATAGCCCTTATAATGTTGTAATGGATTATATGCAAAGTCGGACATTCAGTTGTGGTGCTATATTTGTAGGTTGTGTTAGATCTCATATTGAGTTGTGATAATATCTCTCTAGGTTGTGATTGTGGTTGTGTCCAATATGTGAATAAAATGATGTTTGTATATCGTATATTGCATTGTGATGGTGTAAATATAGGTTGTGATGGCTTATGCGTGAGGTTGTGATTGGGGTTGGGATGATATATCTTTTGGTTGTAATCTATGTCGTGAAAATGTAGGTTGTGATAGCTTATATACAGATTCGGACATTGACTTGTGATGCTATATTTGTAGGTTATGATAGATCTCATATGAAGTTGTGCTAGTGGTTGTGCTTTTACTTAGGTTGTGTTAGATGTCGTATATTGCGTTGTAATAGTGTAAATGTAGGTTGTGATGGTGTAACTGGATGATTTTATAAAGGTTGGGATTGAGTTGTGATGATATTTCTTTCGGTTGTAATCTATGTCGAAATTAGGTTGTAATCTTTGTCATGTTGTCTTCATTATAGAAGTTCGTCGGCTACTGGAGAGCAGACCTGCTACTCTTGAAAGCTTGTCCAACCTTGTGAATTGCTTGATGTTGACCAATATGCAAATGTATGAAGTCAACAAGGGTTTGCACAAGGATGTAAGTGTGATGAAGAACAATGTAACTGTGATGAAGAACAGACTGGAGAGGGAGATAATGTCGGCAAATCATAGGTGCCGTGTATTGGAAGTGGAGATGAGAAAGTTAAAGAAAGTTGTGGGTTGTCCAGGAGAAGAGGAAAAGGGTCGGACTGAAGAGGCACAACAACAAGTGCCTGGAGAAGAAGACCAACATGAAGAGGCCCATGAAGTGGTAGGAGGAGATGCACATGATATGGCAGACAAGTCCACACAAGGCAAAGTCCCCCTTGCAAGGAGCCCTGTTGAGGACCTAGAGTCCCCCGCAATCCCTGCTTCCAAGAGGTTCAAAACATAAGCTAAAAAGACATCACCTTTCAAACCACGGAAGCTTCCATTTGGGGATGATAATGATGAGGAAGATTGTGCCTCCTCGCCTAATGCTACTCCGACCAATAGGGCCGACAATGTTGCACCTGCTCACACAATAGATGATCTCCTTGCAGGCCAGTTGGAAGACTCACGAGTCCCTCATAATAGGGACCTCTCAGTCATCTCCCTCAATTCCACTCATGTTGAAGAAGGAGAACCAAGAAGTGCATTTGTGAAAGAACCCTCTGTCATCTCCATCGCATCTGATTCGACACTTGCTCTCCCCAAGTTGATTCCAGTCCTCGACCTTAAGTCTCTTATGGTAAGTTTACTCTTCCGCTACTTGTTATGATGACTTATAGATAGGTTGTGTTTGGTTAAATGCTTGTTGTTGTGAGTAACCATTTTTATTTCATATGTCGCAGGATGCCTTGTTAGCACGTGTGGAGGGGGAGAAGACACAAGATAGCTCAATTGTTGTCTCCCCCTTAGTTCAGAACCATGCCACTCGCTCCGTTGCTGGAGCACATCATATATCACCATACTACGTCCCCAACGCTATCAGAAAAAATCGCAGGGAGGGGGATGAGTACGAGGATTTCCCACTCGCCACAGCGGAAGAGGCGATGGTTGACCATATTTGGACCATCCCTCCTCCAAATGGAGGAAACATGGGCAACACTATAAATGTTGGTCTTGCTTGTGGGATTCAAGTGAAGGTCTTCCACCTCCAAAGCCTTAGGTGGTCGGGGTTCCCGGGAGTGGCACCTAAAGATGAAGGTGCTACCCCTGGGTGGGTTGACAATTTTTATGTCGATGCATTTGTAGCATTAGTTCGAAGCGATGTGACTGACTTGGCCATGAAGGATTTGAATGGAGATGGAAACCCCACTATTCACATATTCGACCCCCATTGGATTGTAAGTTAGTTTCATTATCTATCTATATCATCACTGTTGAATGTTGTGAAGCTTAGTCTCTATGCATAGGTTGTGATATCATATTATGATTATCAGTATTAGTTGTGATTTTGTGATGTTAGTTGTGTAGCTGTGATTATATCTTGTAGTTCAGGTTGTGACCCTTTTATGCATAGGTTGTGATGTTAGTTGTGTGACACTGATTATTTCTTCTAGCCATGTTTACATATGTTGTGATGTGGACTAACTGACATAACGTCGTTTATGCAGTCTTTTTGCGCAACAGAAGAGAAAAAGTATGAAGATTGGAGGCGTGCGCATCCCGATCTAGATGGCGATACAGAAGCGTTGTACCCTGCAAGAGAGTGGCATCGGGAGGTGAGTCCAGGGTTGAGAGGACCAAATGGGTATAATGCATTACGTTGCAAGAAGTGGATGCTGCCTGTGCTTAAAGACAGACATTGGTGCTTGATAGAATTCAGGCTAGAGCAAAAGAAAGCTTTTATATATGATAGTATGAATAATAGACCCAATGTTGCTAATGAAATCAACTTGTTCTTCAAAGCTATGAGGCGGCATTCTTAATATGTCATGAAAGTCGATTTCGAGGAAGGAGCATGGGAAAAATGGAAGACAAAAGTGGTGGAGGTTCCCGAGACCCAGTGCAACAGTGATGATTGTGGGGTTTTCATGTGCTACTATTTGTTGAAGAAGGTGCTCGACGATGAGCTTCAAAGGTTCAACGTCAAAAAGTTTAGAAAATGGTTGGTGTGGTACGTAGTCTCTAAGATCGAGGGCTATGTACCAATTGTGTGATAGACTTGATTCGTTTTGATATGAATATGTGATGTTAGTATGGCGAGGTTACATTTGACATTATTCTGGTGATGTAAGTAACTTGTGATGGACATATGAGGTTGCGTTAGATTGGTGGTGTAGGTTGTGATATATTTTGGGTTTGACGACACATGATGTTATGATTAAGTTGTGATAGACTTTCAACGCCTTAATTCGTGATGACTTTGAGTTGTGGCGATTTATACATGTCATGATAGCAGCTTGTGTTGAGGTTGTGATTGCATTGCGACAGGCTTGCTGGTACCACATACAGCAACTTCTTCTGACTTATGCATAGTTGTGATTGAGTTGGGGTGACTTATGCAAGTTGTGATAGCAGGTTGTGTTTAGGTTGTGATTGCATTGCGATAGAATTGCAGCTGCCCCATATAGTAACTTCCAGTAGCTTATTGATTCGTTGCGATTGAGTTGTGATCACTGATGAATGCTGTGATAGCACGTTGTTGTGATGCCGTGAGGTTGGTTGCCGTGAGGTTGTGATTGCATTATTGTGATTACTTATGCATTGTTGTGATGACTTATACATGGTGGTAACTTATGCATGTTGTGATAGCGGGTTGCCGTGAGGTTGTGATTGCATTATTGTGATTACTTATGCATTGTTGTGATGACTTATACATTGTGGTAACTTATGCATGTTGTGATAGCGGGTTGCCGTGAGGTTATGATTGCATTATTGTGATTACTTATGCATTGTTGTGATGACTTATACATCGTGGTAACTTATGCATGTTGTGAAAGCGGGTTGCCGTGAGGTTGTGATTGCATTATTGTGATTACTTATGCATTGTTGTGATGACTTATACATCGTGGTAACTTATGCATGTTGTGATAGCGGGTTGCCGTGAGGTTGTGATTGCATTATTGTGATTACTTATGCATTGTTGTGATGACTTATACATGGTGGTAACTTATGCATGTTGTGATAGCGGGTTGCCGTGAGGTTGTGATTGCATTATTGTGATTACTTATGCATTGTTGTGATGACTTATACATCGTGGTAACTTATGCATGTTGTGATAGCGGGTTGCCGTGAGGTTGTGATTGCATTATTGTGATTACTTATGCATTGTTGTGATGACTTATACATTGTGGTAACTTATGCATGTTGTGATTGCATTATTGTGATTACTTATGCATTGTAGTGATGACTTATACATTGTGGTAACTTATGCATGTTGTGATAGCGGGTTGCCGTGAGGTTGTGATTGCATTATTGTGATTACTTATGCATTGTTGTGATAACTTATACATCGTGGTAACTTATGCATGTTGTGATAGCGGGTTGCCGTGAGGTTGTGATTGCATTATTGTGATTACTTATGCATTGTTGTGATGACTTATACATTGTGGTAACTTATGCATGTTGTGATTGCATTATTGTGATTACTTATGCATTGTTGTGATGACTTATACATTGTGGTAACTTATGCATGTTGTGATAGCGGGTTGCCGTGAGGTTGTGATTGCATTATTGTGATTACTTATGCATTGTTGTGATGACTTATACATCGTGGTAACTTATACATGTTGTGATAGCGGGTTGCCGTGAGGTTGTGATTGCATTATTGTGATTACTTATGCATTGTTGTGATGACTTATACATTGTGGTAACTTATGCATGTTGTGATAGCGGGTTGCCGTGAGGTTATGATTGCATTATTGTGATTACTTATGCATTGTTGTGATGACTTATACATCGTGGTAACTTATGCATGTTGTGATAGCGGGTTGCCGTGAGGTTGTGATTGCATTATTGTGATTACTTATGCATTGTTGTGATGACTTATACATTGTGGTAACTTATGCATGTTGTGATAGCGGGTTGCCGTGAGGTTGTGATTGCATTATTGTGATTACTTATGCATTGTTGTGATGACTTGTACATTGTGGTAACTTATGCATGTTGTGATAGCGGGTTGCCGTGAGGTTGTGATTGCATTATTGTGATTACTTATGCATTGTTGTGATGACTTATACATTGTGGTAACTTATGCATGTTGTGATAGCGGGTTGCCGTGAGGTTGTGATTGCATTATTGTGATTACTTATGCATTGTTGTGATGACTTATACATCGTGGTAACTTATGCATGTTGTGATAGCGGGTTGCCGTGAGGTTGTGATTGCATTATTGTGATTACTTATGCATTGTTGTGATGACTTATACATTGTGGTAACTTATGCATGTTGTGATAGCGGGTTGCCGTGAGGTTGTGATTGCATTATTGTGATTACTTATGCATTGTTGTGATGACTTATACATCGTGGTAACTTATGCATGTTGTGAAAGCGGGTTGCCGTGAGGTTGTGATTGCATTATTGTGATTACTTATGCATTGTTGTGATGACTTATACATCGTGGTAACTTATGCATGTTGTGATAGCGGGTTGCCGTGAGGTTGTGATTGCATTATTGTGATTACTTATGCATTGTTGTGATGACTTATACATCGTGGTAACTTATGCATGTTGTGATAGCGGGTTGCCGTGAGGTTGTGATTGCATTATTGTGATTACTTATGCATTATTGTGATGACTTATACATCGTGGTAACTTATGCATGTTGTGATAGCGGGTTGCCGTGAGGTTGTGATTGCATTATTGTGATTACTTATGCATTGTTGTGATGACTTATAACTTATGCATGTTGTGATAGCGGGTTGCCGTGAGGTTGTGATTGCATTATTGTGATTACTTATGCATTGTTGTGATGACTTATACATGGTGGTAACTTATGCATGTTGTGATAGCGGGTTGCCGTGAGGTTGTGATTGCATTATTGTGATTACTTATGCATTGTTGTGATGACTTATACATTGTGGTAAATTATCCATGTTGTGATAGAAGGTTGTGTTGAGGTTGTGATTGCATTGGGATAGGCTTGCTGCTACCACAAACAGTAAGTTCCAGTAACTTCTTCGTGCATTGTGATTAAGTTGTGGCGACTTATACATGTTGTGATAGCAGGTTGTGTTGACGTTGTGATTGCATTGCGATAGTCTTGTTGCTGCCACACAGTAATTTCCCGTAGCTTCTCCAGTCGTTGTGATTGAGTTGTGGTGATTTATACATGTTGTGATAGAAGGTTGTGTTGAGGTTGTGATTGCATTGGGATAGGCTTGCTGGTACCACAAACAGTAACTTCCAGTAACTTCTTCGTGCGTTGTGATTAAGTTGTGGCGACTTATACATGTTGTGATAGCAGGTTGTGTTGACGTTGTGATTGCATTGCGATAGTCTTCTTGCTGCCACATATAGTAATTTCCCATAGCTTCTGCATTCCTTGTGATTGAGTTGTGGCGATTAATGCATGTTGTGATAGCAGGTTGCGTTGCAGTTGTGATTGCGTTGCGATATGCAGTTACGATATGATTTATTCTACAAACTACAAAGTAATGTAAACATTATCATTACAAGCCATAAAAATGAAGTTCTACCGAATGTCATCATATGGATTAAGTTCATTACAGAAATAAAATTCAAAGGCACTCTCTCAATCCACGTTGATTGGTTGCATGCATGAAGTCCGATTGTGCCCAAGGCCGTTGCAACGACTGCATCTAAATTGACGTTTCCGTTTTAATGGTTGTGACGGATAGGGCTTCGTCTTCGGCCTCCCCCTTGGCCTCTTGGTTTTTGGTGGAAGGATGAGATGCTCTCCCACAGGTGGCTCTGCACGTACCGGCTTGTCATCATGGGTGATCGGGAAAACTGTTTCACTGTATGTGTCCTTATAGCACTGAGTAGTCTAATAATCCCCTCGACAAGCATACACTGGTGATCCTCCATTGGCAGATATGGCAGCGCATGCGTGGATACACGGCGTACCTTCAATTTGCCACATCCTGCAAGTACAAGTGAGGTCAGTGAGATTCATCCTTAAATGTCCTTCCTCTGAAACCACTTCCACCACATTCTCATTACTTTCCGCAACCAATAGCCCCCGAGATTGGTTGGTCAGTTCATTGAGCCGGTCGTTGACTTCTGGAATAAGGTAAGAATCCCAGTTCTTACTCGCCCTTCTCGCTTCGTTCATCTTGATCATCATCTTCATCCGAATGCCATCAAGCAAAGCAAGAATTAGCATGTCGCGCTCCGGCTTGACCCATTTATTGAAGGTCTCAGCAGTGTTATTTAAAAGGTGGTTATATCTCTCACCTTGGAAGAGGGCGTTGCACCAATTCTCAGGTTGATTTGCCATGACCCAATCATATGCTACTTTAGAATGCTTGTGGAGGTGAGTTAATGCAACGTGATAGCCATGCATATCACTTGCTTTTGCAACATCATTAATCATGTACGCAATTTGTTTTTTCGTTACCTTTTTTGTTCCTTGAACCTTGTGCCCTTTCAAACCTGTCTTCAGTAAGTTGCACTCTAAGTGTCGCACACAATAGCCATGGAATCCATCCCCAAACACCTTTGCAACCGCTTCGAGCAGCCCTTTGTCCCTATCGGATACCAATGTGAATACCCTTGCAAAGCCAACTACATGTCGCACATGTTGTAAGAACCACAACCAATTATCTTTAGTTTCATTATCAACAACTCCATAGGCTAAGGGGAAGATGTGGTTACCTCCATCAACTGCAGTGGCTGCTAGAAGAGTCCCCTTTGCCTTCCCATAAAGATGAGCCCCATCAAGAAAAAGTAATGGTCGACAATGTTGGAACCCTTGAATGCATGCATTCAACGCGATGAAGCAACGTAAAAACTTTCTGTTTCTTCGATTAACCTCATACTTCACTACACTCCCCGGGTTTGTCTCCACTACTTTGTTGCAATACCAAGGGATGTCATTGTAAGAATCCTTATAATCACCAAACAAAGAATTAAGGGCAACCTCCTTAGAACGCCATGCCTTCTGATATGAGATGCTCAACCCATAGTCATTTCGCAAATCTTTTACCAATTCAGATCTGGAATACGAGGGTGTATCTTTTATCTTACTGGAAATGAGCTCCGACACCAAGTTTTGTGAAGCATGAGGGTGATACTTTTTCCTTACCCCTCCAGCACATGTATGAAGTTTTTCATACTCATTCACCACAAACAAACCTGAAGCTTGCTCCAAGCTCACATTCACTTTCCACTGGCAACCTTCAACCCTGCATGATGCCATAACCCGACGCTTCGTGTTCTTCAAATACTTGAAAGAGAAGTTCTTGGCAATAGAGAGTTGTTTCAATGCCTTCCTAACTTCAACTTGGTCTTTAAAATGCTGCCCAACCCCTACCAAGTTGTTATCCCAAACTCTCGAACGTAGTGGTGTTGGCTGATTACTGCCACTGGTGGGAAGAGGATTAACCTTGCATTCGTACACACTATCCTGAGAACTCATGAATGGTCGTTGATCTCCATCATGGGTCACCAGCACCTTACAAAATCTTCCACGGAATAACTCTCTAAAGTCAGCCATTCCCTTATCGGATATCAAGAAAGTCAACTCATACACATCGGGGTACAAGTATGCAACACTCAAATTGTTGGGAGGAACGTTAAAGGCATCAGCAATTTTTTCCACAAATGAACTCAGAGTTTCATCCTCTTCTAGTGACAATGCCGTGCTTTTAGCTCCAACTATCTTCACAGTTCCACCAGGGCTGGATTCAATACTCCCACAGTAGCAGACCAAAATTTTAAGCTTGCCTGCTTCAACCTGAAGTTGCAAAATAAATAAGAAGAATACAACATAGGTCACAACTTACATAGCAGCGCTGTCACAACATAGCATCACAACTCATGCCAACAGTCATCACAACATTAATTACAACAATCACAACCAAATTCTAATCCAACAAAACTGAATCACAACATTCATCACAACTGAAGCTAATAGACATCACAACTGAAGTTACATGCCATCACAACAAGCGATAATATAACATTCTATCACAACACATCTATAAGTCATCACAACCTATC
Source organism: Houttuynia cordata (assembly GCA_039654745.1). Classification (NCBI taxonomy): domain Eukaryota; kingdom Viridiplantae; phylum Streptophyta; class Magnoliopsida; order Piperales; family Saururaceae; genus Houttuynia; species Houttuynia cordata. Next base: position 32,518,526 of record CM077502.1, read on the forward strand.
TATACATGACCACAACCTATTATACAAATCATAACTTCGTCATCACAACATATCTATATAGGGATTATCACAACCTCTTTTACAGTTCATAACTTAAGCTACTCTACCTATCATCGCTACTTAGATATTCAAGCAATGACCAGACAGATCAAATGAGAAGAAAAAGAGTAGCTTTCCGACAATCCTACTTACTTTCAATTTTTCCGCCGTATGAGTTGCGCCGGTATGTCCACTACCTTCGTCTGCAACCATCGTTTGGGTTTTGCCGATTTCTCCACCATCATCGTTTTCACTTTGAATGCCTACAATGTTGCTGCTGGAGGTGGCTGCCGCCATTTCCATTACTTCCGCCATCTCAGATACTAGGAGAAGTGGAAATCTGGGCTCGCCGCAAGAGCTTTCTTGGGTTTGGAACTTCAACGGAGTTAGAAAAACCACCGGATGAGAATCTTTGGAGCTCGGTCATGGGGCTTTCATGGCGGACGGAGAAGAAAGGGGCAAAAACTTGTTGGGGAAGAAGGGGGCAGTCATAGGGTTTCGTGCGCCTTGACTGCCCCAGCCCTGCTCCGTCTCCTTCAACCGGAAGGAAGGTTAGGGGCTGTTAGCCCCTCTGTTATGCCCTTTTGGTCATTGACCAAGGCAACTTGCTAAAGTTTAACCAGTTTGGTCCTGGGGACTAAAGTGGTTAAACTTTAGCAAGTGAGACTAAAACGTAATTTTCTCTCCTAATTATTGAATCAGACTCCCTGCTTCTTGTCTCTATGGTACATCGTAGAGTGCCTAATGTGGAAAGCAGTCTGGGGCAACCTAATATTATTTCCAGCAGGAATGAAGATCCTAAATTTTCAAATGAAGCGTTGAACTTGGTAGGGCAATCTTCTGTGGTTCGAAAAGACATGGATAAGAAAAAAGAGGAATCTTTAGTGAAAGTGCTTTCCTTGGCCATGAAATCTGCACAACTGATGGCTTCTTTGAAAGTGTGATAAAATGCTATATCTCTTTGGTGTAGAATAATTGTTGGCCGATGTTTTTGGTGATACTGTTTTTCTAGTTGAGTCATGTTTGAGACTAGTTCTGTCATAAATAAAGAATTAGAAACAAATGAGACTATTAAAGTGAGATGAAGAAATGACATCAGTGGACATATGAAATTGTATTCAAATTCTCAAAATGCTTTTGACATTATTCTAAGATAAAAGAGAATGCATCAACCTATTATCTCCGACAATTGCTAACTGAACAATTTCTGAGATAGATTTTTGCTCAAACAACATTTGTTGGCTTATTCTTACTTATGGAAAGTTTAATTGTACCAAAAAGTAAGGACAGGAAAATTTAAGAGTTGTCTAATCGCCGCAATCAACGAACTCATAGTCAATGATAAGGTGCCCTTGAGCATAGCCTTGCCCGTTGCTGTCAATCTGGTTGAACATTGCAACATCCATATCCAGGCCTCCATTGCTGCATTGGTCAATGATTCTCACTAATGCTTCATCTCCAGTGGCAGTATTTGTCACCTGTAGGATGTCAAGAGCCCCAAACTTAGTTATTTTTTATCGGTATTTCAAAATTCACTAGTACTAAAGAAGAGATAGTACAAGAGTTCAACCAACCTAGGTGGTCGATAGGAAGAGCAAACTACGGGAAGAGTCCAAATTTAAGTTGTATTTAAGGGATTACTTTCCAACCTAATGCTTAACTAATAGAAATAGTGCAAACTATTTTAGCAGTAGCATTTTAAGGAACAGACCTTCAAGCACTTGCCACAGGCATCATCGATGGAAGGTCCCGACGGGCCACAGAAGGCAGTCCAACCATAACGCATTCGCCAGTCAAGAGGCATGTCTGCATACCAGGTTGAACAGTAAGCGGCTACTGCATTGAGATCAAGGTTTTCAAAACCGGACCGGCCATCGACCCGGATCGATGGCCGGTCCGGTTGGACCGCGGTTTGACCACGGTCAAACCGGGGTCAAACCGGAATGACCCGGTTTTGAAGTATAAATGGTAAATATATATTAAATAGTTAATTTGTATCATATTAACATAAGAGCCCAGGTGGTTAAGGCTGTTGGTTTGGGAGGAAGGGGGGGGGGGGGGGGGGTTCGAATCCCCCCTCAAACAACAACTTTTTTCAAAAAAAAAAAAAAAAAAAAAAAAAAAAAATCCGTGACCGGTCCGGACCGGTCCGGTTTAAGACAAACCGGCCGGTTTGAAAAAAACCGGCCGGTTTACCAGACCGGGGTAAACCGGGTGAACCGAACCGGTTTCCAGCCCGGTTCCGGTTCTCCGCGGTCGGACCGGCCGGTCCGGTCCGGTTTTAAAAACCATGATTGAGATCCCATCCAATTTGCTCCGGGTTGTACAAATGATATGTGGAGTACACGTTGGATGATTGTTGTGCGTTGGAAGCAAAAGGGAGAACAAGCAAGAGAAGGAAGAAACACAGTTTTGCATTTGTCATTTGTGAAATTGGCTACTGAGGGAGGAATGAGCTTTAAATTGAAGAAGTTAGGAGGTGGGCATGGCAATATATAGAAGATCTCATGATCCTAAAATCACTGCAGTGCCTAGTGTATATTAGGGCAAGGTGAGGTCAAAGCGGTAAATTGAGCCTAATGTCGTGCATACGAGAGGACGACTAGATTTTGCTCTAAGAACTTTGTTGCCACTGTGAACAATGGACGGCAGTGACAGATTGGATCTGAAAGCCCGAAGTGAGATTATACATAAATTTAAGTTCTAGTAGTGAGCTAGACAACTCCTTGAGACTGTAAGGAAGCGTTTTTTTGTCTTAGCAAACATATTAGAATATTCGAATACTAAATCAATTCCTTGTTGAGAACTATTTCTCGGCTTACTTGCTAGGCCGGCTTCTGTTGTTTCTTTAGTAATTCAATTTATGACTTTTGTCTTAATGGTAACGGTTAAAATTTTTGTTACATTTTTGTAATGAAGGCCGTCCTCTTCACCATGGCTTATTTTCTTTCTTGTGTCCTTGATGATTTATGAAAAACAATGAAAGTAAACTAACTAAGCTTAATCTCTTCGATTCTTCTCCTTCTGGAGGTCAAAGATGTAGCACCTGAAGAAAACAGTAAGGGAGAAATAAAACACAACAAGCAATTAATCATGTATCATAAAAAAAAGCGTTGTCACGGAAAGAACATTTTCTTTGCACGTTGTAGAAAACAAGAGCACAATAGTGCTCTCAACCTCTCACAACAGAAAACCGTGATGAATTGCACAGAAGTGTCAATCGGTTGCACATCTCCTCGACCCTTTTTTCTTTTCCATGGCCATACCTTTCCTTTTAAAGTAGTTCAAGGCACTTACCCAAAATTTTCCACCTCTACTTCAACTCTCCAAGTCACCTACGGGCCTCTGTTGACTTTGCCTTCCCCTCGAACAAGGTACCCTCTGTTCACCTTCAGTGCAGTCTTCTGGCACCTTAGTGATGCACAATAAAAGAACGTCGCTATTATTGAAGTAATTGCGACACATGAGGCGAAAGCGTAGCAAAAATGTCAAGGCTGTGTGCCAACACTTAAGCTATTGCGACACTAATAGATAAGTGTGGCAACTAGCGTTCACAATTACTATAGATACTATATGTATCCCAATAGCGCAAGGTAATAACAACACTTTATGCTGAACACCTTTTAATCACTCGTCCATTCCACCATCATATCACAATTTGTCGGCTTTTGGCGCCTAGCATTCTACCCCTACCTTTTTTTTTGGGGGAACCACTCTAATAGCAGTTGACGGTGGCAATCTGGTATCCGATATCAAATGGTGTCCGATATCAAATGCCAATAGTCACAAAATTAGAGTTGCTATTAGCCCCAATTTCAATCTTCGTGTGCCCTTTTTTTCGACCTCGCACCAAAACTCCTTAACGCCCACGTATCTCAGGCCAAAATTTTCGGACATGAAATGGTAAGAAAGTTGTTTTCCGTACTGAAGAAAAGGCCGGGGGCTTGGGCGAATCGACCTCCCACTAGCCGCTCCTCTCAAGGCGAATCAACCTTGCCGCGGCTTTGTTCGGCGATGATCGCCGGACCTTCTCCTCCCTACAGCCGTTCCTTCATTCTCTCGGCTCCTGCGTCTCTCCATATTCTAGGTGAACCTCTCTCTCTCTCTCTCTCTCTCTCTCTCTTTCCTCTCCTCTCTGATCTCTCCACTTCGTGGGTTTCCGGATTCATGGCATTTCATCCTTAGAGTCCGTTTGGTCGTACTCATAGACGCGGCAGAAGCGGTGGGAGACTATGGGGTGGCTCCGACCGGGGAATTTAGGGTTGTGGGAGGAGGTGGCGGTGGCAGTGGTAGGGAGGGTAGCGGGCGTCATCGTCGATGTTGTCCAACAATGGCAGAAACCCTAGAAATCGTTCCATCTCGCTTTTCCAGATGGTGGGTAAGCATCAATATTCATCTTAAAAATGTGATCTTTCTTGCAAGACAGTACTGACATGCCCAGATTTCTTAAAAATGTGATCTTTCTTACAAGACAGTACTGACATACTCAGAAGTGTTCAAGGTGATACTTCCGAATTCTTGTTTTGGCTTATTTATTATGGGTCTTTTGTGATTAAATTGATTCAGAAACAGGTTTAAGAAATACTTATATGCTCCACTTCTGTGAATCTTCCGTCAAGGTATGACACTTCATGACATGAGGTTATGTTTGTTTATTTCATATTGATTGATACATGAATTATGCATTTTATTAGCCCTTAAACTTATATTTATATTAGTGTTTGATTAGATTTAGTGATACTTTAATGTAGTTTTTGGTTTTTGTAGGAAAACAAGAGTAAGATATAGAAATGAGGTGAAAAGTGACTCCAATGGTTGAATCTTCATAACTTCGTGTCTATATCTTTGATTGGACTGATTCAAGCTTCATGTTAAAGTTCAAAAGTCAGCTTTCCAACACCACTGACCACATACAATTCGGAGTTCGGAGCAAAAAGTTATGACCATTGAAAAATTGGACTGAAAAGTGAAATCGAGAGAACGATCGATCGGCAGAAAGCGATCGATCGCATTTGCAGGAAAATATGAGATGAGAGAAAACTGAGCCAATGATCGATCGACTGCCAGTGCGATCGGTCGGCCAACGATCGATCGGACCGTATTGGCGATCAATCGCCGTGTGCGCAAAAGTGAGTTTTGACCTATTTTGACTCAGATTTGGAAGGGGTCTTTTGTATTTTCTTCCCAACTATATAAATAGGCCTTAAGAGGAACGTGTAGAGCATTGGAGAACCTATTTTAGAGGCTAGAGTAAAGGAGAGAAGAAGAAGAAGATGATGATGATTTCTCTTCCAATGCAAGGCTAAACTCCTTTCAAATGCGTAGATGAAGCCCAATAGATTGGTTGTATAATTTTTTTTTTCTCATATTATGCTTACTCTAGTTGGTGTATGACTCTTTATTATAAAATTAAAGTTAATTCATTGAAGTTTGTTCTTTGTACTCGAGAGAGACAAAAATGAATTAATTAGATTTCAATCTGAAAGAGCATTTACGTGTCCGAGAGGAACATGAGTAATCTGAAGCGTTACATATTAATAAAGATTCATTGGTTTATACTCGAGAGAGATAGATCACAGTTCCATGTGCTCAATTGATTTATGTGTTACGTCCGAGAGGAGAGCACTATAATTTGAATTTACAAGTGCATGTTCGAGAGGAATATGCTAGCCAATTAGAAATTTATTCACAAGAGAGTGAGAGACGATACACTAGTTTATTTTGGTAGATTCGGAGCCTTGGTATCTTCCATATTGATTAAATCTCAGCTTAGTTTAGTAAAGTTCATTGCTTTCTCTAGATTAATTAAACAAACTGCAACTTTTTTTTTTAATTTGGTAGAGTATTCATCCGTCCCTGAGGTTTGACAACCCTTTGATACTTGCTGTAGTACACAATTGCCTTGTGCACTTGCAAGGGTTCTTATATTGAAACGATCAAGTTTTTTTTACCGTTGTCGGGGACGGAAGCCAATAGTTTACCGAATTCTTAGCTAGTTAGAGTAGTTCATTTTAGAGTAGCTTACTGTTAATTTAGATTTATTTTCAGTAGCTTAATTGGTGTCTTTTTTGTTGCAGGATTAAGAGAGGACGTGGATTCTCGCCAACGTTGGAAGGGCCATCCCTTCCCACTGTTTGCATTATCTAATCTTTCTCTTTTAGAATAATCTGGGTGCTTCGTGTTTTCAATTTTATTTCTGAGACTGCAAATTGTGCTAGTTGTCGCTATTATGATTGCTAATTGTCGCTATCTAGGGTTGATGCTTGCTAGTTGTCGCTATTAGGACTGTTACAGGTTTTGTTGTTTTTTATTGTGCATGCACGGTCGTCGTTCCCTGAAGCCCGACCTGACCTTTAATTCTGATCCTGAGCACTTGACTAGAACCCTTAGAACTCACAAAAACTCAATCCTTGAATCCCATCCTATGCCAGACAAGATGAACCTTGGGGGTGGGAATGGTTTGAACCAGAATCCAGTAGTGCCCCATGCCTGTACCATGTAGGATTACTACCGACCCACCACCTACAATTCCCCTTCCTGCATCCTCTTACTTGACAATGTGGCCAATTTCGAGATTAAGCCAAACACCATCCAGATGCTGCCCACCTATATATCATGGCCAACACAATGAAAACCCCTACAGGCACCTCTAAAACTTATTGGAGGTTAACACAACCTTCAAATTCACACTGTTTGATGACCAGGTGCGCCTTAGGCTATTCCGATTCACCTTGAAAGACAGGGCCAAGGAATGACTATACTCCCTTGAACATAACTCCATTTTCACTTGGGAGGAACTTCAGGCCGAATTCCTAAAGAAATATTTCCCTGTAGGGCATACCAATAAGATCCGCCATGAAATTATCACCTTTACCCAACTACCTAATAAACAATTCAATGAAAGTTGGGAAAGGATGAAAACCCTACTCCGGTCTTGCCCACACCATGATGTGCCCAAGTGGCAGTTAGTACAGAGATTTCATGAGGGTGAGTGTGATCAGCACAAGACCCTAATTGATGCCTCTTGTGGAGGCACATTCATGAAGAAAACCCCGGATAATGCTTAAGATCTACTAGAGGACCTGAGCGAAAACTCTTTACATAGTGCCACCCTCTATAGATCTGAATGCCATATGCCTAGTAGGAGTGCCTCAAGGGGAGGCATGTACGATGTCAAAGCCACCACTAGACTAGAACACCAAGTGGAATCTCTGACAGAGAGGTTTGACAGGTTTTTCTCTCAGACTCCATCTTATACCCCAACCTCTCAAGATGCCTGTGCCATTTGTACTAGCCCTATGCATACTATAGTTGACTGCCCCTCAGCCTCCCAGTATCCAGACCTTGTATAGGAGCACATCAACCTTGCACAGACCTACCGTAGAGCCAATAACCCCTACTCAAATACCTACAACCCGGGGTGGCGAAATCATCCCAATTTTGCCTGAAAACAACCTAGCCAAGGGCCCGCTTCTAATCAGGCCCCAAGACAGGAATTCCAAAACCATGCTCAGCCTTACCAACCAGCCACGGCTCCCCCATTTGGCCAAACCAACAAGAAACCAACCTTAGAAGATCAAATGAGTCAAATGCTAGCCACCCGGTCTGCTCTCCTCACAGCAGAAACCGCGATGGAAGCCAATATGGAAATCAAACATAGAGAGCTGACAAGTAAACTAAGAACCCAAGCCCAACTTGTCCATTACCATACACAATCCATTGCCAAAATAGAAACCCAATTAGAACATCTGGCCCAATCTATGAACCGTAGGGAAGTAGTTACCCTGGCCAGCCAACCACAGTAGAACCCGAGAGGCCAGTTTGTCGTCGAAGGTTCCCACTATCTGAATGAGCAGGTCCAAGCCATTACTACCTTATGAAGTGGTAAGAACCTAGATCAGCAGGTTAGGAATCCGTTCGCTGGTAATGAGAGTGAGAGAACTTCCCTAGAGAGACCTAAACAACCCACTCCTACCAGTCCTGTCCCAGATATTTTACCCCAAATAATCTTTTGGTATGCAAGGTACGGGCATTGGGCACTACTAGATTCTGGTTCAGGCCATTCCCGCCCCCAAGGTTCATGTCGTCCACCATTTGATGGGATGTAAGGATTGAGTTTCTGTGAATTCTTCGGGTTCTAGACAGTCGATCAGGATCAGGACCAAAGGCCAGGTCGGGGTTCAGAGAACGACGACCATGCATGCACAATCAAAAAGCAACAAAACCTGTAACAGTCCTAATAGCGACAACTAGCAAGCATCAATCCTAGATAGTGACAACTAACTGTCACGCCCCAAAATTCTTGACCTCGATCGGAGTGCCGAAGCCTTTAAGTAAATCAATTAAAAGTCAAGATAGGAATCTTAGGACGCCACCGAATACTCGATCACTCAGGTCAATTACATCGTTACGAAAGAATGTGTAATCGACATCACCAGGAACTCGTAACAAAACTCAGAAATTAAGAACTAAGAAATTCCTCATCCAGTCTCAAATAACATTGTCAATGTAGCAAATGATCCCTACTTAAATTATTACAACAGATTAATTAAAACTGTCAAATAAAACAAGCATCAATTCAGGACCTTATTTACCGCGATAAGATCAAATCGTAGATTTTTCACCAAGATTCACTCCAACCGACTCGTGATCACTCCAATCCTCTCAAGATCATCTTATGGCAAGTTACCACGTTCACATGACTCCCTGGGCCGGTGCCACGTGGCTTTGCACCCAGGTTCTGCGTCTTGGCTTTAGTCCTACGCGCACATGCCTCCGATGTCCCACGGTTGCACTACTCGTTACACTAACTCGCGTACGCCACGAACCACACATCAAAACCAAAATTAATTTACTAATTAAGGATAATCCACTGAACACATGCCCTGGCGCCTGTCCCCACTCCTGGCGTCAGGTGTTTTCAGACCCTGGCTCCAGGCTGGCCTCATTGCCAGGTTGTGCCCAGTGCCAGGACCAACCCTCGTGTCCTGGTTTTCTACTACTATTAGTCATGCGATTATTGAATCATTCCACATCATAAAAGTCAAGTAACACATCAAAACACATCGCACAACCAGAAATCACATCAGGCCACAACCATTTCCTATTTTAGAACAGTTTTGAAAAATAAAAACCTTTAATTAACGTACCAATTTTTCGGGTGTTACACTAACAATCATAATAGCGACAACTAGCACGTCATGCCATCCCAAAAAGAATGTGGAAAACACCAAGCACCCAAATTAATCTAAAAGAGAAAGGATAAGAGAATGCAAACTATGGGAAGGGATGGCCCTTCCAACATTGGCGAGAATTCCCTATCTTCTCTTAATCCTGCAAAAGAAGAAGAATGCAATTAAGGTAAGGAAAGCAATCTAAATTAAACTAAACTACTCTAAAAATAACTACGCTAAGAATTTGGTAAACTATTGGCTTCCGTCCCCGGCAACGGCACCAAAAACTTGATCGTTTAAAATTAAACCCTTGCAAGTGCGCAAGGCAATTGTACTACGGCGAGTATTAAAGGGTTGTCGAACCTCAAAGACGGATGAATATTTTACCAAATTCAAGAGAAAAATTGCAGTTTTTATTTAATCTAAGAAATGAACTTTAACTAAACTAAGCTGAGATTAAATCAATATGGGAAATACCAAGGCTTCGAATCTACACCACAATAAACTAGTGTATCTTCTCTCTCTCTTTAAAATAAATTCCTAATTGGCTAGTATATTCCTCTCGAACATACACTTGTCAATTCAAATTATAGTTCTCCCTTCTCGGACGTAACACATAAATAAATTAAGCCCATGGAATTTTGATCTATCTCTCTCGAGCATAAACCAATGAATCATTATTAATATATGACACTTCGGACCACTTACGTTCCTCTCGGACACGCAAGTGCTCTTTCAGATTGAAAGTCACAAAATTCACTCTTGTCTCTCTCGAGTACAAAGAACAAACTTCAATGAATTAACTTTAATTGCATAATAAAGAGTCATACACCAACTAGATTAAAACATAGATGAGAGAAAAAAAACTATACAACCAGTCTATTGGGGCTTCATCTACGCCTTGGAAAGATGTCTAGCCTCGCATTGGAAGAGAAACTATCATCATGTTCTTCATCATCTTCTTCTTCTTCTTTCCTTTGCTCTAGCCTCCAAGGTCTCCAATTTTTAATCAAGATTCACCAAAACGTTCCCCTCTAAGGCATATTTATAGGGGTGAAGAGAAACTGCGAAGTCCCCTTCCAAATTCGAGTCAAAATAAGCTTGGTTTAGGTTTTGCCGCATAAGGCGATTGATCGCTCTGTATTGCCGATCGATCGCGGGCCGATCGATCACCATTGCCTTCATTAATTCCTTTCGATCGATCACTTTACTTCTTCCGATCAATAATTGGTTGTGCCGATCGATCGATTCTACTATATCGCGTATATCCAAAATTTCAGTAGATACAATCGGTCGCGAAATTGCCCGATCGATCGCTTGCAATAAACTGAAAATTCCAGCTACTACGATCGATTGCACAGTGATCCGATCGATCATTTTTTTCCTTTACGTGTTGTTCTGCGGCTCTGGCGATCGATCGCGTTGAACTGCTGATGGATTGGTTACTGTTCATTATGCATCACAATCTTCTAATGGTCATAACTTTTCGCTCCGAACTCCGAATTGTGCGTGGTCAGTGGCGTTGGAAAGCTGACTTCTTGAGCTTTCAAATGAAGGTTGAATCAGTCCAGTCAGAGATATGTACTTGAAGTTCTAAAGACTTAACCATTGGAGTGATGTTTCACCACATTTCTGCATCTTACTCTCATTTCCTATAAAAACCAAAAACTACATTAAAGTATCACTAAATATAATCACATACTAACATAAATATAAGCTTAGTAGATAATAAAATGCATAATTCATGTGTAGATCATGGGTAGAGGGTGGGTGTCACCTGCTGCCGCCGTCACCGTCTCATGGGTTTCGGCAAAAGCTCTACCTCTGCACAGATGACCGAGCTTCCACCAGAGTTCATCTTCTTCTTAGTTCGAGTTCCACCATTAATGGCAGCTTGCCAAGTTCTTCAACTTTCATTCCAATCAAAACACAAATTAAACAAGACTGATGGTTGAGACATGAGATCCAACCTTGCATGCCCGCTGATGTCGAATCGCCGCCCGCCGGAGGTCGTCGAGGTCGCCGGACTCACCGTCGTCGCCCTATGCTCCCTTTTCCCCCTTTTTTTTTTCTTTTTTTATTGTACATCTTCTCTGTTTCCCTCTTTTAACACCAGAATAGGGTGAGTCACCATAGGTTCTGGACAAATGTCCTTACCTTCGTAACAGGTGGTACATTCTTCCCTCCTTAAAAGAATTTTGTCCTCAAAATTCAGGTACATTCTTCCCCAAACAACTCTGGGTAAGCACGTTGCATTTCTTCTTCTGTCAGCGAAGTGAGTTCCTTAAACTTATCATTGTACCACTGAACCAGGACTAACAGAATCACCGTATTCCTGAGTACCTGATTTCTTCGATCCTTAATCCTGATCGATTTCACTTCATAGGTCAAGTCTTGTTTTAGTTTTGGCATGGAAGAGTCAACCACATGGACGTCCATAGAGAGCTTCATATAGCGCCATCTCAATACTAGAATGATAGTTGTTGTTGCAGGAAAATTCAATCAAGGGTAAATGGTCATCCCAATTACCTTTCCAATCCAACATACATGCTCAAAACATGTCTTCCAAAGTGTGAATTATCCTTTCTGATTGGCCATTAGACTAAGGGTGATACGCCGTACTGAAATTGAGAGCAGTGCCCAAAGCATCTTGTATACTCCTCCAATAGCATGACGTGAATCTAGGATCCCTATCAGACACTATGGAGAGAGGGGCCCCATGCATTCTTACAATTTCTCGAATATATAACTGAGTCAAACTTTTTGGAGTCTGCTTCCACCGAATTGGTAAGAAGTGTGCAGACTTGGTCAACTGATCTACTATTACCCAAATGGAATTATGTTTCTTCTGAGTAGGAGGTAAGCCCACCACAAAATCCATGGTGATGTGCTCCTACTTCTATTGAGGAATCTCTAGTGGCTGTAAAAGTCCTCCAGGTCTCTGGTGCTCTGCTTTAACTTGCTGACAAGTAAGACATCTGGCTACAAACTGACCAATACCCTTCTTCATTCCATCCCACCAGAAGTTACGCTTCAAATCTCCAAACATCTTTGTCCCACCTGGATGAATGGTGTATTTGGAATGATGAGCCTCACTCAATAATTCTCTACGCAGTTCTGAGACAGCTGGAACTACCAATCGACCTTTGAATCGAATTCCCCTATCAGCTCCTCTAACAAAACCTGCCTTCTTGAGTAAGTTCGGAACTTCTGAATTTGTTGCCTACGATAAAATAATCTTCTCAACAATCCCCGATTGAACTTTAAAGTTGACCATAAATGACTTCCCTCCTTAGATGAAGATTCTATGTATATAAATGCCATAGATTCTAGGAATTCCCACTCTTTGACCATTATAAAGGCAATAAGGGTTTTTGACTTTCTATTAAGTGCATCCGCCACCACAATATCTTTGGCAAGATGGTAACTTATAGAGAAGTCATAATTTTTAAGATACTCGAGCCAACGCCTTTGTCTCATGTTCAAGTCTCTCAGAGATAATATACTCCAAGCTTTGATGGTCTGTAAAGACTTCAAACTGCACACCATGAAAATAGTGCCTCCACAACTTCAATGCAAACACCATTGCAGCCAGCTCTAGGTCATGTGTTGGGTAATTCCTTCCATGTGGCTTTAGTTGTCTTAAGCCATAAGCTACAACTTTACCATGCTGCATAAGTACACAACCTAAGCCTTTTCCAAAAGCATCACTGTAGACCACCAAACCCCCTTCTCCTAAAGGAAGAGTACGAATTGGTGTACTAGTTAATCCATTCTTCAACTCCAAGAAACTGTTTTTCACATTTTCATCTCAGATAAACTTTACATCCTTCCTTGTCAATTTGGTCAAGGGTAAGGCAAGAGTGGAAAAACTTTCGATGAATCCTTTATAATACCCTGCCAAACCCAGAAAACTCCTAATCTCGGTGACTGTCTTTGGCCTCTCCCAATTGACTATAGCCTCAACCTTAGATCATCTATCCGAGGCAAAGAGTATTTATTTTTAACAGTCACCTTGACCAACATCCTGTAATCGATACATAATCTGAGTGTATCATCTTTCTTTTTGACACTTGGATGAATGAATCCATTGTCGAGTAGCTCTTGCAATTGTTTCCTCAACTCATTCAACTCCGTTGGAGCCATCAAGTAAGGTGCCTGGGACACTGGTGAAGTTTCAGAACACAACTCAATTGTAAAGTCAACTTTCATTCCAGAAGGTAAACCCGGTAATTCCTCAGGAGGCTGAGGTCCTATCGGTATATTCTCCAAATTTAGATAAGTTGCTTCACAAGTGATCTCACTTGCCCAATAGGCTATGCCTCCCTTCATCAGAAGTTTATGCACCTTCAAAGCTAAGCAGTTAAAATGCTAGTCGCAGTCCAAACTAAAAAATCTACAAAAGATGATTCAAAATTCTACAACGTTTCAATCTTCTATCTATCCAGGTTGACAAACTTTCGAGTCGATAAACTTCTAACACTCAAAGAACATTTACGACACATCAAAATATCAACATATTATTATTTGCAACAAGTTCTAACAAAAGATCAACTGTGATACATATATATGCCAAGAGATTCTTATTACCAACAAGCTTCCCTACTAAAACTACTATCCCATGCACTTCTTCTTCCTCTAAGTCTCTTTCTTCACAGATATTCATCAAGTATAGCCAAGGCCACACGAGTCAGGTAAAAACTCTGGGCGCAACACCATCTCCCATATGGTCATGTGGGGCCAGCGGTAACCCTAGGACTTGAATCTCCTATAAAGGATGTCTCACATGGCTACCTCATGAGCCGCTCTCCGATAGTCTGGGTGATCGCTCACAATCTGGGGAACCAGCTCTATAATCGTTGGTGAGGTACCATCCTCATATGGGAAGATTATCCTCACCGACTGAGCATCTACTGCAGATTCCTCTTCCAGGGGATGCTCCTCGAGGTCAGACAGTATACTCATAATCAATGACATGGTCCTTTTGTCCTCCACAACTGGATGATGACGCCCCATGTGTAGTTTTCGGCTGTCCGTCAGTGCTTCCAACGGACTCCTCTCGAGAGATTTGATGAGATGGAGATCCCTCTGGCTGAAAATTTCCCACTCTATTTCTAACAACATCAGAATTTCTGACTGTCCGACTAGTTCTCCTTGGAGGTGTCATTCATCCTACAAGGTAAAACAACCTATCACTAACCTTCACTCAACACCCAACTATAACTAGATATATCATAAGAGGACTTCCAGACTTGCAGATAAAGGTTATGCTCTGATACCAACTATCACGTCCTGTATTTTTAAAACATTTAATTAAATATGAGTAGTAGCAAAAAAATCATAGGATTATTCCTCTATGCGATAAATCATTAGTTGAAAATTGTCGATTAAGCACTAGGCCGTGATAACTGGGGTTGATAAATATGGATACAAAACCATATATATAAATAGTATTACAAGATGCAAAGTTGATTAAACCAATGCATGTCCTCTATGTGCAAGTCTGTCATCCATCTCAAAATACACTAGAAAATAGTTGGCGCTCACAGTCTTATTACAAGGTCCAGAACAAACCAGAAAGTGAAGATAAACTCTGAAGCTTTCTGAACGTCCTCACAACCAAGCCGCTAAATCCCCAAGTGCCACATGAAGTCAATCTTCCACAGCAGCACCTACATCACATAAGGATGCTGAGTATAAAAATACTCAGTGAGATACCGAAATCCAATCATCAACATTCAAGAAAACAAGATTTGTATTAACATTTATGCAACCTATTACAGAATTCCACTTGATTCTTTTATTAATCTTTCAAGCAAAGTCTTTTATTGCTTCCCAAGTTCATGTTCAATAATTAAGTCTTTGTCTCATATAGACAGACTCACTGAATGTTATTCCTACATGACAGACAACAGAAAAACACTATGACTATTACTTCAGTAATACCGGTAATCACGGCATGCCCTGAATCCCTCAAGGGTGACTGCCTTGTCCATTCCTTACATTTGAAGGTATGACCTCGGAAGGGTCTGGCTCCACATCAGCTCTTGGGCTCGATGTGGGTCGGGAGAACGCAGCCTACCAGGATGCTATTGCCTCCAATGTACACACTAAACCACCTAGCATCAATAGCTCAGGGTGAGTGCAGAGCTTCCATCAAGGGAAGATGCAAATACTCTCTCTAATATCCATAGAGAATAAGCAAGCTCTCTCTCTCTAAAATCCATAGAGAAGAGGCAACAACTTAAGCCTGGCCAATAGATGATGTAATGCTCTCTCTCTAATATCCATAGAAAGATACAACAGTTTAAGCCTAGCCAATAGAAGTTGGTCCTTATCAGGTACCACTGACACAGAACTTCCACCAATGAGAAGATGTAAATATTCTCTCGAATATCCATAGAAAGATGTAAATCAGACGACTAGATGCAACACAACCCCAACCAATACCTTTTGATCCTTAACAGGTATCACGGTATTAATAGTATGAACCCCTCTTAGAGTTACATCATAAAATTCAAAATTGGTAGCTCAATAGCCCAACAGATAGTCTGACCTTTGACTTAATAGTAATTTGGTCGCTTGATCGGAAGTCACTCACACTCATAAATTGACTTCCAATCCTCAAGGGTATTTTAGTCTTTAACTTGATTAGGTTCTTCCCAACCCTCAAGCTTAGCCCTCATGTCATCATTTTATTATCTTTCATAAAATGATTGTCTCTAAACCGTCTAGGTTTATTAGTCGGGTTTTCCTCATCATCAAAAGCTCAACTATCAGTCAAATCTGCATAAAATTAGGGACAATTGCCCTTATATATAGTAACATCAAACACATACAGATAACACGCAAATTAGAGCTTGAAATCATTTATCAAACAACCCAAAACTAATAAAATGAGCCTATGTACCATATTGGCTCTGTATGTACCATATTGCACTGAATTACACGGTCGGCTTCAACCGTCAATTGCAAGCAGTTCTAACTGTCGGTGGATGTCCACCGACAGTTCAAAACCCAAACCTGCTTGTGAACCAAGTCTATTTATTGAACCAGGTTCGGTCCGAGAGTGGACTGATCTAGTTCGGCCTGTGCTTGAACTGGGCCTATTTATTGGATCGGGTTTGGTATGAGAGTAGATCGGTCTGGTCTGTTCTTGAACCGTCCTATTTATTGGATCGGTTCAATCTAGTAATGGACCGGTCCGGTCCAGCCTGTGACTGAACCGGACCGGTCGTCTCCCACAACAAGATGACTGGTCGTGGCGGCAGCACGCTTTGCCTGCTGCCGCAGCCGAGGCCGATCGAAGGCGGCAACCTGCGCCCAAGTGCTCCAAGTCCCCTCCTCCTCCTTTCATCCTTTTGCCCGAGTTCGACTGATCGGGAAAGGCAAATGACAGTGGCAATGTCGAGCCTTTTGGCTACCGCCACTGATGCGTCGGCTACCCTTGGTCGGAGAAGACCTGACGATGGCCCTGTCCTCCCCTGACGGCTCTGTCTCCTGATTAGCCCCCCCTACCACCTCCTACACAACTGCCACTACCCAAACGACAGCAAAGGCGGCACCTTTATGGTCACCGCCCTTGCAATCTCAGTCGCCGTGGCCGGTGCCGCGGCTTTCTCAGCCTGCCATAGACGGTGGGTGTCTAGCGGAGGTTCCGCTGACTCCCGGCGACCACTAGGCTGCCGGCCTGGCCTCCACTGGTATCTCTTCCTCCCTGAGTTGCAATAACACCGTTGTTGTGGGCAGAGGGTGGGTGTCACCCACCGCCGCCGTCACCATCTCTTGGGTTCCGGCAGAAGCTCTACCTCTGCACAAGCGACCGAGCTTCCACCAGAGTTCATCTTCTTCTTAGTTCAAGTTCCACCATTAATGGCAGCTTACTAAGTTCTTCAACTTTCATTCCAATCAAAACACAAATTAAACAAGACTAATGGTTGAGACACGAGATCCATCCTTGCATGCCCGCTGATGTCGAATCGCCGCCCGCCGGAGGTCGTCGAAGTCATCAGAGTCACCATCGTCGCCCGAGGCTCCGCTTTTCTCCGTTTTTTTCTCTTTTTACTACACATCTTCTCTGTTTCCCTCTTTTAACACCAACACCAGAACAGGGGTGAGTCACCACAGGTTTTGGACAAATGTCCTTACCTTCATAATAGTTGTTACACGGTAACACCCACCTTCCTCATCCCCCACCTCCCCCTTCATGGGGAATTACTGCTTGCCGTCCCTACCTTTATCGACATCTTTTTTTTTTTGATGATTAAATTCATCAAGCCAAAAAGGGCAAGCAAAAGAAACTACAAAGCGAAGCAACCCCATAACACAAAACAAGAGAGAGAGGGAGCCTGCCATTACAAGACGAGAAAAAATGAGAAAAAAAAACAATTTGCCTACCTTTATCGACATCTTTTTTGTTTTTGGTAATTAACCTTTATCGATATCATCCCCCTACCAAAATTGGCTAGGGTCGGACCATGGCCTACCTTCGTATTGTTCCCACTCCTAGGTAGTTCTGAAGAAGAGAGAGGGGGAGGTGGTTGAGGAAGAAAGAAGAAAGAAATCAGGAACTTCTAATAAAAAAGGCTATGAAGGACGTTGCTGATAAAATATAGGGTGATGAAAAGTCTTAGCCTTTTCTATTTGCCTTGGGAGGAACATAATAATTTTCAAAAGAAAGATAGAAAGCTGAGACCTCTTTTCTCAGCCATTATCAAACAGGTTTTTACTTCTTTACTGTAAGCAACAAAGAGAAATGATCACACTAGGAGATCGTAAGATTACAATTTACGCCTATCTAAAAGAATTAAAGGAAATTCCTGCACATGCTTACGGAGAAACTGATTCGCGGCAATGTAGGTGCAAAATTCATCCTCACAACGGTAGAAAAGCTGAGATTTGCAAGTGGATTCGCCTCTGAAAATACGTGTTGGGCTCTCTCCATAAAAAATAAATTATATAATTAAAGAAGAGCTCGAGAATGATTCTCAAATGAGGCTGCAGACGCTTACTGAGATATATATAGGATATGCTCAAGTGACTGAGGATCATACTGAGGAGAGACATCAATTCTAAGAAGCTCGAAAGATGCTGATAGAAGCCACTTGGAATAGTCATCAGAAAAGATGGGTGGTCCTTAGTTTCAGAGTGTAGTTATTATGTCTTGTGCCTCCTCTTTCTTTTGTGATGAATCTGTCTACCCTGATCAGGACTTCCACGCCCAGATTATATGACCATTAATGAGAGACGAAGAAATTAAATGTGAGGGAAACTTAAATCCTTATGTAACCAAGTAAGTTTTCCCACGTTTCACTCTACTGTGTTGTTTCTCCTCATATTCAAGAAAATAAAAAAATGGAAACCTTCTTCCATCTATGGCAGTACCCATCATGGAAAATCGTCTCGCCGATATATCGGTATCGGGCCCAAACCAATACATCGATACCAATTAGTATCTTTTTTTAAAAAAATTTCAAATATAGCTAATATATATATCGGTTTCGGACCGATATATCGGTATTTTTTGAATAAAAAAATTATTTTAAAAATTTTTTTTTTTTTTAATTTTTTTCAAAAAAAAACTTTCATGTTTGTTTTCTATCCTAATATGCATATTTTGAAATTTATTCTTTGTTTAAATTAGTATAACTCATTTTAGAAGTTAGATTGTGAAAATATACGGTAAAAACTAGTTTTTGACTACCGATATTTTTTTACACAATATCTCCGATATTTCGTCTCTTTGGCCGACCGATATTTTACCGATATCCGATACGACATTCCATGGTGCCCATGCCCCCAGCTATTGATGCAGTGAAGTTTACAGGCAAGGCTGGTTTTCAGGCTTTCTTAAAAATAGGGGTATCTGGGTAATTTCAAGTGGCATTTCTAAATTGAAGGCAGTTAAGATCATCATCCTCATTAGCTTCTTACCGTTGGAAGACCCAGTTGTTTTGCCTATAAATAGAGGTCCTATTTTTCATGGAAGACACATGCGAATTAGGGTATGTCCCTGAAGCTTAGCTCAGATCTAGCCGTGGATTTGGTTGTGGCTCATTGATGGATTTCAGTGAGTCTTTCTTTCTCATTTTCTTCTTGTGATTTTTTTAATTTGTTCTTTGTTCGATTAAGATCAAAAGTGGGAATTTGCACAAAAAGCGTCTTGTATTGTTGCTGATTATTCAAATAAAGTATAATTCTCCCAAATTCTCGTCAATTCCATGTTGAAATCACCTTCTACGGATTCCAGCTACATCAAGTGGTATCAGAGAAAGTTTGGTAGTCTTCCATTGCAACCAGCGATCCTTATATTCAGTTCACGATCAAGCAGCCGGAGAAACTTGAATTGGATTCTAAGAAATTATTACAAGCTGTACATGAGGAAGTTTGTGTTCTTACCGATCAATTTCGGACTAGTTTGACTGATGACGATTTGCAGTCGTTTTGGATTTCTGATCGATTCAAGCAGTACCACGACTACATGGCTCAGATCTTCGGTTGGACAAATGATGGGATGACCAATTTTGTTTTAGGAGTTAATGATTCATTCATTAGGGAACTTAGGTGTCGAATTCATAGCAAACGGTTTCAGAAATTTGAGTAGTAGATACAAAGCAATTGTTTGGAAACATATGTGAAGAAGTTCAGATTCTCAGTGATCAGTTCTGGAGAAATCTTACTATTGAAGATCTAGAGCCATAATCAATAGCTGATCGAATTCAGCAATTTCATGACTGTATAAAGCAGATTTGGATGGCAGGATGAAGGATTAGAAACTTTGTTTCTGCAGCTCAAAAGGTCTTCAGAACAAATTACAAATTCTGTGCTATCAGCATCACATCAAGGTTATTGGTCAACTTTGGGAAATTGTGTGAACAACGAAGAGCAGATTTCGTTAATGTCGGGTCAAATTCTTGATGGTGAATTTGAACAAGTTCCTGAGCTTCCAAAAATTACGGTTCAAGATTATCTGAAAATTGTGGATCTAGTGAATGGTGCATTAGAAGTAAATCTATCTTCTACATCTCTGTGTGATTCTGAGCAGTCTTGTTTGCACACCAATTACTTGGATTCACAATTTCATGAGCCAGAGAAGGAAGTTGATTGAGATCCAAATTTTTTTGTGAATGAAACTGCTCAACTTTTGCAATTGGAGCATCAAGTCCAATTGAGTTCGAAATTTGTAGACCAAATAGATCCATGTTCAAATTCGATTATGTTGGAAGACTCTGGAGTCCCACAAAATTCACCGTCCATTTTCTTGTCGATTGAAACACAAAAAGTACTTTTGGAATTTTCATATATGAAAGAGAGTTGTTTTGTGGTTGCAAATGTGGGGTTTGGAAGAGAAGAAAATCAGGGGCTGAATGAGCAACCTATTTCTTTTCCCAACGATTCCAGAGGAAGCACTTTATTATTACCATATGAAGGACACTATTTTAACCATTGGACATTTAAAGGAAAGTCTCATCCAAATCTAATTTCATTTGCCCACCGAATGTTTGAGAATATGCCTAAAGAGGTAACACATAGTCCCCACTGCCAAAATTCTTATAAAGACTTTCTCCATGCAGTCATTGTAGCTAATATAAATGGGGGCAAAATTAGAGATATTTTTGAAGCTACAAAGAGCTCTTTGTTTGAAGAATTTTTTTATGACCTTTGGGTCATGTTTCCAAAACCATCTCCGAAGCCACCCTGGCTTTTTGACCTTTGTATAGGTTTTGATGAAACGGTTTTACTAAACAAAGCTTCTGCTTATTTTACTCCAGCTGAAAATTTTGGGAAGCATATTCATGTTACCTTCAAGTCATTGTCTCTACTTCCATTATTTGTGCATGAGCAAGGTGACAACATTAGTGGATGGCTCAAGTTTCAAATCGGTTGGAATAAACTTTGCCCCAACACTCTAATTTCATGTGATTATTTTTTTTTATAGTTGAAAATTAATATTAAAGAACAAACAAGGATACAAAGGATTAAGCTAAACAACCAACTCCGAGGCTCGAAAAAAGAAAGAAAAAGAAGACCCCAAATAGGAGGCAACTTAGGGCAACGACCTCATCCCCATAAAACAATCACCGATCACATGAAGTATGGTGATCGATCGCTTCAGCTGAAAAAAATCTTCATTCAACCCATAAAGTGTGCAAGAAAGAGCAGTGCGTGAGACAAATATCCTTAAGCTGGAAGGCACTAAGAATCTCCTTATGTCACCCCCAAAATTCCCCACCTCGATCGAAGTGTGGAAGTCTTCTTAAATACCATCTTTGGTGAGGTAGGAACTCTAGGACGCAACTTTGGATAATCGAATCAATCGGCCAATTACATCATCTCAAAAGGATGTGCAATCGTCAATACCAAGATCACTCAAGAACGTGGGAACTCATTATCCAATCTCAAAATAAAACATTGTAAATATATTAAATGAAACATACTTAGTCTTTAATACAGCAAATAGCAATAATTATCAATCAAAAGAAATCATAAAAGCTATGGCACCCAACGGCCAATAATATCATCAAGAGTATCAAACTAAGCAAATAAATGAAATTTCTCTAATCATCTTCACACTTCTATGTCACCTTCCTGCAATCATCCTGAATCACTGATCTTTCACGCCTGGATCATAGGATGCATGAGTATTCCGCAGAAATACCTGGTAGGATGTAAAACCCACCGGAGACAATAAATAACGTGAAGAAAGATTTATTCAATAGAACATGAATATATGGTATCTGAAGAACTGATCACAAGGTTTACTTCACCTGAACAGAATGGTCAGTTAACAATAATAATCACAACTCGCAAGTATAAGGAATAAGCATCAATAAAACTCTGAACAATCATATATGTGAGGAGAGAATAATAATTTTATCAAAGGCTCCAGGCATCTACAGTGCAAGGAGTTACAATTTCTTCTCGTTGAACTTATCACTCGCAAGTGATTAAATAATTATACCAGAACCACCCTAGGAGTTCTCTCTTTGGAATCCTTCCATGCATCTAGGATGTTGGCCCCACCAGTGCTTACGGACACGATGGGCAGAGACTGAGGACCTTTCGTAATGTCAACAGTCTAGCGTACGTATAGTGCCTCCATTCCAGCATAAATAATTGGAGACCTCACAAGATCTAGCAATGGCTTTAATGAGCATACTAGGAATCAACTTCGGAGAGATCCTCGCAAGGTCTCTAGTGGAGAAAATAGTAATGTAACAATATGAGCAATATTTCAAAGGAATAGAGGTCGCACAAGTATCTTTTACCGGAATAGACACACTCTTTGGAGTACAAATAAATCATCAATCAGAATAAACTCACTCTTTGGAGTAGAATTAAATCACTTAATAGAATACAATTCCTCGCAAGGACACCGCTGAGATTCCATGGTCTTTGATCAACATGTAACTCGCCAAAAGAGTAAGAATACATCGCAATCATAATTCAAACAACATGCTTCATGTCTAGCCCTA
Organism: Houttuynia cordata; assembly: GCA_039654745.1. Taxonomy (NCBI): domain Eukaryota; kingdom Viridiplantae; phylum Streptophyta; class Magnoliopsida; order Piperales; family Saururaceae; genus Houttuynia; species Houttuynia cordata. The sequence goes on from CM077502.1 coordinate 32,541,213, forward strand.
GATAGGAACATCTCTAGAGTTTTAGGTTCTACTATTTATGATACTGAATTCAAGATGAAAGGACGATTGGAATGGTTTGATATCCAACTGGAACTCAAACCGACACAAAGTTGTAAGTAGATAATAAGAGTATAGGTTATAGTGACTTATTCATAATATTAATTCTTTAGACCCACTAGTATTACAGTAATAGTTAATATTATATATTACAACATATATTAGTGATATTTTAATCAGACTAGATTATATCGTTAAGTATTAGTATGTACTAGTGACTTGGACCTTGATTACAGTAAACTGTGTTGATGAAAATAGCTCCTTTCCGACTATCCACATGGTCGGCTCAGTAGGAATCTAAGTCTAAAATTTTAATAGTAGATATTCCTATGAGTCTAGTTTCCAACCCAATAGACTTCATATTTTTTTGATTTTTTTATGATTTTTACACTGCAGGTCATCGGCGCAGGAATAGTTTTGGCCGAGACCCCTAAGTCTTAATTATACATACTAATTACGTATTAATAACCTTTAATCATGATAATAGAATCTTATTAACATTGAATACTCCCCTCCTAGGACTATTATAGGTCCTTATATTTCTGGAATATAGGTATCACAAGCTTTTACACACCTTTCATTACATAACCAATCTAAGATACTCCCCTTTGAATCATGAAGTCCTTAACACAAGAATCACGATCCATATTCATATGGTACAATTAAACCAAAACTTTTGCATAATCAAAATAGAAATTTCTGACATCTACAAGATCAAGAGATGAATAATCTTCCCATCTAAAACCATCATGCAAGCATTAGAAGAGATAACATTCAACGAATATCAATAATCATACTCATAATCATAATTAATAAGGAATCTCTCAACAATTCAAGCATTCATATAATCTCTACTACTGAGATGGAATCAAACAACACATCATAGAATAGATAGAAGGAGTTTAAAATTAACTTAGTAGGTAAAACCATCCTATCCCCTTTGTAGAACGAAAACTGCACGTCCAACGTAGCTCCTCTTCTTCTCTACGCCGCAAGACCTTCGCTCCTTCATATATGACGAGGCTTGAATGAAGAAGAAGGGTGAAAGGGTTGCTTGAACAAGGGAGAAGGAGAGAGAAACAAGGCTGGGGCGTTCACAAACTCTCTAGTGTGATAAAACACAAGTTAGCCCCCTTATGGGTATTTATATAGACCTTATGCCTATTCCAACTAGGATATTTTCACCATAGACTTCCTTCTCAATCCAATCTCTCAATTCTCCAATTAGAAGCTTACCCAAAGGTAGAAGGGACATCCTAAACTTAATCCTCCTTGATTAGCTAGGATTTGATGTCTACTTTAACTAGGTTTCTCATAAACAGCACTTTCCGGACTCAACTTCCGCCGGTGCGATCAATCGCTGCGTTACTTTGCGCGATCACAGTACCAACGATCGATCGTCTCTAACGGTGATCGATTTCCACATTCGATACTCAAAACTCCAATAGATATGATCGATTGTTTCCAAGGCAATCTATCGCTGCTCTCAAAACAGCAAATCACAGTAGATACGATCGATCGTCACCTCATGTTATCGATAGCGTCTGCCTTATTCTTCCTTTATAAAATTGGTCTGATCGATCGCGTAAGACTGGCGATCTATCGCTTACAATTTTTCTCAAGAAATTTTTACTACAAAATTTTCAATTCATTCCAAATGACCAATACTCTCATTAGGCCACGAAACTCATTCTATCTTAGAGTTTTAGCAAACATACCGATTTTTACGGGTGTTACATCCTCCCCTCCTAAAAAGAACATTTCGTCCTCAAAATGCGGTTGCACAATATGCAAATAGTTCAGGATAGGATTTTCTCATGTCACTTTCAGATTCCCATGTCATTTGCTTGGAGAGCTAACTTTGCCACAAAACCTTCACCAAGGTATCGTTTTCTTCCATAGCACTTGATTTTTCCTGTCTAAGATCTTTATAGGCTTTACCGGGAATGTTAAATCCGCTTCCAACTCCATAGTCGTATAATCCAAAATGTAAGATGGATCTAACAATACTTCCTCAACATTGAGACATGAAAAGTATTATGTACCTCTGCCAGTTGTGGGGGGTAATGCTAACCAATAGGCAACCGGTCCAACTCGTTCCAAGATCTCAAATGGTCCAACAAATCGTGGACTCAACTTCCCTTTTTTACCGAATCGCATGACTCCTTTAGAAGGTGACATTTTCACAAAAACGTGATCTCCTTCTTGGAATTCCAACTCTCTCCTTCTGAAATCTGCATAACTCTTCTGTTGACATATGATAGGAGTGCAGTTTTCCACCCATTGACACGGCCAGTGATCCTGTCAATAAGAGGTTTGCATGCTGAATAAGAAATACACTTAGAAGAGAGAGGCATACCCAAATATTTGATCGGAAAGCACCCTTCCTAGAATCCAAACATTTGTAGAATGGTTGGCTTGAACTGGCACCCTACAGAGAAGAAGATAGAGCTCTTGCTAATATTCGCATGAAGATCAGACATGTCTGCGAAAGCTGAGAGGATTCCGTTAATGCACTCAGCAGACTTGCATATCCTCCTTAGAGAACAAAAGGACATCATAAGCAAAAAGTAAATGTGCGATAGGAAGACCTCCCTCAATGTTGGGTGCCTTGAGGTTTCTGTTCATTGCGGCCTGGATCAACATAGCTGGCAGACCTTCCATGCATAATAAGAATAGAAGGGGGGATAATGGACAGTCCTGCCGACGACCATTTGCATTGAAAAAGTGCCCATAATTTGAACCATTAATCAAGACACTAAAAGTGGAGGTGCATAAACACTACCTCGTCTAGTGGAACCATTTATCATCGAAACCAAGGGCCTTAAGAACATAGAAAATATAGTGTCATCCCACCTTATCGTAAGCTTTCCTCAAATCCACTTTTATGCAAAACCAATTTTGCCATGCCGATGCATATTACGAACTAACTCATGAGCAAGAAAAATGTTCTCATCAATTATTCGCCCTTTCACTAATGCCGACTGATTGACGATAATCAGGTTGGGAAGCACAAGAGCCAACTTGTTCACCAAAATTTTTGTGATGGTTTTGTAGATGAAGTTACAAAGGGCGTTTGGCCTAAACTCCTCAAAGTTCTTAGAGTCTGTCTTTTTTGGGATGAGAGTTAGAAATGTATGGTTTAAAGCCTTGACCATATACCCTCTCTTAAAAAAGTCTCGCACTGCCAGTAGGAAGTCTGGGCTAATGATATCCCAAAAGTGAGTAAAAATTCTTTTTGAAACCCATCCGGACCTGGAGCTTTTCCATTAGGTGCCTGGAATACAACCCCTTTAATTTCCTCATCACCCACATCAGTAGACAAGAAAACAGATTGATCCTGGGTTAGAATCCGGGAGAAATAGAGTTTTACCTGAGCAGGAGCAAATAATTTCTTATAAAACATCTCTGCTTTGGCTCCAATTTGCTAAGAGGTTACCAAGTGACTGTCTGAGTCATCAATGATCTCGTGAATAGTGTTCTGAACACTATGAGAAGCAACAGAAGCATGAAAAAACTTGGAGCACCTGTCTCCCTCTTTCAGCCACTTCACTCTTGATTTTTTATGGTAAAATTTTTCTCTTATACCATCCTCTTCACACACTTTTTGTCTAGCCAGATTAACATGCTTCTGCAAATCATCATCAAAGGGATGGTTTTGCAGGGCAGATTGCAAGGCATGGAGGTCCATAGTAGCTGTTCTATATCTTTCATGGACATGTAGAGGTTTCAAATTGCCAAATTAAGCAAATTCTTGAGAAGATGGTGCTCCCTAATAGGAAAGACTGGTCAATACGGTTGAATGATGCACTTTGTGCTTCTCGGACGGCTTTCAAAACTCCTATTGGCATGTCTCCTTACCGTTTGGTATATGGCAAGGCCTGCCATTTACCTGTTGAGTTGGAACATCAGGCGTACTGGGCTATTAAATCATGCAATTTTGATACAGACAAAACCGGTGAAAATCACAAAATCCAACTTAATGAGTTAGAGGAGATGCGATTTGATGCATATGAGAATGCCAAGTTATACAAGATGAGGACTAAAGCTATGCATTACAAGATGCTTTCAAGGAAGTCCTTTGCGCCTGATCAGAAGGTGCTGCTCTACAATTCGCGGTTGCATTTATTTACAGGGAAGCTCCGGTCTCGGTGGCCTGGGCCGTTTATTGTGAAAGAAGTGTTTTCTCATGGAGCTATTGCGATTCACAATCTAAAAGATGGGAGTACATTCAAAGTCAATGGTCACCGATTGAAACCATATCTCGAGGTTGCTGCAGACATGGATGAAATGATTGTATACTTGGATGACCCGAACCCTACAGAATGATCGTTGGCGCAGTCTGGCTGAAGACATTAAACTTAGCGCTTGGTGGGAGGCAACCTGCGTATTCAAGTGTATTCTCTCTGTTTGTTCTTTTTCTTGTTGTGTTATTATTGTAGTTTTATATTTCTTGCACATTGAAGACAATGTTCATGATAGGTTTAGGGGAGAGGATATTGATTGATTGAAAAAAGAAGAAGGAAAAGTACAGATTTGATTAGCTCTTAGGTTGTTTGCTAATATTTTCATAGGTTTTGATAGTTTATCCCTTGATGATGCATACTTCAATTTTTAAGAGATTAATTTACATTGGAAATGTGAGTAAGTATATAGGAGGATAGATACACTTAACTGAGAATATCTTTCTGTTACAGTCCTCTTGGATTAAATGCTTGAGCTAATAAAACTCACTCTCACACACTAGTTACATAAAGTAATCCCCTCTAGAAATTTGTTGAGTACTAATTTGCAGTGGGATAACTTTGGTCAGGTCATTAGTTGATACATTGTTATTGTTGAGCTTAAACGATCATGATAGACCATTTACTTGGCAATATGGTGGAGGCATGGACCGGAAATAGGTTGAGAGTATAATACAACCTGGACAAAATATTATTCTAAAAAATAAATGAAAATGAAAAAATAAACAAACTAGGGGCTACTTGACTTTATAGGATTAACTTAGGTTGATGCTTAGGTCCGAAGCGGTCTATACTTAAAACCTAATGCCCAAAACCAACTGGTTGGGAGTCATTGGCATCAGTTATTATTAAACCTAAGCATCTTGAAGTTAGGCATTGCACAGTCCCATTGAAAAAGAAAAAAAAGTCTGGGGTGTTATCCTCTCAAATCTAGAATGTTGGACCCGAAGGAGGTGCATTCTAAAAATAATGGGATTGTGATCTGATATGCCTAGAGGTGGACAATGGAGTCTTGTAGTGGGAAAGCTAATGAACCAATCAGGATTAGCAAAACTTCTATCAATTCGACAAAGAGTAAGATTGTTACCAGATTGGTTGTTGTTCCACGTGAAGGGCAGTGAACAAGGGATCTCTTGTAACCCAGCCTGTGAAATACAATAATTGAAAGCTTTAAGGTCAGCCAGGGGCGCGGAGCCCCTTCCTATTCTTTCCGACTCATAGCGAATTGCATTGAAGTCACCCATCACAACCCAATGACCATTGATTGTGTTGGTGGAATTGCAGAGACTAGTCTATAATTTCTTCCACTCCTGAGCATCACTAGAACCATAAACAGTTGTGAAGTAGAAAGTGTCACCTGAGATGCAAGTGACGAAATAGTGGAACACCTGAGATGTCTCCTGCACCTTATGAACAGTAGCAACATTGGGGTTCCAGAGGACCAGGATTCTGCCCCATTCGTCTAAACTCAGATTATTCAGAGATTGCCATCCCACAATAACTTTCCTGCTCACTCTGTCAATATGTCTTCGCTTGATTTTTGTTTCACATAATGATCATTTAATATTTAAACCCTTACAAGTGGACAAGGCAATTGTATTACAGTGAGTATTAAAGGGTTGTCGAACCTCAAGGACGGATGAATAATTTTACCAAACTCAAGAGAAAAAAAAGTTGTTGTCTTAGTTTAATTTAAGAAAAATAGTAAATTCCAGCTACTTAAAATGAATTGAACTAATATAGAGAATTGCCGAGACTTCGAATCCACCACATAATAAACCAGCTTATCGTCTCTCTCTCTCTTTTTTGTTAAATTCCTAATTGGCTAGCATATTCCTCTCGGACATATACTTGTCAATTCAATATATCGTGCTCCCCTGACGGACGTAACACATAAATCAATTAAAACATGGAACTGTGATCTATCTCTCTGGAGTATAAATCAATGAAACCTTATTCCTTTATAACACCTTAGTCTACTCACGTTCCTCTCGGACACGCAAGTATTCGTCGGATTGAAATTCACAAGAATCACTCCCGCCTTTCTTGCGCTCAAAGAATAACTCTCAAATAAATTAATAGTGGTTATATAATAAGTTCCATACACCAATTAAGATAAAAGGTAAAATTAAAGTTGACAGAAAGAAACGATACAACCAATCTAATTGGGCTTTATCTAGGCCTTGAAAAGAAGTCTAGTCTCGCATTGGAAGATAAATAAGCATCATGTTCTTCATCATGTTCTTCTTTTTCTCTCCTTTGCTATAGCCTCCAAGGTCTCCAAAGGAACTCAAAACTCTATTCTCTAATGCACAACACATTCCCTTTAAGGCCTATTTATAACGTTGAAAAGAAAACACGCACAACTTTTCCAATTCCGAGTCGAAATAGGTCAAATTTTGATTTTGCGTATGCGGCGATCGTTCGCTTCAATTGTCGATCGATCGGTTTCTCGGTTTTTTCCTGCAGTACAATTTTTCAATGGTCATAACTTTTTGCTCCGAACTCTGAATTGTGCGTGGTCAGTGGCGTTGGAAAGCTGACTTCTTGAAATTTAAATGAAGATTGAATCTGTCCAATCAGAGATATACACATGAAGTTATGATGATTCAACCATTAGAGTCATATTTCACCACATTTCTGCATCTTACACTTATTTTCCTACAAAAACCAAAAACTACATTAAAGTATCACTAAATATAATTAAATACTAACATAAATATAAGTTTATGAGATAATAAAATGTATATTTCATGTGTAGATCACATAACCCCAGAAGGAACACATCTTCATCTCTAACAATGTCTCGCACCGCTGACCTTTTACTCCTGTGACCTAATCCACGAATATTCCAGCTACATATAGACATTAAAGGGGTTTAGAAGTTAACGTCCCCGCTTTCTTCGTCAGTTTTTTATGTTTTTGGCTTTAGTTTTGGGACACAGATCTATACGTGAATTATGCATCTTATTAACTCCTAAACTTATGTTTATGTTAGTGTTTGATTAGATTTAGTGATACTTTAATTAATTTTTGATCTTTTTTAGGAAAATAAGACTTGCACAAATTTTGTCTTAAGAAGAGAAAAGAAGCAAAATATTTTGGCGAATGAACAGTAGCCGATCGATCGCCAGACTTACGCAAACAAAAAGAAGCTGCAAACGAAAGAAGCGATCGATCATTGCTTATCGATCGATCGTATGTACTAGAGTTTTTTGTTGCACCGTGTTGGATCGATCGCATCCAATCCGATTGATCGGTATATGAAGAGTAGTCGTGAACGATCGCAGGAAACAGTGAAAAGACAAAGGAAAGATGAGATCGATCGGGCAGCGATCGATCGCCGTATTCGGCAAACTTAAAACAAGACCTATTTCAAGACCGATTTGGAAGGGGATTTCGTGGTTTTTCTTCACTCCCACATGATCTGTGTATCATATCTGGGGTCAACACATGAGTATATCTGGTTTGCTTTGGACAAAAATGAGACTGTTGGACATAGATTATCACTCTTCTTGCTTACCTTACGTGTACACAAGCTATGTTATGCCCTACATCGCTCTGTAGAAATTGCATATATTCATGGAAATTGGATTGTTTGCTATCATTCTCTCAATGTGCAGCTCAAGGTTTACACAGTTTATAATGTGGCAATAAAAGGAACAACAGAATATTTTGCAACATCAAGAAATTTTGAATTTTGGAGTATTTAATTTTTGGATGTTATTGCTTATAGTTCTACTGGAGATTACATGAAGCCACTCTATGTAGCTTATGTCTTTGAGCAAGTGCCAATGAAGACCTTAAGAGAAATTTTCATATATGTTACAAGCGTCATCAAGTTAATTTGTTGGAGCTGCATTCCCATGAGAATTGATACAATGTGTTCTTTGGACAACACACATTATCATAACTATCTACTTGCTGCATGGTTACAATATAGATTTTCAACTGCTAGTTTCTTGAGATTTGATATTAACTCTTGGGAGCAAGAAAGAGCGATACACATATATTCAATCAATATGGGATGCCAATTTAACATTTCTCCAGGTTTCTGGGTTCTTGTTGGTGAGAGAAAATGGTTTATGTCCTGCATACAATGTTGTTTTTGAACTGTAGATTATAGTGCTACCATGCATTTTAATTTGGTTTGAGGCACCTCCTCCTTTCCTTTCCAACATATACTGGTTATTCCCATTCATGTCAACTCGAGGACGAGTTTAATTTTTCAAGAGGGGAAGAATTGATGTAGTGAAGTTTTTAGGCAAGGCTGGTTTTCAGGCTTTCTTAAAGACAGGGGTATCTGGGTAATTTCATGTGGCATTTCTAAATTGAAGGCAGGTAAGATTGTCATCCTCGTTAGCTTCTTACCGTTGGAAGACCCAGTGGTTTTGCCTATAAATAGAGGTCCTATTTTCCATTTGTGGTAGTGGTTGAATTCTCATGTGTGAATTAGGGTCTGTCCCTGGAGCTTAGCTCAGATCTAGCCATGGATTTGGTTGTGGCTCATTGATGGATTTCAGTGAGTCTTTCTTTCTCATTTTCTTGTAGTGATTTTTTTTAATTTGTTCTTTGTTTGATTAAGATCAAAAGTGAGAATTTGTACGAAAAGCATCTTGTATTGTTGTTGATTGATTCAAATAAACTACAATACTCCCAAATTTTCGTCAATTCCCTGTTGAAATCACCTTCTACGGAATCCAGCTGTATCAGCTATGGATGTGCGACCAGCCCTGCCTGTTACAAGGGAAGGGGAAATGGTGGGAAAATTTGGGAGACGCTTGTCGACTTTTAAATTTCAAGGGACATTTCTGGCCTGACATATTAATCCTGCTAACACATTCCTGCTATTCTTCTACCCAGGCGCACTACATTGTAGTTGATCATAGTTATGCCATTGGGGAAGGCCTGCTATTTCTTTACCAAATCACACTGAATTTTTAATATTGAATGTTCCATAAAACATTAACAAAAATTTAGTTATTTATCAAAAAAAAAACTACACTGAACATGAATGTAATCATAAGTACAGTAGCTTACAGGTGTATCGACAAAGTGAATCTGCAAGTCAAAACAGAGAGAGAGAGAATTGCCATTCATTCCAATAGAATTTGTAAAAATAAACATTTGTAAACAGTATTATAATATTCAACATCTGATGTAAATATTACAGATGTAGTAGCTTTAGATTGAAGGGAGCTCTTCCATCTTCACCTGGCCAGCCGGGGAACAGATTCACATAGGATACTTCCATCTTCACCTGGTAAGACAATCTAAATCTAATTCAAATTCTGTCGCCCATTCCCGGTATCTCCTCCCCTCTCTTGACTCTGGCGCACATTCATGTCCATTCTCCATGAGCACCACATCTACATTAGGCCCCATGTTACTCAGCTTCTCGGCCGATGATCTTATCTCATCGTAACCAGTAACTGACTCCGTAATGAGGTGGTTTTTCTTTGTTTATGCATAAAGGTTCCCCAGACTTGCGCAGCATGCAGCTTGGAGAGTCTTGAAAAACTGAAAGAAGTTGCTTATAGGAGGTGGGAACTCAATGCTTAGACTTACCTACTGAACGATCCCATACGAAGGCTTATGGAATGTGTATTTTCTGATGCAATCGGCTCCAGAAGTTGCTGTCAACTCTTCACCTCTAGTTGGAGACTTGCATGAAATCAGACAATTACTTTCATAAGAAGGATTCCGAAGAGGAATAAGAAGGATTTTTTGAACCGGAGAAGAAGATGCACATGGAAGGAAAACTTGTTGAAATGGAACATTTTTTCTATGGCTGATGAAAATGAGCATAAAGCAAATTCAGAAGAAAAAACTTGAAAGAGAACAAAAGCAATTATATCAAAGATTTGCTTGAGGAAAATTTGGTTTGCTTTCCCAGTGCAAAGGCAGGTATATATAGACTAACACAAGCACAAGGAGGTCAATAACTGATACGTCTCAGCGGTATGAGACAATGGAACCTGAGATATTAGAGAAGAATAGAGGAAAAGAGGGGGAAGAAGGATTGGGAAGAGGGTCAGGAAGGAGGAAGGGAACGAAGAAGAGGAGGGGGCACTCAGCTAGGGCCGGCGGCTCTAGCTGAGAGGGGCGAGAGAGATGAGACAAGAAGGGAAGAGATTAGGGTTAATAGTTTTTCATTACTCAATTAGGAGAGCATGAGCTCAATATATAGGTTCCCTGATGGGCTACATCTGCCTAATGGGCTATTCCCTTTAATTGGGCCCTTGGCCTTATTACAATAATTAAGAAAATAGGATGGGCTATTCCCCTGATTAGGGCCGGCTGGGCTACTCCCCTAAGCTGGGCCGGCCAATATGAAAAGAGAACCTGGGCTGGAACATAACATTCCACCACGCTCCGCTGCTAGCCTTGTCCTCAAGGCGCCCAATCAGGATATTGAGTAAGAAACTCATCTTCCAAAACCCAGGAAGCTTCTTCCAAGGGCCGTCCTTGCCATGCAATAAGAAGCTCCGTGACAATGCGACCTGAACGACGAACGCGACGAGAATCCACCTGAGAGGATGGAATCAAAGCCAAGTCGGAAGAAGGTGCCGGAGGAGGTGGAGTCGGAACCAGAAGAGTAGGATCTCCGACCACACGCTTGAGCCGAGAAACATGAAAAACGGGGTGGACAGTGGAATCCGCGGGCAAGAGGAGGCGGTAGGCCACAGGACCAACGCGCTCAATAACCTGGTATGGACCATGGAACCGATAGGCTAACTTAACATTAGCAGGCTGATATAAAGAGGATTGGCGTGCCGGAAGAAAATTGACGTAAACCGAATCACCAACTTGAAATTCACGATCGCGGTGATGTTGGTCATAAATCTGCTTCATGCGGTTCTGGGCGGTAGCCAAATTAAGCTTGAGCTGCTGCAAAACCTCATCTCTAGTCTGCAAGAGATAATCAACCTCGCTTACAGTAGCTCGCTGAGGCACATAATGTAGTAAGGCCGGCGGGGGCCGACCATAGACAACCTGAAAAGGCGTGAAACCAGTCGAAGTATGGTAGGCGGTATTGTAAGACCATTCCGCCCAAGGAAGAAACTATAGCCAACGCCGAGGATGATCACCCACAAAACAACGAAGATACTGTTCAAGGCAACGATTGACCACTTCAGTCTGACCATCAGTTTGAGGGTGATAGGCGGAACTCATAAAGAGGCGCGAATTTTGAAGAAGGAAGAATTCCTGCCAAAACTGGGAGATGAAGACACGATCACGGTCTGAAACTATAGTCCGCGGCATGCCATGGAGTTTGGCTACATCCCGTACATAAATCTCAGCAACAACTTTCGCGGTATAAGGATGGCCTAGAGCTGAAAAATGAGCATACTTAGACAAGCGATCGACCACCACCATGATAACTGATTTGCCTTGAACAACAGGCAATGCTTCAATAAAATCCATGGAGATGTCTTCCCAAACGTGCTCCGGAATAGGTAGAGGCTGTAGAAGGCCGGAGGGAGTAATGGTTGAAGCCTTGGCTCGTTGGCAAACTGCACACTCAGCCACGAAGCGTTGAACTGCACGCTTAAGACCACGCCATAAAAAACATTGCGAGACCCGTTTATAAGTTCGAAATGAGCCTTCATGACCCGCCGAAGGAGCAGAATGAAAATGATCAATAATCGTCCGACGAATGCTGGCACAATTAGGGACCCACAACCGACCTTTCCAATAGAGAATATCATCCCGCAAAGCATAAGAAGGATCGGCAGATGGCTGGACCCGAAGTTTATCCAATAAAGCAACCGTGGCGGGGTCCTGTTGGTAGGCCTGTTGCAAATCTGTAAAAAAAGGAAACACAGGAGCGGACATACCCAAATGCGAGGCGTCCTCAAACTGACGGGAGAGAGCATCGGCAACTATATTCTCAGAACCCCGCTTATATTTCAATTCATAATCATAGCCCAACAACTTAGTCACCCAACGCTGCTGGGAAGGAGTGGCAATACGCTGGTCCAAAAAATACTTGAGGGGTTGATGGTCCGTGCAAATAATAAAATGTCGCCCCAACAAATATGGACGCTACTTGGTCACAGCATGCACAATGGCCAACATCTCCTTCTCATACGCCGACAGGGTCAAGGAGCGACCCGTCAAGGCCTTGCTCCAGTAAGCGATGGGATGGCCGTCTTGTAGCAAAACTGCCCCGAGGCCATTACCAGAGGCATCCGTCTCCACTATAAAAGGGCGTGAAAAATCCGGAAGAGCAAGAACAGGGGCGGAAGACATGGCCGCTTTTAGAGCTTCAAAAGCCTGTTGGGCCTCGGGGGACCAAACAAAAGCACCTTTCTTAAGCAACCCTGTTAAGGGGGCTGCCAATGACCCATAGTGGCCCACGAAACGGCGATAGTAGCCAGTCAACCCCAAGAAGCCGCGGAGGCTCTTCAGAGAAGTGGGAATCGGCCAATTGAGCATAGCGACCACTTTAGAAGGGTCGGTGGCGACTCCTCCATGAGAAATGACATGGCCATCAACGTGGAAGCAAGCAAAAGAGCACTTGGACCTTTTAAGAAATAAAGAGTGGGCCCGAATTACCTCCAGGACGGTGCGTAAATGCTGTAGATGGAGCTCCCAAGAAGAACTGTAAATCAGGATATCATCAAAGAAAACAAGAACAAACCGCCGTAAAAAATTCCGGAATAGATCATTCATGAGTCCTTGAAATGTGGCCGGGGCATTAGTGAGACCAAAAGGCATAACTAAGAACTCATAATGGCCATCATGTGTACGGAAAGCAGTTTTATGGATGTCATCAGGATGCATGCGGATCTGATGGTATCCCGCACGTAAGTCCAACTTAGAAAAAACATGGGCATGAGTAAGTTCATCCAATAATTCCTCGATGACAGGAATGGGATACTTATCTTTGAGAGTAATGGCATTCAGTGCCCGATAATCCACACAAAATCTCCACGTGCCATCTTTCTTCCGAACCAACAGGACCGGGGAAGAATAAGAACTGGAGCTTGGACGAATGATTCCCGTAGACAGCATATCCCGAATCAACTTCTCAATCTCAGCCTTTTGGATATGCTGGTACCGATATGGACGGACATTGGCCGGCTTAGACCCTGGAAGGATGGGGATATGATGGTCATGGGACCTCGGGGGGTGGCAGCCCTGACGGCTCAAGGAACAGATAAGCAAACTCCAAGAGAAGGGCGGCCACGTCAGGGGGGTCCTCTGGCGGAGTAGGGTCCTCGGATGATAATAATTGTAATAGAAAGCCCTGCGGAGTACCATGCGTGAGAGAATCCACCGAAAACATAGAGTGAAGAGTACCTGGAGATCCGCCCGTAAGGTTGACAGTCCGGCCGCCGATGGTGAACTGCATGGTCATGGCATCAAAGTTCCACACCACATCGCCTAGTCCGCGAAGCCACTGCACACCCAAAACTACATCTGCTCCTTGGGTGGGCAATAAATAGAGGTCCACCGAAAAGGCGTGACCTTGAATAGACAGCTCCACTCGTGGGCACATGCCATCAGAGCGAAGATTCGAACCGTCCCCAATCCGGACATCAAAAGGAGACGAGGTCTGCAATGGGCAGCCCAGACGCCTAGCGACTTTATCATTGATAAAGTTATGAGTACTGCCCGAGTCAATGAGAACAGAGACTTTTTGTCTTTTAATAGTACCTTGGACGCGCATAGTCTGGGGCATGTACGCGCCCGAGAAAGCATGGAAAGAGATCTCTGGCAGATCAGCGGGTGGCGGTTCAGAGACGAACCCAGCCCCATCCGCTTCAACAGGGTCTTCGTCCCAGAGTCCTTCTAAAGCGAGGAGGGCCCGGTTCTTGCAACGGTGGCCTTGCACATACTGTTCATCGCAATTAAAGCAAAGGTTTTTGGCGCGGCGTTCCGCCATTTGGGCTTGTGTCAGGCGGCGAATAGGGGGCGGTGTTGGTGGAGGAGCCTGAGAATCACTCAGAAGACCCTGTGAGGGTGGGGCCATGGCCGGCCGAGAGAGGGGTCTCCAAGATCGCCGTTGGCGGCCAATACGCTCCTCCGCAATACGAGCATGGCGAATCACTTCCTCCAGATTATGGCGGGGATAATGGCGAATAGCATCAGAAATCTCAGGTTTCAGGCCCTGCATAAACTTGCCCACCAACGCGTCGGGTGGCCAACCTGTGAGTCGGTTGGCAATACATGTAAATTCCATCTAGTAGGTGCGCACGGTGGACGTTTGGCGGAGGGAGCTGAGAAGCTCATTGAAATCAGCATATTCCGTCGGTCCAAATTGGACACAAAGCTCCCGTACAAAGTGATTCCAAGAATGGCGTGGATAGGTCTGCTCAAAATACTGATACCATATCAAAGCGTCACCAGTGAGATGAAAAGAAGTTACCAGAAGTTTGTCCTCGTCGGAAGTGGTGCCTTGGTAACTGAAGAACTTCTCAGCCTGATAGATCCAATCCTCGGGGGTCTCTTCTCATGAATATTTGGGAAATTGCAGACGTGCAAGGCGCGGTTCAGCAGCCGGAGACCGGCGCTCATGGCGCTCCTCGCGAGAGGGCCCGTGAGTAGTCCAACTAGAATCCCCATGGTGCGTGGTCCATGCCTCCTCATGATCGGCCTCGGCGATGCCGTGGCCGGGCTGTTGGGGAGCAAAAGAAGTCGAGGGGACATGTGGCCGGGGCCCTTGGGGGCCAAATAGGCCGCCGCCCAGGGGTTGTGGTCCAGGTTCAGGCCCCTGCGAGCTGAAGAGGTTGGCGGTTGTTTCTTGCCGTCGGGCGTACAACGGAGGACAGCGTGCAAAAGGACCACTGAAAGGGGGCGGCAACACCCCTTTGTCTGACCTGTTCGGAGGAGGGGGTGGTGCCAAGGAAACAGCGAGGCGATCAAAGGACGCACTGATCAACGCCTCCATGGCTGCATGGTGTTGCTGATTTTGTTGCTGATTCTGCAAGAGGACCTTCAGAATATCGGTCTGCTGTGCCATCATGTCGCGCCACTCCTCGCGGCGAGGAGAGGAGGGAGGGGACGCTGGACGGGAGCCCCCACGGATGGAAGGCTCTGGCGCTGACATCGCAAGGGTTGGGTGGGTGGTTTGTGCTTCCAAGGAATGGTGGCTCCGATACCAATGATACGTCTCAGCGGTATGAGACAATGGAACCTGAGATATTAGAGAAGAATAGAGGAAAAGAGGGGGAAGAAGGATTGGGAAGAGGGTCAGGAAGGAGGAAGGGAATGAAGAAGAGGAGGGGGGCACTCAGCTAGGGCCGGCGGCTCTAGCTGAGAGGGGCAAGAGAGATGAGACAAGAAGGGAAGAGATTAGGGTTAATAGTTTTTCATTACTCAATTAGGAGAGCATGAGCTCAATATATAGGTTCCCTGATGGGCTACATCTGCCTAATGGGCTATTCCCTTTAATTGGGCCCTTGGCCTTATTACAATAATTAAGAAAATAGGATGGGCTATTCCCCTGATTAGGGCCGGCTGGGCTACTCCCCTAAGCTGGGCCGGCCAATATGAAAAGAGAACCTGGGCCGGAACATAACAATAACAAAGATACATATTTCCACTGGATGCCAAATAAAAACAAAATAGCTACTTTGGAATGTCGGCTGCATTTTTATGGAATGAAGTTCAAGCGTCTAGTTGGAGTTTTTTCCATATTACCTGGCGCCACCTTTCTTTTTCTCATATTACCTGAAATATCTTTGTTTCTTCCATATGACCTAGAAACTACCCAAAATGCCCTTCTTCCCAAAATTAGCAATTTACGGGAACATCCAGTTGGGGAAAAGACATTCCGGCGAAGCTCCGTCCATCATCGCGGTTCAAATTACCGCCCAACTACAAAAATTGAGATCTACGTGTAAAAAAACACATGTAAAAGCCACCCATTGGTGCTCGACTGCTCATGGACATCAAATAAGAGGATAAAAATGGGCAAAAGCATGAAATAGTAGTCGGCGAGCGACATGTCCAACTTATATATCTTTCTGTGATCCTAGTGGAATTGAAGAGGAGGAAAAATCGTGTCTTCAAAGACAGATAACAAATGAACGAGTTAGGACATTTTGAAGATTGCCGTAAAATCGTGTCTTCAAAGACACGACCAGGTCAAAATCTCTTGACCATAGTTTTTTTTTGTGGGCTTTGGTCTGATCGCCGCGACATTCGGAGCTTCACCGGAAAGCTTCCACTTTCTTATTTCTTCTTCTTTTTTCATTTATCTTCATGAGGTGGAAAAGGAGGAAAAATAAGGAAGAACGCAAAAAATGGCAAAAACAGAGTAGTCGTGTCTTCAACAACACGATTTTATGGCAATCTTCAAAATGTCATAACTCGCTCATTTTTTATCCATTTTTGCCCTTTTTTGCGTTCTTCCTTATTTTTCTTCTTCTTCCATTTCATTAGGATCATAGAAATATATATAAATTAAAATTGTCACTCGCCGACAAGCATTTCACGCTTTTGCCCATTTTTATCCTCTTATTTCATGCCCATGAGCGGTCGAGCACCAATGGGTGGCCTTTATATATGTTTCTTTACATATAGATCTTAATTTTTGTAGTTGGGCGAGCTTCCCCACTGCTCTTACATCAAAATCCTTAATCATAGATTTTTTCTCGTCTTTCCCACTGATTTTGCTGTTTTCCGACATGAAATTTTATTTTTTCCCGGTTGGACGGCGCCGGCGGTGATTTGAACCGCGATGAAGGACAGAGCTTCGCCGGAATGTCTTCTTCCCCAATTGGATGCTCCCGTAAATCGCTAATTTTGGGAAGAATGAAGCATTTTGGGAAGAGGGAAATTTTGAGAAGAGGGGCATTCATTGAAAATGGGGTGGTCGTCGCAGGGGGACGCTCGAAATTGCCTGTGGAATCGTTGACTTTGCTTCCTAAAACTGAGCCGAGGTTTTGGTGTCATCTACAAACCCTTCGGATAGCAGAGGCACGACCCAGCTAAAAGAAGGGCATTTTCGGTACTCTAGGTGCCGATTCCAGGCCATATGGGATTTCAGGGGAAAACCAGGTAATAAGGGAAAATGAAAGTGGCGCCATGTAATATGGAAAAAACTCGTCTCGTTGAGAAAAAAAAGAGAGCTTGGATCACCTCTGCCACCCCCACCTCTGCCTCCGCCACCTTGCCCCATCAGCCACCGCCTCCTTCTCCCCCACCTCCAACCTCGACCCACAGCCGGAAAAAGGGGCTACCTTTAGCCCCATCACTGCCCTATCCCCCGCCTCGGCCTCCACTCCTCAGCGCAGAGCCACCCCACCCCGGCCTGCCTTCGCCTTCGCCCCACCCTCAAGCCGCCTCCCCCCGCTTTTTTTTTTGGCCGCCTCCACATTCACCCCAGGTTGCCTCCACCCTCACTCCCGCCACCTGCTCGGCAAAATGCCAAAGTGGGACTGCTAAGAGAAATCTCAGTTTCCGTCTCCCTTTTTGGGTCCGACGAGAGGGACCATGGCCTCCCCATACTCCCAATCTAGCCTCCCTTCCCCCGTGCAACCCTCCCACGCTCCCTCACCTCCCCCATCTCTTCATCCCAACCCCCCTCCCTCTGGCCTTGATCTGGGTGCCTCCTCCTCTGCTAGGGGCAGCCTTTCTCGTGGGCAAATCTCATCTCGACTACCTCAAAGACTTCAAAAATGCTTACCTTCCACCCGGAGTTGAAAGGTTTGACCTTCGTCCGAATACCGCAAGAGTTTGTCAATAGGGAAGCATTGTGGTGGACTAATACCCTTGTCAGATATGCTATGGGTAAGCGTCCATCTTTCATTTGGTTCAAGGAATACATATCTAGAATCTGGAAGCCGGCTGGTTCCTTTGATATGCAGTCTCTGGTGGGGAGGTTCTTCATGTTCAAATTCACTTCCTCCGAGGATTGGAAGCGAATTTTGCACTCTATGTGGACAGTGGGTGGTAGGCCTTTAATTCTCCGAAAATAGCATCTAGGTATGCGCCCTATCCGAGAGCTATTGAAATCGGTCCCGATCTGGGTGCGCTTCCCAAATCTCCCACCACAGTACTTTGCAAAAGAAAGCTTGAGCATGGCGACCAATCTTGTGGGGTGCCTACTGTTCTTCGACAGAGCCATAGCTGATCGCTCTCGGCTAGAGTATGCCAGAGCCTACATAGAAATTGATTCTAACTTCAAGTTTTCCTCGGTTGTCCATGTAGCTACTGGAGATGGGTCCTTCTTCCCACAACCTGTGGAATATGAATGGAAGTCACATATATGTGCTAAATGTAAATGCTTCGACCACACCACAAATGCATGTCGGTCGAAGGAGGTTTGAATTGAGGCGCTGCAACACCCTGCCCCAGAAGACGCAACCGTTGGAAGCACCAAGAATCCGGTTGCAGCAGGTGAGGCTATGACACCCACAACTGCCCTAAAGTCCGCCGTAGAGATGAGCTCCACCACTCCCCCTGGCAACTAAGAATGGGATTCCGGTCACTAAGCACCAGAGGACGACCCCGGTGCACGTCTCTGATCCCAGCCGATTGACCTCCCACCTGTGTATGCCAAACTTGGATGAGTCTATGGTGCAGCAGAGTCCAAGAAAGGAACTACCAGAGACCTGCCAACTCTTGCTAGATGCCAAACCCCATCCCAATAAATCCGGAGACTCGAGGTAAATATTGAAAAACTCACCAATTGCGGTTGGACAAGTGCCATACATGGTCCAAGGGAAGCACATACGTGCTCATGACGACTCGCCACTCTACCTCTCTGCAACCCAACAGCCACTCTGGATGTGCCTGTGGACCCCTATCTTGGTCACCCACACCAACTCGACCAACTCCACTTGCCTCCTTCACCCACCAAAACAATCATGTTGGACACCTCGGGGGGCTCTTTGACTCAAGCCCAACGTCCACATGATTGGAGTTCTCCAAGGAAGCGGGGGGTAAAACCCCTATCCAAGCTAGCACCAACACAGATAATGCATTCCACAAACCCCTTCCACCCGATACAAGATAGTGATGAGTCGACTTCAGAAGCCTCGTCTACTCTGCCAATTGCAGCAAGGAGAATTCAATCGGCTCGTACTGTGTCCCAAAACAAGAGCTAGAAAATAAACAAGGAGACGAATAAAGCGGGGGCGTCTGCTCCTAAACCCCGTTGATGTCTATCTGCAGCTAGAATATCCGTGGATTGAGCCACGGAAGTAAAAGGTTGGCAGTGCATGACCTTAATAAAGATGAAGATGTGTTCCTTTTGGCGTTATGTGAAACAAATATCAAAAGAAGACATATTGCCGGAGTTAGCAGGAAAGTCATTGCGGGATGGCAATCTCTAAATAATCTGACTTCAGACGAATCGGGCAGAATCCTAGTCCTCTGGAACCCCACTGTTGCTACTATTTATAAAGTGCAGGAGTCATCTCAGGCGCTCCACTGCCTTGTCACTTGCACCTCAGATGATACTTTTTACAGCTGTTTATGGTTCTAATAATGCTTAGGAGCGAAAGGAATTGTGGACCAATCTCTATAATTCCGTCCACACTACCATTGGCTTGTGATGGGTGACTTCAATGCAATTCGTCATGAGTCAGAAAGAATGGGAAGAGGCATTGCACCTCAAGCAGACCTGAGAGCTTTCAATGATTGTATTTCACGGGCTAGACTCCAGGAGATCCCTTGTTCTCTACCCTACACGTGGAGCAATAACCAATCTGGTAACAACCTTACTCTTTGTCGAATTGATAGAGGTTTCGCTAACCCTGATTGGTTCATTAGCTTCCCTACCGCAAGATAGGTGCTCCAAGTTTTTTCACGCGTCAATTGCTTCCCACTATGTTCGGAACATTATTCACGAGATCATTGATGACTCGGGCACTCGCTTGGAAACCCCCCAAGAAATTGGAGCCAATGCAGAGGCATTCTACAAGAATTATTTACTCCTACTGCTTCAACCCCCAGATAACACTCCCGTTCTCCCATACCCTAACCCAGGATCAAGCCGCTTTCTTGTCTAGTGATGTGGGTGATGACGAAATTAAAGGGGCCGTATTCCAGGTGCCTAATGGCAAAGCTCCAGGCTCGGATGGGTTCCCGAAAGAATTCTTCACTCACTTTTGGGATATTATTGGCCCAGACTTCCTATTAGCAGTACGAAACTTTTTCAAGAAAGGATATATGCTCAAGGCTCTCAACCACACGTTTCTATCTCTCATCCCCCAAAAGACAAACTCTAATTACTTCGAAGAGTTCAGGTCAATCGCCCTCTATAACTTCATCTACAAAACCATCACAAAAATCATGGCAAGCAGGTTGGCTCTTGTGCTTCCTAACCTGATTAGCCTCAATCAATCGGCTTACGTGAAGGGGAGAATAATTGAAGAGAACATTCTGCATGCACACGAGTTAGTTCACAATATGCATCGACATGGGGGGCACAATCGGTTTTACATAAAAGTGGACTTGAGGAAAGCATTCGACAAGGTGAGGTGGGACTTTGTTCTCCATGTCCTTAAGGCCCTTGGTTTTAGTGATAAATGGCTCCACTTGACCAGGCAGTGCTTATGCACCTCCACTTTTAGCGTTTTAATCAATGGTTCGAACTATGGGCACTTCCCCAGTGCAAGTGGTCTTTGGCAGGGATGTCCATTATCCCCCCTCCTATTCTTATTATGCATGGAAGGCCTCTCAGCTATGTTGAGCCACGCCCCCATGAACGACAACCTCAAGGCACCCAATGTAACACCTGGTACATTGAGGGAGGCCAGGTGTAACAAAGTGGATTACAGATGGATGGAAGGTGAAGCTCATCATGCCAGATGGGCCGTTTGAGTTCAAGTGCTGGACGATGTCTATCGACCTTACAGAGGAGCAGGGCATTTCCTGTAGGGCTGCCTCCTGCTCTTCTTGAGCCAGCAAGGTAGTGATCAGCTTCATCAACCTGATTGGACGGTAGCTTTCTCATTGACGCCTGAGAAGTCGGTGCTCACCTGCGTTGCCCACCGCAATCAGACGCCAAGATCATGACCCACAAGGAGACGGAAGCTAGAGAGATCTCCAGCAACCTCCAGTGTCCAGCAAGCTCCGGCAACATCCGATGATTTTCGGCAGCCTCCGGCGACCTCCGATAATCAATGGATCGACACCAACGTGGCAGGAGAGGTAGGATCCCATACCTCGGTCTTCAAGTTTTATTTTTCCTTCTTCTTTCCTCTCGCCGATGGGGCGATGACGGCGCCGGTGGAGGAGGTTGTGCCGATGCTGGCTGAGTTGTGGTGCGAGCCGACGGGCGATGCTACAACGGCGGGGGAAAAAGGAGGTGGTGGCCGAAAGGCACCGCCTTTAGGTAGGAGATGGAAAGGAGGTTAACCAAGAATCAGAGCCGCCGAGGGAGGACAAAGACGTTGTCAAGTCCTCTCCTGCCGAGAGTAGCTAGTGCGACAGTGGCAGCGGGCAAAAGGCTCGACCTTGCCACTGCCATTTACCTTTTTCGATTAGTCGACCAGGGTATCGATGCTACCAGAGTGCCAGTTATCGCCGTCAAGCAACCCGGCGCTGGCGGCAAGCTCGACCAGTCCAGGCGACGGCACACAAAGCATTATGCCGCCATGACTGGGAGTTGGGAAGCTGGTCGTCCCGTTGAGGGAGACAACCGGCCCGGTTCAGGAACATGCTGGATCGGACTGATCCTAAACCAAACCCCGGCCTGATCAGGAAACCCGGTTTAGGCACAAGCCGAACTAGACTGGCCTACTTTCATACTGAACTCGGTTTAGTTCAGAGTCAGACCAAACCCACGGTTCATAATCAGACCGAACCCAGTACAGTAAATAGACCTGGTTCAATAATCAATTCGGATTTGAACTGTCAGTGGACACCCACCGACAGTTAAAAAACTGCCTACAATTGATGGTTGAAGCCGGCTGTCTATGTATTTCTGCGCAGGATGGTACATACAGAGCCAGTATGGTACATAGGCTCCTTTTAGTGATTTTGGGCTATTTGATAAATCATTTCAAGCCCGAATTGACATATTAGATTTACGTGTTTGATGTTACTGTAATAAGGGCATTTGTCCCTCATTTTATGTTGACTGATAGCTGAGGACTTAAATGATAAAGAAAAACCCGACTAATAAACCTAATTGGTTTAGAGACTTAATCATGAAAGATAATAAAATGATGACTTGAGGGCTAAGCTTGAGGGTTGGAAAGAACCTAACCAAGATAAAGACTAAAATGCCCTTGGGATTGGAAGTCAGTGTATGAGTGTAAGGGACTTTCGATCATGCGACTGAATGACTATTATATCAAAGTTCAGACTATCTGTTGAGCTATTGAGCCAGCAGTTGTGAATTGTCTGCTATAACTCTAAAAGGGGTTCATACTAGTTATACGTGATACCTGTTAAGGATCACAAGGTATTAGTTGGGGTGGTGTTGCATCTTCCGACTGGTGGAAGCTGTTTCGTCTGTATCCTCTCTATGGATTTTAGAGAGCATTCACATCTTCCCATTGGTGGAAGCTATGTGTCACGGTACCTGATGAGGACCAACTTCTATTGGTCAGGCTTAAGCTGTTGTATCTTTCTATGGATTTTAGATAGAGCATTTACATGTGATTTTAGCCCATGTTTGCATCTTTCTATGGATTTTAGAGAGAGCATTACATATTTTATTGGCCAGGCTTAAGCTATTACCTCTTCTCTATGGATTTTACAGAGAGTTTTGCATCTTCCCTTGAAGGAAGCTCTGCACTCATCCTGAGCCGTGGTTGCCAGGTGGATTATTGTGCACATGATTGGAGGCGCAAGCATCTTGGAAGGCTGCATTCTCCCGACCCACATCGAGCCAAGGAGCTGATGTGGAGCCAGACCCTTTCGACGAGCATACCTTCTAAGGTAAGGAATTGGCGAGGTAGTCACCCTTGAAAGATTCAGGGCGTGCCGTGATTACCGGTATTAACCGGAGTGATAGTCACGGTGTTTTCGTGCTATCTGTCATGTAGGTATGACATTCAGTGAGTCTGTCTATATGGGACAAACACTTAATTATTGAACTTGAACTTGGGAAGCAATAAAAGACTTTGCTTGAAAAATTAATAAAAGATTAAAGTGGAATCCTGTAGTAGGTTGCATAATATGTTAATGCAAATCCTGGTTTATTGTACTATTGATGACTGTGTTATGGTATCCTACTGAGTATTTTTATACTCAGCATCCTTATGTGATGTAGGTGCTGTCGTGGAAGAGTGACTTCGCATGGCACTCAGGGATTTGGTGGCTTAGCAGTGAGGATGTTCAGGAAACTGCATAGTACTTCTTTACTATCGGGTTTGTTCTAGACCTTGTTGTAAGGATTGAGCGCCAACTATTTTCTAGTGTATTTTGAGATGGATGACAGACTTGCACTTAGAGGACTTGCATTGGTTTAATCGACTTTGTATCTTGTAATACTATATGTATATATGGTTTTGTATCTATATTTGTGAACCCCAGTTATCACGGCCTAGACGCTTAGTCAAAATTTTTGAACTAATGATTTATTGCATAGAGGAATAATCCTCTGACTTTCCGCTACAACTCTGTTTTAAAAATGGTTTTTAAAATTACGGGCCGTGACACCCAACATTGAGGGAGGTCTCCTCATTTCTCACCTTCTTTTTGCTGATGATGTCCTCTTGTTCTCTAACGAAGATTTGCAGTCAACCGTATGCATTAATGAAATCCTCTCAGCTTTTGCAAACATGTCTGGTCTTCATGCGAATATTAGCAAGAGCTCTAGCTTTTTCTCTGTAGGAAACCAGTACAAGCCAACCATCCTACAAATTTTTGGATTCTAAGAAGGGAGCTTTCCGATCAAATATTTAGGTATGCCTCTCTCCTCTAAGCGTATTTCTTAATCAGCCTGTAAACCTCTTATTGACATGATCATTGACTAGGTCAATTGGTGGAAAGTAGCATTCCTATCTTATGTCGAGAGATTACAACTGATTAAATCAGTTATTAGTGGCCTGAATGTCTTTTGGACATCTTGCTTCAAACTCCCTGCGAAAGTCTATCGAAAGTTGGAGGGCATCATGACTACCTTTCTATGGAAAGATACTACTCATTCCAATGGTTATCACAATATATCTTGGGGAAAGCTATGTCGGCCCCTCAAAGAAGGGGGTCTTAGGATTAGACGCATAAAAGACATCAACAATGCAATCCTTCCTAAGCTCTTCTGGAAATGTGCAACATGCAAAGAATCCCTATGGTGCCTATGGATTCATGGTATTTATCTTAAAAACATCTCCATCTAGATGGCTAAGCCCCAATACTGTTCTTATGCCTGGAAATCTATTCTTCAACTACAAACCTTTATGCAGGAGAGACGTGTTCTTAGTATTGGAAATGGATGTACAATACGGATGTGGTTAGATCCATGGAGTGGCCCGCTTGCATTTGTCCAGAAATTTGGCAACATAACTGTTCTTGAGTTGAGTGGCATCATAAACGAATCAATTGTTGACTATCTAAATTCCGGTAAAATCCATAGTGAGTAACTCCTTTCAAGAAAAGGAGATCTTGCTAAGCCGAAAATCCTAGAGAACATCCCAGTGCTTATCGAACCAGATGATTCTTATGCATGGCTCAATCAATCTAGAAAGTTTAATTTTAAGAGTGCCTGGGATGCTAACAGGGTGAAATCTGGTAATGTCCCTTAGCATGACCTCATATGGTTCAAAAACTAGGTAAATCGCTACTCCTTCTGCACCTGGATGGCACTTAATGATGGACTACTCACATTAGACAACTTGAAAAGAAGGGGGATACCTTTAGTAAACAGGTGTGTTCTATGCAGGAGAAGTCAAGAATCAGTCAAGCATCTCTTGTTTGAATGCATATATGCCAAGGTGATTTGGCATATGTACCTGCGTAAGTGCAATATTTACCATACAATTGGGAGCTGCTCTATGGAATTAGATTGGGTGACTCAATTCATCAGAAACAACAAGTATGCAGGCTACATCAACCATGCTGATTTCACTAGCTTTACTACAATGATATGGGAGGAGATGAACAAGTGAATATTTGAAGGCAAAAAGCTTAAGACCTATGTCTTAGGCCAAAACCTCATCCATAAAGCTAAGGAGATCTTCAATGCCTTAGCTTAAGGACATTTGTCTCACACATTGTCTGTAACACCTGTGACTAAGGGAATTAACACCTGGCCGCAGGAATGGCCAGGTGTGGAGGGTCGATCAGCAGCTGGCTGGGGAGGAGGGAAGATAAGACCAGCTGCTTAGTTTGAAGGAGACTATTTTGAACGGGTTGGAGCTGAGGCGATCACCGACTACCTCGTGCGACGCCGACGACGACGGCAACTCCGGTGACCTCGACAACCTCCGGCGGACAACGACTCGACAGCATTCGAGGTTGGATTTCGTGTCTCAATTATCAGCCTTGTTTAAAATGTGTTGTGTTTGGTTTGATAGATGAAGAACTTACCAAGCTGCCATTAATGGTGGAACTTGAGCTTATAAGATGAAGATGAACTCCAGTGGAAGCTCGGTCGCCTGTGTAGACATAGAGCTTCTACCGGAACCCATGTGACGATGGTGGTGGCAGCAGGTGACACCCACCTCTGTCCACATTCTCTGTATTATTTCAGTACATGGAGAAGGAGTTACCAGAGGAGGCTAGACCGGCGGTCAGTAGTCTCCGGGAGTCGGTAGAACCTCCGCTAGACCCCCCACCGCCCAGAAGTGACCGACGCGGCAGTAGTGGCGGCCGAAAGGCACCGCCTTTGCCGTCATTTGGTTAGTAGTAGTTGTATAGGTGGGAAGAGGTGAGGGCTAATCAAGTGATGGAGCCGCCGGGAGAGGCGAGGGCCATCATCAGGCCTTCTCTGGCCAAGGGTAGCTGATGTGGCAGTGGCGGAGGCTGAAAGGCTCGACCTTGCCACCCATTTACCTTTCTCGATCAATCGACCTTGGGTGGAAGGATGAAAGGAAGAGGAAGAGTGTTGGAGCATCGGGGCGTAGGTGGCCGCCATTGATCAGCCCCGGCGGCAGCGGCGACAGAGCTTGCCACCATCGATCAGCCCGACGGCATAGATTACTACCGCCATGACCAAGACCAGTCGTCTGGATGAGGAAGACGACCGGTCTAGTTCAGGTTCAGGCCGAACCAGACCGGTCCATTACTATACCAAACCAGTGCATTAAATAAACTGGTTCAGGAACAGGCCGGACTAGTCCACTCCTAAACCAAACCCGGTTCAACAAATAAATCCGGTTCACTTATAGATCGAACTCGGTCTACTCAGAAACCGAACCCCAGTTCAATAATAAACCCACTTTATAAGCCGGTTTAGGTTTTGAACTGCCGGTGGACCTCAACCGACAGTTAAAAATACCTACAACTGACGGTCAAACTCGACTGTCTGTGTATTTTTGTGCAGCGTGGTACATACAGAGCAAGTTTGGTATATAGGCTCCTGTTATTGATTTTGGGCTGTTTAATAAATAATTTCAAGCCCTAACTGGCATGTTATTGGTATGTGTTTGTGTTTTTATATCTAAGGGCATTTGTCCCTGATGTTATGTTGACTGATAGCAAAGGTCTTAAATATAAGAAAAACCCGACTAATAAACCTAGTTAGTTTAGAGACTTAATCATTTTATAAAAGATAATAAAATGAGGACTTGAGGGCTAAACTTGAGGGTTGGGAAGAACCTAATCAAGATAAAGACTAAAATAATCTTGGGATTGGGAGTCAGTGTATGAGTGTGAGTGACTTCCGATCAAGCGACCGAATGACTATTAAGTCAAAGGTCAGGCTATCTGTTGAGCTATTAAGCCAACAATTGTGAATGGTATGTTATAACTCTAAGAAGGGTTCATACTAGTAACACCGAGATACCTGTTAAGGATCATAAGGTATAAATTGGGGTGGTGTTGCATCTTTCGACTGGTGGAAGCTCTGCCGTCTGTATCTCTATATGGATTTTAGAGAGCATTCACATCTTCCAACTGGTGAAAGCTCTATGTCATGGTACCTAATAAGGACCAACTTCTATTGGCTAGGCTTAAGCTGTTATATCTTTCTATGGATTTTAGAGAGAGCATTACATATTCTCTTAGCCAGGCTTAAGCTGTTACCTCTTCTCTAAGGATTTTAGAGAGAGCTTTTGCATCTTCCGACCGGTGGAAGCTCTACACACATCCTGAGCCTTGGTTGCCAAGTGGTTTACTATGCACATTGGAGACGTTAGCATCCTAGAAGGCTGCGTTTCCCGACCCACATCGAGTCTAGGAGCTGATGTGGAGCCAGACCCTTCCGACAGTCATACCTTTTAAGGTAAGGAATGGGCGAGGTAGTCACCCTTGAGGGATTCAAGGCGTGCTGTGATTACCGGTATTAACTGGGTATTAACCGGAGTGATAGTCATAGTGTTTTCGTGCTGTCTGTCATGTAGGTATGACATTCAGTGAGTCTGTCTATATGGGACAAAGACTTAATTATTGAAGTTGAACTTGGGAAGCAATAAAAGACTTGCTTGAAAGATTAATAAAAGATTCAAATAGAATCCTGTAATAGGTTGCATAATATGTTAATGCAAATCCTGGTGTATTGTAATGTTGATGACTGTGTTACGGTATCCCACTGAGTATTTTTATACTCAGCATCCTTATGTGATGTAGGTGCTGTTGTGGAAGATTGACTTCACGTGGCACTTGGGAGCCTGATGGTGAGGACGTTCAGATTTCTTAGCATATCTCCTTCTCCAGGTTTGTTCTAGACTTTGTATTAAGGCGTGAGCGCCAACTATTTCTAGTTTATTTTGAGATGGATGACAGACTTGCACTTAGAGGACTTGCGTTGGTTTAATCGACTTTGCTTCTTGTAATACTATATGTATATATGGTTTATATCCATATTTGTGAACCCCAGTTATCACGGCCTAGATGCTTAGTCGAAAATTTTTCAACTCATGATTTATCGTATAGAGGAGTAATCCTCAGATTTTCCGCTACTACTCTGATTTAAAAATGGTTTTAAAAACTTGGGCCGTAACATTGTCCCTTCCTGCATACTCTATGGGATGAGCGAACTCCTATAGCGTAGCGAACATTTGGACCCAACCATCATAATGCAGACTTGGTATGTTTGGGCAGTTGCTGTTCTTCTGCGATCGATCACCCCGCTTAAAATGCAACAGAAAACTGAAGGCGCGATCGATCGCATCTACTGGAATTCACTACAAACAAGGGGCGCGATCGATCGCCCTGCCCCCAATCGATCGTATCTACTGGAATTTGCTGGAATTAAGAAGCGCGATTGATCGCCCCATCTCTGATCGATCATATTTACGGGAGCATATGGTTTGCTGTAGCGATCGTTCGCAACCCTCTCGCGATCGCTCGCGTCAAGGCGATTGATCGCCCATCCTCCGATCGATCGAATCCTTAGGAGATCCTAGAATCCCCTGGTGATCGATCGCCCTCTCACCAGCGATCGATCGGCCACGTTAGTGTTTGTCATTTGTCATTTGAGCCTCCTTTGGCTTAGGGGTTTTTTGGGAGGTCTTCCATTAAGCTCTCTATGAGTTGAGGACTTGATTGTAATCTCTTATCCTTTGTACCCTCCTTTGTTTCTTTCTATATAAAATTTTCAATTATCAAAAAAAAGTTCAAGCGTTTAGCAGGCTATAATAATGGATTGACTTTGGAAGAGTTTATTGTGAAATTTACGTAACCTTTGAATATTGTGAAACTGGAAATTCCGGATATGATAGCCCTTGAATGGATTACGGGATGGAGATTACTGAGGGTGACCAAACATCCATGGCCTTTGACGAGGAAAGGAGACCAGTTGCCCAAATCCGGCCAGCCACAAAGGATGCCGACGGATCGCTCGGAGTTAACAGGGGCTCATGTTCAATCTGAGTCATTCGTTCAAGCCCTCAGGAAGCTATGAAGCTCCAATTTTTTTATATGTCAACAACGCGCAGAGTGATATTGGCAGTATCTTCATCTCAAAATCTCCCAAACCCGTTATTTGATATGAGTTCTCCCGCCCAGCCAGTCCAACCGCATGTGCACTTCGAGCGTCGCCTCAACTATTCAGATTGGTGCGAAAAACAATGTCAATCAAATAGCATGCGGTTCAAGCTTCAAAGGAAAATTCTGCTACAGCCGGTTTGGCAGCCCACTTGCAAGCTTTAGTCTCGTCCATTTGAGTCCATCTGACTCAGGAGTTGCCACCCAACCTATGACCGTTGGCCCTCAGCAGCATGGGTCCTCCAATCAACCCATCCATGCTGTCAGAGCGAAGAGTCATTCTTCTCCTCCTCCTGACTCTAATAAGTGAGTTCAACCTTTGGATGGAGCGATTCGTGGGTTTCAGCCCACATCCTTTGGAAGCAGAGCTATCTAGTTGCGAGAGTGAAAGCCTACACTGGTTCTTCTCAAGGAAATAAGAAATATTTTACAAGGAGTAATCGAACAAAGAGAGGAGGAACCAGTGTCTGACCTCTAATACTTCAAGCAAGGGCCATGATCCCTTCGAGAAAAATAAATGATGGAAGAAGGGAGACTCAGTTTCCACAACCATTAGTGATTTAATTTTGCTGCAAGCTGTTTTAGATGTTAATTTCAGGAAACGCTCAATGAGAAAACTATGAGAGATACTTCTAGCCTGACTAAAATCTCTCTTTCATAAGAACTCTGGCGACACTTGCGGGTGCGCCGTGGTGCTGGAGACGAGAACCACTAGTCCCTGATGACGGCTAAGGCTGACCCCTAGTCACCCCGAGCTTAATCCTTTTTCACGTACTAGAACAGCAGGCCGCTAGGATTAGCTTACCCACAGCCAAAAACCAGGCAGAATGGCCGGTTAAGCACCCCCACATCGCCCCGAGAGCTTGACTTTTTTTTTTATAATTAATGTGAGGTTGACTTTCCATGATCAGTCTTGAAGGCTGCCATTTGTGTCACCGGCAAGAGCTTCATGTTGTGGGAGATAGCAGTCTTCAGCTTTGTAGGAATAGCCAAACCAAGACGAGGAATAACAAAAATGAAGAAAACGTTTTTAATCTAGAGAGGTTTTTCGATATTCACCTGATTTAGTTTTGCTTTGTCTATTTATTTCTTCTTTAAATTTTACTCTCCCCTAGTTGTGCTACCGGTTGTTCTTTAGTTGGGCACCCTGGGTTTTGAGGGGGTCCTCTTGTATTTCTCTAACTACCCTTCTTAGGTTTAATTATATACTCAATTATCAAAGAAAAAAAAAGGAAATGAAGAAAATAATTACTGTGTCACCAATGGAGTGGCATCTAAGCAAGAAAATCAAAGACAATTTTTTTAAATTCAAGAAACATTTCTTGATGATATATTGAATCTGCGCTGTTAACATATTTCTGCTATGCTTCCGGTGCTCACTACATTGTAGTTGATCATAGTTAGGCCATTCGGGAATGCCAGCTATTTAATTACCAACTCACACTAAATTTTTTAATTTGCGGTATCTCCTTTAAGCACTTATTAAATATTATCCATAAAATAAACTGACACTGAACTGAACATGAATGTACTCATAGGTACAGTAACTGAAGTGTATCGATGAAGTGAATTAGCAAGTTAAAACAACAAGAGAGAGAGAGAGAGAGAGAGAGAGAGAGAGAGAGAATGGCCATTTTTCTAGTAGAATTGATAAAAGGTACAAAAGTAAACAATATAAAGATACACAACAACAACTGATGTCAAAGTTACAGACGTTGTAGCTTTGGATTGAAGGCAGCTCTTCCATATTCTTCACCTGCCCAGCCGGGGAAGAGATTTCCTAGAAGATGTATGTGTTATTATGCTGGAGCTGGTGTTTGGCTTCTCGGCCGTGTTGGTTGGCGAAGTTCTGAGACCGATCTTGAGGAGATACTGAAGCACCATCAAGTTGTCAGGAACTACAAGATGGGGGATTTGTTTCCACTTTCCCTTCTTCATCCTGTCGTCCCTTTTGGTTGTTCCACATCTTTCAGCTTCCGGCACAATTCCGCTCTTTGCTTGGTTACAGTAGAGAAAGCAAGCAAAGATGGACATCGTTTGGCTCCAGAAGTCGGTCTCAACTCTACTCCTCTAGTTGGAAGCAGGCATGAAATTGCGAAATCAATTTCATAAGCAGAAATTCTGAGTGGAATAAGAGAGGATTTTTGGAAATGGAGACGATGGACATGGGTGGAGAATTTGTTGAAATTTAACATTTTTTCTAAGGCTAAGGAAAAGGAGCATGAAGAAACATAAATGTAGTACTAACTACTAAGTTAATTCCCCATTTTTCTAGTAGAATTGATAAAAGGCACAAAAGTAAACAACATAAAGATACACAACAACAACTGATGTCAAAGTTACAGACGTTGTAGCTTTGGATTGAAGGCAGCTCTTCCATATTCTTCACCTGCCCAGCCGGGGAAGAGATTTCCTAGAAGATGTATGTGTTATTATGCTGGAGCTGGTGTTTGGCTTCTCGGCCGTGTTGGTTGCCGAAGTTCTGAGACCGATCTTGAGGAGATACTGAAGCACCATCAAGTTGTCAGGAACTACAAGATGGGGGATTTGTTTCCACTTTCCCTTCTTCATCCTGTCGTCCCTTTTGGTTGTTCCACATCTTTCAGCTTCCGGCACAATTCCGCTCTTTGCTTGGTTACAGTAGAGAAAGCAAGCAAAGATGGACATCGTTTGGCTCCAGAAGTCGGTCTCAACTCTACTCCTCTAGTTGGAAGCAGGCATGAAATTGCGAAATCAATTTCATAAGCAGAAATTCTGAGTGGAATAGGAGAGGATTTTTGGAAATGGAGACGATGGACATGGGTGGAGAATTTGTTGAAATTTAACATTTTTTCTAAGGCTAAGGAAAAGGAGCATGAAGAAACATAAATGTAGTACTAACTACTAAGTTAATTCCCTATTTTGTGGCTGGCTTTCACAGGGCAAAACACAAAGGTTTATATAGAGTACAACAACCAACAAGAAAATTAATAGGAAGATTTACAAATCTTCCCTTGATGCTACATAGGTATGTCGGCTGAACTTGTATGGAATGAAGTTATTCTCCAATGTTCAGCAATTATGGATTGCCTTTGGATAATTTGACCTTGAGACCTACATAACATTTAAAGTTTATTTTTTTGATTGGTAAATGTGGGGCAAAAACCTGTTCTATTAAGCACATGAGAGATTACATATTCTTTAAAGATTACAGAGTGTGAAATCCCAGATATGATAGCCCTTGAATGGATTATGAGACAGACCATTAAATGACTTGTGAAGAGATCTGCATCGCTGCTGACAAATAATACGATAATGGAAAGTCTATCTTCCCTCGTATCAAAAAAGAAATTACATTTCTCCTTTTTAACAAAAAAATCCTACCTAGTCTCCTGTTGTAGCAAATCATAGCCAAATTGTATGTTGACTGAACCAAAGCTCCTATTCTGGAAAAGCATATATTATGTCTCACAGAAGTTATGGA
This sequence comes from Houttuynia cordata, assembly GCA_039654745.1. Taxonomy (NCBI): domain Eukaryota; kingdom Viridiplantae; phylum Streptophyta; class Magnoliopsida; order Piperales; family Saururaceae; genus Houttuynia; species Houttuynia cordata. The sequence goes on from CM077502.1 coordinate 32,573,979, forward strand.
AACAAGATTGTCGTATAGGGTCAAAGCTTAGCGCTGGTCAGTAGGACCACATCCATGCTGCTGCTGGGGCATGTTCCTTAGAACCTCCATGGCCTCAACTACTTTTTTTTTATAATTAAAAATTTTATTAACCAAAGAGGAACAACGAAATACAATGATGTATTGGGCGACACCGAAAGGTGAATACCCTCAGTTTGATCCATTTCCAAAGCATCCCAATGACCTGGACAGATTTTCATCCAGCATCATTCTCTGTTGTTATGGTGTTGCATTTGCCAGCGGTATAAAACTGAAGCTCAAATTCGAATGGCTTGAGATAATGGAAGCCACACGCAATTCTCATGTCGTAGAGGAAGCCACCATGAGGCATTGGGACTTCAGCCATGTTACGCCCAGGTTGACCCTTTTTTTAAGATTTTTTAATTTATTTTTAGTTAATTCAGGATTAGGTAGGATTACTCCATCCGGAGCCTGTCTGCATTCGAGAAATCATGGGTCTGTCCATGGATGACTCTACTCCCTCCCAACCAAAAACACGGGGGGGGGGGGGGGGGGACTCTTTTTTTGTATGGGCTTTGGAACCCAATAAATATAACTCATTGTAAAATGCAAACATTTATCAGATGGAGGGAGTCTATTGAAAAATCAAGCAGCTACAGCATTGTTAAATTTGGTTTTTTATGATGGTACTATAATGATAGTAGAGTTGATTCTATGCTAACAAAGAATTAGTACACTGCTTTTTATCATCTACTTTATTACTTTATTTTATTCTCTCACAAAGACTTCCTTTTTATTGTGCAGGTTGAACTTGTTGAACCATGGGAACTAAAACATTGCTATTTGACCAGCGGCTGGCCTCATTCCAGGTACAAGCTAATGTTGGTAGTGCAAACCTGATGCTCCGAAACATTGCACGGCCGAAGAAGCCGCCCACCTTCTTTCCAAGCACATTGTCATGAGATCTAGAGGACCTTGATTAGAAAATGTCTTTGTCCAAGATTGGGACAACGAGGTCGGTAAAATGGCATGCAAGCATTAGAGCCATTGCAACTGGCCTTTGTGAAAATTGTGCTTGCAACCTCTCTCTTTTTGAAGGGTAGCCCATCTGATAATTGGACTCAAGTGAGGTCTAAGAGTCCAAAGTTAGTAGCCTCTCCAAACAAATTTGCACAACTTCTTGAAGGGGAAGCTTGTGCAAGCATTGTAGAGGGCCCTGAGCCGAAGGTCTAGTAGAATCTTGTGTTCTCTAATGCTCCCAATGAAGGTGATGTAAGTTGGATTACACGATACAGTGAGTGATCATTTCAATATAAGAACCATTGCAAGTACACATGAAAATTATACTCCGGAGAGTATTAAAGGGTTGCCGAACCTCAGGGACGGTTAAATACTTTACCAAACTCAAGAGAAAGTTGTAGTTTTGATTTAATCTAAGAAAACAATGAACTTTATTTGGACCAGCTCTAGGTAGATTAACAAGAAACGGATATTTGATCCCTCCAACCCTGAGAACACATCTGTTATGCACTCCATATTTGATCCTAGTCTGATTTATTTGTTGTTGACTGACAATGGTGAACCAGAAAGCTTTGAGGAAGCTTGCAGGATAGACACTTCAGCTCAGTAGGAGCATGCTATGGAGGATGAGATGGATTCACTGACCTCTTATCAGACTTGGGAGTTAGTTCCTTTACTAAAAAGGCGTTACATAATAAGTGGATTTACTGGATAAAACAAGAAGCTGATGGAAGCAAGAGGTACAAAGCTAGACTTGTTGTCAAAGGCTTTCAATAGAAGTATGGAGTGGAATATACAAAAATATTTGCTCCTGTTGTCAGAATTGCTACTATCAGAATGATGTTGTCCATTGTTGCAGTTGAGGATCTCCATTTAGAGCAGTTGAATGTTAAAACAGCTTTCCTAAATGGTGACTTGGAAGAGGAGATCTATATGCATCAACCCCAAGGTTATGTGGTAAGAGGAAAGGAGAATATGGTTTGCAGGTTGTCTAAGAGCTTATGCAGCCTATTGGATTTTATCATTGCTACTCTGATCATTGCTGTTATTATAAAAGGTTGAGAACCTCTTATTTTCTCTTGCTGTTGTATGTGGATGACATGTTGATTGCATGAGCTGATATTGGTGAGATTCAGAAGCTCAAGAAACAATTGTCTTCTAATTTCGCAATGAAGGATCTTGGGCCAGCCAAGCAGATTCTTGGTATGCGAATTACAAGAGATAGAGAGCAGAGAGTGTTAAAATTGTCCCAAGAGGAATATGTTGAGAAGGTCTTGATGAAGTTCAACATGTTGGGTGCCAAACCAGTTGGCACTCCTCTAATGAGCAATCTCCTAGCACACTGGAGGAAATAACTCACATGAACAGGATTCCTTATGCATCTGCTGTAAGTTCATTGATGTATGCAGCCACATGCACTAGACTAGACATTTCTCATGCTGTGAGTCAGGTAGCAAGGTTTATGGCAAACCCAAGTGAAGAGCACTGGAATGTAGTGAAGTGGATTCTCAAATATCTAAAGGGTCCCTCAAGTATGTTTTTGCACTTTGGTGGGAGTTCCAGGATTAACTTTGTTGGCTTTGTTGATTCAAATTATGGAGGTAATCTAGATAATAGAAGAAGTACTTCAGGTTTTGTCTTCACATTAGGTAGTGGTGCAGTTGCTTCGCAGTCACAATTGCAGAAATTTGTGACTAATTCATCTGCTGAGGCAGAGTATATTGCAGCTACTGAGGCTTGCAAAATGATGTTATGGCTAAAGGCATTCTTGAAGGAGTTGGACAAACCTCAAGAGAGGTGTGTGCTCTATTGTGATAATAAGAGTGCAATTGATATGGCAAAGAACAATGTGTTTCATGCTAAAACAAAACATATTGAGATGAAATATCAGTTTGTGAGAGAACTTGTTGAAGAGAAAAATGTATTCTTAGAGAAGATACATACTAAGGAGAATCCAGCAGATATGTTTACTAAAGTGGTGACGATGGAGAAATGGAGCGTTTGCTCAACTGCCATCGGCCTTCTACACTAGAAGGATGGCGGTGATCACACAGTTGCATTAGATAAGAGTGGAGTAATTGTCTTGCTTGCAATTGACTCTATTTGATAAAATTGATTCGATAGGGATCAGTTTAAGTGGGAGAGTTGTTGATGAAGATTTCAAGCAATTAGGTCTCAAGTGGGAGATTGTTGACGGTGAGCCCTAAGTGAGGGGTTGTTTGGCCTTTTGCTCATAAAACCTAATATATAAGTGGTTAGAAGGCCAAAACTTGGAGAGAAGAATGTGGGAAAGAGCCGCCACGCACCAGAGGACCGTTATGCTCAGAGTTGAGGCCGTCACGCACCAAGAGGAATTCAACCTTCTTTGGGGAAGAAGAAAGGCTTTTATTTCGTTTGTAAGTTGTGTGAAAGGTGCCGAGAGAAATCATTGTAATTCTCCCTTGTATTTGATTCTTTATCTAGTGGAATTGTGTGATCCCGTGGATGTAGGCTGCAATGCCGAACCATGTTGAATTATCTTGTGTTATTTGCTTTCTTGTTGGCGTTCCTACGATTCATTCTTCCGCTGTGAGAGATTGGCCTGACGAGGGCTGTTCTATTCCCTACAATAACTTGGGTATTCCCCTTCTGTATGATATTACTATGACAGAGTTTAGTAGGTTGTACTATGCTAGGGTTTGTGTGGAGATTAAGCCAAATTTCAAATTCAAAGATACAATCATAGTTATCTCCGATGATGGCTCAACTCTTCCTCGAAAAGTTGAATATGAATGCGGCATTAATGTTGCTCAAAGTACAACACTTTTCATCATAATGTGAGTTCTTGTCTATTTCAGGAAGGGTGGCGAAGAATTGATAGAGCAACTTCCATGTGAGTTGGGAGAGCAACAAGCCACTTTATGTTGCTCTTGTGCAATGCAAGGAATATAGATGTAATTTTTTTTTGTTTAAATTCCAGTGGATAAAACAAGATAGAGGTTTTTTTTTGGATAATTGATAAGTTATTAACCAAAAAAGAAAGGCAATACAAAGATATTAGAGATGCATAACGGCCACAAAAACTAACAAGAGAGAACTTGAAAACTATCTCCTGCTAAGGAGGACAGAGTTAAAAGCAGAAAAAAAATTGCTAAAACATTTAGAACTCCTGTTGCTCTCATTGAGAACCATTTATTTGGTTAGGAGGTTTGGATTTTCCTCTCCCCGTTTAAGACGGTACTCTGCTACGAGTCTGCATTGTCTTGTCACTGTGTTTCTTGATCTCTTGGGAAGAAATAGAGCACAAAGTGTTCTCAGCCGCATTCTGAAATGAGTCCACTCCTTCAAAATCTGCAAGGGTTACAAATCTAACAGACTTCTCCATAAAATCAAGTATATTCGACGGAAAATATTTGCTTGGAAAAAACTCAAAATTAGGACTGAAATTAACTACTAAATTTTCAATCACCTGTTCATGACTAGATGCACCGGCCCCCATGTGACCGGCCCCTGTATGAGCTCCATCATCATCTGAAGAATTTTCAACCTCAAGTTCTACAAACACATATTCAACCTGTTTCATCTTCCCCTTTTGTAGATCTTGACAGTGCTTATAAAGCTCTGCCTCATGAAACACAAATCTATGCTCTGGATGACTTTCTTATGGATCGGATCCCACAATCGATAACCATAAGCATCTCCACCATAACCAACAAAGTAGCATTTGTTGGACTTTGAATCCAACTTGCCTCTATGTTCAGCATCAACATGCACATAAGCTGCACAACCGAAAACTCTTAAGTGATCAATCTTTACCTCTTTCTTTGACCATGCCTCTTCAGAAATGCCTCCATCTAGGGGGTAGCACGGAGACCTATTAATCAAATATATTGCAGCATCAATGGCATAACTCCAAAATAAATGCGGAAGGCCACAGTGTAGCAGCATACTGCATGCCTTCTCTATGATGGTCCTGTTCATCCACTCAGCAACACCATTCTGTCTCGGCTGTCTAGGAGTAGTTAGCAATCTGTGAATGCCATGCTTATCACAGTAGGATTGGAATTCCCTACTACAATACTCGCCTCTATTGTCTGACTTCAAACACTTCAATTTTAACCCTATCTCATTTTCAAGAAGTTTTTTCCATTGTGTGAAGATAAAAAATACATCAGATTTATTCTTAGCAAAGAAAACTCATATCTTGCGAGAAGCATCATAAAAAAAAGTAATGAAGTAAGATGCACCTCCAAGGGATGGAACCTTGGCTGGTCCCCAAACATCTGTGTGTACAAGCTCAAGCCGCTCAGTTCTGCGCTCTGGGGTAGCTCTGGAAAATGAAACTTTGTGCTGCTTGCTCATCACGCAATGCTCACAAAAATCAAGATCAGTATACTACAAACTAGACAACTTCCCCTTAGCCTGTAACATCTTCATCCCCTTTTCCGACATATGCCCAAGACGACAGTGCCACAAACTCACATCAGCTTCATTAGATGCCACTCCAATAGAGTGTTTATGACAGTTGGATGTCATATATAATGTCCCAATTTTCTTCCCCTTAGCCACTACCATGACACATTTACTCATTTTCCAACTGTCACTCATAAAGTGAGTAGTAACCCCACAGGTAGCCAATTGACCAACAAAAATAATATTCTTTGTCAAACGAGGCACAAGACGAACATCTTTCAACATAAGAACAACATTATCATCAAGCAAAAATGTATGTCACCCTTGCCTATGATTTCACAAGCTTGGTCATTACCCAAATAGACATTGCCCAGATCACTAGCGATAAAATTCTGCATCAAATCTTTTCTAGAAGTAGCATGAAATGAGGCACCACTATCAATAATCCAAGCATCACATTTACTTTCCATAGACAATAACATGCAATCAGATTCTGCAACATTAACTACATTTTTGTCATGATTTTGTGCTCCATCACGAGGAGGGTTTGGGCAATCTCTCTTCATATGGCCTTTTTGCCCACACTGCCAACAAGCCCCATCACCCTTACAGTTCTTGGACTTAGACTGACCCCTCTTATATTTCCCTTTCCATCCAGGTTTGCCCCTATGAGGTCGCCGCCCCCTCTCCTCCATAGTTAGGGCTGAACCGGATGAAGAAGAACCACCTTTGCGGGGTGTTTCTTCAGCCAATATCATTCCACAAACATCATTCAACTTAAATTTATCCCTATTATGAGAACTATGAACAACAACTTTAAATGATTCCCAATCAGACGGCAAAGATTTAAGCAAAGCAATAGATTGTATATCTTCTGTAAAATTAACATCTACTGCTTCAAGTTGATTCACCAAAGCATGGAATGAATTCAAATGATTGGCCACAGTCTCATCATCAGACATTTTCAAATCAAAGAAGCTAGTCACAAGATGTACCTTATTTGTGGAAGGACTCGCATACAACCGCTCAAGCAGATCAAAGCATTCCTTCATGGTCTTGGCCTTCGTCATGTTCAATGCCACCGATGAAGAAATAGACAACCTGACCGCTCCTAGAGCCTTGCGATCAAGCAACTCCCACCTTGTGATCTCTTCCACTTTGTCTTCACCAACGGACTTGGTTGTAATCAAAGGTTGATAAAGATCCTTCTGGTATAAATAGTCTTCAATTTGCATGCGCCAAAATCTATAATTTTGGCCATTAAATTTTTATATCTTGAATCTGCCATCGTCGACCATCTCCTCCTGAAGCTCTGATACCAATTGTAGAGAATATAACAGCCCTCGTCAGGCCAATCCCTCACAGCGGAAGAATGAATCGTAGGAATGCCAACAAGAAAGCAAATAACACAAGAGAATTTAACATGGTTCGGCCTTGCTGCCTACATCCACGGGATCACACAATTCCACTAGATAGAGAATAAAATACAAAGGAGAATTACAATGATTTTTTTCAGCACCTCTCACACAACTTACAGACGAAATAAAAGCCCTTCTTCTTCCCCAAAGAAGGCTGAATTCCTCTTCGTGCGTGACGGCCTCAACTCTGAGCATGACGGCCCTCTGGTGCATGGAGGCTCTTTCCCAAATTCTTCGCTCCACGTTTTGGCCTTCTAACCACTTATATATTAGGTTTTATGAATAAAAGACCAAACAACCCCTCTCTTAGGGCTCACTGTCAACAGTTACTTTCAATTCGTCCCGAACTCCTTGGAACGAAATATTGAGAGCTCTCGAACATGCTTCATCCATTGACGTAGAATGCCCGGTTGACCACTAACAGACCACCTATCATTCAAAACTTTACTAGTCTTCTTCTAATGCGAACTTGAATAGAAAGAAGCCATTGGCAATGGGCTTCATGTGAAACAGCATGATTGTCATCCATAGTTTTTCAAGAGTATTCTTCAACCATATATAGTAAGGACGTTTACCAACAACGTAGTGATCGTTTAAAATTAAACCCTTGCGAGTGCACAAGGCAATTGTACTACAGTGAGTATTAAAGGGTTGTCGAACCTCAGGGACGGACTAATATTTTACCAAATTCAAGTGAAAGTAAACTTTGTTTTAATTAATCTAGAAAAAGCAATAAAATTTAACTACTTTAAAAATGGATTTTAATGCAATTACTACTCTCAATTATTATTACGCTCAAATTGACATGATATGGTAATTTGTGTTCATGGTCAGACACACAAATCACAATGAATTCACTCACGTTCTTGGTCGGACACGAGAGTTCATCCACTAAAAATTAATGTAGATAATTCTATCCTTGGTCGGGCATAGAATTATCATTTGGGCTAATGATCCTATCCTTGGTCGGGCATAGAATTAACACCAGCCTACTTTTAGATAAGCATAGGAATTAAAAAGATCTAATTTCATGCATATCAATCAAGTCTATGGTCAAGCACTCAAAAGAAACTCATGAAATAGCATTAAGCAAAATCATATCAATTGTATTAAATAAAACAATCAAGAGTAATAACACAAATCTAGGGCTTCATCTACGCCTTGGACGCGAATTTAGCCAGCCATCGGACAAGGAGAACGCTGTTGATTCGTTGGTGTCATTGTGCACTATTCACCAAAAAATCACTATTCACTGTTCACGGGTACTGTTCATCGTCTTCCTCGCGCAGCCGTGCACTGTAGCAAATGGCCGGTTACTGTAGCAGTTCAAAAACAGCACCTTTCCGGCGCTTTCTTCCTCCCCTCCGGCAGCTTCTTCTCCCTCTTCACTTCTTATTCACTTCTTCCGGCCAAAGTCACCGGATTCCGGCGTCAATCACACCGGAAATCGTCTGTTTTGCGGCCGGTTCTCCTCCGTTAAAGCTCTCTGTCGTTCTAAAAACCCCTTCAGTTCCCCAATTCTTTCCTCAGTTTTTATAGACTTCGAGAGAGAGTCCCTACCCCGTCAATTTCTGATAGAGATGAGCCCAAATCCATCGTCAAAACAAAGCACGAATCTGTTTCGGAGAGTCCCAAATCGAGCATGACTCTCTGTTTTTTTTTTCTCGTTTCCTAATTTGAGCGCGATTTCTCCTCTTTCACGCCGGCCCGCCTTGCTTGCCGTCGCCATTACTGCCGCCAAGCTCAGGCCTATCGTCGATCTGCTCCAGCTCCGGTCGCCATGGCCGTGCCGTTCTCTTCTGCTCCGCCGCCAGCACGAGCGCCACCATGATTGCCGTGATCGTCGCTAGACCTCGCCAGTGAAGCTCAGCCCATGCTGGTGCTCCGCCGCCGTGTCGACCTCAGCCGCCATCGACTCAGACCGCCATGATTGCCGGCGCTCGAGTCTGCTCGAGCGCCGCTCTGTTTCTGCAACAGACCGCCTGAGCTTCGGCTCGGGCCGTCTTTTGTTATTATTTTTTTTCTTTTAAAACCGAACCGACCCGAACCATTCTAATTCGGGCCGGTCTGGTTTTCTCTTCTTCTTTTTTTCTTTTTTTTTCTTTTTCTTCTTTATAACCCGTCGTATTGCTCTCGTTCATCGGATCTCATCTTGACGGTTCTTCTATTTAATTGTGTCTCTTTCGCGTGCGATATTTCAAATGATCATAACTTTTTGCTCAGAACTCCAAATTGCGAACAGTCAGTGGCGTTGGAAAGCGGACTTCGTGAACTTTAAATGAAGCTTAAATCAGTCCCATCAGAGATATGCAATCGATGTGACGACCGTAAATTTTATAGTATTTTCTTGGCTCAACGGTATGCATTTATTTAAATTTTCGAAAATCTTTTGAAAATTCAATTCCCGCCGGAATCGATCGAACACTGTAAAATTTGTGATTTTTTTGAATTGATCTTAATCGGAGATTTTATTGGATTATATGATTCATGATTGGCGTTACATGTTGGTTTGGCTTCATTTGACCTAAGAATATTGGATAGGTATTTGTATGAAGTTTGTGTTATTTTTGGGAATAGAATTAATTTGAGATTAAGCAAAAATTATGAATTAGATATTTCTTAAGTGGGTTAGTAGTGATTAATGGAAATTCTAAAAGAGAAACCCAAACCCAAACCCAAACCCATTTGTGCTTGGGTCGGGTTAGCCTTAGTGGAGGTGGTTGAGAGATGGGTTAATGGAAGTGGTTGATGGATAACATTAATTGACCCCCATTAACTCAGTCCTTGTAAACCCAAGAGTCATCTTGAAAGTGGTAAAATCTGGAATTTTCTACTAAATCTAAGCCATTGGATTAAGGAGTGATCAATGGTGGAGAATGGTTCAAAAAGTCTATAAATAGGCTAGTAGGGGGGTGGTTTTGCTTAGTGCTCAAAGCCTTGAGCATTTTTTTTTCTCTCTCTCTCTCTCTCTCTTGCTCACTCTCATTATCCGGCCGACGGCAACCTTACTCCGGCGGTGGTCCGTGGTGGTTCGTGGTGGTCCAAGCAAGGTCGACCGGCGTGGTGTTGGTGCGGCATTGTCGAATTCAAGAGTGCTCGGGAAGTCTCGGTATTTTCAACCAAGTAGGATGCCTTTTTCCCATTACACTTCTTTTTGATAAAATGAATTGTTGAATGTTGATGCCTTGATGTTAAGTACTCATTTCTGGAATTTGTATTGCCGATCCTAGAATTGATATTCCCTCTTGTTTCATGACTCTATTGTATTTCAACTCAATCATTTCTACGTATGTTGACCAATGAAAATTGGATTTGGATTTTTATGTTAAATCTTGATCGCATGTGATAATGCTATTTGTATATCCATGCTCACTCTCTTGAGTAAAGATTTGATCTTTAGGCACTTTGGTGTATTTCCGTATTTCGTGTTCTATATGTATTATCATAGCTATTACTACTTGTATAATATCAACTAAATGGGTAATGGTATAATGAATGATAACTATAAGATTATTCCTTGTAAGATCTTGTCTCTGAGATATCAGTTCGTTTTATTGTCAGCGTGTTTTGAGATCTAATGTTGTCCGGGATTATATGATAGTATCACTTAAATAATGAGATAAGAAAGTGTTGTAGTAATCGGGTAGTAAAGATTACGAAAAGTGGAATCATAAACTGAGATTTTGGAACTATAAAGGCACTGTAAAAATCTTAAGAAAGACTAGATTAATGTATAAAAAAGACTAATAAGGAGTTACTACACTTTATACATTAGTAAATTATGTATGACATAGAAACTTGGTCTCGGCCAGGAGCAATCCTGCGCAGGCAGACTTCAGTAGAAAAATGATAACTAATTATACAGTAATCAGAAAATTAAGTTCTTTATCAATCTGGAAACTAGACATCAGAGGCTATCTAAGATAAAAATTTCATAGATTAAATCAAATTTTTCAGAACGTAGTAACCTGATAAAGAGAGCTGTTCTGTTTTGGACAGAACACAGTTTCTGACTTTAAATGACTTAAAATCATAATAAACCTAAGAAGCTTGAGAATAATTGATAATGAAGAATCTAATCAAGTCTAATATGATTTTATAAGACTCTAAGAACAGTAACCTTAAGGTCTTAGAGCCAAATAAGGTGTCTTATAATAATAGTCCCTTTGTTCTTCTCTTGGTCCATTTATGACTCAAGAGTAATCGAAGCTTGAATTCTAAGTCTCTGACGTGGTCTTCGTCAAAACGCGTCATTCTAAGTCGGGAATTATCAATTCTAGGGCTAGGTACAACTTTGTTGATAGCGAACTTGAACTTTTGGGAAATCATGTGGTGTGTCTCTTTTTAGTCGGGTCTCACTTGAGTTTCCAGACTAATTCATAATTTGATTTGGATTATGCTTTTCACTCCTATGAAGAGTCGGAACTTTAGAAAGTCTTGTTCTAAGCCTTTTGACAATAGGGCTAGTTGAATTATTTCTCCGCTAAGTAGCATTTAAAGCTCTTAGTCGGAATCATAGTATGCTCACAAGCCATTGCTAGATCTTGCGAGATCTCCGATTTATTGAACCTCTGTAGTTCAGCCGATGACGGCAACCGCGTGCGCTTAGATTGTATGACATAACGGAAGGTCTGCAATCTCCGCCCATTGTGCCCGTAAGCACCGATGGGGCCAGCATCCCTAGACGCATGGCAAGGTTCCTCTGAAGAACCTCTAGGATGTTCTGGTATTGATGAAGATTTGAGAGCAGAAATTGTACTTTGGCACTTTGGTTGTCCAATGCTTATTATCTTACCTTCACTACTTTATGAAAGTCTTTGAAGTATCTTTGACCTTAATGCGTCTTGAATGGCAGTTGGTTCCAGGTAAGTGATCTTAGTCCTTGTTGAACCTGAGTCTGTTAAACCATACATCTTTGGAGTCTTCTCTCTTTTTTTCCAGTGTGGGTTTTCTGTATCCTACTGGGTATTTCCTATGGAATACTCACGCATCCTCTGATGCAGGATTTAAGGTGGAGCAGAAGTGATGTTTTCCAGCGGCATGGTTTGATGTTGGAGCTTAGAAGACTCGTCTCTTATGTTTTGCCATTTGAACTTGCGGCCTGCGTGCCATTTGCTTTATGTTAAACTCTGTTTGTGGTTGTTAAGACATTTTCAGATATTGTAATAGATATTTAGATTTCCTTTATGTTATTCTACTTTTTGTAAGTAAATGTTGTTTAAGTCATGACGATCCTGCAAGTCCCATAATATTTAGATGGGATAAGCGTAGACTCGAGTATTCGGTCCGTCCCAGGTTTCCTACCCTATAACCGTCATTGGATTGACGCTTCCGCGTAAATTGGGTCTTGGAAATTTGGGGCGTGACAATCGAAGTTATGAATATTCAATCATTAGAATCGCGTTTTATCCCATTTCTGCGTTTTACTCTTATTTCCTACAAAAAACCAAAAACTATATTAAAGTAGCAATAATTCTAATCAAACACTAGCATAAATATAAGTTTAGGAGATAATAAAATGAATATTTCATATATAGATCACATAGCCAACAAATGAATGCTTTCAACGGAGAGTGGCTTCATCTAGTAGGCATTGTGGAATGGGAACAACAGAGGTGCCATGGAGTTTGGGAAACTGCGGGAGGGAAGTTGATGCAGAAGAAGTCATGAAGAGACTCGCCCAATTCCGCCATGAGGAGGATGCCACCATAGCACCAGCGGTGGCGGAGGGGCCAGGAGACCCAAAGAAACCAGTCACCCTCCTGCAATCTCAAAGTAGAAAAACTCAAATTACATTGATTTCCATCTCCTTCCCTCATCATTATAACACTGGTAATATTACCATAATCGCCAAAAGTTTTGTTCCTCAGTTGTAGACTCAGATACATTTTTAACAAATTCATTATTTAATTTGGCCTTTTCCTAAAAAATTTATCTATCTCTCTCGCTTAAAAAACAAAATGCTTAACAAAACCTTGCTTATATATCGCTCAAAAGAATGTCATTCAACTAGTCAATTTCATTTTGAGCAGCCTCCTCAATGTCAAACTCAAACCCTTTGATATCTCAGGAGTCTGGTTGGAGTCTTAGATGATAGGATATTGTGAAATGCCAAAAACGTTTATTCATGATGCCTATCCGGAGAATGGATTACCAGCTCGCCGATATATCGGCGATGTATCGGAGCCCAGCCGATACACCGATACTACCCAGTATCGGATTTTTGAAATTTTCCAAATATCGCCGATATATCGGCGATATAGTTTCGGACCGATATATCGGCAATATAGTTTCGAACCGATATATCTTTATTTTTTTTAAAAAAAATTATTTTAAAAAAAATTCAAATTTTTTTTTTTAAAAAAAAAAACTTTCATGTTTGTTTCCTATCCTAATATGCATATTTTGAAATCTATTCTTTGTCTAAATTAGTATAACACATTTTAGAAGTTAGATTGTGTAAATATATGGTAAAAATTAATTTTTGACGACCGATATTTTTTTATACAATATCTCCGATATTTCGTCTCTTTGGCCTACCGATATTTTACCAATATCCGATACGACATTCCATGATCTGGAGGCAAATTAGGTAGTCAACTTTCTCGCCTTCTTCGCAGCTTTTAGTGGAAAGTCAAGTTTTGTTACCAAACCTTGTTGGGTTCATTCCTCTTTATGGTTTTTTTGTTCTAGACAAGGCTGATGTATGAGGTAATTATACTTGTTTTTTGGTTTTTGTTTATTAGGAGTTTGTGGCCCTTTTTTCCGTTGCTTTTGTGCATGGAAAGATATCTCCATATTTTGTACCCGCTGCCTTTAATCTTCAGGTAGAGATCCTTCCCTAAACCCCCACCCAACTAATGTGGTTTTTTCCCACAAAAGAAAAAACAAAAAACATTTCATGCAGTGCCTGGTTGTTAATAGCCTTGCTCAAGTACAAAATTTGGTTTGTGACTCATCGGTAAGATTTAAAAAAAAAACAAAGAAAAAGGCAGTACTACTTCAACGCATACTAGGATCTTGATCACGTTGTGAATACGTATGTGCTAGTTTGTTCCTGGTATTGTTTCCTTGACAAATATCCGCACAGTCCAACAATAGGTACCAAACCCACAAAAACTAGTAGTTGAGGTTCAAAAGTTTTGCCATACACGTAGGTTTATTTCATAATGGTTTTCATGCCAAAGGAAAATTTGTACTTTGCGAATTACTTTGCCGTACTGAAATACCGATCTCGCCATTAATTATGAAATTAACACTCAAATAGTTATTTCATTAATCCGTCGTCAGCTTGCTCTTACCCCTTCTCTCGCTTGCCAGACTCTCTCAATAAGTGGCGGAAAATGTTCCATTTCCAGACCCAGCCGATCCCTTTCTCTTTTGCCATACACGTGGCCTGAACAATGCTTGCACCAGCACCACTTCTTAAAAAATGGGTTCTACAGGAAGTGGGTTGCCCAACACCTCCAACGTTGGAAGAGCCAAACAGCCCTTAAGTTTGGTGATATTTTTGTATATAATTAAAATTGGGGGGCAACCCCTTCCATTATAACTGAAGAAAGAATTTACAAAACCAAGGACTGAACAATCTTCTGCAATTTTTTTTGACAGATGAAAAATGTTGCGAAGCACTCCAAGTAGGGAGGATGATTAGGTCCTGTTCTATGCGGTAAATGTAATTTATTTTTAATGAGGAAATGTACATTTTCCATTATTGCGTTCATGGTCACCGACCATGTAATTGTAATGGTCTGTATTTCGTAATCCATCCAATGGAAAACAAATCAAGGATTTGACGCTTCATATCTTTAAAGGTTATGTAGATCTCAATGTCCAATCATCAAAATTCAGTCAATAGTTGCAGCATGTTGGACACACTACACTAAATTTCTATACAAGTCCTGCCGACATATCTCAGTAGCATCAAGAGAAGATATGTCAATCTTGCTATTAATTTTTTTGTGCTTGTGATACTCTATATAAACCTTGTGCTTTGCCCTCCGAATGCCATCCCCAGCTAGCTTTGTTTTCCATTACGTTTCCTCATGCTCCTTTTTACTAACCATACAAAAAATGTTTCCTTTCAACACCTTTTCCTCCCATGTGCATCTTCTTCGCTTCAAAAAAACCCTCTCCTATTTCTCCCCGAAATCCTTATGATATTGATTGTGCAATTTCCTTTGAGTCTCCAACTAGAGGAGTAGAGTTGACACCAACATCTGGAGCCAAACCGAGTGTGTCCTTGCTTGCTTTCTCTTCTGTAAGCAAAACCTGCAGCCAGGAGGGTGGGAGCAAGGATCATGGAAGGAAAATGATGGTGGAATTCAGCAACTTTGAAGTCCATGGTTCCTTTGAGCAAGTGATGTCGAATATCATAAACAACAACTTCAGAGCAGAGTCCATGGAAAAGGATAAGCTTGCAACTTTGAGAGCATGGCTAGATTGGAAAGTAAATGATGTGGGAGCTATAAAAGATATGCTGAAGAGGGAACATGAGCAAGAAGGCTGTGACAGAGTTGTTGGAATGTATACCAGAGCAGCCTGTTCCAGTGTTTGAAAGCTCACCTCAGTGGGTCCTTAAATGCCTTCCTCATCCCACAATGTTGGTGCCATGGATGACTATCTCAGTGGTTGTAGGATTGAGCCAAAAGATGGTGCGACTGACGGTAGTTTTGATTTTTTGCAACTTTCAAAATGTCTTCACCTCTGGCCGGGTGAAGATGGAGCTGCCTTCAATCCAAGAGGATAATTACTATTACGTCTGTAATATTCACATCAGTTGTTGTGTGTACCATAATATGTAACATTACAGTTATACTGGAATGAATGCCCACTCTCTCTCTCTCTGGTAATTGAAAGTTGTTTTTTCTTAAGCCACCGAGAAGGGTGGGGGGTTAGGTGGATCCCACACCAGCTTATTAATAATTAAAAACTACAAGGTGGGGACAAAAGCCTGACCCCAAGACTAACTGACAAATTGACAAAAAATAAATACCAAACAAATTGGAAGTTGTATTAAGGGTTTGGTTCGTGAAAAATCCAGAACATCTACAGAAAAATCTATCTTTACTGTAGATTCCCGGATTTTTCACTAATTAGGTTGACAAAATCCACTTTCACTGTAACAGGCTGATTTTAGATTTTTCACTAACCGAGCCTGATTAATGAAAAATCATGAAATCTACAGTGAAAGTGGATTTTTCAGTGGTTGTTCTAGATTTTTCACAAACCAAACGGCTCCTGAGAAGTAAATTAGGGAAACAAGAAAAGCTACGTGAAGACCCACCTCACAAAAAAGGAACCCACTAGCCATGCTCTTTCTCACTAAAAGTTTTGACTTTCATATTTACTTTGTTGATACACCTGTAAGCTATTGAATCTAGAAGTACATAACCCTAGAATGGAGTTGTTGTGCATTCGGAAGAGTGAGGCGTCTGCAGCGCCTATCTGTTCCTGTCATCTCCCAGCTCGGGAGAAATGACCAGTCGAAAACCACCCACACGGCGGAAAACCAGTCTTACGAGGCTCACAAGAACGAAATTTTTTTTGGGTAAGTAAATAATTTATGGAACAAAAGAACCCTGAAGGGAATAAACTTACAAACAGAAGACTAAAAGCCTCAAGCTACTGCCTAGGCTAAAAAAATAAATTGAGGCATTAATTACAACCAGAAATCTGCAAGATATGGACAATGAAGAAGCACTTGGTCTTTGAAATTTAGAGCCTTGGCTTGAAATTGCAACCTGCCGATGCAGTCAAATGTTCTGGATTCGAACCAGTCCCATAAAAAATCCTCCCATTTCGCTCATACCAAATGGAGAAGTAACAAGAAATTAAGATTGAAAAGCAGCCCTCCGTACTTAATTATCTTTACTGCCTAAAGAAGTTCCAAACTGCTTTACATGAAAACTTGCCCATACGAGAAAGCCACCCAATAGAGTAATAATCATGGCTGGGAAATCGGAGTCATAGAGCTAAGAAACACTAAAGCTTCCCTCGGTGGTAGTTTATTATCATTGAAACTCCAAACCCCATCAACAATACAATCCGCAATAGAGTCTTGCAAATTTCCTTCAAGATAAGGAATAGTGCGGTGGCAAAATCTGAGATAAAGCTGATAATGATCCAACCACGGGTCTGTCCATATGAAGGTGGACTTCCCATCTTCAATCTTGTAAAAACAGCCTTGCAACATTAAATCTCAATGAGAGAATTTTACTCCAAGCATGGACCGATGGATTGAAAACTGTCCAAATAGAAGCATTATGAATATACACTCCATGATTCCACTTTACCCATAACTCTCCTTGTAGTGAAGGACACGCCAAAAATCTTGGCATGCCCGGCGTGATTAGCATCATAGACTCCCATTAAGACAAGGCCACTGTCATATCCCACATTTTTAAACTCGGGATGGTTCAGATTTTTTAACCCGATTCAAATTTATGTTGATGGATATCCATTGAATCTTTTATGACCAACGGTGAGTTTTAATCGTCAGAATCTGTTGTAACCGACAGATTTGACATATGGCGATTTAGATGACACATGTCACTCTCAAATAACACGTGTTTCACACACAGATTGACATGTGTTATGACACATATGACACGTGGACTAGTCCATGTGCTCTTGATATACATAGAAATTGGGTTTTTCCTTTTATACATACCTCTTAAATCGGTTACATGTCTAAGGAATGAGAAAAGAGCAGAGGAAAAAGGAGAAGGGCGCATAGGTAAAGAGGAGCGAAGATCGACTCCACATGCACCAAAGGTCAGATATCGTACCCTCTTCATCTCGATTTATGATTTCTTTATATTTTAATTTATATTCCATCGATCGGCGGCAAAAGCAACGGCACTGACCAAACGGCGACACCACAACGGAAACGAGATGTAGGCCGAATCCCCACAGCACTAGCCGACTGGCCATTCTACGGCGGAGCAGTTAGACGGAACATCATCACTGTGTTGTTCTAGTCATAAGCAGAAGAGAAGAGGGAAAAAAAGGTGGTGGTGATGGGGGTTGCATGCAACAACTTAAATATTATTTACCCAAGCGCATGTAGTGAAGTAATAAAGTTTACTTGGTGACTCTGAGGTCGATCCACGGGGAAAGCGTATATAGAAAAATTAGAAACTACAATTTACTAGTTGTAACTAAATTAAAAAGTTGGATTTCTTTAGAAAATAATTTCTTAATAAATTAACGCGATTAAAATCTAGGCATCATAAGAATGATGTTGTTGTTTTAATTAATCTTCTTAATTTTACTCACAAGTGTACGAATCATATTTGGAGTACAGTCGTACAATTTTACGAGGTCGAACCCACAGGGACTTGTATGGCAAAAATCTAATCGAACCCTAACTAAACCCTTGAATTAATTATGAATTTTTTAGAGATTGACTAACTAACTAACAACTAATTAAATTAATTAACGAAATAAAAATATGAACATTATCAAATTAACAAACTACTAAGGCTTGGGAATCAGCATGCAGTAATTTATATAGAATCCTAAACTTACAATCATTTATCATTCTCCAAAATACTCGTAACAATCTAGAATCGTATTCACGTTGTTATGGAAGATTTTATTTTAATGTACAATTACTCATACAAAAATTTACCCTTTTATGATATTTAAATTAACAACTCAAATCACTAGATGTATCCACTTACGAGTAAATCACAACTAGTATCCAATTTGTTATTTAACCAATTAAAACAAGCATGCACTGACACAAACATTATCGCACAATTCTAGGAGAAAATATCAACTTTCACAAGTACAGAATTCTCTACATTTACTACAGCCTCATCCTAGCCTTAGCAACTAATCTAGCCAATCATACTAATAAAAACGCATGCAAAATTAATAGAATTCATTTCCATAAAAATCAAAATTACTTCCAAGATTTTTGAATTAAGAAATAACTGCCATCAAACAATTGGGCACAGAACTAATGCAGCAATATTGACTGAAATGTAAACAGAATAAACAAAACAAAACCTGGAACTGCAATGTCATAAATGCTCTTGACCCTCTGTTTTCAGCACAAGTCGAACAACTTGATATAGATTTCGTTGCAGCAACAATAATAACCAAAAAAAAACAGAAAGAAAGAAAGACAAAATTTTGAACTGGAAAAATATGAAAAAAACTTTTCTGGTCATCTCTCCCCCCATTTCCTCTTGGTTGCTCTGTTTTTATAGATGAATTGCTAATAGTCACCCTTTCCCAAATTAGCAATTTTCCAAACCAATTTCGTGCAGAATCAAAATCTTCCCTTTAGCCGGCTTCCAAATCAATTGATTTGTCCGTCAAATTGCTTCCAATCCCGTCCAATTTTGTAGTAAAAATACCAACTTTGAGCTCTCTCGAAACAAAACCGAAGCACCCATATATATAGCCTTCCCGATTCAAACCAAATCAACTCTTCTTTACATCTTCAATCGAATTGAAAATTGGGCGCTTACCATTTTGATCCAAATCTGCAAGTGAAGCTTCCCAATTTGGTTCAGATTTTTTACGCACTTGATCTCAGCTCTTGGGTCACTTTGGCAGTTCAAAACTCACCTAATGGCTTTACTTTGGCCGTTCCATAGTCCAAGCACTTGAACCTACATAAATAAAATTTGCCCCATGATCTATATATGAAATATGTATTTTATTATCTCCTAAAACTTATGATTATGCTAGTGTTTGATTAGAATAACTACTACTTTAATATAGTTTTTGGTTTTTGTAGGAAACAAGAGTAATACACATAAATGAGGTGAAAAGTAACTTAAATTATTAAATGATCATAACTTCATGTACAAATTTCGGATCGGACTGATTCAAGCTCCATGTTAAAGTTCAAGAAGTCAGCTTTCCAACGCCACCAACTATGTGCAATTCGGAGTTCTGAGTAAAAAGTTATAACCATTTAAATTTCATGAACAGTAACCACAATCGATCGGCTATCAATGCGATCGATCGCCTCAGCCGCAAAAGCAGTATACTGAAGGAAACGATCGATCGGGCATCAAAACGATCGATCGTATCTACTGAAATTTTTTAATCATGCAAGACAGTAACTACGATCGATCGGTATTATACGGCGTCGATCGGCAAAGCGATCGATCAGAGGAAATAACGAAGGAATTGCGATAGATCGGATAGCGAACGATCGGCAATAAGGAGCGATCGATCGCCGTGTGCGGAAAACCGAAATAAGACCTATTTCGACTCGGAATTAGAAGGGGACTTCGTGGTTTCTCTTCATTCTTATAAATAGGCCATATAGGAGGACGTTTTGGGCACCAGAGAACATACCTTGGAGGCTAGAAAGGAGCAAGAGAAGGAGTCTTTTGGAGCAAAGAAGAAGAAGGATTCATGACGATGGATCTACACAAACAGGCTTTTCTTTTCTCTCTTTCTATGTGTAACTAAATTCCTTGTCAAGGCTTAATGAAGCCCTAGATGTGTATTGCTACTCTTGATAGTTTAATTCTATAAAGTTGATTATGATTCATGCTTAATGCAATTTCATGAGTATTCTTTTGAGTGCTTGATCATAGACTTGATTGATTATGAATGGAATTAGATATTGTGATTGATTTTATGCCCGATCAAGGATAAGATTAATTACATTATAATAGAGTAGTGGTTGATTCTATGCCCGATTAAGGATAGGATTGATTACACAATAGTGGATGAACTTTCGTGTCCGATCAAGAACGTTAGTGAATTCAATAGTAATTCATGTGTCCGATCAAGAACACGAATTACCATATCATGTCAATGTATGCTTAATAATAATTGAGAGTAGTAATTGTATGTCTAGTGGTGGATTCATTGCCTTGATAATTCTCTGCATTGATTAAAACTCAACTTAGTAGTTAAAGTTCATAGCTTTATTCAGATTAAACAAAAACTGCAACTTTCTTCTCTTGAATTTGGTAAAAGATTAATCCGTCCCTGAGGTTCGACAACCCTTTAATACTCACCATAGTACAATTGCCTTGTGCACTTGCAAGGGTTTTAATTTTAAACAATCACCCCACATTAGACGCACTAAATAATTCATAAAATTATGGAACACATGTAAATTGAGCAATTTAGAGCGCATTAATTATTTAATTCCTAAATACTAAACTAATTACTAGTAACCTACTTTATTCTTTATTTTAACTAGAAAATATGACTAACAAATAGGTAAAAAGGTATATAAAAATATGCATTTTTTCATGTGTAACAAATGAAAACCAAGAAGTGGTTATGTAAAAATCATCCTACCTTTCTGTAAAAATTTCTTCTCACTTTAGTGAATTCGATTCCTACACGAATGTCACTTCACCTCACTTCACCTCTCCAAACAGCAACGAAAAGAGGAAGATGAAGGGAAAGAGAGAGCTGAGAGGGGACGTGAGAGAGGAAGAATAAACCACGAAGAGAAGGAAAGGGGACTGGTCGGCCATTAAGTAAGGGTCGGCCAGCCCAAATCCTGATTTCAATAGGATTAGGTTTTCCTAATTTGACTAGGACTCACTTTAACTTTTAATGTAACTTCTATTTGATCTCCACCATTCATTATTCACGTTCTCCTCATACCCTTTAGTGTCCAGTCATCATTGGCACCCAATTGGTTGGGATACCAAATCCAAATCTAACTATATAACCACCTTCCAAGTCTATCGTAACTCTAAAATAAGTAACTGCCTAACTAACTAGGACTCTCCCGTCGCCCCTCCTATAGTGGTGTCTCTTCCTATTGGTTGCCTCTGATCACAAGAATCTTGACACCTTTATCCTATCTGGTGCCTAGTCTTGGAAGTGTCCAGTTCGGATAGAACTCTCAGCACACTCTTGAGTCACAATCACTTTCTACTATTACTGTTCAGTAACTAAGAGACTCTCATCCTTATCGTGAATCACTTCTAATCACTCAATATAACCATCCAAAAGATCTTGATTCTCTCATCCATACGTGGCGCCCAGATGACCTAGCGTCCAGGTAAGTCTGACGCCCAGTAATTGGTTACACGAAAATGTTGCACCCCACTCTACTTAGCACTGGCGCCTAGCCTCACCCTGTCGTCAGGCTCTTCTCTGACCCTGGCGCCAGGCTCAGCCTCAGTGCCCGGGACTCCTTAGTCAACCGAGTGTTCTACAAAACACGTTCTAATGCAACAAATGAAATGAAACACAAATCAAAACATATCATTCACAAAACATTAAATTGAAACTCAATTTTCCTAATTTAGGTCGATCATATAAAATAATTTTTTTAATGATTTTTTGGTCGTTACATAATCTGAACGGCTCTTCACTTAAAAAGCAAAACCAATAGTCTTCTAGGATGTACGGGATTTCAATGTTTTAAATAAATTAGCTATTTAAAACCGGCCAACATATCCTTAACCATCGGATCTTTGATCTCTTTGCATTAAAATCCATTTGACGCACAATAACTCAATAAACCACAACTCGAGCTCATGAAACCTATATAAATAAACATAAACTTAATTTAGACGCATAATAAAATATAACTATATTAAATCTAATTATTGCATCTAAATAAATCAATTAAGTGCAATTATTTATTAAATTCCTTATTACCAACATAACACTGATAATCAATATTTATCCTTATTTTAACTAAAAATTATGACTAACATATAGGTAGAAAGGCATATAAAAAAGTGTATATTTTGTATATATCACAAACAACTAATCAACATGAAGCAGTACACCAATTTTAAAAGCTTACGTAGGATCTATTTTTTTAGTGACAACAAAACATGAGTAAGACACAACTGATTCTTAAAAGTACAATAAAATTAAATTGACTGGAAATAAAATTGCATTCAAAGGCATGGATATTGCACACTACAGAAATTATACAATTTCATAGAAATCCGGAACATACATTTCATTCAAATTTCTTCCACATGATGTCTAACTATGAAAATGAGAGCACATGCAAGGCTATAACCTTATGAGAGCTCTACGAATGACAATTTCTGCATGTAAATCATTGACATCTCCCTACAAGCTCAAAAGTGAGCACAAAGGCATTTGGTTCGAGTTCCCAAAGCCACAACTTGCAAATCTATATAGAAAGTTAGATGGCCAAATCACTTCCTATATATTGTCCAAATACAAAGATATTAAGAGAACTCGCTCTAGTAAGGCCTAAAACTACCAAGAGTAAATTTGAGAAAACCAAACAGATACGGTTGTGAGCTGTGGTAATAAGAATTTGACTTTAGCTACAGCTTGATTAGTAACTTTGAAACTTAGAACAAGTTAGTGCATTAAGAGTGAAGATAAAAAGGTTTTATTGACATATGAGGAAATTAAGGAGAGATAGCACTGATATTTTGAGCATTTATTTAATAAAAACTGTAGTAGTGAGAAAGATATTGAGTCTACTCCCGTTAAAGGTATAACTTATTTTAAGAAATTCTTCATAAAGAAACTAGGAGTTGTGTTAAGGAAGATGAGGAAAGGCAAAACTCTATGACCCAATGGAATTCATATTGAAGTAGGGAAGGCTCTAGAGGTGTTGGTTTAACTTGGTTGACTAGTTTGTTTAATATTATCTAGAAGTCTAAGACGATGACAAAGGAGTGGAGGAGAAATACACTCATACCCTTGTATAAAAATAAAGAGGACTTCCAAAGTTGTGCTAATTATAGATACATAAAACTTATGAGGCATACTATGAAGTTATGAAAGAGATTAGTAGAAGATATTTTCGAAAAATAACTAAAATAACAAAGAATCAATTTGGTTTCATGCAAGAGAGGTCAACAATGGAAGCTATTTTTTTGTTACAAGGGAGAAAGCTCATTTGAAAAAAGGCAATACCCCAATTAATAGAAAGGTATAGGGATAGGAAACAAGACCTCTATATGATCTTTATAGATTTAGAAAAAGCCTACGACAGTGTGCCGAGAAAGCTCATTTGAAGTGTTTTGAAGAAGGGAGTCATAAGAGGTTATATAGATATTATAAAAAATATATATGAGGGGGTTGTAATTAGTATACATACAATGGGGGGAACCAAGGTGTTTCTGGTTATGGTATGTCTTCATCAAATGTTAGCTTTAAGTCCTTATCTTTTCAGTTTAGTTATTGATTAACTAAGTAGACGTATAGAAGTTAGTGTAGCTTGGTGTATATTTTTTACAAATGATGTAGCTTTAATTGATAAAGTACGTTTAAATACAAAACTAGAATTATAGAGGAAGACTCTAGAATCTAAATGTTTCAAAATAAGTAGGACTAAGACAGAGGACATGGAACTTAATTTTAAGGAAGGTAGAACTATAGGTAGAACCTTAGTTGAAATAGATAGGTAAGAAATGTTAAGGTGTGAGTAATTCTGTAACTTAGGATTCATTATCCATAAGGAATGAGATATTGATAGTGATATTGTCACGCCCTGGCACTGCCCGACCCGAACCGAACCCGGTCCAGCGCACGGGGGCGACGGTCTTAGAAAATGGTTAAAGAGATAGCGGAAGACTTATTCCCCACCAACGGGCAGTCTAACTAACAGAGTTACGCACAGCTTTGAGCAAGAGTAGATAAGTAAGACAAAAGTGGAGTTTAACTCTAAATTAGTCCACAAATCTTAAACCAGCATACTGAAATCCAGAGCCAACACACAGGGCTCGAAAATAAAAGTCTAGAATAGATCTGAAACACATAAGATGAACACAAGTCTGAACAAGTACCAGCATACATAATGTTCCATACTCAAACGGAGTAAATCGAAAAAACATAACAAAATCTAGGGGCTTCCACGCCTAATCCCATGCTCTCACCGACCATTCCTCATACAGAGGGTCCTGTCCATCTGCATGTCACGCTACGCAGTCCCAAAACAAAACAAGGAAAGTGGGGTGAGTATAAAAACTCAGTAATAGTTTTGATAAAATCATCAATAACCAGGAAACATAACGGCATGACAACATAGCAATTAAGATCCAAGATTTACATGATACACTATTTTCTGATCATACATTCAAATCACATAAACCTGCATAATAATGTCTCATTCACACACTTTTCGATCGTGGATTCATATCACATAATCCAGCGTAATAATGTCTCTATCACATACTTTCTGATTATGCATTCATATCACATAGACCTGGTATCTCAATCACATACTTTCTGATCATGAATTCATGTCACATAGACCTGCATAACATTGTCTCAATCACTTATTTTCTGATCATGCATTCATATTCCATCTCATTCACCCTACACGACAACGCGTCAAATACATGATACACAATCATGCATAGCATTCATAACACACATGCACCAACACAAATGGTGAATGCCTCCATCAAAGAGTAAACACATGTGTTACCACAAAGGCGGGACACAGTCAAGGCCACGAAGGCATATCATGGTCCGATTTCCACATAGGAAATGTAAGAAGGTTGGGGTTGTCGGCCCCTAGAGCTGCTCGCCCTGGACGATCCTTGCCAAGGATGTTCGATTCCCACACAGAGAACCTAGAGCAGGTGTGTTCGCCCAAGGACATCTCCTATGGTGGGGGAGAGCCCGAATTCCCACACAGAGAACCCTAGAATACATGGTAGCTAGTGCACTAAGTGTACCACTATGGATGCTCAAGTCCAAATGACAATCTTAGTAATCTCATCCGCAAGGCAAGTACATAACTCGCCCCCCATATATCTCAATGTAACTAGACTCAACCCGGGGAGTATGCATGTTCCACATAGGACTGAAACAAAAAACGTGTTCTTTCGGGCCAACCAAGTTCCGATAAATTCACCGACCGATTAATCCGGCATGCAATCTCAATCATTGCATTCAATTGATCAATTCCGGTTAAGCAACGGAAATCATCATTCATGACGTACTATACATGATGCATGATATCGTGATACATCCGTGAGCAAGACCTATGTGGGTTCCAACATATGGAACGTGCTCCCAATCCATCCCCTCATGCATCATAATCATGGTATAATTCAACTACAATTTCATAATAGACTCCTCATATGTGTGTGTATTCATGCATATTCTAATCACATGGCCAATGTTTTGATATAAACTCATTGAACAATACACGTATGCTTAAACACATTCAAAACCATGATTCCCAACTAAAATCAAAGCAAATTCCACCATAAAACTTAAACCCAACCATGTGAAATTGAAGACTCACTCATACAAGAATGATTCTCTTCTATACATTAAGCCATAGCATGATCACATCAATTCCCAACAAACAATACGCAATGTAAGAGAATACAAATCATCATCTACCATATAATATCATTGCTGGAAACATGCTTTAATCACAAGAATTCCATCATGAGGTAATTCAATATCAACATGCATCATTATCAATATGTAATACACACAACACTTAACATAATCCATAAACTTTCATCATCAATTTCATACTTCCAGTAGCCTACTTTCAACAAACACATCTCCCATAACCATTTTAATCATTAAATAGAGTAAAACATTGAAATTTGCATTAGCTTAAAAATTTCCGAACAGCCGATCAATTGGCCATTCAAGCATGATCAATCGCCGTCCATCTTCTTCTTTTCAAAAAACCCAAAACCGAGACACCATGAACACGACTTAAAAGCTTCATACATGGTCTCAAACACTATAAAAAATACATCAAACCTTCTAGACCACTAACTTATACCATTTTAAGATAAAACCCTAAAAAATCAAGGCAAGATATTAGCATTTATTAAACCTACCATTAGATACCTAAACAAGCAAAACCCATTCCAATAATGTCATGAAAACAAACTTTTTACAACCTAAAGCAGAGATTGAAGAACCCATTGCCTTTCCTTGTTGAGAATGAACTTTCAACCTCCTCCAACACCTTCCAAAAACAGAATCTTATGTTAATATACAACTAATCTCGATTTAGCTTTGAAAATCAAAAGTAAACCCTAGATCTAGAGCTTTGGAAACATAAAAATAAGATTTTGAAGATTAGGGCTTGTAAAAGAGAGGTAAAACAGTGATTTTATGCTTTCAAAATGGATTGAAACAATGAAGGAAGTCAATATTAATAAGGGTATTAAGAAAAACTAAAGAGAAAGCAAAGATTAAGCTAACTTACCTCTAATTCTTTCCCTTTTTGGCCTAATGGGGAATAAGCTCTAAATCTCTTGGCCAAGCCTATTCCCAATTTGGGAAATGGCAGAGCACTTTCCTTTTATAAAAAGGGGTTGGGGTAAACCTAAGTGAAATGTGGGATAGAAATAGAGTTTTTGACTAAAATTGGGAAATTTGGTAATTTAACCCAAAATTATATGCAGAAAAATTCTGAAAATTTTTATAGTATCTTCCTTTGATTTACGGGACATTTTGATCATAAAAATTTAATTTCGTTCGGTGGGGCCCATAGGGGTCCCGCCAAACCCTAATTTTCGGAAAATTGGTGAAAATCAGAAAAATTCCAACAATTCAGATTTTATCCAAAATCACTTATAACTCATGATTGTGAAGTTGGTTTTGATTAAAACCTTTATAAACCCTATTTATTTTAAAAAACAACTAAATTTAATCAGAAACGCTTAAACCACACGATAACCGATGAATAACATTAAAATAAACTGGTTCAAGATGAGGGTCCTTACATCCTCCCCCTCTTAGGAATTTTGGTCCTCCAAAATTCGCTGGAGGTCAGCGACGAAAAGATGAGGGTACTTCTTTCTGATCTTGTCCTCCGTTTCCCACGTGGCTTCCTCGACCCTGTGATTCCTCCACAACACCTTCACGAGTGGAATTGCCTTTTGCCAAAGTACCTTCTCCTTATAATCCAGAATCTGAATAGGTACCTCCTAGTAGGAAAGGTTCTCCTGGGGCTCCAATGGCTAGAAATCCAAGACATGAGTAGGATCCAACTCATACTTTTGAAGAAGTGAGACGTGGAATACATTATGGATATCGGCCAATCAGGATGGGAGTGCTACTCGATATACTGTGGCGCCAATCCACTCCAAGATCTCAAATGGCCAAATAAAACGAGGTGATAACTTCCCCCATCGTCCGAATCGAACCACACCGCGGGTCGGAGAGATCTTAAGGAACACATGGTCACCGACTCCAAACTCCAACTCCCGCTGTCTCCTATCGGCATAACTCTTCTGACGGCTCTGGGCTGTTTGCAACCTCTCCCGGATGAGGCGTATCTTCTCCACTGACTGCTGGATAAGATCTGGGCCAGTGAGATGGTGCTCCCCAACCTCACTCCAACATAGAGGTGATCAGCAAGGGTGCCATCTTGATGCTCGCTTGGTAGCTATTGTTATAGGCAAACTCAACCAGTGGCAAATGTTATTCCCAACTTCCTTTCCACTCGAGGATACATGCTCGGAGCATATCTTCAAGCATCTGGATGGTCCTTTCGGACAGTCCATCTGTCTGAGGGTGATAGGCGGAGCTGAGATGTAGAGATGTGCCCAAAGCACCCTGAAAGCTCTGCCAGAACCTCGAAGTGAAATGAGGGTCACGGTCGGAGACGATAGATACAGAAATCCCGTGTAATAGCACAACTTCCCTCATATATAGGGCAGCCAAGGCATCCAAAGGAGTAGTCATTCTGATCGCGAGGAAATGAGTGGACTTCGTAAGTCAGTCGACAATCACCCATACCGCATCATGACCACCCGGTGACTGTGGCAATCACGAAACGAAATCCACGGTGACATGCTCCCATTTCCACTCCGAAATCGGAAGTTGTTGTAGCAAACCACCAGGATGTCGGTGCTCTGCCTTGACTTGCTGGCACACAAGGCATTTGGACACGTAGACCGCGATGTCTTTCTTCATCCCTTTCCCCCAAAATGTGCTCTTCACATCGTGGTACATCTTCATTCCACCAGGGTGGATAAAGAACTTAGAATGATGCGCCTCCGATAGGATATGCTCCCTCAACTCCATGGAGTTCGGCACACACCATTGACCCTTATACACCAAACTCCCGTCGGCCTTTTCCTTGAAGCCCAACACTGCCTTCTCCCTAAGCTTGGCCTTAAGAGCTAGAGTCTCCTCATCACTTTTCTGAGCTTTGACCACGTCATCCACCACACTAGAGCTGATAGAGAGGTTAGCAAACTAGCTCCTTGTGTCCTCCAAAGTCAATTCTGGCCTTAGCTCAATGCCGTCCTCATAGAGGAGCCACTCACAAACTCGCATGCAAGC
Organism: Houttuynia cordata; assembly: GCA_039654745.1. NCBI lineage: Eukaryota > Viridiplantae > Streptophyta > Magnoliopsida > Piperales > Saururaceae > Houttuynia > Houttuynia cordata. Next base: position 32,603,039 of record CM077502.1, read on the forward strand.
CATCGTAGTGGCTGATTTCCGACTCAAAGCATCCGCCACCACGTTTGCTTTACCGGGATGATAAGATATCATGAAATCATAGTCCTTCAAGAATTCCAGCCACCTCCTTCGCCTCATATTTAGATCTCTCTGGGTGAATAAGTACTTCAAACTCTTATGATCAGTCAATACCTCAAACTTCTCACCATAGAGATGGTGCCGCCAAATCTTTAATGCAAATACTATAGCCGCCAATTCCATGTCATGAGTGGGGTAATTCCGCTCGTGCACCTTAAGCTGTCGAGATGCATAAGCTGCCACTCTCCCATGCTGCATGAGTACACAACCCAAGCCGCGAAGTGAAGCATCACTATAGGCCACATATCCACCACTCCCAGAAGGCAAAGTCAAGACCAGTGCTGAAGTCAACTTCTTCTTTAGCTCTTGGAAACTCTCCTCACAAGCTGAGTTCTACTCAAACTTCTCATTCTTCCTGGTCAACTTGGTCATAGGACTTGAGATGCTAGAGAAACCCTCGATGAAACGGCGGTAGTACCCGACAAGTCCTAAGAAACTGAGAACCTCCGATGCACTCTTCGGTTGTTCCCACTTCAACACGGCTTCGACTTTAGAGGGATCAACTACCACATAGTCTCCCGATATCACATGACCAAGGAACTGCACCTTCTTGAGCCAAAACTCACACTTGTCAAACTTTGCAAAGAGTTGATGCTCCCGTAAAGTTTGCAAGACAATCCTCAAATGTGTTTCATGCTCTTCCTCATTGGCTTAATAGATCAGAATATCATCCACAAATATAATCACAAACCGATCAAGATAAGGCCGAAAGACTCGGTTCATCAAGTCCATAAATGAGGTTGGTGCATTAGTAAGACCAAAAGGTATCACCAAGAACTCATAATGACCATATCGGGTACGGAAGGCCGTCTTCACCACATCATCAGGACAGATTCGGAGTTGGTGATAACCCGATCTCGGATCAATCTTGGAGAAAACCTGAGCCTGCTGCAATTGGTCAAACAAATCATCAATTCTAGGCAAAGGGTACTTGTTCTTGATGGTTACCTGATTAAGCATCTGGTAGTCGACACACAACTGCAGAGAACCATCCTTCTTCCGAACCAAGACTGGTGCAGCCCAAGGAGATACACTCGGTCTGATATACCCCTTATCCATAAGATCATGCAGCTGATCCTTAAGCTCTTTAAGTTCGGCTGGAGCCATACGATAGGGAGCCTTAGAAATAGGAGTAGTGCCTGGAATAAGATCAATGCAGAACTCTATCTCCCTTTCCGGTGGCAAACCCATCAATTCACCAGGGAAGACATCAGGAAACTCCACCACAACACGAACAGAATCCAGGGTAGGTAACTCCATGTTCAACTCCGTAACACTAGCAAGGAAAGCCTAGCATCCCTTATCGATCCACTTCTTGGCCTTGAAGTATGAGGCCAAAAACTTGCCACTAGGACGCTTCACCCCTTGGAATATAAAAGGCTTAGCTCCTGTCAACTAAAACTTCACCTTCCTTCCTCGGCAGTCTACATGCTCATGGAACTTGGTCATCATATACATGCCTAAGATCACATTGAAGTCAATCATAGGTAGTAATATCAAATCCACGTGCAACACATGCCCATCAATCGCCATAGGAATCATCTCCACAGACTCTTCCACCCGCATAGAGGACGAAGGCATAGACACATGTAATGGAACATGCAACAGCTTAAAATCAACCCCCATCTCAACGGCAAAACATGGGGAGACAAAAGAATGAGAAGAGCCAGTGTCAAACAATATTCTAGCATAATGGGAGGCAATGAGGATTGTACCTTCCACCACGCCGGATGAGTTGGCCTCCTCCTGCACCGAAATAGAAAAGACTCTCCCATCATTAGCCGGCTTCTTCCCCATAGTATCTTGCTGCCCGGTAGGCGGTCTAGCATGTGGCCTCGCCTGAAGTGCTCCGGGCTGCCTGGGACCGGAGTTAGGTGTCACCGGAGGACCTCTCTGAGCACGGTTAGCTCTCTTAGGACACTCATTAGCATAGTGCCCCTTCTGTCGGCAATCATAACAAGTAACATTAGCATGGCGGTCATGAAGGTCATGCTGCACCTGCTGAGTGTTATGCCTCACATGACGGGCATTTCGCTGCTTATGATCTCAACGGTTACGGTTAGCCTCTTAGGTTGCTGCTGCTGCCCTCTCTTCCGCATAGTCATCCGAATTTCGCTCCACAACAATAGCCGTCTCGAGTACCTTAGCTAGGGTCTTGTGCCTGAAGAGCACAACTTGGCCTTTGATGAAAGGCCTCAGACCATCCTCGAATTTGTGTGCCCGCTCATACTCATCGCTGAAGAAACGAGGAGCAAAGTGCTCAAGCTCCATAAATCGGGTCTCATAAGCCAAGACCGTCATCGAACCCTGCTAAAGGTTCAAAAACTCCTTCTTCTCCTCTCGGACATGAAGAGGGAAGTACTTGTCATTAAAGGCTGACAAGAACTCCTCCCATGGGATGTCCACACGGCCAAGGAATCTCTGACACTCCATCGACCACCACCACCACCTCCGAGCCTCGCCCTCAAACGTGAAGACTGCAAGTCTAGTCTTCTCCTCATCAGGGCAATGTCGAGCACTAAAGATCTTCTCCATGTGAAGTCTCCAGTTATCCACCACTGAAGCATCTAACCCACCCTTGAAGCTAGGAGGGTTAAGCTTCTTGAATCCCTCGAGCGAGAGAGGCTCAGAACAGCTACCACTCGCGTGCTTGGCCTGGACCACCTGTGTCAACCCCTCAATGGCGGTCAACACCGCGTCCACCCTCGGGTCTCTAGCACTGCGATGGTTATTAGCGCCTACATGATTAGAGCCAGCCATCTACACAACAACCAAACGTTAATCATGCAGCCTAATAACACAAAACAATGCCACCAAACAATCAGCAAGCACACAAACAAGCAAACAAGCAACATTTAAAGCCAACAACTAACGGAATTCACATCACTAGTTAAGTCTAGACCTTGATCATCTCACAACCCTTTAACCCATAAGACTTATCACTCACTCCATATTTACTCTTGGACAAAGGGCAGGCTCTAATACCAAAAACTTTGTCATGCCCTGGCACTGCCTGACCCAAACCGAACCCGGTCTAAGAGCAGGTGTAACACCCGAAAATTCTGTAAGTTTACCAAAATTACTATTTTAGGAAACTGTTCTAAAATAGGAAAGTTTTGCTGCCTGTTTGGAAATCTTTTAATCTTAGTGTTGAATTGGTTTTGTGATGCTTTTCGAAGAGTGGAATTGATAAACCAGATTAGGTTGTGCACCAGGGCGCGAGGACTAGCCCTGGCACTGGGTTCAATCTGGCACTGAGGCTGGCCTGGCGCCAGGGGCTGTATGCACCTGACGCCAGGAGTGGGGACCAGGCGCCAGGGCGTGAGACAAGTGTGTAGAGATTCATTTGAGTATTTTGAGTTATTAAATTGAGTTAGTGATGTGGTACATGAGTGGTGCAGTATTTTTCAACAAACTTCATTCGCGGGACATCGGAGCCGTCCATCTGTGTGCCACGCACTAGACGCATGAACACCTGAGGGCCAGAGCCACGTGGACATAGCGCCCTAGGCACTGTGCACGTGGTTGGCATGTGAATATTTGGTTAGGGGAGAGAGAATTAAGAAGTCGAGGGAATTTCAAATTCTTTCCAAATCCGGTTTTAAAAAGGATTAAATATCTAGTCTAAAATCCGGTTTTAATGTAAATAGATTTGATATCCTTTTTATTTGGAAATTAAGGAATCCAGAAGAGGAGGTTTTGGACGTGTTTTGTGGGATTTTCTTGATAACGTGGCCTTCAATTTTGGGCACGAATTAGGGGCTAAACCAAAGAGATTGGGAATTTTGAATTTAATTACAAAAACCGATTTGATTTTGGGGGGGAAATTGAGATTCCTTAAATTTGGGCATTTAGAAATTAAATGGGAAGATTGTGAACGTGAATAGTGGCCATGGGATGAGGTTGTGCCATGTGGCATGAGTGAGATCATGCTTGGAGTAAAATTAAGGAGGTTACACCCATAATTGGTAACCGATTCCATTAGTCAATTCTCTACCAATTTAGAGGTTGTAACCGACCTAGATTCTAGGGATTTGATTTGGAGTGATAAGGCAAGTACGTTGGAGCTTATTCATGCCATTTGAAGGGATGGATATCAGCTGTTAGATCAGATTTGATCTAAGGTGAGAAATTAGCCTAATTGAGAAAGTTGCCTAAGTGAAGAAATTAGGGTTTTAAACCATCCTAATTGAGGGGAAACTCTAACTGAAGATGAGAAATTATGGGAGACCACATCCTTGACATGGATTGAATCCTGGACGTTGGATGGAGTTTCAATCAAAGGTGGAGATTTAACCTAGGTAACTAGGTTTTTACTATTTAAACACCCCAAATTAGTGGCTGGCAACCCTTTTAGAATACCTTGGGAGTCGTGCCAGCCTTGGATCAAGGTGGTCAGCAACCCTATTGTACGTCCAAAGGGCTTTTCCATCGTTTTGAGCGCTCATTTGTGGAGGTACGTGAAGGAAAGGGGTGATACGCGTGGAACCGGGTAACGCGCATTTAATCGCGGTTTTCGTCAAAGAGGTAGGATGTGTTTTCCCTAATCCTCTCATATTTTTCTGAGATGAATCTATTTGATTTATGAGTATTGAATTCTTTGATATTGTGCATCCCATGATGTCGTGGTATGAGTATTAAAAATCAAATTTTTATATGCATGATGAGTACACGTATGAATTATACTATTCCTTGATGTCTAGATCGTTGTGCAATGGCCTAGATACGTAATTTCATTTCTATTCTAGTATTCCAATGATCGATTATGTACTCAAATGGCTGCTGGTATTTTTTGTCCAGTCATTGTTGTCTTGATGTTTGATATTATCGATTGATATTGAGTTATCGGTTGTCAATTAGGGTGTGTACATGATATATGTCGTTGGAGTATACTTATAATCACTAATTCATAGAAGATCAAACTCATATTGTTACTGGTTGGTGAAAAGATCATGTCTTTTTGAAGTCGACAGCATCCTATTCCATTTTTGTGTCCCATATTAGAAGTCTTAATTGGGGTCTATGGATATTAATCATAATTGGTTATAATATCAACTGTCGGGTGGCTATTTGTTCTAAAGTCAGAAACTTTACCTACTGATATGATTATATAAGTATCATTAGAGGACAGGGTAATAGTTATTATATCATGGATAAGTGAGTATTAGCATATAAGTATCATATTATGAAGGTTAATCGAGGTTAATTAGCCTCGGCCAGTATTTTTCCTGCACAAACAGACTGCAGTATTAAATGTGTAACTAATTCTATAAAACTCAAAAAAATGTGTTTTCAGTTGGGTTAGATTGTAGACTCTTGGGGGAATCTACAGTATAATTTTCAGGACCAGAATCGAACTGTAAAAATTACTGTGAGGCTTGAAAATGTGCTGTTGTCCAAAAAACATGGCAGTGAACCGGGGTATGCTTAATATTACTTGGTATCATATGATTATATAAAGATATGGATAAGTTACTGCCTAAATAAAAATAAGAAGGACTTGGGTGGTAATTGAGGCAGAGAGTGTAATCTTCTGAAATTGCGTAGTCAAGTGGAGTCAAGTCATATTGGGTCGAGTTTCTGTATTAATTTGCATTACCAATTGAAGCGTCTCAAGAAATCCGGTTAGGGTTGTACTCTCAAATCCTAACCATCCTTACCATTCGAGTCATCTAAGTTTAGCGTTAGACCTGGAAATTCTTATCTATGGCCTTGCACAGCAAAAATTATTAGATCAGTAAAGTTACTATTATACCCTTATAGTTGGGTCAAGCGTGGAAGATGAGTTGTTTCAGTTACTCCTTAATGAGTGAGATTCTGATGAAGAGTATTGATTCTTTTATTGAATTGTTAACTCCTTGGATATTGAAATCTCAATGGTGTTCTATGAGAGTCCATTCTTGAATATTGAGAATTTTTCATTGATTTTAATACAGCCCCTGTTGCTGTCAGATTATTTTCAGTTCTCTGTAAACTGCTTATTCCACAAGAGTGATTGATGAAAACTCTTCGAGTGGAAATCATAGTATGCTCACGAGCCATTGCTAGATCCTCTGTGGTCTCAGATTATACTATGAACCTCTGTAGTTCAGTCGATGACGGCAACGCGTGCACTTTAGACTGTATAATATTACGGAAGGTCTGCAATCTCCGCCTATTGCGCCCGTAAGCACCGATGGGGCCAGCATCCCTAGACGCATGGCCGGGTTCCTCTGTAGAACCTCTAGGATGTTCTGGTATAGATGTCCATAGGGGAAGTGGACTGACCTGAGAGCAGAAATTGACAACTCCTACACTCTGTATGTTTGGAGTCTATTACAACTCCTACACTCTGTATGTTTGGAGTCTATTTTGATTGTGATATATATCCGTTCAAATGAGATGTTCGGAGTCTGGTTGCCTATTTCTCAGCATGAGTTGCTAATATTCTGGTGCATTGATTATTGCATCTATTGTTCCAAATTTAATTGATGATATTCCATAAATTGTATCCTTTGGAGTCTTTTGCTTCTATATTTTTATCAGTGGGGTTTTGGCATCCTATTGAGTATTTCATTCGAAATACTCATGCATCTCTCGATGCAGGTATCAATGTGGAAAGAAATTAACAGGTATATGGTGTAGAGCTTGATGGCAGGAGTCGCTGGAGTAGATCTGTTTCGTGATTTTTAATTTTATGTTTGTGAAGCTAATCAGCCTGCGTGCTGAGTTATTTTGTTGATTGCTGATGTTTAAGACTGATTATTGTAATAATGTAGTTAACTCGAAGTTTGTTATTGTTTAAAATTTTTGTAAAATGGATATTGTTTAAGCATTCTGGAATGAGGAGCTTTATGTGATCGAGTATTCGGTCGCGTTCCGGGTTTCAACCTCATGACCTTAAATGAGTTGGTGCTTCCGCGCATTATCCGAGGTTTTGAAATTCGGGGCATGACAGCAGGTCCAGCGCACGGGGGGGACGGTATTAGAAAATGGTTAAAGAGATAGCGGAAGACTTATGCCCCACCAACGGGCAATCTAACTAATAGAGTTACGCACAGTTTTGAGCAAGAGTAGATAAGTAGGACAAAAGTGGAGTTTAACTCTAAATTAGTCTACAAGTCTTAAACCCACATACTAAAATCCAGAGCCAACGCACAGGGCTAGAAAATAAAAGTCTAGAATAGATCTGAAACACATAAAATGAACACAAGTCTGAACAAGTACCAACATACATAATGTTCCATACTCAAACAGAGTGAATCGGAAATACATAACAAAATCTAGAGGCTTCCACGCCTAATCCCATGCTCTCTCCGACCGTTCCTCATACAGAGGGTCCTGTCCATCTGCGTGTCATGCCACGCAGCCCCAAAATAAAACAAGGAAAGTGTGGTGAGTATAAAAACTCAGTAATAGTTTTGATACAATCAGCAATAACTAGGAAACATAAGGGCATGACAACATAGCAATTAAGATCCAAGATTCACATGATACACTATTTTCTGATCATACATTCAAATCACATAAACCTGCATAATAATGTCTCATTCACACACTTTCCGATCGTGCATTCATATCACATAATCCAACGTAATAATGTCTCTATCACATACTTTCTTATTATGCATTCATATCACATAGACATGCATAATAGTATCTCAATCACATACTTTCTAATCATGAATTCATGTCACATAGACCTGCATAACATTGTCTCAATCACTTATTTTCTGATCATGCATTCATATTCCATCTCATTCACCCACAACAACGCGTCAAACACATGATACACAATCATGCATAGCATTCATAATACACATGCATTAACACAAATGGTGAATGCATCCATCAAAGAGTAAACACAAGTGTTGCTACAATGGCAGGACACAGTCAAGGCTACGAAGGCGTATCATGGTCCGATTTCCACATAGGAAATGTAAGAAGGTTGGGGTTGTCGGCCCCTAGAGCGGCTCGCCCTGGACGATCCTTGCCAAGGATGTCCGATTCCCACACAGAGAACCTAGAGTAGGTGTGTTCGCCCAGGGATATCTCCTGCGGTGGGGGAGAGCCTGAATTCCCACACAGAGAACCCTAGAACACGTGGTAGCTAGTGCACTAAGTGTACCACTATGGATGCTCAAGTCCAAATGACAATCTCAGTAATCTCATCCGCAAGGCAAGTACACAACTCGCCCCTATATAATCTCAATCATTGCATACAATCGATCAATTCCGGTTAAACAACTGAAACCTTCATTCATGACGTACTATACATGATGGTTGATATCATGATACATTCATAAGCAAGACCTATTGGGTTCCAACACATGGAACATGCTTCCAATCCATGCCTCATGCATCATAATCATGGTATAAATCAACTACAATTTCATAATAGACTCCCCATATGTGTGTGTATTCATGCATACTCTAATCACATGGCCAATGCTTTGACATAAACTTATAGAACAATATACGTATGCTTAAACACATTCAAAACCATGATTCCCAACTAAAATCAAAGTAAATTCCACCATAAAACTTAAACCCAACCATGTGAAGTTGAAGACTCACTCATACAAGAATGATTCTCTTCTATACATTAAGCCATAGCATGATCACATCAATTCCCAATAAACCATTCCCAATGTAAGAGAATACAACTCATCGTCTTCCAGATAATATCATTGCTGGAAACATGCTTTAATCGCAAGAATTCCATCATGAGGTAATTCAATATCAACATGCATTATTATCAATATGTAATACACACAACACTTAACATAATCCATAATCTTTCGTCATCAATTCCATACTTCCAGTAGCCTAATTTCAACAAACATATCTCCCATCTTCTTCTTTTCGAAAAACCCAAAACCGAGACAACATGAACACGACTTAAAAGCTTTATACATGGTCTCAAACACTATAGAAACCCATCAAACCTTCCAGAACACTAACTTATACCATTCTAAGATAAAACCATAAGAAATCAAGGTAAGAGATTAGCATTTATTAAACCTACCATTAGAGACCTAAACAAACAAAACTCATTCCAATAAGGTTATAAAAATAACCCTTTTACAACCCAAAGCTGAGATTGAAGAACCCATTACCTTTTTTTGTTGAGAATGAACCTTCAACCTCCTCCAACACCTTCCAAATACATGATCTTATGTTAATACACAACTAATCTCAATTTAGCTTTAAAAATCAAAAGTAAACCTTAGATCTAGAGCTTTGGAAGCATAAAAATAAGATTTTGAATATTAGGACTTGTAAAAGAGAGGTAAAACAGTAATTTTATGCTTTCAAAATGGATTGAAACAATGAAGGAAGTCAAGATTAAGAAGGGTTTTAAGAAAAATTAAAGAGAAAGCAAAGATTAAGCTAACTTGCCTCTAATTCTTTCCCTTTTTGGTCTAATGGGGAATAAGCTCCAAATCTCCTGGCTAAGCCTATTCCCAATTTGGGAATTGTCACAGCACTTTCCTTTTATAGAAAAGGGGTTGGGGTAAACCTAAGTGAAATGTGAGGTAGAAATAGAGTTTTTGACTAAAATTATAAAATTTCACCCAAAATTAGGTCCAGAAAAATTCTAAAAATTTTTATAGGATCTTCCTTTGATGTCTTGGACATTTTTGTCACAAAAACCTAATTTCATTCGGAAAATTAGTGAAAAATAAAAAAAATCCCAAAAATTCAGATTTGATCCAAAATCACTTAAAATTCGTGATTATGAAGTTGGTTTTGATTAAAACCTTTATAAACCCTATTTAATTTCAAAAACCACTAAATTTAATCAGAAACGCTTAAACCACATGATAACCGATGAATAACATTAAAATAAACCAGTTCAAGATGAAGGTCCTTACAGATATAGTGCATAGGATAAATGTTGGGTTGGTAAAGTGGAAGGCAACCTCAAGAGTTTTGTATGATAGGCGTGTTCCAAAAAGGCTTAAAGACAAGTTCTATAAGACAACTATTAGGCGTCAATACTCTATGGAAAGCTGGGAACAAAATATAAGTCATATAGATAAATTAAATGTAGCCAAAATAAGAATGCTATGGTGGATGGGTGGGATAATTAGGAGAAATTGGATTAGAACGTGAGAGTTTAGGGGTAGCATCTCTAGGAGAGAAAGCTAAATTGACTTGAATTTTCAAAAACATTTAAAGCCACAATGTCTACACAATTCCCAAAATTTTCTTAATATTATCGGAAGAGCTTTCATTCAAAAAAAAAATTTAAGAGTTGACTTACATAATATAATCAAAAGGAGAAAACCCAGAGAGCAATTCATGCAAATAAGCCCTCTTCCCACAACCATTTACATGCACAAAACTACATACAGAGAGAGAGAGAGAGTACCATGAGATAGGGAAGAAATGAGGAAAATAGCAAGGATGGTGGTCTCTTGGCATTGAGGCTTCCCTTTCTTGTGGAGAAGGTGGTATTGAGGCAAAGCCATTTATGAAACACTTTTTTCCCCATTTCTTCTTCTCCATCAGAGTTACGATGAAGGCATGGGGCCCGCATGGCGATCAGCGCCTCGCGCAAAATTACACTTCCCCATTTACGAACTGTACATGAACTCGTGTGGATCGTTATAGAGTTCTGTGAGATGCGATAATATATCACTACTTGAACAAGATTTTAAGGAGCATCTTCAGTCTCTTTAATTGATGATGAGAGTAAAGTAGGTTTGAATGTGAAACTGGAATTGTGAAGGGATGCTCTAGAATCAAAATTTTTTAAAATAAGTAGGACTAAGACAGAGTGCATGAAATTTAATTTTAAGGAATGTGGAACTATAGGCATAGCCTTAGGGCCTGTTTGGATAGTGAAAGAAGGCTAAATTCAGAGTCAATTCAGCCCTCTTTCGCGTGAAAGAGGTTTGTTTGGTGAAATTAAGGTGAATTAGAAATTCATCTGAAAGGGCTCTTTCACCATGAAAAAGCTCTTTCAGGCTAGAGGACTTTAACCTGAATTTGTACGACCTGACACCAGCAGATGAATTCAATTCATCCCTAAAAAATACAATACTGTCCTCCTCAGCTTTTCTCCCTTCTTCTTCTCCTCTAGGGCAAACCGACGATCCAGCTCGAGCTCTTTGACGATGACGTCGCTGCCACCACCACGCTCATCACGACATTCCACCTTCCCCGTCCCACTCTATCTCTCTCTACAGCTGTTTATTCTACTCCTCTAGTGCAAACCGACGATCCGGCTCGAGCAATTCGACTTGCCGCCACCGCCACCATTGCACTCTCTCTCAACTCTTTTTCCTCACTTCTGCCCTTAGCACCTCACCTCCGAGAGGCCCACGATCCGTTGCTCGAGCACCGAGACGGCACTGCCTTCTTCTGCAAACCAGCTCTCACCACGATGCTTCTTCTCCGACATCGGCAAGAAGACCAAAGGTCCTCTCTACACTTCTGAGGACTAATTATTCAATGCCTTGTTTCACAATTCAGCGTCTGCAAAACTTCATCTTTGGTAAGGAACAATCACAACACATTTGTAATGAATCTTTTTTACTCATTTCTTTCCTCCCTGAAGCAACTTGAGTAACATTTATTGTGCTAAAGTTTAGTGCAGACATCCTAATGCAACATTTGAGAGGAAAGCCTGCTTTGGTTTTCTGTTCCACCAGAAAGGCTGCACAGTGCCTCTGTCAAGCTGCAATGAACCTTGGTCATTGAAATCCTTTTGTGAAGAACATAAAATAGTAGGATAGGCTGAAAGAAGCTTCTTTGTCATTCAGTGACAAACAAATGCTGTCCTTCATCCAATATGGCAGTATGCATTATTTGACTCACCTCTCTTTTACAATCAGACTTGGTCTTTTTTTAGTTTGTCCTGTTAATGAGCAGGGTACCCTTCTGGGTGATATGACAGGTAATTTTACAAAGGATTGTGTTAGTAGTAAAATCACGGGACCGGAGCTTTTTATCTTGCTCACAAGTATCTTCTTATTAACAGATGTTTTTCTTTCTTGGTAGTTGGTCTTTTTCTGAGAGGGGATCTTCAGGTTCTGTGTACAACAATTACATTGGCACATGGAATCAATTTACCAGCTCACACAATGGTTATTAAATCAACACAATTCTAGTATGTCCAATTATTGTACTGCACCCATCTATAATACATGAGCTAAAACTTTAGTTTCTGTGCAGCAACAAGGAGAAAGGCATATATTCGGAATACGATAGATCCATGATATTGCAAGTATGTCATGCATTTGTCTTCACTCAGAAGTGGTCCCCTAAGAAGCGAAAATTTTTAGGAAATCCAGTGTTTTGATGTCCTTCCCAACTGGGAACAATTTTAATTATTTAGTTGATCCAGTGTTCATGATCATTTGACCATTTCTCTTCCTACATCAAAAACATTTTCCCATGACATTTGTGTAACCTGTGGCAGTTCTTTATCACACTGACAATCTCAGAAGATCCTAGGTTGTTATATTTTTGCTCACTAGTATGTCTTTCACGTAATCTGGTTTTAATCAATGTATGCTACAACACAGACATAAATTTCAGATTGATACAAAAAGTTGACAACCTTTCTAGTGCTGAGTGTGGGGATGGCTTCTATGACTACACCACTTTATATTTCTGAAGCATCTCCAGCCAATATTCTCTTTGTTATTATGCTCTAAGATATGCTTGGAAATGCTTTCATGCTGATAACTTCTTTTTTGTACTTTTTGTTATTGTGCCCTAAGATATGCTTGGAAATGCTGCATTTCACAAACTATTCCCATGATGCTGATAGCAGTCACTTTTTGTTGGGGGCCAAACCACCATCAGTAGGTAATTTCTATTTGGACCAAGAATTGGAGGTAGTTGCAATGTGTTTTATTGTTCAAATTGTGACTATTTCTAAAATCAGTACTTCTATTGTAGGAGAGATTTGCCTCTGGGGCTGAAGCTATTGGAGATGAGGATGTTGCAAGGGCCCTTCTTTGGGGCTTGCAGGGGTGCAGCTGAACCTGTTCTAAGTGCTGATGATTCTTCATGAATGGGCAACTTTCGTCCTTTCTCAGAATATGGATACCAGTGGAACGTCTCTCTTTTTTGGTGGAACATACAGAATGGAGCAATTAACTATTGGAAATCAAGGAATTCGAGACAAAATTTAGCAGGAGTTTGTATCAATTATTCAGTGTGGCATGTGTAATTTAGCGGAAGAGAAATGTAATATCAATTATTTTGAGGTGGCATCTAATTTTATGCTAGTTAAGTAAAAAATGTCGTAATCTCGTATGAATAATCTCTGTATTATATAAATAGTTTATGCATTTGTGTTGTGTCTTTTGGGCTACTCATTTTTCTATAGCAGGAATTTAGTATCCAATGTTGATTGTTCTTTGGGTTTGACATCTAGAATTAATGTGGCGACTATGAAATATTCTATGAATTTGATTGCATCTCATGGTCATTACACCTGTGCCAACAGCTAAGCAATTCTGAAATGATTGAAACTGAACATAACAATTGATAGTTGTGTCATATCTGTCCTTCTGCACTTCTACTTTGCTATGCTTGAGGTGTAGAAGCATAATGCTCAATACTTAATACTCATTGAGGATGTAACTGATACAATGCAATAGCCCGTATGCTTATTCCTCGACCTAGTTTTGCATTGCAGGATAACCCGTAATTGTTAAGGAGGCCATGTCAAAGACGTGGACGACTATGGGCCTCCATAGCAATTTTTGATAAAGTAAAAAATGAGGGGCACATAATTAAGTTGTTTACGGCTAATGTTATGAGCCTCAATTCTTGCTTCCTTTCTTGTCGTTACTTATTTCAGTAGAAAAAAATGTCAGTTCCATCCCCAGGTTCTACAGATCCATACAAGCAAGATTTAAGTCAGGTATTATTTTTTGTCTGCTACCAAAAAAAGCCATCGCAGGCTGAGGAGAGGACGCTGGCGGAGGTGGAGGACGCCGGTAGGGTGACAAATAGATGAGAGGAAGACTGTGTTTGGAAATGGGGTTTGGAGGGGGAAGGTGCTCATATGAGGGGTAAAATAGTCATGTCCTAAAAATTCCTTGCACTGTAGCACATTCACTGTCCAAACACACTGCTAATTTCATTCATTTAAAAAATTTCACTATCCAAACATATTCCCATTCGCGGTGAAAGTCAATGAGTTTTTTCACCTGAATTTACTTTCACATTCATTATTTTTTTCACCATCCAAACAACCCCTTAGTTGAAATAGATGGGCAAGAAGTGTCAATATGTGATCAATTCCGTTACTTAAGATTCATTATCAATAAAGAATGAGATATTAATAGTGATGTGGTGCATAAGATAAATGCGGGGTGGGTAAAGTGGAGGGCAACCTCGGGAGTGTTGTGTGATAGACGTGTTCCAAAATGGCTTAAAGGCAAGTTCTATAGAACAACTATTAGGCCTACAATACTCTATGGAGCGGAGTGCTGAGTAACAAAGAGAAGTCATATAGATAAGTTGAATGTAGCAGAAATGAGAATGCTAAGGTGGATGATTGGGATAACTAGGATAAATAAGATTAGAAATGAATATATTCGTGAGAGTTTAGGGGTAGCTCCTTTCGGCGAGAAGCTGAGGGAATGTAGGTGTTGTGACCCAGCAGGGTCACAAGGTATGCCTTGATGGCTAGGAAGAAGAAGAAAGAAAGAGAGTAGAGGAAAGGTAAATTCTTATTGCATAACCCTCCAGGAGGAAGGAGACCCCCTTATAAAGAGGACTCCTAGTTGTCACAATGACGACATAATAATGACATGACGACATCATGACAACATATCACGACATAATTACAACCCATGATTACAGCCTGTTACATCTAATCAGGCATTTATTACAATCACTAATGGATTTCAGAAAGGGAAACTAATCCTAATAATAAAATACTGCCTAAGATAGATTAGGCGCCTTAGGTGTGTGACGTTCACAACACTCCACCACGCTTCCTCTAACACCTTGTCCTCAAGGCGACCACGATGGAAAACGTGCCAAAAAATCATCTGCTAGGATCCATTCAGAGTCTTCTAAAGATTTTCCCTTCCAAGCCACAAGCATTTCTGTCACAATACGCCCAGCACGTCGCACCCTCCGTTTATCGACAAGAGAAGCCAAAACTGGGTCATCAACTTCCGCAGGGCTCATGAGAGGCGGAGGTGCACTATCAGCAACCGAGAATCCCCCACAAAACAACGGAGACGGGACACATGGAATACAAGGTGCACCAGGGACCCTAAAGGCAGGGAGAGACGATACGCTACCGGCCCCACTCGCACAACTGCGTAAGGCGAGTGAAAGCGAGCAGCCAGCTTCTGATCAGCCCGAAACAAAGTGGTCTAGCGCTGGGGCATGACTGACACATAAACGTGGTTGCCAACCTGGAATTCCCTATCAAAGCGGTGCTTATCAGAGAATTGTTTCATCCTATTCTGCGTTGAAGCCAAGTTGGCTTTAAGTTGGTGAAGGACCTCATCATGTGTCTGCAGCATGTAATCCACCTCGGCAATGGAGGAACGATGGGGCACATAAGATAGAACGGACGGAGGAGGACGGCCATAGACAATCTTGAATGGCGTAAATTTGGCACGTGTGTGATATGCTGTGTTGTACGAGTATTCCGCCCGAGGAAGCAATGGAAGCCAACGGCGGGGCTGATCCCCCACAAAGCAACGTAAGTACTGTTCTAGACACCTGTTCACTACTTCAGTTTGGCCGTCCATCTGGGGGTGATACGCCATACTCATACAAAGCTCCGTCCCCTATAACTTAAAGAATTCTTACTAGAAATGGGAAATGAAGACCCAATCTCGGTCAGAGACGATAGTCCGTGGCATACCATGTAACTTACCGACATCCTTCACCGGGCAGAATATGGATGACTCAGAGCACAGAAGTGGGCGTACTTAGAGAGACGGTCAACCACCACCATAATAACCGTCTTATCACTAACCTCTGGTAAAGCCTCAACAAAATCCATTGACACGTCTTCCCACACCTTGTCCGGAATGGGAAGGGGCTGTAGAAGACCCACAGGTGATGTAGACGATGCCTTAGCCCTCTGGAATATATCACATGCGGCCACATATGCATGCACCTCTTTCCGAATGCCAGCCCACAGGAAACTCTGACTGACCTGCTTAAAGGTTCTGAACGTGCCCTCATGGCCAACCACCGGAGTATCATAAAAGTGTGCTATAACCCATCGACGCAAATCTGGAATAGCTGGCACCCACAACCGGTCCTTCCAGAACAATAGATGGTCGTGCCACACAAAAGGGGGCTCAGCATGTGGGTTGGTTTGGAGTCTATCAATCAGCTCCTTGGTAGGCGGGTCCGCCACATAAGCCTGCTTCAAGTCTAGAATAAAAGGACAACAAGGGACAAAGAATGCGAAGTAGGCTCCCTCCATGGGCCGATGTGATAAAGCATCAGCCACCGTGTTGTCGACGCCCTTCTTGTAGACCACTTCGTAGTCATAGCCCAATAACTTACTCACCCAGCGCTGTTGAGAAGGTGTAGATACCCGCTGGTCCAGGAAGTACTTGAGAGGTTGATGATCGGTCCGGATAAGAAATCGTCGGCTCAGCAGATAAGGCCGCCACTTGGAGATGGCGTGCACAATAGCCAACATCTCCTTCTCGTATGCAGACAAGGATAAGGACCGGCCCGATAGGGCTTTGCTATATTATGCAATCGGGCACTCTTTTTCGAGTAGGACTGCACCTAGGCCCATATCGGAAGCATCCGTCTCAACCACAAAAGGCAACGAGAAGTTTGGAAGAACCAACACTGGGCTTGGGCCATCGCCTGTGTCAATCTGTCAAAGGCGGCTTGGGCTTCGTCAGACCATACAAAGCACCCTTCTTGAGCAAGGATGTGAGTGGGCTAGCAATGAGCCCATACCGCCTAATAAACCAACGATAATGTCCTATGAGGCCCAAGAAGCCGCGGAGAGACTTCGCACAAGTGGGCCGGAGCCACGAAAGCATGGTCTCCACCTTAGATGGATTAGTAGCCACCCTCTCAGATGAAATGATGTGGCCCAAATAGTCAACCTACACGCTGCCAAAAGAGCACTTCGAACGCTTCAAGAACAAGGTGTTACCCCGTAAGATAGTAAAGACTGACCTGAGGTGGTCAAGATGGTCCACCCAAGACGAACTATATATCAATATGTCATCAAAGAAGACGAGCACAAACCGACAGAGATATGGGAGAAACAGATCGTTCATCAAACTCTGGAAGGTTGCCGGAGCATTGGTCAGTCCAAAAGGCATGACGAGGAACTCATAATGGCCATCGTGAGTCCGAAAGGCCATCTTGTGTATGTCCTGGGGCTACATATAGATCTGATGAGATCCTGAACGTAAGTCAAGTTTGCTGAACATAGTTGCCCCTGCCAACTCGTCCAGGAGCTCTTCTATCACCGGGATTGGGTACTTATCCTTCACAGTTATCGCATTAAGCGCACGGTAATCCACACAGAAACGCCATGATCCATCCTTTTTGCGAACCAAAAGGATGAGAGAGGAGAAAGAAAACATCTCCTGGACCAACCTTTCAATTTCCGCCTTCTGCACATGAGGATACCGATAGGGTCGCACATTGGTGGGTAGAGCCCCGGGCATGATAGGAATGGAATGGTCATGGCCCCGGGCTGATGGAAGTCCAGATGGCTCAGTAAATATGTCGGCGTGCTCAGCAAGAAGTTCAATCATATCAGCCGGTAAGTCAAGTTGGTGCATGATCTATACATGAAATATACATTTTATTATCCCTTAAACTTATGTTTCTGCTAGTGTTTGTAGGAAATAAGAGTAAAACACAGAAATAGGGGGAAACACGACTCTAATGATTGAATATTAATAACTTTGATTGTATATCTCTGATGGAACTGATTTAAGCTTCATGTTCAAGTACACGAAGTCAGCTTTCCAACGCCATTGACTGTTCGCAATTCGGAGTTCTGAGCAAAAAGTTATGATCATTTGAAATATCGCACGCAAAAGAGACACGATTAAAGAGAAGAACCGTCAAGATGAGATTGGATAGATGAGATCGATACAACGGGTTTTTGTTTAATAAAAAAAAAGAAATATGACCGGTTCAGAATCCGGTCCGGTTCAATTAAAAAAAAAGTAATAAAGGAAAAGAACCGGCCCGAGCCAAAGCTCGGGCCTTTCGTTCTTTTCAGAGACGATGCTCTGTTTTGGTGGAAATGGCGGCTCGACTGAGGAGGGGCGCCGGCGATGACTTTCACGGTGACTCTGGACTCGATTCCGGCGGCTTAGGCAAGAGACGGTCATGGAGGTGAGGTCCGATGACGATGAACGGCAGCCATGATTCACGGCGGACTGGGAAAGAGACGGCGGCACGGCCATGGCGACCGGAGCTGGAGCAGATCGACGATAGGCCTGAGCTTGGCAGCGGTAATGGCGACGGCAAGCAAGGCGGGCCGGCGTGAAAGAGGAGAAATCGTGCTCATATTAGGAAACGGAAAAAAAAACAAAGGAGTTGGCTCGATTTGGGACTCTCTGAAACAGATTCGTGATTCGTTTTGACGATGGATTTGGGCTCATCTCTATCAGAAATTGACGGGGTAGGGACTCTCTCTCGAAGTCTATAAAAACTGAGAAAAGAATTGGGCGAAGGGGGACTGGTTATTAGAGACGAGAGAGAGCTTGACACAGAAAAATACAGAGCTTAGGAAGAGGAAATCCGGCCGGAAAAATCAAGCTTTTGGGTGCTGTTCAAGCCGGATTCCGGCGTGTTTTTCGACGGAGGTGAGAAGGGAGAAGAAAAGGCCGAATTTTTGGCAAAAAATAGTACTGCTACAGTACTGTTCTTCGTGCTACAGTAACCGACTCGTTGGGAGAGACGGTGAACAGTATTTTGTGAATAGTACTGTGAATAGTGATTTTGTGAGCAGTGTTTCGATGAATCCGACAAATCAGGCTATTTCTTTCTCTTATTCTATGTCTAGCTAATTTTCTTATCAAGGCTAGATGAAGCCCTAAATATGTATTATTACTCTTGATTGTTTAATGAAATTATAGTTGATATGATTGTTCTTAATGCGATTTCATGTTTCATAATTCGATCTAGTGCTTGACCATAGACTGGTAAGATTATGACGGAAATTTGATATTGATATTTCCTGTGTCTAGATAATAACAGGTTTGTATTGATTCTATGCCCGACCAAAGGATAGAATTAATATATTATTCATAGTGAATGAACTTTTCGTGTCCGACCAAAGAACGTGTAATGAATTCACTGGTAATTCGTGTGTCCGACCAAAGAACATGAATTACCATATCATATCATCTTGTGGAAATACTAATTGAGAGTAATAATTGCATTTTTAGTGGTGGATTCGACGCTTTGATATTCTTATTCATTTGATTTCTTATTAAAGTTTATTTTCTTTAGTTAATTAAATCATAAAAATTCAATCTTTTCATTAGAATTAGATTAATCTTCCAAGTCCTTTGGGTTCGACCTCGTTACCACTAGTCTATACGTAGTCTCGTGCGATTGCGAGTAAATAGTTAAAAAATCAATCAATCAATTGGCGCCGTTGCCGGGGACTTGGTAACGGTTTAATTTAATCCTAATTAGTTTCAGATTTTTCTTGTAGGATTTTGATACTTGATTTTCTTGTCTTTGTAGGAGTCAATTTGGAGAGGCAGATAGTGACACTTGGAACTCGCCGACGTTGGAAAGGACACTCCTTCCCCTCGTTTACAATCTATCAACCTTTCTTTTTAAGTAGATTTGGGTGATTTTAATATTTTTCTTTTTATTTCTGTGAATGCATGCAGTGCTAGTTGTCAATAGCTAGGTTTGCTTGTTGTCAATATTTAGGACTGTTGATTGCTAGTCGTGAATATTTAGGGTTGATTTGTGTTGTGGATGTGTGATAGTATGGTTATGGTGTTGGTGATTGTGTGGTGAAAGAAAAAAAAATGTCTTCACCTTCCTATGAATTTAGCCATAAGAACCCATACATGTACTTTAATGATTATTATTCCTCACACACACATACTACCGCTCCCTTTGAAGTGTCATTCCCTCCATGTCACTCATATCTTGATACTTATAATCATGGGTGGGAGAATCAATCCAACTTTGGGAGTAGCATATCTTCCCTACAACCCACGACCCCTTTTATTTTGGAACCATGTGCCATTTGCTTAAGCCCCACCCATACCCTAGTGGAGTGCCCTTCGGCCCATGAGTATCCGGAATTGGTGCGCGATCATGTAAATGTGGCCCAAGGTCTTCATAGGTGGGATGATCAATCTAATTTTTCTTGGCACACTCTCAACAAAAGGGCGATGTTTAAACCAACTATTAATCCACCGTTACAAGGAATGTCATGCCCTGTTCCACCACCACTGCCCCAACCCCAAAATGCCCAACCCACATGGACTCCTAGCTTTGAAGATAAGGTTTTGTCCATGTTGGATAATCTAAATGGGATCTATAATGGTGCATGGGGCGATAGTAATGAAGTACACACTTTACCTATCCAATCACAATACCCGATGGGCCAATTTGTTGAAGAGGGGATATGTGTTTCCCCTAACCATGTTCAAAATGTTACAACTCTTCGGAGTGCACAGACATTTGAAAATGAGGTTGGATGTAGTGCAGGAAATGAGCAAGGAGGGGTGGAAATTAAAGAAGAAGTGAATGAGTCGTTAGAACCAATTTTTAAATCTTCTATCTCTGGGGAGTCACCGTCTACGACAATATTAACGGAACCTTCTGTTCCTGAAGCACCACTCATACAATGTCTAGACCTACCTTCCCCTTTGATTGTTGAACGTGACTTAGAGTATTCTATCGATTACCCATTCAATTCATTATTTGAGAGTCCTCCCCACAATGTGTTACGAGAGGAGGCCACTAAGGCCAAATTGGGTGATGTGGAAGAGGAGCCATTCATTTTGAAATTCTCTAATGACCTCTTTCAATGGCCAATGAACAGGCCTCTATTCCCTAAGCTTAACCGCCCACCACTCTACCCCTTCATTTCACGATATGATCCGTACTTAGGTAATAAGGATAGGAATGTGTGGGGTAATCATTTAATTGATCCAGGTTGACTTATTGGGGTTACGTCTGGCTGAAGACGTAAAACT
The DNA here is from genome assembly GCA_039654745.1 of Houttuynia cordata. Taxonomy (NCBI): domain Eukaryota; kingdom Viridiplantae; phylum Streptophyta; class Magnoliopsida; order Piperales; family Saururaceae; genus Houttuynia; species Houttuynia cordata. The sequence continues at coordinate 32,624,311 of CM077502.1, forward strand.
TAGCGCTCTTGGGAGGCAGCCCAAATTTTATTTTCTTGTTTGATTTCTATTTTGTTTTTATTTTTCTTTTAGGTTATTTATTACCTATGTGGGGATGCTACAGTCGAGGTTTGGGGGTGTATTTAATTTTTCCATATTTATATTATCTCCTTCTTTGCTTATGTGTTTCATGCTTTACATCTACCATGAGGCTCTCCATTCAGGTGATTTCTTTCCTCACTTCTTTTTCTTTTACTATTCATTGTAGTATTATTTTGGTAAACATTGGGGGCAATGTTTAGTTTAGGTTTGGGGGTGTAGAAAAGAAGAAGTGTTATTTTGTTTCATTATTATCTATTTTCGTTTATGCAAAAAAAAATGAGAAAAAAATGAGAAAAAAACGGAAAAAAATATATAGTTTTTTTTTAGGTTGTTTGTTAGTATTTTTTTATAGGTTTTTATAGTTTATCCCGTGATGATGCATTTTACAATTCTTAAGAGATTAATTTACATTGGAAGTGTGAGTAAGTATACTGGAGGATAGAGAACTTAACTGAGCAGTATCTTTCTGTTACAGTCCTCTTGGATCAGGTGCTTGAACTAAGAAAACTCACTACACACACTAGTACATAAAGTAATACCCTCTAGAGATTTGTTGAATACTAATCTTCAGTGGGATGTCTTTAATCAGAGTCATTGGGTGATATGTGGTTGTCCTTTGAGCTTAAAAGATCATGATAGACCATTTACTTGGCTATGGCAAGGGCTAGAACCGGAAATAGGTTGAGAGTATAATACAACCTGGACGGAATAAAGATGTGCTGAAAAATGATGAATGCGAAAAAATGAAAATGCGAAAAAAAAAATGAAAGAAAAGGGGCTGCTTGACTTTATAGGATTAACTTAGGCTGATGCTCGGGCCCGAAGTGGTCTCTTAAAACCTAATGCCCTAAGCCAACTGGCTGGGAGTCATTGGCCTGAGTCATTGCTAAACCTAAGCATCTTGAAGTCAGGCCTTACACAGTCCTAGTAAAAAAAAAGAAAAAAAAAAGTCTGTGGTGTATTATCCTCTCAAATCTAGAATGTTGGACCCGAATGAGGCGCGCAGATCTGTGCTATCATGAACCTAAAGATTGGGATGACTATATAGATTCTGATGTTCTTTGGTTAATGGGTAACACTGGATATGTGTAAAATAGAAATTTAGAATGTATTGCTACAATGTTCTACACTTTCTACTATTTACATTATCATGCTATATAATATTTGAGCAGAAATTTCCAAGATGAAAGTGTGGAATAAAACCACTTACTTGAGGGCTTCTATATTCCTGTTGATTATGAACCAAGTACGTGTGGTTAATTCTCTTAAGCATTGTATTTGGCATTTGTCGGGATAATAGGTTTGTTTGTTTTGCAGTGTTTTGATTTGTTTTTACACTTAGGTTAATTAGTTTCATAAGTACATGTTTGTGGGTAGCATGACTGCAAACCCTCACGAGACAAAACTCGTCCTACTAGGGACACCTAGAGGTTTAACGGCTTGTTGCATACGCTCAATGCAATCGTGTTCCCTACGAAAGTGGTGTTTACTTTTATGCATTAGTTCCTTAGTTTGTTTGATTTGATTTTATTTTGTTTTGTTTTGCTAGGGACTAGCAAAATCTAGGTTTGGGGGTGTGATCTATACATTTTGTTTTGTTTAGATGTTTTATTATCCCTTAAACATCCACTATAGCACGTTGCTGTAAGAATAGCCCATGAGGTGCGAACCGAAAAAAAAAGAACTCACCTCCTGTGTCGAATGCAAGGTACCGGCTACGATCCATGTAGACGAACGCGTTGGACGCTACCTCAAAGTCCATAATCAGATCCCAGAAGTTCCATACTACATCACCTAGGTCTTGCAACCACTGGACGCCAAGAACCACATCAGCCCCCTTCGTGGGCAAGAAAAATAAATCTGTGATAAAGGAATGCCCCTGAATTGCTAGCTCAAACTGTGAGCAGACGCCCATACTTCTGAAATGTTTGTCATCCCCAATCAGTACGTCAAAGGGTTTGGAGTCAGAGACGTGACACCCCAAACGCTGCGCCACCTTATCATTAATAAAGTTGTGGGTCGAACCACTATTAATAAGTACTGCGACTTGTTGGCTCTTTAGCTAGCATTGGACGCGCATGGTCTTGGGGGTGAAGGTGCCGGAGAATGCATGGACAAATATCTCAGGCTGCACATGATCATAGAGGCCGGTCACCTCTTCTAGTTCACCTATGGCTTCGTCCTCAACTTCCTCGAGGAGCAAGCTGCCCCGAACGGAGTAGCGGTTTCCGGGATCGAACTTCTCATCACATTTATAACAGAGTCCCTTGGTACGTCGTTCATCCATATGGACTGGCGTCAGGCGACGGATAGGAGGGGGTGTTGTCCCTGGCAAAACTGGACGACAAGGGCCTGGGCCAGGCGATGGGGTCACAACAAGTGGTTGGCTGGGGTAAGGGCGCAAAGCCAACCCCCCACGACCCCCTCGTCGCTGACAATTCATTTTTTCCTCCTCAATCCAGGCATGGCGCACCACATCACACATGGTATGGCATGAGAAATGGCCCATCTCATCAGCAATCTCGGGCTTCAAACCACGCTTGAAGGTGCCAACAAGGGCAGCCATCGGCCAATCTGGCAAGCAGTTAGCAATTTTCATGAACTCAGAGTAGTAGGCTCTTACCGTAGTAGTTTGCCTCAGAGTAGACAGCATCTCATTAAAGTCTTGAAACTCATTTGGTCCAAATTGGACACACAACTCATCTGAGAAGGATGCCCAAGTGGAGAAGCGTGTCTCCTTCTCGTAGGATTGAAACCAGATTGAAGCATCTCCATCAAGGTGAAAGGCCGCAATAAGTTCCCTGATACGAAAAGAATTTATCCGCCTTGTACAGCCATTCGACGGGATCCTCATCGCCATTGTACCTAGGGAATTGCAACCGAGCTAACTTGGGCTCAGCGCTGCCCCTCTGCGTCTAGATTAATGGACCCGACTTGGACTCCACGAAGAGAGAGTGGGTTGCAGAATGGACTTGGGCTGAGCTGCCAAGCATATGAGGACTCCCTGGATGGGGAAAAGCTCCAGATCCTCCTAGTGGTGGCGGCGGAGTGATTCTGGTGGCAGATAACATGGCCTGCTCTTGAGCCCTCTCAAGTTGGAGTTCCTTGAGTTGTTCATGGATCACAGTCATCAGAGATAACAGAGTAGTCTGAGTAGGATCAGCATCGCCATGCGGGCTGGAGGACTCTCTCATGGCCTCTGGATCTGGCGGCACCTCGGAGGCCATGGCCTGCTTGTGAGGTGGCATGGCTGATCGAACTGTTCTGATACCAATGTTGTGACCCAGTAGAGTCATAAGGTACGCCTTGACGGCTAGGAAGAAGAAGAAAGAAAGAGAGTAGAGGAAAGGTAAATTCTTATTGCATAACCCTCCAGGAGGAAGGAGACCCCTTTATAAAGAGGACTCCTAGTTGTCACAATGACGACATAATAATGACATGAAAACATCATGACAACATATCACGACATAATTACAACCCATGATTACAGCTTGTTACATCTAATCAGGCATTTATTACAATCACTAATGGATTTCAGAAAGGAAAACTAATCCTAATAATAAAATACTGCCTAAGATAGATTATGCACCTTAGGTGTGTGACGTTCACAACAGTAGGTTGCGTTGGTATGGGCATATGCAAAGAAGACTAATAGATGCCCTTCTGAGATGATTAGAAGTGATGCATGTAAACAATGCTAAAAGAGGGAGAGGGAGACGTAAGAAAACTTAGATGGAGTTAATAAAAAAAAATTAACTTTACTATCTCTTACAAAAGAGGTATCCCAAAACAGGCATGAATGGAGGTGTAAGATCCATGTCGTCGACCCAAAATAGTTGAAAAATGCGTTACTTGATCATGATTATGATTATGATGTTCAGTCTCTTTAGAAGAGATAGAGAACAAACGGCAAACAATCACTTTTTTTATAAAGTCGGCAACCTAAGCGGCTTTCTTAGTGGACTGTATCCCTACAAACCCCCTTGGGCACATGCAAGACCACCCATCGTAAGCTTCACGGAGCTTTTTTTTAGCAATCAGTCACTTTTTTTAAGTCAGCAACTAGTTAATTTCACTCGTCTGATAGTTTGGGCCTGTTGTCCACCACCTCCTTTCCAAGAAATGAAAACATTGAAGGAAGAAGCAGATGAGGTAGGTGGTAAGGTGATGAAATTAAAGTAGCTGGTTGGCACGGACAGCTACACAGATGTAACTAACCATATCACTGATGTTGAGCGCATATGCATGCGGTTGAACAACCTTAGTGGTTATTCCATAGCAGTGGAGTTAATGCTTGCATTATGAGTTTTTGCATCGCACCGAAATACTGTTGCGTATTAAATAAATAGTCTTATCATTTCATAGACAGTAAATAGTTTTAAAATATTTCTATGTTTAACATTGATAGATTGAGTATTTGGCACATGGATTTAGTTTCATTCCAAGGGAAAAAAGGACACCGTGCACAAAATCTAGGTCATAACAGAACAAGGACACTTTGTCTTTTTTTTTTTTACCTAAATATCAGGCACGCTTTGTCCTTTTAGTTTGACTGCTTTTGTATTAGTCGATTTCATGTATTACCGTTTGGGGCGTGATTAAAAGCAAAACATCCAGATGGGATGTTTTGCTACACTGTAGCATCTGGATATTTTATATATCCAGCTGAAACTCCTCCTGACGTGTTTCAGCTGGATGTAAAAATCCACATGGATGCTACAGTATATATCCAATATCCAGTCTGGATATTTTTGCAATAATCACGCCCCAAACGGCCCCTTAGTATTACTCTTTTTATAGACTTAAAATTACGAATGTTTGCCCAAGTGATGGCTGTTCGACTAGAGTTTTCAATTCGTATAAATTATTGTCAGTTACATCATACATGGGTTCATCTCTTAGTTGTCTTATCGCCACCAAGTTCGAATATGTTTCTTCAAGTCGGACTTCATGATTAAGGGGCCGTTTGGGGCGTGATTAAAAGCTGGATGTTTTGCAGCTGGATATGAAAAAAACATGGATGCTACAGTGGATCTGAAAAATCTACTGTAGAGGGCAGGTCACAGACACTTGAGAGCAGGATCCCTGTATGGGAACGCATTGGCTCCATTTTTAAGAGTTTGGATCCGTTGTGAGGCACGCACTCCCTTTGTCATGCGAGTGCCCAGTAATATACATATCCACTAGTAAAAATGTGTGGAAACTTGTCAAATATAGTTATGTACTCTGTCTGGATATTCGAACACATTTCTATAGGTGATTGGGCACACACATGAAAACGACTACGAGTGCCTCACAATGGATCCCAAGCTTATTGTCAGCAAAGATTCTCGGAATGAACAGAAAATTTTTGTTTTAGCTTTTGAGTAGGGCAATTGAAGTAGTCTCTAGCGGTAAACCTCAATTTGAAGAATATATTTTTCAAGGTTGGGCCGAAGTCGTGGAGCTGTTCCAGCAGAGATTCAGGGACAGTTCTCCTCTTTTGCATTTTCTTTGGATACTCCCTCAACCTTACCCCAAGGTGCCATGGACAATAGCAAGGACGCCAATTGTGGTTCAGTTATTGCATGCTGTTGGATGAGGCAATTAGGCACCTAGCCTGGACGTGCTAGAGGGAGAACGCTTTAAGGGCCGTTTGGGGCTTGAAAAATCAGCGCCATCCAGCTAGTTAGGATTTTTGAAATAATCCACTAACATAATTTCATGTCCCAAATGGCCTCTTAATCATTTCGGGAAGGTATTGCTCGTGCCCTTGCCCCGCTATGTGAGGAGTCGTGAATATTGCTCCTTTTAATGGTTGCGACTCTTGCTAACCCTTGATCGAATTGGATCTGCAGGGCCTACTCAAAATTAAAAGAAAAATGAGGGAAAGTGTTCAGTCTCATGCTGCTTATATTATATGGGGTCAGTTTAAGTCATTGTTGTTGTATTGGGATCCGACGCTATGGATAAACATGTCTACCCGTATGTTAATGAACACCGTCGGATTAAAATCCAATGGGCGAAACACGTAATCGTGAAAATAAAAAATAAGATTTTAAGGGGTTTAAAAAAAAAACAAAATTAGAAAGGGATGGAATCTATACGGTACCAGGGACTGGAAAGTCTTTTCCAATCACTAATCACCAAAATACGGCGTTTTTTGTTTTAAACAGAAAATAGTGCGTATTCTTTCTTTTTTTCTTAAAAAAGTAACACGTATCCTAACAGATAAAGCAATTTTTTAAAAAATAAACAAGTAAAAAAGAATAAATATTTAAATAAAAGGGGGAGATCTCTGTCCTCCGCTCTTTCTCTGTCGTCGTCACTCCGACTGTCTCGGGCGCTCCTCCGGCCATGGCGATCGCAGCGGCGGCGGTGGTGGTCCCGATGGGTCTCCTCTTCCTCCTCTCCGGCCTCCTCGTCAATCTCTTCCAGGTATCTTCTTCCTATTTTCTTTCTGGTTTTGAATGTTTCAATATTGCTCCGAGTGGAAATTTCTTGCTATTTCGAAAACCAGCCATTAATGACCTAGGGATTCTTAAGATGACGCTGATTTTAGGTTGTTGATTTGGGCCAAGGGAGGTCTCTCTCTCGCTCTCTCTATGTCTGGAATTGCGAATTCGTTTGTTTTTAGGGTGCTGGTGTTGTGGAAGGAAGGGAATGCATTGTTCCGCAAATAGGGATTATAATGCAAACTCCGTCCAACATTTACAAAGTTTTTGTGTCCGGAAGCGTTACTCTCTCCGTCCAGTAAAACCTGTCTGCATTAAAATGAGTGAGATTTGTAGGACTGTAATGCCCATACTTCCATTTTAAAAGGTTCGTACAAAAAATACAGTTTTTTTCCGCCCTCTTCCGTGTTTTTGGTCGTCAGCCATCTAATGATGGAGTCGGTTTTTTTCCAAATGCAGACCGGATTTATTGGACTGGGGGAGCATTATTTATGCTTATTTTATTGTCAATTTGTGATGTTGTATGGGAGGAGATTTTGTAGAAACCTTTTGATTTAAATATAGGAAGGTTGCGAATTTGGTGGTCGTCGAGGTATCGAATTTAGTCATGCTTATTTTTGTTGATAATTTTTGTTTGATGCGTTGTATGGGGTTTTGAGATTTTATGGAAAGATTGGAATTTATTTTAATCATATTGCTGCCCTGTTCGGTCAAAATTTGTGCACAACGTGTTGTTCATTCTTAGAAGGAGATACTATCTGCGGATGGGAATGGTAATGAATTGCAAGTGGTTTAAGTACCCTGATAAAACCTTGGAGTCAGCTTGGTTGAAATACTTCCTCAGTCCCATATCACGAGCTCCATTTGGAAAAAAGCTTGTCCCATGTTAATAGCTCCGTTTGGCTCAATTTAAGTGACTGGGTATTTTAAAAACGTCTAGGCTTCTTACACTTTGATTTTGAAGGAGTCTCTTAGCTGTGGGTCCCACCATTCAATAATTTACTGCTCAATGTTTTCCGCCAATCCATCCTAGTCATGCTGATTGTTGGACTTCAAAAATCGAATCTTTGGCATGCATTATGCTAGGGGCGTGAGTCTTAACTATAAAAGAATGGTGTTTTCCTTTTTATACGCCTTCTGTTAGTTTACACTTAATTTGTTATTCCTAGTTTGTTTAAAGGGAATTAGTGTGTCTATTTGGTTTTCACATATACTTCTGGACTAAATTCTGTAATCCTTTTGCAGGCCATATGCTTTGTTCTTCTCCGGCCACTATCAAAGAGCTTGTATAGGAAAATAAATAAATTTGTAGCGGAGTTGCTATGGTTGCAGCTTGTTTGGCTCATTGATTGGTGGGCTGGTGTCAAGGTACTGGTGAAAATCTTCTTCTTCTGTATGCTTTGATATGCTTATGTCCAACATTACATAGCTAATTTATATTTTCGGCTCTCATCTTTGTAGTGAATATCTTATGCTTTTATTATGCTTTTAATAATAGAAAGTCCTATTTCGTCAACCTCGAAGAGGGTGAGCTCTTATTCAAAATGGTCTTTTTCCATGAAGTAACAAGTTCAAGTTCTTAGTTTGCTAGGCACCTAAACTAGAGAAATCTAAAATGACTTAATGATTATCTATCTTACAAGAAGCTTTAGTTTAATCAGTTGCGAGCTTTTCATTTGTATATAGAACAAATGAAATGCTCTCTATGGTGTCACATTTCCTATGTAATTTGATCCAAATTGTGATTCTTAGTAGAAACAAAAATTTCTTGTTGCAGATTCTCTTATTTGCTGATCCCGAAACCTTCGAATCATTGGGTAGGGTAAATCAAAACAGCATTCAATTTAGTTTTTTAACTTTTGTAGTATTCTTTGAGATATACGTGCCCATCTGTAACTCATCTTGATAAATCGTCTCAGGCAAAGAGCATGCACTTGTCATATCCAATCACAGAAGTGACATTGATTGGCTTGTTGGATGGGTCCTAGCAGAGGTGTAGACCCTTTACACTCTTCAGTGTAATTATATCTTTAGCATGTTTACTTGAATAGGTTAACACATGCTATTTTACTTGAATAGGTTAACACATGCTATTTTGCAATTGCAGCGATCAGGTTGCCTCGGAAGCACACTTGCCGTCATGAAAAAATCATCAAAATTTCTTCCTGTGAGTTTCTATTCCACCTAAACTAATAGTTTATAATGGAGAAGGTATGCCATATTAGAATTCATACCTTATGCACTTGTTGAAGAACTTTGATAACGGCAAGTTTTCTTGATTTGTTATATTTGTGGGTAATGTCATTCAGCAAACCGTTAACGGCTGACGATCACCTGGCAGTCAAATAATTTTTAACACCTGACAATCTAATAATTTCGAACACCTGACACTCATATAAGTTCTTTTGTTTTTTCTTTTTTCTCGGTAAGCTTGGGTTACACTCTGATTTCCGTAAGCATTTAAAAGAAGGAAAGAATGATGGCATCTTCCAATCTGGGATAGATATGAAGACACTTAGATTAGTAAGATGATGCTGATGCATAAGTTTTTGACCTCATTCTCAAGCTGAGAAAGAATTTAGCTTTTGTGATGTTCAACTCCTTGAGAGACACTATCGTTCCTTCCTCTCCAAATGGAAGAGGCATAATTACATAGGAGAGTCTTAGAAGATTTTCAGACAGATAATTATTCTTCCAATATCTTAGCAAGAGATCAATAAAACCATGGGGCCGCAGACTAAGATGATGAACATGCAATACCCGGAGGATGGCCTTGAGCTCCCATTATGAATAAAAGCAGTGGAAAAATTATGACCTTAGATTCAGCGTTGGATTTTTAATGGATGCAATATTCAACCATTGCACACCTTTGCGTTGTAGTTTGTCAATGGTATTGAGCGCCATGTGAAACATAAGTTAAGAAAGGAAGGAGTTACGTGGAGTATTGTGCTTGTACCAAATAAGATGCATTGCTGGAGAACTACTACTAGCTCTTGCTGGATTTGCTCGCTAGGATGCTGCCTATAGTTATGTGCCGCATGTCAATGTCCACTCTTTTCTTTTGATGGCATTTTCCCAACTGAAAGTAATATAGAACATATCAAAAAATGCCCTGCGTTCCTCCAATGGAAGTATTTAATGCTCAAGCTGGCAGCAGAACTGTTTTAATCCATTATTTTTTTAGTTCTGTTTTACTCCGTTTGTTACTCTGCCAAACACATTTGCTCTTTTACTAATTAATTTGCCTGCCAATATATTACCTTCTCAGTATGAACTCATGTATAACTAAACAGAACAGCAGGTGGAGTTTGAAGAAGATGAATAGATTATGTTAGACTTGTACTCTTGAGCAATAATTTGTTTCTCCTTTTTACAAAAAAATCATTTTTCCTTTACTAAGAAAATCAATTTTCTCTTTCTAAACAACATGAAAAGAGATGTGTTTCTCTTTCTAAACTCGCCCCAACATTACTTTGAAATACACAAATGTGATGCTGAGTTTTTTTTGTGGTACGAATATCATGCTGAGTTGTGATGAGGAACTGTAGGGCGGAACACCCTAGGACAGTGGGAGGTGGATTCCATCGAGTCAAAGTGCAAGGCTGCTTAGGTGTGGAAGCTAAGAGTAATCCGACCGCCCTAACACTCTATCGCTTCGAGGAGCATCAGGTTTGGGAAGTGGGAATCAGCAACTCACGGCCATCAGCCTCCATTGCTGGGAGCTCGGAAGGAGAAGAAGTTTTCAGGTGATGAAAAAGGAAGCAGCTATCCTGGAGTTGGCTAGCCAAGTTGTGCAGATTATCGTATGGATAAAAGGGTCAAAAGCTGACTGTACCACGTGAACAGAAGGGTAACTTTGGAATAATAAAAATGGATATGACAGAGAAATGCCCGTCAGTGAATTCGTAAAACTTGAAACGTGACAAGCTACTATAGGCAGCGACCATAGCGGTGGCGCATGACAAGTGGCCATAGAATTTCTCTAAGCTGATTGAATAGAGAACTTTCCTGAGTGAGAGGCCCGCCTAAGAACTCTTCAGGAGGATGAAGAGAGGGCTTCCGGAAGCAATAAAATATGCGAACTGCTGGCCATGGATGGTACTGTGGGATGGTAATTCCACTTATTTTGAGAAAAACAATTGATATAGAGGTGAGAGATTGACAATTAAGTTGAGTAACAATCTGATAATTAAAAAAAAAATTCTAGCCCTGGGATCCGTCCAAAAATGAATATTTTTTTGGTCTAAAAATATTTCGCACTATAATATCCTTACGTGGATTTAGTTTATGGATGCTGAGGTCACTCTCTCTGCTTAGTGGTAATGAAAGATACATGATATTTTTTAAATATTGGTATGGAATTCTATGGGTGAAGTCATTCAATTTGTACTTTAAACTGTCAGGACAGATACACGTCAAACATAGGTTTTTGAGAACCAGTAAGTTCAACACGGTTTAGGTTCTGGCTTCTTGCAGGCTTTATTTTGAACTATCAATTAACTGGATTGATAGGTTGTTTGAGGCCATGTTGCAGAATTAAATCATGTATCCTTGTCCAGATGCAGCATGCTTGCACTATGGCAATTAGATAGCCTACAAGGTGAGAAGATGATGTAAGTCACTTCTGTGAAAGAGTTTCCTGAAGATGGATGGAAAAAAAGAGAAATTGGCTGCAAGTTACTGTCAAGAAATGGCTGTGTGAAAACCATGGTTTTCAAAACCAGACCGGACCGGCCGGTCCGACCGCGGAGAACCGGAACTGCCGGAAAATCGGTCCGGTCCATCCGGTTTACTCCGGTTTTCTAAACCCGCCGTTTTTTTTCGAACCGGCCGGTTTTCCCGAACCGGGTAACCGGAACCGGATTCGGTTTTTCCAGTTTTTTTTTTTTTTTTTTTTGAAAAAATTTTTGTAAGAGGGGTGCGGGCAGGGGGTCGCACTTGAACTACTTGCGGTTTTATGTTAATACTACACAAAATTTATATTTATTATATATTTATCCCTATTTATACCTAAACCGTGTCAGTCCGGTTTGACCACAGTTTGACCGCGGTCCAACCGGACCGGCCATCAATCCGGTTCGATGGCCGGTCCGGTTTTGAAAACCTTGGTGAAAACTAATTGAAGTCCTGAATTACTTTGATTTTGTATAAGTGCAAATTCTAAAATTTTAGTTATGTGAGAAATGATTTAAGTGATATTATAAGATTTATAGGTAGATAGCCCAAGTAGTGTTAATAAAACTTGAAAACACGAGAAGTGGGAGTCTGGGATTGGATGAAATTAAACTATTTTCTGTTTTTTATAGCTATTTCCCTGCCTTAAATATCTAGCTATGCTGTATATTGGAAATTTTCTTTCTAATTATAATCAGCTGACGAGAGTAAATAGGAATACACTGCATTTTTAGAGGAACTTCTACTCCTTTTTTTCTCTCAACGCGAAAAGTAAGGGTAATCTTGACTGAAATTTCTTAGTGCAACACTGCTTCAATTCACGGTATTAATAACAATGAAACCTAGTTAATCTTTTTGTCGGAGGAGTATATGCTAGATAGAATTCGAGGATTTTAGAAGAAAGAAGGAGAACTGCTCTATTCAAAGGAAGTAGCAATGGTACAAAGGAAATGAGTCGACCAGCCTCCAATAGGCTTAGGATCGCCAAATACATATAAAAGACCTATATGGCCTCACTTAAGTGAAGAGTAGACTAATAAGAAATAAGATTACATAAAGATGACCAATTTACCATCTATAATAAATAGAAATGCAATACCAAGGACTTAAACAAAATAACGTTAATAGCAAATACTCCTCTAACTGTATTAATTATGAAAAATAATTATATTTGGCTTATTTTTTACGTTTATCAAATAAAAAAGGAAAAGAGCAAAGGGTCTAATAAAAAGTTCAGGTTTTCTTATCTTTTTTATAAGAAGAGAACAGTGTTTTACAAGGAAGCGTAAAACCCAATAGATGGAGTGACAATCCTCTCTTAGAATGATGAGAAGTGTCTTTGTCCGAGTCCCTCAATCTTTAAATTGCAATCGATGATGTACGTTATTATGAACCAAAATAATATGAGGAAAAGGCTTTAGTGGCAGGATATTACAAGCACAACACCCAGGCGTATGGGTTATGACTCCCCTTTGGGGTTAGGTAATAAGCATTCGAGTCATGAAGGGTAGTTCTGTAATTTACTAATTAGAGGTTGTTTCTTATAATTTAATTGGGTTTAAGAATTCTTGTTTGGCTGATTATGATTAGGAGTTGTATTAGGATTAGGGTTCTTATTTTGAGGGTCTATAAAAACAACCTCTAATTTACCTCTCTCCCCTTCTAGTTTTCCTCCTGTTTCTTGTTGAAATTCCTACGATGAATCCACAACACCCTTGTGAACCATTAACAACTGTATGATCTAGTTTCTTGGATCAATAGAATGTCTTTTTCATATTTTGTTTTTACCCTTGTTCCTTTTCTTTTCTCTTCTTGATGTGGGCTGTTATTGGTGTCATTTTTAGTTTTTTGGGTTAGAATTACGATTGAATGTTTTAAACAGTATTGTTACGTCAAAGTAGCTTGGTTATGGTTTCACCAGCTTTGTCGTGGAGGATGACTACTTCCATTTCATGTGAAATCAACATCTCATGAAACCAATCAATCCACATAAATGGAAAGGCTTGTGATGAAGATGATGTTGTTGAATCTTCATCTCATTGTCTCCTCAATCAAAAGGTTTCTAGCGTAGAAACTTGCCACTATGTTTTCTTTGTATGGACTTTTTACCATTATTTTAATTTTAGTAAGAGTCAATTATGGCATAGAATCTATGTTGCTGAATCCATATGATGATGATGATGATTGTTAAATATAGTTGAATAGTCCTGCTTATTGACCTTGGATGAATAATTCAGTCCTGTGTGTTCTTCTTTTCTCTTCACAATTTGGGCTGTAGTTGGTTAGGTTGACAGCTTTTTGGGTCAGAACTATGTTGAGATATTCTGGAAGCAATGCTATTAAAGAACCGACCAAATATACTACTCTTTGTTGTGTCTCAGTCTAAAGGTGGACATGTAGGACTTCTCTCCTTGTCTATATAAGTTTACAGTTGGATGAATGTGGATTGAGTATTCACAGGATAGATGAAAGAAGTTTGATGTATAAATAAGGTTTTTATGTAGAGATTTTTCAAGAGAGTGGAACATTTTGCATAAAAAACTGCTGAAAATAGGAATGTAGGTAAGTAGCTATTTAATTCTTAAAATATGGGTCTGTTAATGTTCTACGGAGTACAAATATTCAATTGGCATGTAGGAAGCCAATGGACAAGGTTCATGTAGATCCATCTGCCAGATGGACAAAACGTTAGTCATATTTTTGCTAAATGGACATGGATATGGTGGAAAAGGGGAAAATTGTCCTTTGAAAATCCTTGTCACACTTAGCCTCACAGGTTTTAAACAATCTTGTAGCGCCAAGTAAAAACAAACTTTGAAGATCATAACCGAAAGGTCCTCATTAATTCAAAGCCAAATAAGGATATATTGGTGTTAAATTGTTGGTTGGATATCACAAGTATGAAAGTATCATTTCATTAAAATAAGGGATTTCACTACTGATAGGCTATTTTAGGGGCATGTTCTGCTGCATTATTTGAATTGAGTTTATTATGCAACATTATGCAGGTCATTGGCTGGTCAATGTGGTTTTCAGATTATCTTTTTCTGGAGAGAAGCTGGGCCAAGGATGAAAGCACTCTGCAGGTACACTTGGACTAATTTATGCTTCTTTCAATGCAGTAGCTAAAAAAAAAATTTATGACAAGTATGATTTTATTATGCAGTCAGGTTTGCAGCAGCTGAAGGACTTCCCTCGACCTTTCTGGTTAGCTCTTTTTGTGGAGGGAACTCGGTTCACACTGGCCAAGCTTTCAGCTGCTCAGGAATATGCAGTCTCTACTGGATTGCCAATTCCTAGAAATGTTCTTATACCCCGCACAAAGGTTTAGAGTTGGGCTATTTCAGTTTACACATTATTAGCTGTATCACTGTACCTTGTTTTATTCTAACAATTGTGGTTGTTGTGAATCAGGGTTTTGTTTCAGCTGTAAGTAACATGAGGTCATTTGTCCCAGCTGTATATGATGTAACTGTAGCTGTGCCAAAAACGGAACGTTCACCTACGATGTTGAGAATTTTGAAAGGGCAGTCTTCTGTGGTAAGCTGAATATAATACAATAAATCAATTTTTACTAGATATATAAAGAATTATATACAGACACTTAGATATGTTAGTGCATCATGTTCAGTGAGGAGTATCTTTGTTTAAGTTTGTAGGTGATAAATATACATATTCTGACATAGGCATCAAGGTGCACATCAATTTCATGTATGAGATCAACATTTCCTCGTCATTTAGATCATTTCTTCAAGATCTCTTATATTTGGTTAACTGAGATAAGCACCGAGACCAAGAGTGCATTATTTGCGGAGTATCTTTTAGTTATCATCCTCTGACAGGTATCACACAAATAGTCAAAATCCTCCCAAATTACCAGATTATTATTTTTTCTGAAATTATATTAGAAAGCTGATATATGCTGATTTGTAGAAATTTCAGCATGATTTTAAATTAGACAGTCTAAACTCAGGCAAAGATGGAGTTTGATTTTATGGAAAAATAAGAGAAATAGTCAAGGAATAGTCTCGGAAGAAAAAATAAGAAAAGTTGAGATCTTTTCCTGGATAACTCATTTGTTCTACATATCTGGTGGAGGCTCTGTTCTATAGTTTTACAAACCGACTTTTAACTTGGTAGTTCTACTTATAAATTCAAGTACTGAAACTAAACTCCATTCCAAAATAGTCGCTCCTTTCCAGTATAGCTGTCCTAAATAATGTGAAAGCAATAATTACATTGCTGATGTATATAAAAAGACTTGGATATAGCAAAGTTAGAGTAGAAATCTGAACTGTCAAATGAAAGCTGGAATCTGTCCTGAATTTCGTTCCTATCTGGGAGATTTTGGGACCAATTAGGGGTATGTGCAATAAAGATACCCGAGTGTGTTGAATTGATGAGAATATCAAAAAACAATTTTTTCTTCCAATATAGCTGTCTTAAATAATGTGAATGATAATTACAACAGGAATGAACGATAGTATATTAGAGTACTGGACTATCAAATGAAATCTGGAATCTATTGTCCGTCTGAATTTCAATTGAATATGGATATTTTGGGTCCCACCAAAGGTATGTGGAGTAAAGTACCGGACTTTTTTGTAATTTCCTGGTGTCCGAAATTCTTCCTAGACATTATTCCAGCATGTTAGATGTACTACTTAAAAAATCTACCAAGGATAGACTCATAGACCATCTCGAATGGATTAAGATAATGATCTTGATGATCAGGAATTATGCAATGAGACTTACAACAATGTTATATTTTGAGGACTAGTATATTTCTATTTTACAAATTTAGAACTTATATACCAAACTCAGAGGTAAAATATCTCGAAACTGGTGAGGAAGTATAAGTTAACATTAGGTAAATAGGTATTTGGATTATGACGATATATATCCATCAGTGATCAGAGCTGAGATTACTTTCTAAACTCTCAAAATTTGAGAGTACTGGTTTATTCAGAACTATAAGCTACCATCCTGTATTGGTTTATGATTATATGCATTTGTTTAAGAGTATTGCTTTATTCTGAAGTCAGAACCGAGTCACCAAACTCAGTCCCTTTTTTTCCTCATTGTCAACCATTTTCTGTATGCACAATCTGTTAATTTTCTGTTAAAGCAGGTAATTGAAACATTAGGAATCCTGTTATACGGGATTGATGAAATTTATGCTGATGAGCGAGATCTCCTGAGAAAATCAAAGCATGGTCATCAGAATTAAGGAGATCTCACAAGAGCTGGAAACAGATCATCTCCTTGGGATTTTTTCTGAGTGACCTGAGAAGTGTGATGCGATGGCAAATATTGATACAGACAAATTTTGACACTTTAATTGTCATTAGCAGGCTCGGTTGGTCTAGTGTGCATTTAGCTTGTTTTAAAGACTTCATTAGTTAGGAAAAATATCTACCCCATAATCAAACTGGTATTTTTAATAAAATTGGATTTTAATAGGTGAAATTGGATTGTGTGCATGAAATTGGTTAGCGATCTGTGTTTTTAAATCATGTGATGAATTATTATGATGCTGTTTTTGAGACATTTGAAATCTTTTTTATATGAATAAATCTTTTTCCAGATTCATGTTCACATGAAGCGACATCTGATGAAAGAATTGCCCGAGACAAATGACGGAGTGGCACAGTGGTGCAAAGATATATTTGTGGCTAAGGCATGGAAATTACCTTTTATCTAAAAGTAATCTTGCATACATAATTCATATGCATAATTTGTGCTTTTGGGTGCGGGTTTAAAGTTTTTTCCCTTGAGGGTTTCCAGATGGTGTAACATACACGCTAATTGATTCAAAAATTAGGTGAAAGGAAACCTTATGCATGTGGTCCCTTTGTAGTCAGGGTTAAAATTGGGGTCTTAGAAATTATGTTTGATGTATTGCTGTAATATGTTAGACATTTCAGATTAGGGGCTTGGCCTTGGGTCAGTTTTATAATAGTGTCTGAGAATGAGTTCTGTATGGAGGTGGGAAGATTAAGTGAAATTGGGAATGCAAAGGAAGTTTTGATTGTTCAGGTCATTGGATTATGTTTGGATACGGAATTTGCCACCCTTAGATTCTGTCTGATTTCTATTAAGTCAGCCCAACTTCTGTAGCATCGCCTTTGGGTGCAGAACCAAGATTTCTGGCAGGTGGATTCCGCCCAACTTTTAACAGAATAACCGACTTTCATTAGGACGATTTTGTTGATTCCGCCAAAGTTAATGGTCTTTGTTGACTTTCAGTGCTAAAGTACTCAATGCATTCCATTCCATTCCAGTTTGACGAAAATCTAAAATTCCAATGGCAAGCATGATTCCGGCTTCTGCTCAATTTCGCTGGAACTAATTCCACCAATTTTTAATTCTGATTTGACTCCAAGTCCATATCCAAACAGCCTTGGTGCCATGATGGGTCTTAAGTCTCGGAGCAAAATGAGCAAATAAGGTAGTGAGACCAACCGTTATTTTTAAAACACATAATCGCTAGACTTAACATTTATCAATTTAAGGTAAAGGGATGTACAAAAAAAAGGTAAGCAAAGGGAAAATCTGATAATAAATTCGTGGTCAATAATTCTACTGATTTAAATTACAAGATTGCCCTTATGTTAGAAAAATGCTGATAAACCAGAAGCACAAAACTAACATGGCCTTATAAGTTGCAATATATTAGGGGCTACTCTGAAAGAGAGGTTTTCTTTGTGGAAGTGGTATCAATTTCATCCAGAAGCTCAGCAATTAAGTAAGGGCTGTTCAAAAGTTTTGATAAAGTGTGCTAGAGGGTAGCAGCAGTTGGAATTTGATGCCTTCATTCTTTGTATCAATTTATGAATTATTTTTATTGGAAAAAAAGCACAAGACAACAATGAAGGCAGGCCCGGAATTGTTGGATAGGAAACAAATCTAAGGATATCAACCCAAGCATTTGATGAGGACTGTTAACATGCTGGTCAATAGAGGTAGATGAGATGCCTAGTGCTAAAGTCAACATTGTCATAAAACAGATTGTTTAGTGTGAAACTGAGTATGAAAGTGATAGTCTGTAGAAGAATGTGCAGGGGGATTTTTATCTCATAATTAGAGTCTTATGCCCATGGGTTTGTGCCTGACATTACTTGTACCAGAATCAGTTACTTGCCTTTCTTAGGAGAGTGCTTCTGTCTCATTCTATTGCTACAATTTGCATAAATAGTTTAGTTTAGTTTGGTTCTGTGATTTAATAACTTCTTGTAATAGCTTGTGACACAGAATAATAGTGGTCTGGTCGTGGCGGATGAATGCACGACCTCTTTCTTTCACTTTCTTGTCTTCACTTTTCTTCCTTCTATCTGCTTCTTCTATCCTATCAGTTTATAACATGTTATCAAGAACCTAGTCGAACTAGGGCAATAAGGCTGAGAAGACTTTTTGTTCTCAACTTTGTTCTAGATCAAGAATTCAAGTTGTTTTTTAGATTTTTTGTGCTTATCAACCTTTCTCTCTTTTGTGCCATCCTGTGGCTGCCAAATCTACTTTTAGATTACCTTTTGACGGTTTCGCTACTCTTTCATGTGTCTTATTCAGCATAGTTTGTCTCTTATTGTGTGTTGGAACTGCCTATATTGTTACTGCATTGAGATGAGGTTATCTTTTGTCTCTATGTCTTATTTGTACCTTTTTTTTTATAATGAGGGGTGTCCGAGGCCTTATGGCCCGACTAGAAGGGGCAGGACAACCAGCCTCTTAGAGAACCATATCCCTCCGCCAATCCCCTCGGGTGTGTACACAGCCCACACAACATACACACCAGTAAAACCGGGATATAAACCCTGTTGTGGCCAACAGAGTGGGGGTTCAAATTCAGGACCTCTGCTTCAAGGCAGTGCCCTGGCCATCATGCCAACACCCTATTGGCCTTAGGACCTGACTAGAAGGGGCAGGACAACCAGCCTCTTTGGGAGAATATTGTCCCTGCAATATTGTAGCTCCTTAGAATTACAAGGGAATTAGGGCTATGAGATTTAGGTGAATGTGGATGAATGGGTTCAAGGAGACAGAAAGAAAGGGGATATTGGATGAAGGGGAGAGAGAAGAGAGGCAATGGAAAACCTACATACTGTTAATTCACCAAAGAATTCTGTACTAGGTTTAAGGCTGATTGGCCCTACTTATATCTTTAAATTTCATATAACAATTACTTCTAATCGAACTAGGCAAAGTAAATTAAAATAAATTAAACTAAACTTAGTTTAAAACTAGGAATGTAGAGACTAGGTAACATAAATCCATTAAAATTAGTGTTATAACTTAAGCAGGTAAGTCTCATTTCAGGCAACAATTGTAGACCAATCCTCGCCACGACATGACATAGAAATTCTTATGATAAGAGCGAGCAGTGGATAGGTAATATGAGCACATGCACAAGAGGAAAAACGTACAGAAGTTCCACGTTTAGTAATCACCTTCTATACTAGCTAGTCCACCTTCTGTAATTCTGTAAATTTTAGAATTGTTTACCCAGAATCATACTTTTGTTGAATTATGTCTATTTCCAAGGTGTATTTAGATTGTTGATGTTGAGAAGCTATAGATTCTGACCTTGTATGCATGTTGAAACCTGTAAGTTGATTGATATAGTGCACTTTTTGCAGTATTCATGGTGATGCTTCTGATTTGTTAGCATAGTTCATTTCTGTACTCTTTTTTGTATATGATACTTCTTCACTATCTGCATAGGTTGTTATCTTTGAATGTGAGTTCATTTATAACTAAATAATTAGTGTTTACTGGTCTCTCATCTAGAAGCTTTGCTGCATGCTTGGTGATCCATTCTTTTTCTTTTTGAAATTGCTGTAGTTTTAATCTCCTCTGATTGTCCAGGATGCTTTAATGGATAAACATCAAGCTGAGGGCACATTTTATGAGAGCATATATCAGCCAATGGACCGGCCAAAGAAGTCCTTAATGGTAAATATTATTCATTTTCTTGATGACTCGTTCACCTATTATTTGTTGTTTTTTCTGTGGTTGACGAATCTGAAATATGCCCGCATTATCTGTTATTTATTGCCACAATGTTTCTGACTCTAACAGCATGGTAGCAGCAGTTATTGTCCAAGTGATGCTATGGTTCTTTCAATGAGTCCTCTACTGCGTTATCCACCATATCAATGCTTGTCCTGGTCTAACTTCTGTCAATAGGACAATCTATTAAATTAGTCTCTATCCTTTTTAATAATATTTAAGTTTTTTACTAATATTTTGTATTTTGTATGGCAATGAGTGTTCGTCAGTGATCAGTATGCTACGTTAACTTGACTTCCCACTGAGAGTTTTTAAGTTTTTACTTCTTGAATTTGTAGATTTCACCCGATGGCAGCTAAGTGGAAATGAATTTAGAACCTGGTAGCAAGTTGTGACATGATATATATAACTCCAAAACTGATTGCAGAAAACTCCTTTGCAATGCAAAGTCTATGTTATGATGTTGCATTGCACTGTAGAACTTACACCTGAACTTCACTGTTGAATAGTTTTAAAGCGTTAGTTATAGTGCTTGGTGGTTTGTTGGAACACATCATTTTCCATTAATGTGGTAAGAAGCAGATATAACGTTTTGTTTTTGCTCATTTCAATGAGAACAGGTTGTTATCTTCTGGTCATGTCTTCTTAGCTTCTGCGCATACGAATTTTTCAAATGGTCTCAGTTGCTATCGACTTGGAAGGGAATTGCAATATCAGCAGCTATTTTACTGCTGGTTACTGCTATCATGCATGTCTTCATCCTCTTCTCCCAAGCGGAACGTTCCACTCCTGCAAAAATTGCTCCTGCTAGGACGAGGACTAATGGGCCACCTACAGTATCTGCCTCATCTTCATCTTCAGATGCTGACCGAGAAAAAAAGCACTGACTAATTATCCCTCTGGCGATCTAAATCCAGCAAAATTCATTATGTATGTTTAATTTCTATTTGTTGAAGTGTTTTTCCTTTTTTACCAATTGTCTTTGTATGTCTAGAAAATGAACTTTCTGGGTTATGGCTATTGTATTTTTAAATTGTTTTTTAGTAGTAATTATTATGCTTGTAATAGAATTCCAATTAAATTCAGATTTGTTCATGTTTTCTACTGTTCCTCAATCAATACTGGTATATGATTGGCCTTCATATTATTAATGCTTAAAGGAGTGGTTGTGGTTATGTATATGCCCAGAGGAGCCTCACGGCAGGGGTTTAATTTTGTGGGAGCTCTTTGGTTCTGTTGGGCAGGAAAAAAAAAAGACATCTTTTGTAGCATCTCTAAGTTCTCGTTTAAACTAGATGACCAGCATATTCCTTTGCTTTCAGTTTGTTGTACTTTATGTGACGGGAGATGTGCCCAGTTGCCATTATGAAACGTTTGAGTCCAACTCGAAACTAAATTGAACTGATACTCTTCCTGCATTTTCAGTTGCTTAAAGAAGCCTGTTACGAGTGAGGATTCTATGTATCAGCTTTGTCCCCGTCCTTTGTTATTCGCTTTTTTTCTTTTGGTACATTAAAGTCCCATACCAGGCTACGAAGAGTGGGTGGAAATCAATCCATTTACATGATTTTGGTAAAATTATTGCTAAGAAGGAGAAGACTATATTTAAGTACAGTAAATGTGATTGAGAGCGCAGTTGGTTAATGCCACTGCAGAGTCGACTTCCGTTTCTATATGGTAGGATCTTCATGAAAATGTTGTCGGTGGAACATATGAAGCAGAATACTGAGGATATTGGTCAATGTTAAGGTGTCACCCAGCAGCTCAATGTTGTTAAACATAAGATGATGAGCCCTGAGCAGTTTAGTATGACAAGAATAAGATTCACCCATGAATGTAGATCCAAAGGTTACTTATCCAAAAAAAATGTAGATCCAATGGCTAGTTGTAACAATGCTGAAAAACGAATCGTGCAACTAGCTGATGAGAGCATGCTTCCTGGTTATCCTGTGTCTCTGATTTGGGGTTTGTGTTAATACAATAACTCTTCACCATTGTTGTATATGTACAAGGAAAAAGCTTCACTCATTTTTTACTGCGAAATGGGGAAGGCAGACTGTTGATGCCTTCAACTATCGTACGGCGTTGTCTTAATATTCACTCTGGTCACTTTTAATAGATTTTAAATGAACTAAAAATTTAGTGTATTTGAAAAAATGTATTTATTAAAAGTGACCGGAGGGAGTAAGAAAAAACCTCTCATCAAGTATAGTAAAAGACAATCTGAGCAACAGTGCAATGCTTATTTGATGCTGTAGTTTTGGATTTTGCTTTGGATGATCATCTGACAATGCTAACCTAATCGAAAATGCTTCTTTCACCTGCTTTTTTTTTCACGGCCACCTCATGTGCCCATTGTGGCAATGTTGTGGGCCCTGCTTTTCATTTCCTTTCACCACATTAGTACGTGAGGTTGGCCGTGGTAAAAAAAAAACTGGAGAAATAGCATTACTCAACATGTTTCCCTTCAATTACTTAACCAGGGGGTGAAACCTAGGGGTGCTAACGTGCCGAGCCGAACCAAGTTTGGGCTTGGCTCAGCAAGAGTTCTTGGAAATCTGACTTGAGCTCGGCTCGCACAAACCTTGTACCTTCACAGCTCAGGTTCGGCTCATCAATATTTTCGTAGCTCAGATCGAGCTCGAGCTTGAATGGCCACTACATGGAAGCTCGGCATAGGCTCGAATTTTTTTCCATTTGATTTTTCAATATAAGAATTAGGTTTTAAATACATTATATATAAACATATATATATATTTGTATTTATATCTATATGAACCTTGTACATAAAAATATACCAATATATTTATTGTATTTATAAAAAGATAAACATGGTACTGACATCTCTTTAGTATTTATATTTAATATGTATTAAATTATATATATATATATATATAGGAAAAGCTTAAGTGAGATCGCTCTCATTTGGCTTATATGAGGCGACTATAAGTTTTAGCCATTCGATCTTGATCTGAAGGCAATAAATAACTACAAGGAATTTACCTGCATACTGATTTTACATACTCACCTACCCACTGTTTTGATACACACCCTTGGATTGGAACCCAACGACCCAAAAAATTGGCCACATGCTCCTTATATGAAAATGATCTCATGTAAACTGTCCTTTATATATAAGAACAGTTTACATGAGATCGTTCTCATATAAGGAGCATGAGGCCAATGTTTGTGGTCGTTGGACTCCGATCCGATGGTAGGTATCAAATTAATAGATAGGTGAGTGTGTCAAATCAGTGGGTAGGTGAGTTTCTTATGGCCCTCTTGTAGCCATTTTGATCAAGATCCAATGGCTACGATTTAAACAGGCCTCATATAAGCTATATGAGAGCGATCTCATTTAAACTTTTCCCTATATATATGAGAACATTTTAAATGAGATCGTTCTCATATAAGCTATATGAGAGCGATCTCATTTAAACTTATATATATATATATATATATATATATATATATATATATATATATATATATAAGTTTAAATGAGATCGCTCTCATTTGGCTTATATAAGGCCAATTCCATTTGTAGCTGTTAGATTTTGATCTGACGGCTACGAATAGTTACACGAATCTCACCTACTCCTTGATGTGACACGCTCACCTACCCAGTGATTTGAAATCCACCCTTGGATCAGAATCTAATGGCCCAAAAGATTGGCCTCATGCTCCTTATACTTGTACTTGGCTCGTATTAGGATGAGCTCAAGCTGAGTTTGTCATGAGTCGCGCCGAGGCTAGAGCCGATCCGAGCCGAGTCATATCAGCTTACGAGCAAGCTTGACTTGTTAACACCCTTAGTGAAATCTATTTCCTCCACTGCCCATTTACTCTCGTCCAGATCCATTACCCAAAGTAACCCTGCCCCTATGCCGGATCTTAGGTTGATTGATTGTCAGGTCCGCATCTAATGCCGCTTAGAAAATTCAATTCTCACATTGTACCTATCTTTTTTTTTGGAGAGAGAGTTATTCAATTTAAATATAAAAACAACTTAGTAGATGGCATTACTTATTTTGAGTTGAATAATTTGACTAATGGACGAGACAATTTAATGCTCCTCCCACATTAAGTCCTATTTAGTTGTTGGGAAATTTATTAAATAATGCACAAATAAATATCGATCGGAAAAACTGTTCAAATTAATTCCCAATTGGGGTATCTGACGAGCCATGTAGGTGCCAGCCGTTTTTTTTTTAAATTGACCCGAACCAACGCCTTTCATTTCGTTTATAACCTGCATCGGGCTTGGTGCTTCTCCGGCGGTGATCCACGTCCGGCCAGCCCTTCCACTCCCCACGCTCGCCCCATCCAGCTCCTCCTCCCTGCGCTCGCCCCGACCACCGCCTCGCTTCAGCCAGCAACTTCTCTAGTCACATCCTCGGCTCGGCCAACAACTTCTCCAGCCACATCCTCGCCTCGCCTCGCCTCGGCCAGCACCTTCTCTGGCCACCTCCTCGCCCCATCGCTCGCCTCGTTATAAGTAATATATGTTTAATATCTGTTAGAAATACGTATTGATTTAGCTTTTGCATTGTATGAAATTGATTATATCATATTTGTGTAGTATTTTATGAGTGTTTGTTAAAGGTTTTGTGAGTAGAGATGGTGGGAGAAATGGTTTCATTTGTGCTAAGGCATGGTGGCAGAATTGATAGAGGTGAATACGAATGTGGTGAAATTACAGGATTATTTATTAATAAGCCAAGTACTTATGAGGAACTAGAGATGTAAGTGGTCAATAAAATGGGAAGGGACCAAAGATTTTGGAAAATTTATATCAAGTACAAGATGCCTATTTTTTAAACAACGACTACCGTACTACCAATTGACGATGACAACTCTATGCAACAAATACTATATCCTGTGCCTCGTGTGTATACCTTCGAGCTATTTGTAGAAAAAGAGCATGCATGCCTAGGTTTGCAAATGATGGCGAAGGCGGAAGTAGGAGTTCTCGCAGAAATAGGTCGATTAGAAAGTTGAAGGGAAGGTGTGTGGAAGATAATGAAGAACTTTCGAAGAAAGAGGCCTCTCAACTTGATCGAGCGGGGCATCTGGAACAACTGGTGCTGGGGTAAAAGTCGTCATGTCAGCTAATAAAGGTCCTGGAACAACCTATAGTCCTGGAATCTCTATCATAACTGGCTGAAGCAATGACAAACTCGCAAGAACATGTCTAGAGATATCATGTATCATCTGACATGCCGCTACAAGGTTCTCGTAGGATATGTCTGCCAAAGCTCCATGAGACTGAGCGTGCACTTGTCTCACACAAGTAAGCTAGAAAGGAAAAAAATATATGTTATCTATAAGAACAGAAAAATGGTGATCTCTGTCATAACTGGCTGAAGCAATGGCAAACTCACAAAAACATGTCTAGAGATATCGTGCATCGTCTGACATGCCGCTAGCAAGCTCTTGTAGGATTGGTCCACCAAAGCTCTATGAGATTGAGCGAATGTCTGTCTCACGCAAGTAAGCTAGAAAGAAAAAAAAATATATTTTACAACAAGCACACAACAATGGTGAATTAAATTAAATATGAAGTTGGAGATATTAACCAACGCCCGCTTGGTGTCGTCCCTCGGTTGATATAACATCTCTGCCTCATGCACAAGTGGCAAGATAAGTCTCCTAGTGATCTAGTAATATAGGCTGCATGATGCAACCTCCAATCAAAACTCCCTCGGCCTCAACGCAAAGATCGTGCAATAAACTCCACAACAGTGGGGGGGGGGACCTGCTCTAATCCAAATTGTAACGTAACCCGATCCGGAACATGCATTTCGACGATGTCAAAATATATAAGTGATGCCCTAGATAGCCACACATGTGCTCCATCCGTACACACTCCAGGTAACTACGCTAAAAGCTCATCATTATATGGTTGTCATGTTACATACACAACATATGAAGATAATATTTTACTTCTAGTAATGAATGTGCATTCTTTATATTCATAACATGTGCAATATAAATGACCATTACCTGGCCGGATCGTTGATAGTCTAATTCATATCTATACATCATCAGTACATTGTGAGGATTCGAAGTTTTTTTCTTCTTAGCAGTCCACCTAACATAAAAAAGACAAAAAATAAATTATTTAAAATGCCAATAGAATATCATCAAATGACTTAAATAGATAAAACATACCGAACTCCTAACGGAGAAAAACCATCCAGTGGAGTGCTCTGAATGTTTGGACGTCCAACATGCAATCTCTCCCACTACCATAGCCGTTTGACACATGCACACCCAACATGAATTAAATGTTATACTTGTAGTAAATAAAGTAGCCAAAGATTATTGATGGTGTACCTGAATGAGGGTGACACACACAGAAATCCCTAGTATGTTGGGTTGGCAAGCTTTTCCCAACTCTCCCACGACCATAGCCGTTTGACACATACACACCCAACATGAATTAAATGTTATACTTGTAGTAAATAGAGTAGCCAAAGATTATTGATGGTGTACCTGGATGAGGGTGACGCACACAAAAATCCCTAGTATGCTCGATGTCTATCTCTATGGCATCTTCCGGCAGGCGACTGAATTTTTCTCTCAACCACAAAAGACTTACCCGAGTTCGTCCTTTCAATGCATCACGTGGAGTTACCCGTCCAAGAAGATGCTCATACTCTTCATTCCAGTCAATGCCCACAGTCGAGCAACTAACCACCGTGCCATCAATACACAATCCAAGTAGTACGGCAACATCTTGTAACATAATAGTCATCTCCCCTAAATGCAAGTGAAAGGTCTGCGTTTCCCTCCGCCATCTCTCAACTAGGGCAGTTATGAGAGCCCTGTCAATCATGATATACTGGAAACGTATGAAGTGCTTCACAAAGAATTTGACGATCCGGTAGAATGTGGCTGACACTAAGGCTTGCACGGGTAATGATTGAGCCCCCTTCAACACGCTATTTATACTTTCAACCATATTTATTGTGGTCATTCCAAATCTTGTAAAACCACTGGTGTGATATCTACTTCTGCTCTAATAGAGGGTAATATATGCCGACAAACAAATGTCGCAGTACATTGTCTATGACCAGTGTATAGCTAAGTAATTCTACAAATGTGTTCGCCACCATACGTCTTCACTTTAAAATCATTAATCCCCTTCCTCATTCATGCATGTTCTCTCCATGGGCAGTCAGGGTATTGACATCTTGATGTGTACTATGTCGGACTTGTACGCAACACTTTATAGTGAAATCACGCGCTATTGAAAACTCCCTCAATGCGTGTACAAATTCGTCTTTATTAGGGAATATTTGCTCCATATATATTCCTTCGTCATAGCGTGTCTCCTCATGTAAACCCAGATTAATTGCCCCATCTATTTCATCATCTGTTATTTGCGCCCATGGCGGCGTCTCCTCATATGGCAACTCCTCCTCAAAGTCATCCAAGTTATCCATAGCTATTGCGATGTCCACTAATTCATCTCCCTCATTATGAACCATCTTTTGCACACTATCCTTTCCTCGTACATCTTCAACATCAATAGCCTCGAATTAGGCACCTTCTCATCATTGACCCTATCCTCTTCCTCATTCTCCCCTTTGTCTTCCTCATCATTCACATGTCCCTCTTGCCAACCACTTGAACAAGTGTAAGTATAGGGGTACTAAAATGATGTTTGTGTGCCAAACCATTTACCACTCTGTGCCATCCCAAGATTCATTGCTTCATGAGCATGAGATGTGAGCCTAAATTATTCAAAACAAACTAACATCATGAATAAATAATTCTTTTAACCGTAAGTTGAATGGTTAAACTATAATTTTTAAATAAACTTACTCCAACTAGGCAAAAGTTGGGATTCGTTGCATGCTAGTGATATAAACAAATCTTATACTAGGCGACAGTGTGCACTTGGTGCTCTATATCAGGCACCTTCGTCTTCAGATGCTATACCTAATGTTGAGCCGAGCAGATTCTAGCTCGAGCACGAGGACGGGGCAGGAATAGGGGAAGGGGAGTTGATTGAACACTTGTAATTTTATGACTATTTGTATTGTATATTATATTTTAACTTTGTAATATATGCATTCATTTATAAATGTAAGTTTTATTTGAGATTCTTAAAATATTTATATATTGTGTTATTAGGTGTTAAAACATTTGTATTTCTCTTATGTTGTGTTATCATGTGTTAAAAAATTTATATTTCTCATTACGGTAATTGCATTGGCAAGGTTGTAAGAGAAGGTGTCGGTTAAACCGACGCCTCTAACTCTTCAATATAGAGGCTTCAGTTAAACCGACGCCTCTACTTAAATAAGACAAGGGAGGGAAAAAAATGTAAGGGGGCTAAAAGGCGTCAACCGATGCCTTTAAATTTGAACTAAAACCGACGCCTTTCAATTTAACATGAAAGGCCTTTTGGGTCAGTTTTAAAATTAAAGCTACACAGGCCTACGTGGCTCGTCAAATACCCAGATGAGGAATTAATTTGAATGGTGTTCCCGATCGATAATTTTTTTCGAGTATTATTTAATAAAGGGGAATTTATTAAATAAATAAATAAAAATTTCCAAAATGACGCACTGCTCAAATTAATTCCCGAACTAGGTATATGACAAGCCACGTAGGCGCCAATGCGTGGCTTTTTTTTTTTACAACTGACCAGAAAGGCGTCGGTTCATGTTAAATTGAAAGCCTTTCATGTTAAATTGAACCGACGCCTTTTGAGGGCTTCACTAGCTTTTCAACCCCTTTGTAGCTTTTTGTGGCTTTTCCCATCTCTACATAGAGGTGCCGGTTTAACCGGCGCCTCTATATTGGAGACAAAGGCATACCGATGCCTTCTCTCATTACTTTCTATAACCGCTTCCCATGCTACATTTTTTTTATCACCTGATAATACAATATACATACTATAAGCAAAGTATTACATAAAACACCTCATTAAACTTATACAAACAAAGTTATAATAGATAGGGTCTACAAAGTTATACAAAGTATTATAAATTTACTCATAAAATTACAAGTGTTTAATCAACTCTCCTCAACCTATTCTTACCCCATCCTCGTGCTCGAGCTAGAATATGGCTCAACGTCAGGTATAACATCTAAAGATGAAGGTGCCTGACGTAATCTTGAACAACTGGTGATGGGGTAAAAGTCGTCGTGATGGCTGATGATGTCACAACATCGGGCGAAGCTAATAAAGGTCCTGAAACAACCTCCTGTCCTGGAATCTCTATCATAACTAGCTGAAGCAATGACAAACTCGCAAGAACATGTCCGGAGATATTGTGTATCGTCTGACATGCCACTACAAAGCTCTCGTAGGATCGGTCTACCAAAGCACCATGCGACTGAGCATGCACTTGTCTCACACAAGTAAGCTAGAAAGAAAAAAGAATATATGTTATCTATAAGTACAGAACAATGGTGAATTAAATCAAATATGAGGTCAGAGATACTCACCAACGCCCGCTTAGTGTCACCCATCGGTTGATATAACATCTCCGCCTCATGCACGGGTGGCATGATAAGTTTCCCAGTGATCCTCAAGTACCAACTCATGTATGCATTATCCGCATCTCGCTCCATCATGGCAGGCTCCCGCTGAACGAGAGTGGTCATTCTATCGTCCCATCTAGTAATATATGTCTCCTAATGCAAACCCCGATTAATTGCCCCATCTATTTCATCATCTGTTAGTCGTGCCCATGGCGGCTCCTCCTCATATGGGAACTCCTCCTCAAAATCATTCAAGTTATCTGTAGCAATTGCGATGTCCACCAATTCATCTCCCTCATTATGAACCATCTCTTGCACACTATCCTCTCTTCGTACGTCTTCAACATCAATAGTCGGTGAATCAGGCACATGCTCATCATTGACCCCATCCTCTTCAACATTTCCCTCTTGCCGACCAATTGAACCAGCGTAAGTATAGGGGTTATGAAATGATGTTTGTGTGCCAAACCATTCACCACCTCATCTCATGCCAAGATTCATCACTTCATTGAGCATGAGATATTCGCCTAAATTATTCAAAACAAAACTAACATAATGAATAAACAATTTTTTTAACTGTAAGTTGAATGGTTAACGATATTTTTTAAATAAACTTACCTCCAACTGGCGAAAGTTAGGATTCGTTGCATGCTAGTGATATAGACAAATCAACTTCTTCATTATCTTTTACACGCCTTCCTCTGGACCTTCCACTCGACCTATTTCTGAGAGAATTCCTACTTCTGCCTTCGCCATCATTTACAAACATAGGCATGCACGCCTCTTTTTCTACAAATAGCTTGAAGCTATACACACGAGGCGCAAAATAGAGCATTTGCTGCATAGAGTTTTCATCATCAATTGGTATTACAGTAGTCTTTGTTCTAAAAACAGTTATCTTATACTTCATACGAATTTTTCAAAATCTTTGGTCCCATCCAATTTTATTGGCCACTTGCATATCTAGTTTCTCGTAAGTACTTGGCTTATTAATAAATAATCCTACAGTTTCACCACCTTCGTATTCACCTCTATCAATTCTGCCACCATACATTAGTACAAACGGAACTATTTCTCCTGCCATCTCTTCTCATAAAACCTTTAACCAACACTATCAAATACTTACATAAATATTACATAATCAATTTCATATAATGCAAAAACTAAAGCAATACGTATTTCTAATAGATATCAAACATATATTACCTGTAGAGAGGCGAGCGACGGGGCGACGGAGGTGGTTGGAGAAGGTGCCGACTGAGGCGAGGTGAGGCGGTGGCTGGGGCAAGCGCCGAGAGGCGGTGGCGAGGCGAGGCGAGCGGTGGTTGGGACGAGCATGGGGAGGCGGAGCTGGCCGAGGCGGTGGGGAGGACATTGCCGGATGGCTGAGGCGAGGCGAAGCACCAGAGAAGAGAACGAAATTAGGGCTCGGTGCGGCAGAGCCCGAGCCCGAGCTGCTTTAAATGAAATGAATTAGGCAGTTTAAAAAGAAAAGTATTGGCTGTTAACCGATGCCTTTTCAGGTCAATTTTTTTTAAAAAAATTACGTGCATGGCTCGTCACATACCCTGCTCCGAAATTAATTTGAACAGTGCGTCATTTTGATAAAAAAAATTAACTATTTATTTAATTAATTCCCCTTTAATAAATTCTCGTTAGTTTTTCGAATTTCGCGCTTCGGGGAATTTACAGCTGTCCAACTTTGATCCAGGGGCAGCGAGTCTCATTTAACACATGTCGTCGGATCTCGATCGGGTTCATAGATCGCCTTCGTCCATGTGCGAGGGACAGCGCCTGTTTAAACATTTTCCAAGGCGCCTGCGTACTCCAAGTCCAACGCTGACGACCTGCCTGAAGCCCAGCAGGTCGGACGGAGCTCCGATCGGCACCGAAGCAAAGGCAAGAGCAGGGGAGGAGGAGTTCTCACCGTGTCAAGGAGTGCGCATGGCAGAGACTGTTGTAAAGCTTGTCATTAACCAATTGGCACAACCACTCACAGAGGAAGTGAAATTGTTGGGTGGAGTGCGCAAAGAAATCGCGCTCATACGCGACGAGCTGGACGGCATGAGGGCTTTCCTTCGTGATGCAGATCAGATGCAACACAGCAATGAGGCAGTAAAAGCTTGGCTCAAGCAAGTTAGGGATTTAGCTTACGACCTAGAGGACGCAATGGATGAGTTCCTCCTCCGTATGGACCGACCTCGGCGGCGGCGGCGGCCGGATTTAGCTGTTTTCATTAGAAGAGGCATTGGTTTTGTCTTCGAGCTAAGAGCTCGATACCAAATTAGTACTAGGATTCAAGATATCAAGATCCAGCTTCGGGCGATTTCGGAGAGGAAAGAGAGGTTTTCTTTTGGAGTGAGTGGTGGCGAAAGGAGAGCGAGTTCATCGTCGTCTTTGGAGCTAAGGCTTATGATGCCTCTTCTTGTAGAGGAGTCTGAGCTTGTTGGCATTGAGAGGCCCAAGGAGGATCTCATTAAGCGGTTGGTGGAAGGGGAATCGGAACTTGCCGTTGTCGGGGTGGTTGGAATGGGTGGTCTTGGAAAGACAACTATTGTTCGAAAGATCTATGAGAATCAAAGATTGCGCTTGCATTTTCAGTCGTATGCTTGGATCACAGTGTCTCAGTCATATGAAATTGAAGCTCTGCTTAGAGATATGATATGCGAGTTTTTGAGGGCATGCAATGAGGCTGCTCTTGAAGGCATCAATTCTATGAACTATGTCCAACTAGCTCAGTGGTTGAAATCATTTCTGGAGGAAAAAAGGTATGTGGCTTTCTTAGATGATGTTTGGAGTGTAAGTGATTGGGTGAAAATTAAACATGCTTTGCCTGAAAATGAATTTGGAAGCAGAATAATCCTTACAACACGCATCCATGATGTTGCACAATTTTGTGCAAGACCGTATAGGAATTACTATGCGTTGGACTTTCTGTCACCTGAACATTCATGGACCTTGTTCTGTAATAAGGTATTTGGCTGGAGGACAAGCAATGGAACTTGTCCTTCATACTTGGAGGAGCCTTCGCGTGACATATTGAAGCTATGTGGAGGATTGCCATTGTCAATTGTGACTGTTTCAGGGCTGTTATCCACTAAGAACATGACACATAAAGAGTGGGATAGAGTATACAGAAGTCTTGGTGCAGAGATTGAAGGCAATGAGTTACTCATTAACATAAAGAAAATTCTTTGGCTCAGTTACGATGATCTTCCACACCATCTCAAGTCTTGTTTCTTGTACCTTTCTATTTATCCTGAAGATTGTTTTATTCGCAAAACTACACTGATGCAAAAGTGGATGGCAGAAGGCATGATAGAATCGATAATTGGATTGACTTTAGAAGAGGTTTCAGAGATCTATGTTAATGAGCTTCTAAGGAGAAGCTTAATCCAAGTATTGCCCAGGCATGTTGATGGCACTGGAAATGTGTACGACTTTCTAGTGCATGATATGATACGTGAGCTAATAGTTTCAAAATCAAGGGAACAGAATTTTGTAAGTTTGGCGAGCAATGAAGTGGTGTTGCATGACAAAGTTCGTCGATTATCTGTTCACAATGGGCAGAGTATTCCTGAGAGATTACATTATTCTCATGTTCGTACGCTCATCATTTTTGCCAAGATTCAAACTCTTCAATTTTCAAGTTTCAAAATGTTGAAGGTGTTAAGTCTTGAATTCATGCCATTAGAATCATTTCCTGATGGAATTAACAATCTCTTCCATTTGAGGTACTTAAGTTTGAGAGGGACAAGTATAGAGGTCATCCCAAATTCCATAAGAAAGCTAAAGTGCTTGCAAACCCTTAATCTTAAGCGTACACGCGTGTTTGAGCTGCCAATGGGCATACTCAAGTGCCAGCAACTTCGCCATTTAGTGGCCTCTAAGCATGTCTCAGGCCATGTATCCGGTAGCGTGAAGATACCAACTAGAATAGGAAGTTTAACATTTTTACAAAAGCTCTGCTACATTGATTTAAAAGGGGATGTTCTTCAAGTTACGGAATTGGGGAAACTGACCCAACTCCGTAAGCTGAGTATTCACAATGTGAGAAGTGAAGATGCAAAGGACCTATGTTCATCCATCAAGAACATGAGTCACCTTCAATCACTCAGAGTGTCATCTGCTGCATCTGGCTCACTACTGAATGCACATGTATTTTTGACATTGTTGCCGCGATTAACATCCCTTTCCCTAATTGGAACTCTCTGGCAATTGACACCAGAGTTGATTGGATCATTTGTGAACATCAGCAAGATACAATTGCAAGACTCTCGATTAAGTGAAGACCCCTTCAGAGTTCTTCAACATTTGCCGAATTTGTTGGATCTCCGTCTCTATCGAGCATCGTACATAGGAAAGGAATTAAGCTGTGAAGTTGGGGGCTTTTCTAAACTCAAATTGCTGATGTTGACTTTTATATCTGATTTAACTTATGTGGGCATTAATAAGGGAGCTATGCCTGAATTGGTAAGTTTAACTATTGGAGGATGCCAGGAGTTGTGTGCGGTTCCTACTGGGATTGAGCACCTCCTTACCCTAAATGTGATCGTTCTTCACACAATGCCCACAAAATTTACAGACAGGATACGTAAAGATGAAGGAGAAGACTGGGACAAAGTGAAGCACATCCCTGATATCATTGTATTTTGATGTAAGGTTTGAATTTATGAGGTTCTTTTTTGCATATATTATAATCGTCTTATCAAATTGCTTCCATTTTTTGGTCAATATTGAAAATCTTGCACCTCCAAATGAGTTGGATCTTTGTTAAATCTTAACCTTAGAGGTTCTCTTTTCATCAGTGATTAGTCAATTTGGTTTGTTTCTTTTATAGGGGATGTATTAGTGGGTGGTGATATGCTTCCATTATGGGGTGACGACAGAAAGAGTCACCTCTGATTAGTACATTTATCTTCTCTAATTGATTTTGGTTCAATTTGAGAAAGTTTTATAAGTACACTTACCTATTGGTTGGCAAGCAATATGTTTATTGTTGCAAAAGAAATGTTTTTATATTGTGCTGTTATCATTTTTATAACTTATTACATGAAAGAATTTCATCATCTATTTGAGAGATTTTCTGTTTTGGATCAGCCACTAGCCCTTTTCTTCCAACTCCTTTTGCTCTTTCCTCATCATCTACACCTCTTTCTCGTGCCCTGGCTTTAGTTCTTCTCAGTTCTCTCCATTTGTTCCCTGCTTGTCCGACTAAAATAAGACTCGGTGAGGAGTTCCTTGTTAAATTATGATTTGAGTCAAAGAAAGAACTTAGATTAAATTGTGTTTGGCTTGGCTTGGTGATTGATTTTTTGACCTGGCATGGTTGAGTGGGAAATGGTGTGCAGTGAAACACTATGTTATACACCAGTTACAAAATAATTTTAACCACCTTGACTCTTATGTATCATTTTTACCATCGCTACATCACGACCAGATTTATTTTTTCACAACAATGATCAAACAGTTAATAGTCCTGTCAACTGATGTTGTTTGTGTTTACCTGGTAATTTCCCTTCCCTTACACTTTTAGGGTCTTGTACTGTTGTGCACTATTGAAATGTGTTATCTATCTCAATTTACACTGGTGGCATTTGTGCATTCCCAAACACCTCAAGAACTTTCTTTTATTCTCGTGGCAATTGCTTTAAATTCAAGACTCTCTGATGTGATTACTGGAAGTGAATCTCCATCTTCCACGCATTCACATCATCTGCATTACTCAATCTGTACTTGCAAGCCTTAAGGGCCATGCTGCGCGCGAGCAAAATTTTGACAAGGATGGTACAGTCTTGCAGGTGAAGGTATTAAAGTAAATAGCATGGTGATTCACACTCTAGAGAGAGAATGGTTTGAGAAGTATAGGTAATAATAGCCCATGAAAAAAGGAAAAAACGTGAAATTCCATGTGTCAATAATAACTGCTCTACCTTCCGTAATTATGTAACTTTGAACTAGTTTTTCCATCAGTTATTTTTATGCTAAAGTTTGTCTAGCTTCAAGGTGATTTGGACTGATGAAGTTAGATTCAAAGGTGTGTTTAGTTGGAGTTAAAGAGCAATATGTTCAAATTTTGTTGCATGTAGAAACTCTTTTCATTGTTATAGTGCTTTTTTTGCTATATGTATGGCGAATCTTTAATTTTATCAAAATAATTTAGTCTTGCACTTTTTTTTTACTGTATCCTTCCTCAGTTTTGCATATCTTGTTAACTTTAAATCTAACTTCATCAATCCAAAAACAATTTAGAGTTTGCTGATATGCCATTCCGAAGCTTCTATAATTCCTCTTATTGCTGCATGCTTTGTGCTCCTTTCTGTTTTCCCCTTGCTAATTTTCTTGTACTTCTTGCTGTTCTGGTTGTCCGGGATGCTTTAATGGATAAATATCACTCTGAAGGAACATGTAATGAGACCACATTTGGTCGATTGGCTGGCCCAAAAAATTATTTGCGGTAAATGTATTTTCCTTCTCGATGACTTGCGTGCCAATGTTAAGTGCTTTGTTTTTGTTGTAGAGGAATCTGAAATATGCAGCTGCAGCAGCTGTTATGTATAACCACTGCATTTCTTATTCGATTGGCATGATAATAATGATAGCAGCAAATACTTCGAGTCATGCTATGTATCATAAAGCGAGTCCTCCATTATTTGCAATTCCTTGTGCTGGCTAATCTCTCCCGGTAGGTCAACTTAAGAAATCAGTCCATGGAGGACTGACCTGGAGGACCCGTTGTATTCTTTCAAATATTATATGTAAGGACAATGAGTTTCTGACAACATATTCTGTATTAACTGACTGCCACTGATGAGTTGTCAAGTTTTACTTGTTATAGTTGTAGATTAAACCCGGGACAGCTAAAGAGAATTAAACACAAAGGGGTGTGTTTGTTTGCTGAAAGATGAAAAATCTTCAAGGTGAAAGAAGTGCCTTTTACAACTTAAAATGAAATTTTTTCTGGTCTAAGACGTACATAGTTAACTTTTTATAAAGTTTTGGCACTTCTTTCACCTTGACGATTTTTTATCTTTCAGCAAACAAACACACCTAGTCGGCGGTACTTACAACTGTTGGACATGATACATTTGCTCCATGTTAAATGCTAAACCTCCCCCTTTTTCTCTGTTTTATGTTGCGTTGCACTTTGCAACACAAATCAAACAGCTGATTGTCTTTTTGGTCATTAGCTGTATTGCTACCTTTGTTGCAGCGCATGTCATGTCCCGTTAGTATTTCCCTAGCTCACGCGTGCCCTGGGTTGCCGTGGGCTCTCGGATCTCGATTGCACTTGTTAATACAGGGGCTGGTCGGCTTGATATACCCGCCCACCCCCCAGTTTTATGTGCTCCATCGGATCTCAATCTGATGGCTCATGGCTATCCGGACCACGCCGATATGTGGCCGTGTGCATATTAACTTTTCCATTGGAAAAAGGAAGCAAAAACTATTTTTTGATCTTCTTCAGTTTTCAATGAGAAGTGTTTGCTATCTCCTGGTCACATGTCTTCTTAGCATCCGCACATATAGATTCATTAAATTGTTTAAATTGCTATTCACATGGAAGGGAGTTGCGATCATCAGCTGTCTTGCATCTTCATCCTCTTCTCTTAGTGGGAGCGCTCTGCTCCTTAAATGGCTCCTGCTAGTAGAGGATCGATGAACCACCACAACCTCTGCTTCCCTTTCATCTTCAGATGCATAGGAAAACATATCTAATTAGTGTCCCTCTGATGATCTACATCGAGCAAAATTTATTGTTTATCTCTTTGTTTTCCTGAATGATCTGCAAAAGCTGTTTTGTCTTTGGTCATTGTCATTGAGCAGCAACATTTTGTTTATGCTTTGCAATTTAGTGCTGTTTTCAATTAGGGATTATGCTTGCAATAACACTTGAATATGAAGCAGATTAATAAAATGGCTTCTTTACTGTTCTAGAATTTGTACTTCTTTTGATTAGCCTAGTTTATTAATGGAGAACCCCAATTGGAATGTTTTTTGGTGTGAACTCACCTGATGGTTAATTTTTAATGGAGCTGTTTTGTTGCGTTCTGTCAAGCATGAAAAAATGTAATACCTTAGGTATCATTCAATTTTCTGCTCGTGACCATCTGTGACTTGTTTTCCATAGAATTAAGCCAGCAACAGTTTCTTCAATTTGTTGCAGAAAATATTCCACCAGGGGTGACGGGAATGATTGTCAATCCGAAAAAGTACAAAGCACGAAAATCGTATGAGTCCAACTCTCTTCAAATGGAATTTTGGTGCACTCATTCCTGGGTCAACAGTTGTTTTTTATAATACTCCCGTAACAAATGAGGACCCCATGGTGTAGAAGTTCACTAACCCACCCTTCCATGGTGTAGAAGTTAACAAATGAGGTATTGAGGAGTTGAATTTTAGCCCTAAAACATAGTGGTCTTACACCTGAAAATAAGGTGGAACTTTGTGGATCTCTCCCAGTTGCTGGGTGAGGTCCCAGGATCATGTGTCTTACTCTTAAAATGGAACTTTGTGGCACCTAGGCCTCAGAGATGCTCTTTCCATCAGTGATGAATCAATGGTGGTTTTTTCCAATTTATGGGGCTGAACCATTAGTGATTGTGAGATAGCCTCTATTTCTCAATAGCTTAAGCTGTTAGTAAAGAAATTAACAATATGGTCATTTAAATACTCTCCACACATGTGAAAGTATCCATCAAGCTTACAGGTTGCAATAACTCGGTGTAAAAAATGAGAGTTAAACTATATCACGAAGATTTGAACGTATATCTGCGGTTGGCGGCATGGATTATATACCGCATTTGATTCTTATGGGAGTCAAAATGGTACAAAATCCATTCAAAGAAACATAATGACAATTTTTTTATCTCGGATGCCCTTCCTGACACAACCCTCCGAAGAGGGGACAATGATAAGGTATTATACGGTATTATAGGAAGCAAACTCTTACGCTGGTGCGCTCTGATATCATGTGAGATAATTGTCCCCAATTGATTAAGGTATTATAGGAAGCAAACTATCGTTCTACAACAGCTAGCTGGGAGTGACTTCCACCATCGCCACATAAGATGGGTACTTTTGAAGCCGATTATGTTTGGATCATGAAAAAATGGATAAATTTGGTCAAAAAATTCGAAAATTTCAAGGAGTACCCCCATGAATAATGATTAGTAATATATGCACCTACTTATAGTCTTTATGTCTTGGGCTATGTTTCCTATTAACACCACATGACATGCATGGTTAGCAAAAAATTGGGGTAAAACTAGACATATTTACACTTTAATTGATAATTTTTGGCTAATGACATAGACACTATTTTTCCTTGTTTTATGGCATCATAACACTTTTATTCTGAAAGACACGATATTCTATAACAAAACATGCTCGCTTTTTTCTTTTCATTTTAAAATAATTGACACGATTGGCACAGGATACAAATGCATTAATTGATATCTATATGCCACTATAAAAGTAAAAGGGGTGGAACGAACAATTTCTACTCTTTGACTAAAAATACCTCTGATTTAGTCATTATGATGACTTAAGGATATGCAAAAAAATTTAAGGGACACAAAAATAAAAAGACAATGAAAAATAAAAAAGTTTAATATAACTTTCGATTTCATAAATTCTTTTATGGCACATGCCAGATGCAGGTGCAACCAATTAGTCGTTCATTGACCTCAACCAGCTGATTAACTCGAATAATAAGAGATTTTTTAGACAAATTGCGACTTGAGAAACTGGAAGAATAATCGCAAACTAATCTGCTGACCTCCAAATCGTTACTTTTCTTGACTATTCGGAGATTTTTAGCAATTTTGTTTGCACTGATCACTGCACAGGATGGTCATTGCAAATATTACCTATGAATAGTACATTCATCTTTTCTTGACTTCATTTAATTGGAGAAAGATTCAAATTATCTTTGCTCATTGCTTGGTAAGGAATACATTTTTTTCAATTGTGTTGTTACTATTTGTACATGCTTGGGGTTATAAATTTTGCTACAGCCCTCTCTCTCTTAAGAGTTTAATGAAAACATTAGACAAATTACTTGTAATATGGCGCTACCATCTTCTTGCTCTACTTTCACCTTTTTTTAGTCATAAGTTGGAGTTCGGTTATGAGTGATATGGAGCAATTACTTAGAATTATTTTATTCTAAGTAACCTTAGAATAAAAGGTTACTTAGCCAACAGAGGATTGGTGGCATGGTCATCACACCTCAAGAAATAGTGGTCTTGAGTTTGGACACATATTTTGTTAGCCACCCACAAAGATTTCGACTTGCCTGGTGCAAGTGATGTGTGGCCACTATATCAACAAATTGACAGCCCAATATGGTCCTTCTAGTCTGAACTCAAAAGGATATAGACACCTTCTTATGAAAAAAAGGAAAAAAGGTGAGATTTTTCAACACCCTTCAGTAGCACCACATGCTTAGTAAAACCCAATGTTTTCAACCGTTGCTGAGTAACACCACATTATTCTCAATTTAGGATTTTGTCGGTAGAACTCTACTATCGGACACTGAGGATCTTGATGGTAGGACCCTATCGTCAAATATAACAGTGGATCCTTTTCACTAGATTAACCATTAGCTTTGTCGGTGGAATGCCATTGTTAAATAATGAGACTCTTGTTGGTCGAACTTTACCATCAAAATATAATATTGGATCCCTATTGTCATGCCCCGCGCACTGCCCGACCCGACCCGAACCCGGTTCATGGGCCATATGATGTGCGGGGGCGACGTTATGTCGGACAAAGCGGAAGACTTACACCCATATACGGGCGATAACATAATTTCGGAGTTTCACGCCGCTTTGTGTAAGAGTAAACAAGTAAAAATTCAACGAGGTATAAAGTCTAGAATATCAACAAGTCTTACGCCCACAATTAGATAGAGTCCGGAGCCATACACGCGGCTCGGATAACAAGTCTAAACAGTCTGAAATATAACACGACATCTACTGTAATCTCATGACAATAGAGAATACGATAACACAACACTAATCATCATGCTCAAACTAATCACATACTCCTTCTGGTCACTCCTCGAAGAGAGGATCCTGCGCGTCTGCGTGTCGCACCATGCAGCCCCAAAACAAAACAAGGAAGAGGGGTGAGTATAAAACTCAGTAATGGTTTTTTAAGACACATCGGAAATCCACAAGAAACATCAAAGCATGAAAGTTCAT
Organism: Houttuynia cordata; assembly: GCA_039654745.1. Lineage (NCBI taxonomy): Eukaryota > Viridiplantae > Streptophyta > Magnoliopsida > Piperales > Saururaceae > Houttuynia > Houttuynia cordata. Next base: position 32,665,223 of record CM077502.1, read on the forward strand.
CAAATAATATACGTAATCCACGTGATAATACCGTCTAAATCATACGTCCATCTCACAACATCTTATACCATGGAATTTTATCAACATACCTACTGAACATGCATACCCGTCATAAGACGATACATAATAATATCTCAACCACAAACTGTCTAAACATGCATTCCTGTGGTATGAATCTCATACAACATGATACACAATCATTCATAGCATTCATAATAATGCATCAATACAATGGTGAATGCCTCCATCAAGGAGTAAGCACAATATCTTTGGGACACAATCAAGCCTAAGAAGGCGTATCATGGTCCGGTTTTCTCGCTGAAAACAAGGGAGTGTCGTGTACCCCAAAGTCTGTTCGCCCTGGACGGCCCTGGCCAAGGGTGCCCGAATCGTACACAACGAAACTAGAACAGGTGTGTTCGCCCTGGGTAGTCTCCTGCAGTGGGGGAGAGCCCGAATCCCGATTACGCGGGACCCTAGAACACATGTGGTAGGGGGTGCACAAGCCTACCACCGGGAATACTCATGTCCCGTACGACTAATCTCAATAGTATCAACCGCAAGGCGAGTACGAAACACGCCCCCCCATATCATCCATCAAACTCAACCCGGGGAGTGTCCGTGATCCACGAAGGACCAAATCGAAAACGTGTCCTTTCGGACCAACCAAGTTCGATAATTCTCCGGTCGATTAATCCGGCACGCAATTACATCCATTGCATACAATCGATCAACACCGATGAAGACACGGTAAAAATCTCATTCATGAAGTCCGATTCATGATGCATGCTCTCAGGATACATACGTGAGCAAATCCTACGTGGGTGCCAACACATGAAACATGCTCTCAACCCATTCCCACATGCATCATAATCAAGGTATAATTACAATCTCATGGTAAATCCCCATGCGTGTGTGTAGTCATGCATATCCTAATCACATGATTCATACTTATCATAACTCATAGTGTCATATTCATATGTTGAAAACTTGTTTAAGTACTGATCACAATCCCAAAATCATGGTGAAAACCACCGTAAAAACATAACTTTACTTGCATGAACTCGACAACATTCCTACAAGCATACTCACATTTATTTTCTATAATCCAACATACATAAGGTATTATATCATCATTTCTACATATCACGTGGCCTCATTAACTCATAATATACTTCTCATGTCATTAAGTGAAGTAAATCATGGAAAAAAAATGCAAAATTTCCAAAAACCCATTTAACTGTAAATTTTCGAACATTACTGAGTTTATTGGAATTTTTTTGAAAGTTACTAAGTTATATGTAATTGCGAACAGTAAAGAACAATTCCATGTACCTCAGTAAAGTTCAATAATTCCAAAACACTCAGTATATCCTTATTTCGAAAATCAAACTGAAACACCATTTTCCTAACTTCAAACATCAAATCGAAGCATCAAACAATATCCAAATTACACCAAACTTTCCAGAAATTCTATTTAGACCATCACAAATCAAAACCCAAAGAAAAGAAAGCATGAGATTAAGGAAAACTAATCTTACCATTAGAGGCCTAAAAATGAATAAACCCCTTCAAAATACATTCATCAAAACAAGATTTACACTACCCAAGCTGAGATTAAAGAACCCATTACCTTGATTTGGATGACCACGAAGTCCAACACCTTAATCACCTTGAAGAAAATATAAATCCATTGTTAATACTCTACTAATCGCGACTAAGCTTGAAAACCCAAAATGGACCTTAAATCTAGGGCTTTTAATCATATAAAAACGAAATTTGAAACTTAGGGTTTGAAGATACATATTAAAACAGAGATTTTTATCCTTCAAATGCTTTGAAATCATTTGGAAAATCAAGGTTTTGAGTAAAGATTATTGAAAATCAAATGAAAATGAAAGATTAAGCATAGATTAGCATACCTTAACTCCTTTCCTCTTTTGGAAATGGGGAAAGAGGCTGCTGCTCCAAGCCAAAACCCTTTCCCAAAATGGGGAGACCCTTTCCTTTTATAGAAGGTTTTGGGGTAGACCTAGGTAAAAACTGGGGTAAAATGAGCAATTTTGTCTAGAAATGGGTAATTTAGCGATTTTAATACCAAATTAAGCTCAGAAAATTCTGAAAATTTTTATAACGATTTTATTTAATGTCTGGGGCTTTTTTATCATAAAACCTAATTTCGTCGGCGGGGCCCGCTGGGAGTCCCGTCAAACCCTAATTTTCAGGAAAATAGGTAAAAATCAGAAGAAAAAAAATTCCAAAAATTAAGATTTGATTCTAAATCACTTAAAACTCATTTATGTGAAGTTGTTTTTGATTGAAACATTTGAAAACCATTTTTATTTTTGAAATCAACCGAATTTAATCTGAAAGTGCTTAAACCACACGATAATCCACGTTTAACAAAAATAAACCGGTTTTTAAGGTGAGGGTTCTTACACCTATGGTCATGTTGGACTGGGGGACGGTCGAGGAGCATGGCGGAGGATGAGTAGGGTTTAGGAAAACATGATGGATCGCGTGGAGGAGCATGCTAGAGGATGAGGAGGATTGAATGTGCTGAGGAAGGAGGAGGAGAGTGTGTGGGTGAAGAGGAGGAGAAGAAGTTGGGTGTATCAAAGTGGGTGGAAAAAGTCATATTTCTAGCATGCTCAATAACACCCCCAATGTTACATTTTGACGGTAGATGTACCGGCAAAAATCTTTGTATTTGACGGTGGCAGTCCACCAATAGAAATGACAACCATTCCATTAAGTTCAATACGGTGGTAGGGGTCCACCGTTATATATTTGAAGGTAAGTCCTATGTCAGGATCCTCAATATCTAAGAGTGGAGTCTTACCGACAAAATTATGAATGAGAATAGTTTGGTGTTAGTTAGCTAGTGTAAAAAAATATTGGTTCTACCGAGCACGTGGTGTTACTGAGAAAAACTAAGGTGCTAAAAAGTATAACCCTTTTTTTCAAACCTGACTTGTGAAAGTGGGTGTTACTGAGAAATTTTGGGGTGCTAAGAAGTCTTACCCAAAAAAACATGACGCTTCTTGAATATGGCATTTTCTCTGGTTAACTCAACATGGTATTTCATCCATGTCGAGTCTTTAGAAATTCAGGTCTATTGGGTTAGTTAACTCGAAACCAGATAAAAATGACTCCACATAAAGGTCGAACAAATAAGCGGCCAATGCCGAATTATTCAAGTGTTATAAAATCATACTCCAAATAAGTAAACAACATTCATTGGTTAGAACATGGTTCCATGATTCTCTATATATACTGAAGTCAAATATGCTTAAGCTTTGTTATTTTCAAAGGGACTACTGATATTATGAGATCAATTAAGGAAAGAGTGTTTTTTGCTGGGTAGATATAGATGAGAGAGTTCACATATATTTTGTTGAATTAGCTTTACATGTGGTGTGTCCGTTGATGCATTTGGTCTAAATTCATGAACAACATACTTGAACCGACAACTATATGGAGTTTATCAGACAGCAAAAAACACTTTCATCGCGATCTCTTGGATCTATATTCAGAAGCCGGATAAATAAATCTTAAATCTCATATCATGCGACTTTTTACAATTAAATGCTACAATTGACATGGGGACGTTAGGATACCAAATGAGGGTCCCCTTAGGACTGTTGGTTGTCTGTCTGTATACCAAATGGGCACTGAAAGAAAAATTGGATTAAATGTGGAAATTACTTAATGCCCTCATGAGGACATTTATTGATTACCCCCAAATTCAGTCGAATGGCCATCTTTTTCCATTCCACACAACATTCCACCGACATTCAGTGGAATTTCGCATTTATATTCCACCCATTTGGTATTCCATTGGCTTAGGAATAAAGTATTAGAAAATAAGATATTCAAGACAACAAATCAGTCTCTGTACATTCAACAAATGAGGCATCAAATGGTAAGATTAACCCCAGTGGCCGAATTCGCAGGCACCAAATAAGGCTCTAGAGCCTATAACAATCCGGAATAAGGAGTCTGACCAAAGAGTTCTGGAATAAGGAGAATGCTAACTGTACAAAAATGCTTAATTCAGTCAACAAGTCAATAATACATAATTAATACCTACTACCATCACAATATAATAATAATGCTATTTCCTCCGGTCACTTTTAATAGATAAGTTTTTTTCAAATACACTATAAATTTAGCTCATTTGAAAAAAGCTGTATCCATTAAGAAGCTTACGCAGTGAGACGAAGTACTAGCACACAGAAGAAATCAATTAGCTTCTACTTATAATTTTCACCAGTTCTTTACTACTCCCTCCATCTAAAAATATTTGTCTTCATTAGAAAACCAAAATGAACTAAAATCAGTTCAGTTTGATTTTCTAATGTGGACACATAATTTTGGAAGGAGGGAGTAGAACAATATCCTGTTTTATCACCGGAAAAAAAGGAAAACCAGAAGCCCCCATCAAATAACTTCTATGACTCACTTCCAAAGCCCAATATACCAGAAGAAACCGTAACAAGATGAAACAAAACGTTGTCGTAAAAGAAAAAAGCAATAAAGCGTAAATTGAGTCTAATTCAAGAAGCAGATACAAGGGCGAGTGGTCAGTGGAGATGCAAGACTATCTGTTTTACTAAAGGGAAGTTGCTTCCTTATTTTTAATGCAATTGCAACAATCTTGGAAGACATATAAGTCACTAAATGAAAAACTGTAAATAGAAAATTTATGAGAACATAAAAAGAGTTAATAAATGGACTTTCCCCCATTGAATGGCTTGAAAAACAGAGAAACAAACTTCATTGAGAGCCAAGAAATCCCCTAATACCTGACCTCCCCAATTGATTAAGAAAGAGTAAACAACTTGACTGAGAGCTAAGGAATCCCCGAAAATCTGACCTCCCAATTGATTATGATGACAACCCATCTAAATTAAATTTTGGGAAAAGTAAACAATTTCACTAAGAGCAAACGCATCCCTTAAAACATGAACTCCTACTTGATCATGATGATAACCCATTAGAAATCAGCACTTCGATGCACATAAATAAAAAAGAAATACATTAACACTTTAGGAAGAGTAAACAAATTCACTGAGAGCTAAGACATCCCTTAAAACATGATCTACCACTTGGTTATGATGACAACCCACTTGAAATGAAGAGATGGGGACCATGAACCAGCAAACCTGAGAGCAGGAAGCAGAAGCTACAAGGGGGAACTACTGAGTTTTTTTACGCATCTTGGAACTAGTGAGCTTGTTTGACACGGAGAGTGCAGGGCCGTATGTGAGCAAATGCTCCCCAGAAATTAATACTCCCTCCGTTCCCAAATCAAAACATTATTGTTTTTATTGGACCACATCGCCGACAACTAAAAATCACGTGACCAAATATCGCAGTCTCACTTTCCCCGTAGGTCGCAGACTCATCTGGGTGTGGCGAACAGCGGGTGAGGATGTTGGGTTTTTGGTTCAGGTAGATGGGCCTAAATGTAATATTGGGTTTTTGATTTGGGTAGATGGGCTCAAATTAATTTAATACTGTAAGCCCAGTAATAGAATATTATCTTAAGCCCACATTAATTATGTGATTGAACTAGGCTTTAGAGAGAATTTTTTTTTTATTAAATTTTTTGTCTTTTATTATTTTTATTAACTATGTTCGGAGATTTATTTAGTCCCACGTAGGAAACAAACGTGGGTATAATAGGGTATATATGAGGAATTTTTTTTTTCTTAGTATATATTATTAGTGTTGAGACTCTCCTCAAATGAAGGAGTATACATTCTTGGGTGCACTGCATGCACACGTGCGGCGTGGGCGCATTGTAGTGCTTTAGTGGTGCACTTCGCAATTCGCATCTAGAGCCTTTGATTTTTTATCAAACGACCAATTGTTTATGAGTTGTTGATTATGTTCAAAAGGTGAGGCGCGTGATTGGGTGGACAATGGACTATTAAACCCATTTATTTTCTTTTGTGAAATGGTGTCAGTTCATCTCCTTTTGTGAAAGGGTGCCCGCTCGTTTTCTTTAGTAAAAGGAGTCCGTTTGATTCTTATTTATATAAATGATTGCCTTAAATAAAAAATAAGATATACAGAACACAGTTCGTTCTAGAATTATCCCCTCCTCCTTCTGTGATTCTTCTTCCGCAAGGCAACAATTACTTTTTCTCTGAGTTCGAGGTTAGACTTATTGGAGTGCTCCGCTCGTCTACTTCCATTGCAATATAATTCAACACAGATGGGTAAAGTACAATTCCTCCCGATTACATAAATTTTCAACAGCCCAAAGTGCGACGACAGCGGTGGATCCACGAAAAAGGAAGAGATAGAGGCAGCGGAAGAGGTGGATTGTAGAGGATAATCCTCGGCTAGGCGGCAGCAAAGGTAATCTGGCTGGGCGACTTTGTCAATGGCAAAGATGACGGGGCGAAAAATGAAGGTGGTGCCCTAGATCGGAAAGCTCCATCCTTGCTCGAAGGGGAGCGGCTGATTGTGAGGGGCAATGGAGTTGTGGGGAAGAAATGCCACAATGGCAGTTGTATGGGGTGGCGGAAGGAGGCACAGGGATCTTGGTGAGAAAGCCCCCTCCTTGTGCAAAAGGAAGCTTGCAATCGAGGGGGGCGGAGGATCATTGAAGCTGGAACTCCACATTAGCCGCAGTGTGCATAGTAGGTGGCCCTTTGGCGGTCAGCGACGGCTCTTCGAGTGGTCACAGAGGTGATGTAGGAGAAGAAGAGGAAAATCGGAGAAGAAAAATGAGGGTCGGAACGAAGTCACGTGAGTAGGCAAAATGTACAAAATATTTTAGAACAGTAAAAATTTCTAAATGTACGTAGTATTTTGGAATGGAGGGAATAATTGGGTACAATTGGCACAATTCTCCGTGGCACCAGGACGGTGAGAGATTGACAGCGCACACGTTATAAACATGCATTCCAATAAATTAGTGTCAAATATCTAGAGCGCACATGCATAGTGTGCTCCGTCAATATTAAAAATCAACTGCATTAGATTGTACCCAATAATTTCTCAATGCTCCCTCCCTCCTTCCCTCCTGTTTTAATTGCTCCATTAGAAAAAATGATGATTTTTATTTGATGGTAGAACTCCAACTAATGTGAGGAAGAAGAGGCTCAAAATGCTCAAAATGCAGTTAAATTTACCATATAGAGCATATAAAACGAGACTCTTCTCTTTTCTAGGATGAAGGGAGTAATTGGACACTAGCGGCGGAAAAAGAAAAATGATTGTTCATTTGACTAGAATGGTAAGAACATGTACTCCGGCGGTTTAATAAGTTTGTCAGCATTGAAAAATGAGTTAATTATATAGACTCTGGGGACCATACAAAAGTAAAGAGGTTTTTTTGTTCCTCTTGTGTTTTCTGGCTTAAGGGAAAAATCATCTAATGTTGTTGGACTCGTATTTTTCCACATCTAGACCAGCTTCATTGGATAGGAGTATAAATTTCTGACTTTAGACATATACAAGTGAAGGGCGTTTTTGAGGAAAGTATGAGAGGAATGGTAATGACAGACCTTTTGCTATCAATTGTCATTGGACTTATATTGTTTGTTATTCCTCCATTTTCGGTAAACTATTGAATTTCATACTCCGAGGAATCAGCATGTGGAAGCCTTGTGAAACATCCAGCATACGAGCTGGGCTCGTGTTAGCCATTAATGGAAAAGAAGATTTAAGAGATGCATCTCCATAAAGAATCAAATTTAACTCGCAAGTGAAGAAAAATAAAAAGATATTGCACATCTTAGACCCTCACGTGTTGAATTCTGACTGATGATTCACGTATGCAGTTGTGATGGTAGCGTCGTTGGATTACTGTACTAGAGTAGAGACCCGTAAGTATGCTAGCAATAATGAAAATAGTCCTAGTCTACAGTGGGAAGGGCCAATGGACCAATAAATTTAGGGTGCATTTAGAAGGTAAAATATTAATGTGAGGGAAAATTTTTAGTGTGAAAATTTTTATGCTTTAGTAAAAAAACGTTTGGGAGTAAAATTTTTTACTGACGTTAATTTGTTGAAGGTAATAATTTTCACCCTGACAGACCTTGACAAGAAATGTGTTTTAAGTACTAAAATTTTATCAAGATGATTTGTGTTTGGGAATTAAAATTTTGTCTGGATGATTTGTGTTTGGAAATTAAAATATAGGCCCATGTGAAAGTTAGTTTTATGCCAAATAACAAATATAACCTTGATCTTTCATGGTAATGTTGTGTCTATCCTTACAAATAAAAGAGCTTTTTACGTGTGACCTGGCGCCAACTACGGGCTTCTTATATTACCCGGAATTACTTTCTTTCTTCCATATGACCTGGAAAGTACCAAAAATATCCTTAGGTTTAGGTATAAGCACCCACTCTCCGTTTTTCCATATTGCCCGGAATGGGAGCGGCTACCCGGAGAAGCTCGCGTTAGTCGAAGAAGAAGGCATTCCGTCCGGCCTCTCCGCCCATATCATCGTCGGCGCCGGCGCCGTTGAACTCCAGAAAGGTCATCGTCGCGGCAAAAAGCGGAAAAACGAGTGGGAAAGACTGGGTATTAGAAAACAACTTCAACGGAGGTAGCGTTCATAAAAAAACCCGTAGGTGAAGTTCAAATACGACGATTTTTATCATGAAAGTTAGTTCTAGAGAAGAAAGTTAAAAAGTTAGCAAGTTTTCAACTATTGTTACAGTCGTGTATTCGATAACACGACTGTAACAATAGTCATGTTTGATAAAACACGACTCATAGACATTGCTTTTCACTCAAATACGGTTTTCAATATATTGTGTCTGACGGTTTATTAACTTATTTCGGCATTTTAATGGCAGGTACGGATAGAGAAGATAGTTGTTTGCTTATACTACGATGGAGTTTTTACAAATTCTGATAAGTACATGGGTGAGAAACGGAAGCTCCTGCCTATAGATACACGAGTAAAGTACCTGAAACTGTTGCAGCAAGTGGAAGAAAGATTACCGCTTAAGTCTATATCTGGTACATTAACTTTGTCATATTGTGTTGACTCTGAATCCACATACCTCCTTGAAGACAATAAAGTCGTGGAGTCAATATTTATACTTCACAAGAGCAAGCAAGGCACAAATGGACTACTCCGCCTGTACGTGGAGTGGACTTCTACTGGCAATAACATGGAAACTTTGACTCTCAATAAGGAAATAAATGCCAATGCAAATAAGGAGGAGGAGAGGCTACCAGAGGCAGAAGTGAGGTCGGCCACTAAGACACAGCCGGAGAGGCCGTCCAGCCCGAGCAATAAGACACCCGCATCAGCAGTCGAAGGAGGAAGAGATGAAGATTATGCGAGGTGAGACTTCTAAGGCGCAGATACAGGCAAGTCGTGTGCTATTATAGTCGATTATAATAGTACACGACTAAAAATTTTGTAGTGTCTTATGCAACACGACTATATAGTCGTGTTTCACAATACATGACTATAAATGAATTCGTGTTGCATAAGACATGACTTTACTACGTGCTATCGTGTTCTCAAGTCCATTCATACATCTTTTTTCACGCAGATTGAGAGATGAAGAAGAAGCTGAAGATGAAGAAGAAGATGAAGATGAAGATGAAGATTCCAGTCCAGATGAAGAAGAATTATTCGATGAAGATGAATTACCATGGTCTACAGATGAGTGGGATGAGCCTCTTATAGTACAACATTTTAGCCAGCCAGATCACACGGGAACATCGACTTCTAGAGTTCCCACGGCAGGAGACACATTTAAAAGGAAATCTGTCGCATCCGAGGATGATGAGTACCTCAATATTGAGGGTGATGGTGGTTTGGATTGGGGTACCTATTCTGCAGAGGCCGGTCCTTCAAAACATTGTGAAGAAAAGTTTGCAAGCAGAACACTACGAGGCACAGCTTACCTTAGGGGCTAGGTTCAAAAGTGTCAAGAAGTTCAAGATTGTTCTAACTGATCTGGCAATCAAGAGGAAGTTCATGTTCAAAGTAGCGGATGAGAGCAAGGACACATTCGCTGCAACGTGCAAGGTTTCGGGGTGCAAGTGGTACATACGGGCGTCGAACATACTTGATGGAGTCAGCGTGACAAGGAGGGAAGAACGGCATACATATGACACTTCTGTAAGTTCGAAAGATCATCCATTGGCTTCTCACCTCTGGATTGCGAGGAAGTGTCATGGCCTCCATAAGGATTCAAACTCCATAAAAATCTAAAATATCCAATAATACATTGAGAAGCATTGGGGCGTGACAGTCAACTATAAAAGGGCATCGAGGGCGAAAGAGGAATTGATCCGAATGATCGATGGCAACCCTGAAGATGCGTATCGCATTTTGCCACATTACAGAAGGGAATTAGAGCAGTCTAACACAGGTACACATGTGGTGATAAAAAGATCAGCTGATATACCTGATATCCCAATTGAGTTAGCCGGCTACAACTTCAGACGTGTGTTTTGGATGTTCGGCCCAGTCGCAAGAGCATTCCGAAGAACGCTGAGACCGTTGCTCATGCTTGATGGAACATTCCTAAAAGGAAAGTACCCTGGAGTATTATTGGTTGCTACAGCAGTCGACGACAATCAACAATTAATGTGTCTTGCATATGCAATTGTCGATAAAGAGAATATCAAAACGTGGTAAGTATAGAAGCAGGAAACACGACTATTCTGACAGTCGTGTTTTTGACGACACGACTGGGCATATATTCATGTCTTCGAAAACACGACTACTCATACAGTCGTGTTTTTGATACACGATCTTCTAACAACCTGAAGCATTCTGTGTTTAATATGCTTTGTCTCTCACTTGTACAGGACGTGGTTCTTCACCTTACTAAAATGTTTTCTCTTTATGGACCCCCCAGCCTCTCTGGACACTATTGTCTCTGATAGACAGAAGGGCCTTTGAGAGCGGTCGCCGATGTCTTTCCCGAGGCTCACCATGGGTTTTGCCTAAGGCATATGGCCGCAAATATGCTTAATACTTGGAAGGATAAGTACCTGAAGGAACTTCTATTTCGAGCTGCAAAATGCTTTAGGAGACCAGAATTCGATGCAACCATGGAGAAGATGAAGGAACACAATGAGGCGGCCTGGAAATATGTTGACAATATTCCAAAAACACATTGGGCTAACGTAGAATATTCGGGTAAAAGGTACGACACTCTCATGTCAAACGCGTCCGAAAGTGTCAATAATATGCTTCTGAAGGCTAGGTTTTGGCCAATAACTCGGGTGATCGAGCAAATGCGGGCTACCACAAGCGTCCATTTTCAGAGACGCCGAATGGAAATAGATGGGCTACTGAATCCGTTAACAAAGTATGCACAGAATCATATCAATCAGATGAGGAATCAGAGGGCTGGAACAGTTCGAGTTCAACCGCTATCATTACGGCAGTTTGAAGTGACATCGTTGTACCATATGGTAAGCATAAATTCGTTTTCTGTAAGAGACGACTATAACAAAGTCGTGTCGTCGAAGACACAACTAGTCATACAGTCGTGTCGTCGACGACATGAGTATCCTTGGAAGACACTGATGTTCATGTTTTCGCATCAGGATGTTGTTGACCTTACAAATAGAACCTGCACATGTGGCTTCTTCCAGAGCATGGGACTTCCATGCAAGCACGCCATGGCATGTATTGATGAGAGGAGTTTGGAGCCAGTAGAATATTGTGAGAAGTGGTACTTCGCAAGTACGTACCGCACCAGGTACGAAGAAGTAGTGTTTCCTACTTTAGACAGAAGTCAGTGGGGGAGTTACATGGTTTTATTTACATGCAAACCGCCCATGGTTGAAGCTCTAAAGAAGGGCAGGAGAAAGACAAAGAGAATTGAGTCACAGCCCGAGCCACCTGCAAGGACAAGTTCGAAATGTGGGAATTGTCGTCAAGCTGATCACAACCGTACGAGGTGCACCAACAGCCCAGTTCCGAAAGAAAATAGGAAGCGTAGGAAACGAACACTTCCGCAACAAGGCAAACTGACTACGAATGAGACATCACATATACGCCGCTCCGGCTTACCTAAGCCCCCACCATTCTTCACTTAGGATGTAGTCAAATTCTTGTATAACGCATATTAGCTTATACCGAAATGTACATGGCATCCAAAAAAGAAAACCAGAAATGAAAAAATATTCTTTCAATGCATCATCCGTGTATTTCTATTATACCCCAATATTATAGTATACAACTATCTATACTGTCGTGTATTGTGAAACACGACTATTTACAAAGTTGTGTCGGGTAGTACGCGACTATATATAAAGTCATGTTGCATCAGAGACGATTATATACATAGTCGTGTTGCATGAAGGCCGTATTCAAAGTGATGCTTGCGAAATTTTTTCTAAGGCAACCATGTGTCAAAAATTAATTCGAATTAAGTGAAATAGTACTGTACAACAAGGTGTCCAAAAATGAATTCGAATTAATTGAAAGAGTAGGCTATGTACACCAAAGAAGCTTTGTACAATAAAAGAATGTGAATAAAATGAATATGAATTTAGTCTTTATCCAGAAGCCGCATAAAACCCGCAACTGTGACGACATCTTTTTTTACTCTTCCGGAATCGTCGTCAAACTCGCTATTAATAACCCCGCGAATCAAGGTTAACTGATCAAACTCCTGTGGGCTGACATTGGATGCCAAGTGGGCAACGTACATCATGATGAAGATGCCACAGTCTTTGGAATTCTGTTGCCACGGCGCTTTGGCGATCTGAGTCATCTTCCAGTCGAGCAAACCAAACCACCCCAGCTTACCTGCCATCACAACGTTCATGAACTGCGTGAATTTGTCAACAGCTTTTCTGTGATGTGGATATAACTGGGATCTGCCAGACAGCGGGTTGTAGAAGCGCCATACACAATGCGGGAAATGTACATACACGAGGCAGAAGTGGGAGCCGATGCGGATTGGGAAAAATGCATAGAACATGTTCTTATTCAAGCCGTCGAGCATCCTCCTGAGCTTTTTTATCAATTTCGCATTATTTCCTCCTTCTTTGTGCTCCCGCGAAACTGCAAGAGAGTCAAACAACGATGCTGGGAACATGATACTTAATTACTTATCACTCCTTATGCAGGGAACACTTACATTGTCGAATATCTCTTTGAACGCGTAGCATCCAAAAAATGCCCACAGATACTTCATCCGGTCTCTGTCATTGCGCTCCCTCAATAGACTTAAAAACGAATCTATAACCTATAGAAAAATATCCACAGGATTCATAACAGTCGAAGTAAGGCAATATACAACTTCTAATTAAAAGTCGATTATTGTATATACGACTTTCATGATAGTTGTGTCGTCGAGAGACAAACTATGCGTAAAGTCATGTTTTGCAAAGACACGACTATGCGTAAAGTCGTGTCTTCGAATACACGACATAACGTCAAGTCGCATATTTGAAAAAGTAAAAGAGGAAAACATATGAGGAGCATAGGTTTACTTACATTGGTGTTTATTTCTGTTGTTTGTAGGAGGGATAGGTAGTCGTCATCACATAGCGTTGGGATTAGATAAGCCTTCCTCGGATTGGCGATCCATCCATCTATTGCCACTCTATCCCACTCTCCATCCATCTATTGCCACTCTATCCCACTCTAACAATACCCCCATGTCGAAGCATAACTCCAAATCGGCATAGTTTTCGGGGATTGCAATTGTAGACTTACACTTTTGAGGGGTTCGGAGGATATCGACGTCAACAGGCTGGGATGCGGTTAAGCCAGTGGCCTCCGGCACCTCCTCCTCCTTTGCCTCTTCGTCGTCCTTCACCTCCTTCTTTGCCTCCTCCTCCTCCGCCTCCTCTTCCTTCACCTCCTCCTCCTTCTCCTCCTCCATCGCCTGTTCGTCGTCCTTCACCTCCTCCTCATTCGCCTCCTCCTCCTTCGGCTCCTTGTCCAGAACATCCTCCTTCGCCTCCTCCGAATCTTCCTCCTTCACATAAGCCTTCACCTCCTCCTCCTCGACATCCCCGTCCTTCATATCCTCCATCACCTCCTCCTTGACGATTTGGATATCCGTCTGCTGTAAGGAAGAGATTACCTCATCGATGATAGAGGTCGCTTGTCGATCATATATGGTTTCTTCGGAGTCGGCTTTCGGCTAAGGGAACCTATTCCTTCTTTCCTACTCCTCCGCCATTCTCCGTATATGGTCATCTTCCCTAATCCTCTGCAATTCCCTCACGGAGGCAGTCCTCATTCTCTTCCTTACCACTAGACTAGGGGGGAATAGGTCCCGTCCGTACGTCAGACGGGACTCGACTTCTGCACGCTCCGTATCTTCGTTGAATTCTAGTTAGAGCTTCTTCAAAAACAACTTGGCGGAGGATCTCATTGTAGCCCGTTGAATCTTGTCTTGCTCATCCGCACGTTTGATGGGAGCTAAAATGATATTTTACTTATTCGTGTCAGTAGCAGCACGATAAAAATATAGTCGTGATTTATGAAACACGATAAACTACATAGTCGTGTAGCATGAAACACGACAAATATAATAGTCGTGTACCATGTGGCACGAGAAAATAAAAAATCGTCTACAACTTACCTTTACCCCATTTCGTCGAATCGAGATGTGACTTCCTTGCCAGCTCCTTTGTCCGCATACCAATTGGAGTTTTCTTCATATGCTCCTTGTCACGGGGCCGCTTCTTTGGCTTCATCTGATGCACCGATGACTTCTTTGGCTCAATTTGGGGTCGCTTCTTTGGCTCCTTCGTCGGCTCTTCAGTCCTCTCCTGCTTGGGATGCTCAAAGATCTGACCACCCTCTAACAGCATTGACGCTGAGGCGGCAGAGGCCTTCATAGAGTGGAGAACCTATCGCAGAGGTCCGACACTCCTTCCCATCTCTTGATACGAAGACAGAGCTATCTCAATTAGTGACTGTATGCCCTGAAGCGCACCCTCCAATCGCCCAATTGCAGTTGCAGTGGACTCGGCAGCCATCCTCGAGGAAGGGGGTGTAGGTTGGTTGGGATTCCTCTTCATTTCCGGCCTCTCCGGCCTCTGCCGTCGTGGAGGAGGGGCCACTGAGGTTGACAAAGCAAGGAGAGATGCCTCTCCGGCCATGAGGCTGATTACGTCGACAAGTTCGTCCCATACTTCGAGATTGTGGAACACTCCCGTCCAATAGTCGGCCATACGATGCTTCTTCTGTGCACCTTTCTTCACCTCTGTAATGAGGGCCCCACTTCCTGGCCACCTTTTGGCCCGTGGACTGGTAGGGCCCACGACATGATGGAAGATTGTCGTGTGCTCGAAAAACCAAATCTGCATAGTAAACAGATGAAAACATTATTACAAGGCGCAGTTGCCTTAGTGGACTATAAATAGTACACAAATTGAACTATGGTCGTGTCGTATAAACACGACTAGGTATATAGTCATGTCGTATACAACACGACTATATACCTAGACGTGTTTTATCATACACGACTATAAATATAGTCGTATTGCAAAAGACACGACTATAAATATAGTGGTATTGTATAAGATTTGTTTGCCTTTCGAAGACTATGAATGCTACATACCTGAAGGACATATGTGGCGCCGTTTAGGTATCCACCGCCCAAGCACCCTCCTTGCGATCTCGCACCCACTAGTCTGCTGGTGTGGGTTATACCAGAAACCAAGATCTTATGCATAGCCCTAGCCCAATTGTATGACCTAAATCTTGGGAGGTCGTCCTTGTAACGGTACAAACAGGGATGAAACGCTCTAGTGCTGTGTGGAAATAGCACCGTGCAGACAAGGAGGCAGATGATCATCCTCGCCATGTCCTCCTCTTCCATCTTCAGTTCACCCGTGCTAAGCTTGTCTATGATTTTCTCAATCTGTGGAATATCCGCTCTCCTCACGGCGAAGTGCTTTCTGAAGAATTGACCTTCTCGTCGGCCAAAAGTAATGACTGGCCAGCCTTAATTCTAGTTTAAATAGGACTAAGTTTTTCTAGTTCAACTAGGACTCTCTTCAACTCTTGATTTAACCCCACTTTGATCTCATCCATGCATCATCCACGTTCTCCAAATACCCCTTGGCGTCCAATCACTATTGGTGTCCAGTTTGTTTGGATTCCAAATCCAATTCCAACTGCACAACCACTTTCCATATTTATCACAACCCTAAAACTAGTAGCTACCTAACTAACTCAAAAGTTCCTGGTGCCCCTTCCTGCTATGGTGTCTCTTCCTATTGGACATCACATATCACGAGAATCTTGACACCTCTATCTTCATGATGCCTAGTCCTGGAGTGTCCAGTTTGGGTAGGACTCTCAACTGATTCCTGATTCTTTACCACATTCCACTTTTACTTTCTAGGAAACTAAGTAACTACAATCCTTATCACAAATCACTTCCAATCAAGAAAGACAACCATCCAAGGGATTTGATTCCATCTCCACTACCTGGCACCCAAGCAGTACTCCAATCAGTAACTTCCAAATATCACTTCATAGTTAACTAGGAAACTACCTTTAATTGTAATTCGTCAATCGGAAAACCTACACGAAATGTTGCACCCAACATTACACTAGTCCTAGTGCCCAGCATCACCCTGGTGCAAGACACTCCTCCAACCCTAGTGCCAGGCTCAGCCCTAGCGCCAGCGAGTCTTGATTAAACCGAGTTTATGCAATTCAAAAATCTAATGCAACTAGATGGTAAAAACACACCACATCACACAAATCATTCAAAGAACTTACATTGGGAATTTATACCTTCCTAATCTGGGCCCAAATAATGTTTTTTTTTTTACAAAATTTGTGGTCGTCACACTTATCTCATATGGTCCACACCTACCTGCATTTTTTTTGCACATAACCTTAGAAAGGGTTCTAAAACTTGCATTCTAGGAACTACATGCATTTTGTTGGGTTTTTTTTGCATTTTAGTACTGAGGGGTGTCCAAGTATTAATCCATTCGGAAACTACTATAGGGATGCATCTTGGGTCGGGTAGGGTCGGGTTTACCCGAGATAGGACCCAAGAACCCTAAACCCTACCCGACCCGAGATAGAACCCGAGAATCCTAAACCCGGCCCGACCCTGTCTGAGTCCTAGCGCTAGAGATAAAGGTGTCTGACACTAGAGATGTGTTGCAGAAGGTGAGGATCAACTCAGCCTAGATATACTTCAAGTTGTAGGAGTTGTAATTGAAAAAAAGTTAGATAAACAGTGGAAACATAAACCTATTAGGTGAGGACTTATGTTGGATGCCAGGAATTTATTAGGGAGAATCCTTTTATTAACAACTTACCTAATTTAGGAAAAACTTCACTTGGAAAGGGAGAGTAGGTTTTAATATTCAGGACTCCAATTAGGAGGGGAGCACTCTCTATTTAAGAGGTGCTGGCCTGCCTCCAATTGTGTTGATCGACCTCTACTTTTCTCTCTTTTCACTCTCTCATTTCTCTCTCTCTCCCTTGCATTGCTGGCCAACTAGAGACACGACGAGGAGTATTTGGGACGCTGAAGCAGAGGCTATTCGATGAGAAGATTTGACAACGGTTGAGGTAGGATGGTTTTATATTGATTTGAATTAGTTGTATGAAGGGATGATATCATGCTTCTTGATGAAGAAACGCCATAGGAATTTGGAGGCATTATGAGATATTTAATCAATCTTTATTTTAATTTATTTAGGTCAAGCCTCATGCACGTTCTTTTAGAAACATTGAAGTAGTTTAGTACATGATCAAACCCCAAAATAGGTTGACAAATTGTAATATATACTCGGTGAATCCAAGTGTCAAACCACAGGGAATGATGTAGAATTAATCTATTCCAAACTAATCTAAGAACTACTTAACTCAGTAAATTAAGATTGTTATCAGGAAATTATGTAGAGAAATTGTAATTTAATTAACTACTAAAATGACGATTAAAAATTTAATTAAAACTAACTAGAGATAGCAAAGATAATCGATGAGAGATATCAAAGCTTCAAGAATTAATTATTTAATTAATACTTCTATGTCTATTTAATTACACAATTAGATTCAAATAATGATTTGACCTAATCGGATGATATTGCATTCAAATCCATCATTACAATTAACATAAAGATTTCAATTGAATATTTATCATTAACAAGCATAGTCTACTAATCACAGGGAATTATAAGCATTCGCCGTACTTCACGTTAACGACAAATCAAATAATTATATAGATTATGACTTTATCAAAACATCATCATTCAATCAAAATAAGCTATAAAGCACTTCTTTCATAGACATAAAAATACTAATCAAATAATGTCACCTCTAGCTTTGACAAGAGATTTAGCTATTTATATTCATGAGAAAAGAAAAATCAGATTTTGGAAGAAATTGCATATGAGAAATCACTGTAGCAGGAACACTATTCATGGTTACTGTTCACAAAATTACTGTAGCAAAACATTGTTCACAGCAGAAACACTGTTCATCGTCTTCCTGTAGCAATTACAGTTATTGTAGCAGTACTGTAGTAAGTACGAAAACAGCTCAAAAACTTCCCTTTTTCCTCTCGATTTCTTCCTCTTCTTGCTCCCGTCGATTCTCCTCGTCCTCCTCTTTGATTTTGGGTCCTCACCACCCAAATCCCTCTGATTTAGGACCCAAATTGACCTCTTTTTTTTTTCTTTTCAAAAACCGTCCCCTTCTTGTTCTGATCCTCCTTTACATAGACGTCCCAATCTGTTTTTATAGACTTTGAGAGAGGGAGAGTCCTAAAACCGAACCTTTCTGACTTTGAATTTTGGTTTCCAAATTGAGCACGATCCTTCCTCTAGTTTCCGAGTTGAGCACGGCTCTCTGTTTTCCCGCTAGTTTTCCAAGCTTCGATCTTCAAGCTTCGCCAGCGCTCTTCACCGAAATCTATGGCTATTGTCGGGCCGCCGTCGTCACTCCGCCATGAAAGCATCACCGTCGGAAACCAAGGCCGCCGTCGTCGCTTGAACGAGCTCTGCTTCATTCTTCTGTTAGACACCTGAGCCATTGGCTCGGGTTGTTTTTTATTTTTTTATTTTTTTTTTCTTCGACCCGACCCGACAGATCAATTCTCTTTCTTTTCTTCTTTTTTTTCTCTTTTGCTTGGATAAAACCGGTTGTAGCAATTGTATCATCCGGATCAAATCTGCATGTCCGTACTTTAATTTCGCACCCGTCTTCTCTTAAGTGACTCATCAATGGTTCAGATCTTCGATGCGCGTGATATCAGCTCTTGGGTCACTTTGACACTTCAAACCCGTCTAATGCGCTCTTCTGCTGTCGATCTGCAATCCGCATTTTTGAACCTGCAATAATAAAACCAAACCAAAATTAGACGCATAATAAAAATATGATTCCTTAAAGTCTTTAATGCATTTAAAATAGTTAACTAGAGTAAATTAATTATTAATCCCTATTTACTATCATAATCACAAATAACTCATTTTATTCATATTTTATCATTAAAATTACACTAGCAAATAGGTAAATAGGGCATATAAATGTGTATATTTTATGTGTATCAGTACACCAACAACAAATCCCATTGGTTACAATTGTTTAGTCGATCATATATCTTAAAAAAAGGCGGCTCCAATCTTTTCCTATAGTATGTATGCTGCAAGTTTATCATGCCATTGAAGATTTTTTTACACTTGCTTGAAAGAAGAAACGATTTTTGGATAAAATTGTAAGTCGAAGTGGCAAGTTTGCCAATTTCAAACTTTCTTAGTAGTTTACGGCTGCACCAAAAACCCAGACCCAACCTAATCCGGATGGAGCTAATCTGACATTGACCTTGGTTGGGTCGGGTCCTATCTCGGGTAGGGTCGGTTCCAAGATTTAAAAACCCGGTTCTATCTCGGGGTGGGTCGGGTTTGGCTTTAGAATACCCAAGAACCGAGATGTCACGCCCCAAATTTCCAACCCCAAAATACGCGGAAGCGATAAGCCGTTGAAGATAACAGGGTCACAAATCTGGGACGGACCGAATACTCGATTCATCACCATAAATCCCATGTACAAATGTGGGAATAGCCGGATCAAAATGACGTAAATAATTGTTCAAAAGTCTCAAAATAAAATAAAACTAACTAGCGTAAATAATCCAAATAATCCCACGAAAATAAGTAAATAAAGCAAGTGACACGCAGGCCACAAAATAACTAAATATCAAAATATCCACTATCATCAATTAAATAAATTCTACGCTAACAAGTCTCCACGACTTCCACGAGCACCAACCTCCACGTCACCAGAATGCTGCTCACACCTCTTCAGCTCTACGCCCTGCATCAGAAGATGCGTGAGTATTCCAGAGGAAATACTCAGTAGGATGCTAGAAAAACTCACAGTAGAAACAGGCAATAAAGGAACCAAAAACAACCATGTTCGATAACTCAGAATAACATGACGCAGATGGTACTTACCAAGAAAAGACACCGCACCCAAAATATCTCATTGATCAGGGTGGAAATAAATTGCAATAATCAATATGACTCCAGACTTCCAAAGAGTAAGGAGATAAACAAATATCTGATCTAGACAACCAAAGTGTCGAAGATGTCAATTTCTGCTCTCTGATCAGTCCACTTCCTCTATGGACTTTAATACCAGAACATCCTAGAGGTTCTACGTAGGAACCCGGCCAAGCGTCTAGGGATGCTGGCCCCATCGGTGCTTACGGGCACAATGGGCGGAGATTGCAGACCTTCCGTAATGTCTAACAATCTAAAGTGCACGAGTTACCGTACTCGGCTGAACTACAAAGGTTCATAATCATCGGAGAGCACTCTGGGTCTAGCTATGGCTCGTGAGCATACTATGATCCAACCTAAGAGTGTTCAACAAGGCTCTTAGTGGAGAAGCAGTTTACATGGAACTGAGTTGACTAACCACAACTAAGGGTATTTTCGTGAATTGACAATTTCAGAACTTAGACTCTCAAGGGAGTACAAAGGAATTCTCAGCACTTAACAATGACGAACTTTCAAGAGATTAACCAATAACCGGTTGGTGCCTAAGCACGAGCTAACTCGAAACCGAACTCTTCGGTGTAAACTCCGTCAACGACATCACCATGCACTATTACAATCAAGATCATCCCTAGATTACAAGACTCCTGACTGATGTCCTAAAAACTTTAATGGTAGAATTGAAATGGATAACCCTAATCTAATATCAGGGTTTCAAGAGGTCGAAGATGTGCGATGTTAGGCACCACGAGCAAAGATATAGATGACCGCAACATTTGGAAGAGAGACAAACTCCACACGTATTATTACCATAAGTACTCTCTGGAATTCTTACACCATAGTACCCTCCTTATGTTATATAATAATAATATATGTATGTATATATATATATATATATAATTAGTTTTAGTATAGCGTTTTATTTAATCACCGTGAAAGGACACTGTTATTGACACAACAGCTCCATTCCCAAAGTTCCTCCAGTCTGCACAGAACATAACAGTCCCTGAAATTTTTATTGAAGACAGCCATGTGTCTGTAGATCATTACCCAATTTACAGAATATTTTTCCGAATTTTTTACAATTAGTTATGAATTTTTGAATGCAGTCTGTTAGCGCAGGATACCTCCTAGCCGAGAGCACTACACTAAACAATAATCCGATTTTCACTTGTTGTTACTAATTCTAATCACAACTAAGGTCTTTTAGACTTAAAACCCTCTTACATTAGACCATTATTAACTTCTGATCAGACAATTAACTGCGTATTAATCAGCCTACAAGTCTCTTTTAAAAACTGTTTTATCAATTAGCCTTAATGGTCCATTAACCGGCAAACTGGCCAATTATTCCAGGACACCCCGGCTCCTGGTCAGACCCATTAACAAGGTCTTAAAGTCCACGAGCAATGATCCATAAGGATTTACACTTTCTCTTATTAATACATCTTTTAATCTCTTCTAGATAGTCTAATTACTCCTTTATCAAATCAATTAAGGCATATACTACCTAAAGTGGACAACTTTATCCGGACACAGAACCACAACTCAAGGCACGACTTCTGACATAAAAGGACGCACCAAACCAAAGGGTTCAACTCTGAAAGATGGCTGCTTTTGGATGAGAAACACCCGGATTACACCCACACTAAACAATTAGGTCAAAGCATGCAATAACATAACATCGGTTGATGTATATCAAGAAAGATGACAACTTTTCATGACCAGAACCTTAAACCACTCGAAACAGAGTACTATCAGTAGGTATAGACAGCAAACACATGATCAAAAGTGTAGCAAAAGAATAGTATACCTCAGGGATGTCTTGATCGAATAGTGTATGAGAGAATCACAACAATAAATAGATCGGTATGCAACAATTGAATAGATATCAGCAATTAGAACAATTAATCCAGAACGAAAATGAGTCAATCATGTCACACATCATCAGCACGTGGTGCCCAACATAAAGATCAAAACTTTCATACAAATACGCTGCGAGAAAAAGAGCATCTTACCTTTGAACCGGTACCAAATTGCACGTGAACCGGTTTGAATCGAAACCCGCTTCTTTGCGCTCTCCACACGAACCAAAGCACCACCAAAGCACACAACACTAGGAAAGGCTTACTGAGGGTTGGAGGAGAAGGGAAAGAATGAAATAGAGGAGAAGAATTCACTAAAGAAAGAGGGAGAGAGGGCTGCCGGTTCTCAAAAGAATGGCCGGCCCTCTCATTTAGGGTTTTTATATAAGTTGCCCCAAGATCTCTACCGTCCATCTCCATTTCATCCGAGGGCCAAGGACAAAACCAGCCCATCCAAATCTCCAGATCAAGATCCCCTCTAACCGCAAAATTATTCTAATTTGATTGCATTAAGATAGGATCTTATCTCCTCTTAAGTAGTTACCAATTTACTTAGGTAACTTTACTAAGTAAAAGTAAAACTTTTAAGGACTCCTCTTAGCGCCAAATATATGCAAATAAGACCACTTCACACCTCCCAAAAGGGTTTCCCACGTTCAGCCCATAATTACTTTAGTTAGGCTATTTAAATCTTCCATTATAATGCTTTCCAAGCAGATATCAATTAGGGTTTTGACTCCAACTCAATTTACCACGTTTAGAACCCCTTAAATAGGTAAATCAGGCAAGATACGTCCCAAAGAAATCCCCCAAAATCAGCCCAAAACGTTTTCCAACGGAATTGCCTCGGGATTCGCAAATCCACCGGCGATCGATCGGTCCGTATAACGCGATCGATCGTCTTGCGATCGATGCCTTACAAAACCGATCGATCGTCTCCCGATCGATGCCGTTTGAAGGCGATCGATCGGTCTGACGGAAAAACCTCAAATTTTTGATTTTTAATGAAATTTTCAGAATTCAAATTTACTCCCATTTAGCAAGGAAAAGTTACCTTAATAATATAGAAAAATTTACGGCCGCTACACGAGATACCTAAGATATACTATTTAAATCCCTTATTTTTTAATATATATAACTTTTTATTATTATAATTATATAATTTATTTTTTATTTTTTATAATTATATAATTAATTATTTTATTAAAATCTCGGTTCCTATCTCGGGTATTGCGGTAACTTATGATGGGAACTGGTCCAAGTTAGCTCATCATGTAACATTTAGCTCAATCCTACTTGAATTAGGAAAACATGATAACTCCTACCAAACTTATCTATCCAGCACTTAAAAGAAACCAAATCAAATTCAATTCTTAGTGCAGGTTAACCAAAGCCATTTTCATGTACTAATTTTGAGGTCGTCACGGGTAAAGTTGGATATAAAAGGTGGAAGTTCTAAAGAGGACGTTTAGATAGAGAAAGTGTTAAGAATTAGATTTTAGAACCTTTGATCAATTCAAGAGAATGTGTGAAGAATGAGAATTTGTTTGCATACATAATCCATATATTTTGGAAGGGGAATTTATTAAATAATAATAGGAAAAAAATTACCAAATGAGAACATTGTTCAAATTATTTTTCAATCGGGGTATATGACGAGCCCGTCGCTTGCGCAGTTTTTTTTTTTAAAACTGACCCGAACCGACCTCTTTAATAGCCTTAAGCTGTTTTTTTACTATTTTAGTGGAACAAATTTCAACGATGTATGTCTCTCTCATTTATGGTCCGTTTTCACTCATTTTTTTCATTCTTCCTTATTTTTCGTATTCTTTCTTATAATGATGATATCACAAAGAAGTTGAGCCACCACATGCTATTTATTGTAGTTTTTGTGGTATTTTTTCGATGATATCAATATCATTATAATATCATGATGATTAGAAAGAGAAATAAAAATAAGGAAGAACAAAAAAAAGGGCGAGAATGGACAAAAAATTAGAGAGATATACATTGTTGAAGTTTGTCCCACTAAAGTAGGTAAAAACAATAGGAGTGGCGTAGGCCTCTAAAAAGTGTTAAAATTTGTCACATTTTAAAGGGGCGATTAAACTTCATGGAATCATATATTCTTTATTTTTAAAAAATACTACAAAAACTATGATAAATAGCATGTGGTGGTTCAACATCTTTGTGATATCATCATTATAAGAAAGAATACCAAAAATAAGGAAGAATGAAAAAAATAGACGAAAACGGATAAGAAATTAGAGAGATATGTATCGTTGAAAATTGTCCCACTAAAATAGTAAAAAAACAGCTTAAGGCCGGACATCGGTTGAATTAATGACTTTCTCTTTAAGTAGAAACGCATCGGTTCGACCGATACCTTTCGGGTCAATTTTTTTTAAAAAAGCCATGTAGGTGCCAACGACCATACTAGTGCCTGCGTGGCTCGTCAGATACCCCGATCTGAAAATAATTTGAACAGTGTTCCCGTTCGGTATTTTTTTATATATTATTTAATAAATTCCTAATTTTGGAATTTTGTTTGGATACAAAATGGGCAAAATGGCAAAATATTCATGGTTTTTTATTACTGAGTGACAATTATATCCTTACTAGACTGATAATTCTTCATCTGCCCCCTCACGCATCCCAACACGGGTTGATGGCAGGGGTGCTTGCGGCCATTCTGGATTTGACATCACTTCTCCCTCGCTCGTCGCAACACGAATTGCAAGAAGTATTCAGGAGGATGTTCTCCAATTCACAAGAACTAGGGGGATGAGTGGGATTTTTTTTTTGCTAATTTTGTAACCAAACAGCCTCCTCTAGATTCTTTCTTGACTAGACGCAGAATTTGAAGAATCAGCCTATCAATTCTCTATCCAAGCGTCCCCTATTGGGCTACGAGTTTGTTTTGGATGGACAAGCGGCCACATTCGCGGACAAACAGGTGTTGCACCAAAGATTTTCGGACATGGACAGAAACATAGTTGTCCAATCACCATTTTGACCAAGTACCAGCCCTATTTATAACCTTTGTTTTTTAGTTGACTCTACTAACCATAATCACACAATTCACTCATGCTAAAACGTGTCAATTAGTGATTCGCTTAGAAGGGTGTCTCGTACCAGGACCTCACAAAAGGGCAGCCTGAACGGATAACAGAGCTTATGGATAGAATGACATGGACAGTCAGTCCTCCATTTTGTCTTTCCATATATCCATTTCTTCCCTTCCACATCCACCACGCACCTCTTCCTCCAGCCACACTTCCTCCTTTTCCCTGAGCTTGCTACTGGGCTTCTCAATTTCTCAGCAGTTTTGGTGTTGGAATAGCCACGGCAACTCAGCAATCAGTATTCCAGGTGACTGTTCTGTTCAACCCATGTCATTGGCAGTTTGTTTAAATGCTTTTTCCCGTTGCTTTCGTTTTGTCTATGATTAAGGAACATCTTTCTTGTTGTCTTGTGTTCTTTCAGCCAAGATATTTGATTTATGAACTGGGTACTTTTCCATATTGTATAAGTTTTCTTGTTTTTAAGCATCTTTTCCACCTATTTAATAGAATTTCATTAGCACTCATTCTTACTGAATCAAATCCCAAACGCGCTTTGATAACTTTTGGATCTTCAGTTAAGTGTGTTAGCTCCCCGTATTACTTAAGAATCACAATTTACTGTTTCGATCAGTGTCACTTAGAGTGTGAAAGTTGCTCTGTTCCCAAATTTTTTAATCCATTCAGCTGCTTCTTTGGTTACCTGTTACAAGGGTGTATTACCTTCAATTCAGGTTACTTTATATCATTTTGTGAAAATTGGAGCCATTCATATAATTTGAATGTAATGGCTGTAATTGTTTTAAAAGATGATAAGCAAGTATGGAAGTTTTCGCCCGGGGCTAGGGAATTTATAAGACAAATAAATTAAATGACTTTTGTGTTTTTTTAGTTCACAGCAAAGACTAATCTGGTTATTGTTCTAATTTTAGAATTCAGATTGCATTACTGTATGTATGTCATATCACTTTACATCCTTCACTTGTAGCCAGTTTAGACACCCGCATATATTATCTTATTTGGTCCCTTGTGGCTAAAAAACTAAAAGCAATTCATTTTGGATATCTAATCGAACTGATCATTTGAGGGGAGGGAGGGGGAGGGGGAACTGAGCAGATTAGGGTTGAAGAGAAGGTGGAATGAGAAAAAAATTATGGTGAAAATGAACGACTGAATGTACATCTTATTCTGCTATGTATGTTGTTGTAGTGATTTGAAAAACGAACCTTCTTACCGTTTTTTTTGGGTTTTTCTCTTTAGTGTTTTGGGTTATGAAAGTAATAAGCTAAGATATAATCCCTCCGTCATGTTTTAGATGCTCCATCTGGAGAAGAGGGCAGTCCTTTTTTAGATGCTCCATATGGTCAATTTAGGCGGATTTTGAACCTCTTCTTCCCCCCATTAATTGGGGATTACACTATCCAATCAAAATCAACGTTTTTTCAGATGGAGCATCTAAAACAGGACAGAGGGATTATGTATTACGGGATGCTCTCTCTTATGTTATTGGCATCATTTATTAAGTAAATGGACTAAAAAATGTTTTTGTGACATGGGTCTTACTTATTGACAGATGAACTTCCTGAACAAGTCCATCAGCTCCCAGAGCCAACAACTGTTCCTCACTAGAGGAGCCAATTCCAATGATTCTACCCAAAACCATTCACAAGAGTCTTGCTTCCGCCGATGCCATTCGGTGAAGGAAGCTAAATCGACCATGTTGAAGAAAGCCATAATAATTGCTGGGGATTCCCCACAGAGAGATTCCTTCAAGATTTCAGATTTTCCTGCCAAAACAAGTGGAAAAAATAGCTTACTTGCATCTATCAGTGCCAGTTTTCTTAAAATTCCTAAATCACTCAGGAATAAAGATAAGTGTGGTATCCTAACGAAGCCTATGACACAGAATGATGCCAGTGATGCTGGGGCTGGGGTAATCACATTTGGACCCTTCCTACCAAACTTCTTGCCTTCTCTCATGGAAAATGGACAAATTGATCTGATCGAAGATGGCACACAGGATAATGGTTTTTCCTCAGCTGATCTAAATGATCCTCCCCTTGTGGTTGCAGTATTTTCTGCTGTGAAACTGGAAAGCACTCAGATGGATCAGATTGCCAAAAAGATGCAGAAACTGACAGGCTGTACTAATTTGAGGTTGCAAGACACTGTTGATCCATCTCTAATTGCTGGATTTGTCATCTCTTATGAAAGAGATGGATCGCACCTTATTGATCTCAGTGTTAGAGGTCAGCTGGCTGAGCTGGTAGCCACAATTGAATCGATGGATGAACGAATAGCCAGTCACAGTCAAGTTGGTGGGTTATAGGAACTCTTGAGTAGAAGCTATACCTGTTTCAGAGTTTTGAAAGTTTTGACATAGGTCTAATATTTTCTTTATAAATTATTACATCTGTACATGAATGTAAACTAAACTTTGTGAACAGACGAGCGAAGCTTATTGTACCTAATCATTTGTAGTTTGCAGGATAATTGAGCTAGTAGTAGCTGTCATACTTACCGATGCTGCAAATTACTGATGAAAGAAATTTTGGAAAATGATTTATACATAATCTGGTTGTTTCTGTATTGCTATTTCTATTTTCTTTTGAGCGGTCACTATTTCTGATAAATGCTGCAACAGGATCTGTCGATATGCCTCACGTTTTGATCATTTATATCTATTGCTAGAATTTATTGATCTAAATGGTAATATGCCATTTTTTTGTTTTTTTAAAGGAAGGAGAAGGTTACAATGACTAGTTTGTCAATTACCAGATCTATGTTTCTCTACTTCTTCTTGAGTCGATATGATAAGCATTATGGACATTTAAATTACTTTTACTTTGCATTTAAATAATACGTCGTCTATCTAAGTTATTTTAATTGTTTCCATTTCTTATTTTACTTTGATTCCCTAGTGTAAATCAAACTCTTATATTGACGAATGCTAATGTTAAAACTCAAATTTCACTATATTTCCTATTTATACATTTGAGCACTCTCCTTTTCGAGTCCCTAGTTTTCTATAAGAAACGTTTAGTGCCCTAGTAAAGAGTGTAAACTACCTGTATCCAGCTAAACAGGGGTTGATGACATGAATGTTTTGTGATTGGGAAAATTTAGTTTGTGGTGCACCAAAGCGCAGTCTATGTGCTAGACATGGAGAACCTTGTTACTTTGTAATGCGATTGACATTACCTTATTGTTTTCTAATGTAATCAATATTACTTAGTAACATAAATTTCTTTATTAGGCACAACATTACAAATAAGTAACGAGATTACATAAATATTCTACTTATTAATGCAGTGCGTTCTTCATTCCCAATTACATAAATATTAGTACACAACTCGTTCCTCATTTCCAAATTACGTCAATATTAATGGAAAACAATTTACATGCAAGATGCATCAAGAATGCACAACATCCGAGGTTCAAAAACTTGAGACGTGGGCATTTGAACTAGGGAATGTGTCCAGGACCGACTAGACACA
Source organism: Houttuynia cordata (assembly GCA_039654745.1). NCBI lineage: Eukaryota > Viridiplantae > Streptophyta > Magnoliopsida > Piperales > Saururaceae > Houttuynia > Houttuynia cordata. The sequence continues at coordinate 32,694,101 of CM077502.1, forward strand.
TTCTATAATTATATAGGCACCAGATGTGGTAAACAAATTAGACGTGGCTCAATTGCCCAATTATATGAGTATCATTTCTGTAGAGTAGCCTTCAACACCAGATGCAACCAGTATAGATATATAACTCACTCTTGGATACTTTATATTTGTTGCATCTGGTGACGAAGGCTACTCTGCAGAAATGATACTCCTATATGGAATGAGTTTTGTTCATACTGCCTCTTGGCACAATGGTATTCAAAATTTTGATTCTTGATTTGTGTAGATATTCCTAATTGCAAAAGAAAACATGGAAGGTCATCCAATATTAGGTTCCTGAGTAAAACAAGAGGAAAGAAGTTGTTCCTAAGTAAAAATACAGTTAGTGGACAGATCAGATAGAGATTCAAGGGCAAGGTTGGGTTTGGTCAATCATTATAAGTCATGACTTGTTTAACACTGCGATTTTCGCCAATTGTAAGGTGTGAGACCAGTGCAAACCCCATGCCTCTCTTGGCCCCGCTCAAGAGATGCGAAGAAATTTTTTAGTGAATCCAGCGTGCTACATGGGATTTGCCCATGTGGCAAAATGATTGCTGCGTAGACGTTATAAACATGCTCTCTAGCTGTTAATTTTGGAGATCAATAAATCCTGTCATGTGGCCAAGATGGTGTCTAAGAGATGGGAGTTCACAGATCTTGAACAAAAACAGTGGAGGGCCACTGTCCTAATGTGGTTCGGCGACTGCTAGTAGAACATCTAAATATTGATATATGTTGCAATATTGGTAAAAACTAGTTCCAAATTCATTTGAAGGCCAGAACTTAATTACAACTAGAAATGTTTGCTCTTCATTTGTCCATGTTGTACATCCTCTTTTAACATGACCTGGACAATGTATGAGAAAATGGTATTATTGGTTCCTGTAAGTGGAACAATTGCTTGCATTTCTGTGATGATTCAAGGAATTCGAAAGTCGACGCAATGTCATATTGACAAGTATGTATTGAGCACATAAATGTTATTTTGCGTGGCTCAACATGGGAGACTGGAATCTCAGTGATTGAACGTGTCTTTCCGCTTGTGGAAGATTGACTTTGTTCTATTGCTTCTCTACCTACAGAAAATGCTGGTTGTGCAGGTTTTGGAAGCAAAACAGAGGTAGTTGCATCTTGTTGACATGGTGGGTTCTGTCTGCTGCATCTTGTTGAACACATAATAGCCTATATGAATGCATCTTAGTGCTTCATTTGCAGCATACGACTTGATAATGAATGGATCAACCAAATCTAGTGGTTTGCCTTCACACAATAATTGCCAAGCCTGAAAACAGTGAATTACAATCAGCTATAAGAAGTTATAAGAATTGTGTTCATATGCGCTCAACGCACGAGCGTGATTTCGATCACCATGCAACGGGCAGATTTTATAGCCCGCCTGGCCCCGCAAAACATCCTCCGGGCACATATTGACCTTTTCCAATTATAAATAGTAATAGTGATATCACCTACATATTCATATTCTAAGAAGCTACGAGCATTTTTGGAGAGGTAAGAGCCTGTGTTTCTTTTTCCACTGAGAATCTCTAATAGTAGAAAACTGTAGAGATCAGACTTCACTGAAAATAGTCCTTCCATGGCATACTCAGGAACCATATAGCCACTATTGGAATTCAAATCATGTCTCCATTAGAAGTAAGAAGATAACACAAATTAAAGAGAAAATGTGAGAAATGAATTGATGGGACTTACTATGTACGCACAACTCGGCCTGTGTTGTGATGGTTTTGCTTGCATCCAAATATTTTTTCCATTCCAAAGTCTGATATTTTGGGATCCATTTCATTATCTAGTAAGATATTGCTGGCCTTTAAATCTCTATGAATTATTTTGAGCCACTAGTCTTCATGGAGGTACTGAGCTGCCTTTGCAATCCCATGGATGCATCAAAGAATTTATATATATATGGGAAAAGTTTAAATGAGATTGCTCTCATATAGCTTATATGAGGCTAATTTAATTCATATTCGTTAGATCTTGATCTGACGGTTACAAACAACTATAAAGAATTCATCTCCCCTCTAATTTGACACACTCACCTACTCACTGATTTGATACCCACCCTTGGATTAGAATCTAACAACCCAAAAAATTGGCCATTTGCTCTTTATATGAGAACGATCTCATGCAAACCGTTCTCTCTCTCTCTATCTCTCTCTCTCTCTCTATATATATATGTAGGGTCACTATTTGGCTGTAGATGTTGTACCAAAAGGGCAAAGTTGATTCATTTCAAAAAAAAATGGCAAAGGTGATTTTTTTGTTTAAGGTTATGGCTGGAGCTTTCTATCAAAGAGCAAATGAGCGACCTATGAGAGATATCATCTGGTGGACCTATACAATTTTTCAATATACCATTTTTCTACATTACGTCTTTGTACATTCTACGTTGGGCAACCGATGACACATCTTGCTCATAGAGGTGCATAGAGGTTCTATATGCCTATATGGTACATTGAGGCCTAACATCGCACATTTCTACACATCATGGTCCTAGATTCTTATTAATTCCCCAGATGTATGTACCATGTTTCTCCTGTATACTGTGTTTGAATTTTGGTTAATAGGCACAGTTATGGAAACTGTTTTCATGTTAACATGCATTCGTAGCTGAGAAATTGATGAAGCTCACTATAATATGCAGGCACACAGACAAAACGTGCATAACTGGAGAAGCTTACCAAAAAGGAAAACACCCGAACTTTTGTTGGCCAAGAATTCATTGATAAGCAACTTTGCCCCTCCTTCTATGCAACAATTTAAGAGCCTCATGAGATCCTTATACTAAAGTCTGGCTATCAATATGATCGCACTCTTGAACTCCCTTAATCGATCCCTGTCCTGACGTTCTTGACAATCTTTTTACAGCTATCTTTCTTCCATCTCCAAGCACAGCCTGAAAGGTTTCAATTGTTTATGCAATAACAAGAACCACTCTTCCACATGAAAATTGATAATTTGGAGAAACAGAAACATGTGTAGGAAACATCACATAAAAATTGTTTCTTTTAAATTCCAAATGCTGATCAACATTCATGTACAGATACAAAGGCATCACTTAAGTAACTTTTTTTCTGTTTTTCCTTAGCTAGTGCACTTGACTAACGTCAAGTGTTGTATGGTTTTTTATGCATAGTTGTGCAATTATTGGCTCCTAAGAAATTTAGCGTTAGACAAGAAGTTATCAAAAATCCTCATAATTACATTCAATATCTGTGCAATTGTTTCCCACACAAGGTGTGGATATGTAAGCCCTCGCGACTAACCCTACCTTTGTAATCCAAAGTGTTAGTTTAATTGTTACCTGTATTGATTAGCCTATCCAACTGGGGCATGACATATTATCTGAAACTTTTGAAAGGCTTGTGAAGGGAGCACATTTAAGTTTGTAGTTGACATTTTTAGATAAGTAATATGTTGACAGGTTGCTACATAATCGTCCTTTCGAAATGAGTAACTCAAATTGCTCATTTAAGTTATTCATTTCGAAACTTAAATGTGATCATCCACATGGAAAAACTATGAGCTATTTAGTTTGTCCGATGTTTAATTAAAAGCTTCTGAATTTTATTCAAATTTGGGGTATGAACCCTAGGATGGGAGGGATAGGAGTAACAGGGCTTTGAACTATCTTTCTTTTTGCTTTAACGGAATTATAAAGAGCTTATGCCGTCTTAACTTTACACATTGATATGCTTTTAGCCTAAATAGGTGTGTATTCATATTTCAGTCGATCCACTTGTCCAACTAGATTGGTCTATTATTCGGGGTCGTCCAAGCTTGGGTTTTTGTGAGCCATTACAAAAGAGAGAAGAAAAATTAACCTTCAAAAGGCAAGTCATCTGAACGTATACCTCTTATATTTTTTCTGATCAGGTAGAAAGATAATGGAAACTGAAGTAATCAGGTATACAGTATGGTGTTGTGTCATAATTAAATTTTATTATCATAGAATCGATTATATTTTAGCATGGAACCTATTAAGAGGTACTTCTAGATATTATCAAATGCAACTTTATCAATGAAGTGGCTACCTGGTTTCTAAATATTTATCTGATAATAGATCCTGAATTTTTTGTATTGTAATGTGTTTATATGCGTCAGACTGTACATGCATGTCTTATATCATTTGTATGTGCCTTGTTCTCGCCCTTGTTCTCTCCTTCCGACCGACTTCAATTGAATAAGTAAAAGGGCATGCAGGGCAAAGATTCGGATCCTTTGTGAGGCCCTCACACCTATGAGGGCCAGAAAGAGATAGACGCATGGAAATTCCTGTAAGACCTGGCCGCATGAATGGCCAGGTGTGTTTCGGTGATCAACAGCTGGCTGGGGGGAGGTTGATAAAGTCAGCTGCTGAGTTCGAGAGGAGGCCGTCTAATGCGGTGTCATTGTCGAAGCTGGTTAGAGCAGAGGCTACCTCCGGTGGACGGCGGTTCGGCATCAGCGCGCATGTGAGGTAGGATCACATAACCTGTTCATCCAAGTTGTACATTTGAATTCTTTTCTGCCAATGGGGATGGTAGCAGTGCCGGTGGATGAAGACGCGGCATCAGCCGTGCAAGCCGAGCGACGGCGCTGCAGCAGAGTGGAGATGGGTGCTGATCTAGCTCCCGGCGGCATGGACCGACTGCCAGTGCCACGGTGGAGCAGTGATGGAGAATCAGAGGTGGTGGCAGGGGGGAAAGCCGGTGGGACTTCCTCCAGATCCCCACCGCCGTTGGGAGGCCGTGAATGCAGTGCGCCAGCTATGGCGACTGAAATGGCAAAGGCGGCGACCATAAAGGTGTCGTCTTTGCTGTCATTTGGATCGTGATGTAGGAGGGAGGGGAGGGGGGGTTATTCAGGAGTCACAATGGCCGCCGGGAGAGGGTAGAGCCATTGACGAAGTCCCATCGCCTGGGAGTAGCCTACACGGCAGTGGCGGCGGCCGAAAGGCTCGACCTTGCCACTATCGTTCTTCTTTTCCGATCAGCCCAACCTCGGGCGGAAGGAGGCTAGGAGGAGAGGAGTTGGAGCTACCAGGGCGCGGGTTGCAGCCATTGACCAGCCCCGGCGGCGGCGGCAGGCAGAGCTTGCTACCGCCATGACCAGAAGACTGGTTGCCTCATTGAGGTAGATGACCGGCCCGGTTCAAGCACCGGCCGGACCAGACAGGTCCACCACCAGATCGAATCGGTCCTATAAATAGACCGATTCAGGCACAGGCCGGACCAGACCGGTCCATTCTCAGATCGAACCTAGTCCAATAAATAGACCCGGTTCACAAATTGGTTTGGATTTACACCATCAGCGGACATCCACCGAAAGTTAGAACTATTTACAACTGACGGTTGAACCTGCCCGTATGTGTATTGCGGTGCAATATGGTCATACAGAGCTAGTGTGGTACATAGGCTCAATGTTGTTATTTTGAGTTTTTTGATAAATGATTTGAAGCCCCAAATTGGTGTATTATATTTACGTGCTTGATGTTAATATATTTAAGGGCATTGGTCCCTAATTTTATGCGGACTTGACTGATAGTTGAGACTTTGATAATAACGAAAATCTGAATAATAAACCTAGATGGTTTAGAGACTTAATCATTTTATTAAATATAATAAAATAACGAATGAGGGCTAAGCTTGAGGATTGGGAAGAACCTAATCAAAATAAAGACTAAAATACCATTGGGATTGGGAGTCAGTTTATGAGTGTGAGTGACTTCTGATCAAACGACTGAATGGTTTTTAAGTCAAAGGTCAGATTATCTGTTTGGCTATTGAGCCATCAGTCTTGAATTGCATGCTATAACTCTAAGAGGGGTTCAAGGTACATAGTAATACAGTGATACATGTTAGGGATCACACGGTGTTGGTTGGGGCTGTGTTGCATCTTCCGTATAGTGGAAGCTCTGTACTCCTGTTCTGCATCTTCCCCATGATGGAAGCTCCGCCCATCTATTGTACATCTTCCCTTTGGTGGAAGGTCTGTGTTAGTGGTACCTCATGAGGACCAACTTCTATTAACCAGGCTTAAGCTATTATATCTTTATATGGATATTAGATAGAACATTTACATCTTATTTTGGTCATTGTTTGCATCTTTTTATGGATATTAGAGAGAGCATTACAACTTCTATTGGCCAAGTTTAAGCTGTTTGCTTCTTCTCTATTGATTTTAGAGAGAAAATTTGTATCTTTCCATTGATGGAAGCTCTGCACCTACCTCAGAGCTATTGATGGTAGGTGGTTACTGTTCACATTGGAGGCACTAGCATCCTGAAAAGTTGCATTCTCCTGACCCACAACGAGTCCAGGAGCTGATGTGGGGCTAGACCCTTTCGACGGTCATACCTTCTAAGGTAAGGAATGGGCAAGGCAATCACCCTTGAAGGATTCAGTGCATGCCGTGATTACCAGTAGTAACCAAAATAATAGTCACGGTGTTTTCGTGCTGTCTGTCATGTAGGAATGACATTCAGTGAGTCTGTTTATATGGGACAAAGACTTAATTATTGAACATGAACATGAGAAGCAATAAAAGACTTGCTTGAAAGAGTAATAAAAGAATCAAGTGGAATTCTGTAATAAGTTGCATAAAATGTTAATGCAAATCTTATCTATTTGAATGTTGATGATTAAGTTATGGTATCCCACTACGTATTTTTATACTCAACATCCTTATGTGATGTATGTGCTGCTGTGGAAGATTGACTTCACGTGGCACTTGTAGATTTGGCAGCTTGGTTGTGAGGACGTTCAAAAAGCTTCACAGTATATCTTCATTTTCTGGTTTGTTCTAGACCTTGTAATAAGGCATGAGCACTAACTATTTTCTAGTGTATTTTGAGATGGATGACAGATTTCCACATAGAGGACTTGCGTTGGCTTAATCGACTTTGCATCTTGTAATACTATATATATATGGTTTTGTATCATAATTGTGAACCCCAGTTATCATGTCCTAGATTTTCGATCAGCCCGACCTTGCCATTGTCATTCTTCTTTTCCGATCAGCCCGACCTCAGGTGGAAGCAAGGAGGAGGGGAGTTGGAGCTAGCCCCGGTGGCGGTGGCAAGTAGAGCTTGCTGCTGCCATTACTAGAAGACTAGTTCTTTCGTTGAGGGAGACGACTGACCCGGTTCAAGCACAGGTTGGACCGGACCAGTCCACCACCAGATCGAATTGGTCCCATAAATAGACCAGATCAAGCACAGGCCGGACAAGACCGGTCCACTCTCAGACCAAACCTGGTCCAATAAATAGACCCGGTTCACAAACCGGTTTGGATTTACACTGTCGGTAGACATCCACCGACAGTTAGAACTGTTTACAACTGAGGTTGATCCTACCCATATGTGTTTGCAGTGCAGTATGGTACATACAGAGCCAGTGTGGTACATAAGCACAATTTTGTTATTTTGAGTTTTTTGATAAATGATTTCAAGCCCTAAATTGGTGTATTATATTTACGTGCTTGGTGTTAATATATTTACGGGCATTGGTCCCTAATTTTATGCGGATTTGACTGATAGTTGAGGCTTTGATAGTAAGGAAAAACCGAATAATAAACCTAGATGGTTTAGAGACTTAATCATTTTATTAAATATAATAAAATGAGGAATGAGGGCTAAGCTTGAGGGTTAGGAAGAACCTAATCAAGATAAAGACTAAAATGCCCTTGGGATTGGGAGTCAGTTTATGAGTGTGAGTGACTTCCGATCAAGCGAGTGAATGACTTTTAAGTCAAAGTTCAGATTATCTGTTTGGCTATTGGGCCACCAGTCTTGAATTGCATGCTATAACTCTAAGAGGGGTTCATGGTAGTAATACATTGATACATGTTAGGGATCACACGATGTTGGTTGGGGCTATGTGGCGTATTCTCTATGGCGGAGGCTCTGTACTCATGTTCTGCATCTTCCCCATGTTGGAAGCTTTGCCCGTCTATTGTACATCTTCCCTTTGGTGGAAGGTCTGTGTCAGTGGTACCTGATGAGGACCAACTTCTATTAGTCAGGCTTAAGCTATTGTATATTTATATGGATATTAGATAGAACATTTACATCTTATTTTGGCCACTGTTTGCATCTTTCCAAAGATATTAGAGATAGCATTACAACTTCTATTGGCCAAGTTTAAGTTGTTTGCTTCTTCTCTATGGATTCTAGAGAGAGCATTTGCATGTTCTCATTGGTGGAATGTTGTGACTGGCAAAGGTCACAAGGTATCAATCGACGGCAAAAGTGAAAAGAAAGAAGAAAAGTAATAAATTGAAATGGTTTCTATTCCATAACCTCCAATGAGGAAGACGTCCAATATATAAAGGGAAAAGATGGCGCGTCTGCCTAGGGGCGCGCACCATCTGGCCAAGCTGATGGGCCACTAATTGGCCTGATTATTCTCAATCAGCCCGTTACCTAACAATTAGCCTAAACGGGCCTGATTACAATAAGATACGTAATACTAATCAAATATCCTACTAGCATGATTGCTGCTGCTGACGTTGGTCCGATGACGTATCCATACTGGCCTGGCATGGGCCTGGCTTGGCGTTCACAACAATCCACCACGCTTCGCTTATCACCTTGACCTCAAGGCGACCAGGCCGAAAAATGAGCCAGAATGTCGTCCTCCACTTCCCACATAGCATCTTCCAGTGAATGTCCCTTCTATGCCACCAATATCTCTATAATAATGCGACCCGCCTTATGAACGTGTCGTTTGTCAAGGATAGACGCTGGCACTGGAATATTCGTATCCACAAGAGGCATAAGAGATAAAGGCCCTCCTATAGTGACCGACGATGCATCTCCCACAAAACGACGTAGGCGCAAAACATGGAAAATCGGGTGCACCAATGATCCCGGGGGTAGAGTCAGGCGATACGCAACAGACCCAATACGTTCGAGCACAGAATATGGCCCATGATAACGAGGTGCAAGCTTGGCCTAATCCGATCTGAACAAAGAGGTCTGGCACTGTGGTAGGACGGACACGTAGACCAAATCACCCACCTGGAAGGCCCGATCAGTTCTCTTCTTATCAACAAGTTGTTTCATACAATTCTGGGCAGCTGCGAGATTTGCTTTCAGCTGCCTAAGAACCTCATCCCTTGTTTGCAGCAAATAGTCGACCTCAGCAACGGATGACCTGTGAGGCACATAAGAGAGAACTGAAGGAGGTGGATGGCCATAGACAACTTCAAATGGTGTAAACCCTGTCCGTGTGTGATAAGCCGTATTATAAGACCATTCAGCCTAGGGAAGAAGCTGTACCCATTTACGAGGCTGATCCCCCACAAAGCAGCACAAATATTGCTCCACACACCTGTTGACGACCTCCGTCTGGCCATCTGTCTGGGGATGGTAAGCCGTGCTCATGGTGAGTTTCGTACCTTGGATAGCAAAAAACTCACGCCAGAATGTAGAAATGAAAACCTTGTCTCTATCCGAGATGATAGTCTTAGGCATTCCATGCAACCGAGCGATCTCTTTGAAAAAGGTTTCAGCAACCGTCCGGGCTATAAAAGGATGGCTCAAAGCACAGAAATGAGCATATTTTGAGAGCTGGTCCACCACCACAAGAATGACCGATTTTCCTTGAACCACGGGCAAGGCTTCGACAAAGTCCATAGAGATATCCTCCCATATCTTATCCAGAATTGGGAGGGGTTGAAGGAGACCCTATGCAGAGGTAGTGACAGCTTTAGCGCGCTGGCATGTGTCACAGGCAGCCACATAATTTTGAACACCCTTTCTTAATCCGGACCACACAAAACTTTGGCTTACCCGTTTGTAGGTCCGAAAGGCACCCTCATGTCCCGCCATCAGTGTATCATGAAAATGTGAAAGAACACGATGACGCAAGTCCCCACTGTTAGGCACCCATAGCTTTCCTTTCCAAAATAAAGTGTCACCCTGCCAAGTGAAGGAAGGATCATCCAATTGATGCTTGTGGAGATGTTCGATCAGCTAGCTAGTGTCGGGGTCCTCCTTATAGGCACAATGCAGATCAGGAAGAAAGGGGCAAGTTAGATCAATCATAGTCATACAAGCACCCTCCGTTGAGCCCCTTGATAGAGCGTCCGCGACAATATTCTCAGACCCCTTCTTGTATACGATCTCATAGTCATACCCCAGTAGCTTGCTCACCCAGCGCTGCTGGGCTGGTGTAGACACTCGTTGCTCAAGAAAATACTTCAATGGCTTATGGTCGGAACGGATGATGAAACGTCGACCCAACAAATAAGGTCGCCACTTGGTGACTGCATGAACAACGGCCAACATTTCCCTCTCGTAGGTCGAAAGTGCCAAAGAGTGGCCAGCGAGAGATTTGCTGAAGAAAGCCATCGGCCGTTCCTTCTGCAAGAGGACCACCCCCATGCCTGTGTCCGATGCATCCGTTTCCACCACAAAGGGAAGCGTGAAATATGGCAAGACCAAAACGGGTGCAGTAACCATAGCCTGTTTCAAACAATCAAAAGCCTCTTGCGCTTCACTTGTCCATGCAAAGGCCCCTTTTTTTAGTAATGCGGTCAGTGGGCTGGCAATAATCCCATATTGGCTGATGAATCTGTGGTAATACCCTGTCAGCCCCAGAAAGCCGCGGAGGCCCTTGACACATGTGGGAGCCGGCCAAGACAGCATTGCGGATACCTTCGCTGGGTCAGTGGAAACTCCCTCGTGCGAAATGATATGGCCCAAGTACTCCACCTGCCTGCTACCAAAGGAACACTTCGACAATTTAAGAAATAAGGAATGAGTCCGTAAAATGGAGAAAACTGACCTCAAATGTTCTAAGTGTGCGTCCCACGATTGGTTGTATATGAGGATGTCATCGAAGAAAACCAGGACGAACTGTCTGAGGAAGGGCAGGAACAAGTCATTCATGAGACTTTGGAAGGTAGCAGGAGCATTTGTCAGGCCGAAGGGCATGACCAAGAACTCGAAATGACCATCATGTGTCCTGAATGTAGTTTTGTAGACATCTGACGGTTTCATGCGGATTTGATGATATCCTGCGCGCAAGTCGAGTTTGCTAAACACCCTGGCACTGGCCAGTTTGTCCAACAACTCCTCGATAACTGGAATTTGGTACTTGTCTTTGATTGTAATAGCGTTCAAGGCGCGGTAGTCGACACAAAATTGCCACGATCCATCCTTCTGCGGACCAATAGAACCGGTGAGGAGAAGGAGCTGTTGCTGGGCTGAATAATACAAGACTGTAGCATGTCGTGCACTAAGCGCTCAATCTCCGTCTTCTGAACATGAGGGTAGCGGTATGGATGCACATTGGCCGGCGCGGCATCAGGTAGAATAGGAATGGCATGGTCATGTGATCAAGCTGGTGGTAGGCCGGATGGCTCAGAGAATATGTCAGCATGATCATCAAGTAAAGAGCGCAACTCCTCCGGCATGTCAGTTTGCTCAACGTCCACCATGGCCCGCTGCTGCAATAATAGCCCCTGTGGTGCGAACTTGAAGAACGATCCCACAGTCTGGGCCGTATGCAAAGCACCTGGTTGGGCCCCTTGGAGTCGAACCCGCTGTCCGTGCACCTCGAAGTCCATAATAAGGTCCTTAAAGTTCCAGACCACATCCCCGAGGTCCTGCAGCCATTGGACCCCTAAGACCACATCCGCCCCCTTTGTCGGTAGTAGGAACAAGTCTGTGATGAAAGTGTGGCCTTGGATAGTAAGGGCTGCTTGGGCGCAGACCCCTGAGCTCCTAAGGTGTTTGCCGTCCCCAATGAGCACGCCAAAAGGCTTGGCATCGGCCACATAACAACCCAATCGCTATGCTACCTTATCGTTGATAAATTTGTGGGTCGACCCACTGTCAATCAATACTGCGACCTCCTATCGCTTGAGGAGTCCTTGTACCCGCATGGTGCATGGGGTGAAGGTCCCTGAGTATGCGTGCATGGAGATCTCAGGTTGCACGTCTGGGTACTCTGGGTTCATCTCCTCGGGCTAGAAAGAAACATCCTCGTTGACTTCTTCTATGAGTAAACTTCCCCGTACTGCGCACCTATGCCCGGGAACAAACTTTTCATTGCACCTGTAACATAGCCCCTTAGTACGATGCTCCTCCATCTGAGTGATTGTGAGTCGCCGAACAGGGGGAACAACAGAGCCAGTCGTCGTAGGTCAACTGGGATTTGGAGCAGGAGAGGGTAGTGGCCCCAGCGCTGGGCTAGCAGGGGTCCTTGCTAGAAAACTCCCACATCCTCCCCTCCTTTGTCTGGCCAACTTCTCCTCTTTGATGCGTGCGTGATGCACCACGTCCCTCATTGTGTGACAAGGAAAATGCCGCATTTTGTCCGCTATCTCCGGTTACGAGCCGCGCTTGAATGTGCCAACCAGTGTTGCGACCGGCCATTCTGGCAAGCGGTTCGCAATCTTCATAAACTCCGAATAGTATGCCCTCACGGTTGTTGTTTGCCTGATGGTGGAGAGCATCTCGTTGAAATCCTGAAATTCGTTCAGCCCAAACTGGATGCACAACTCATCCGAGAACGACGCCCAAGTCGGAAATCGTACCTCCTTCTCAAAAGCCTGGTACTAGACCGAAGCGTCGCCATCTAAGTGAAAAGTGCCACGCAGGCATTCGGCATCTGAAAAAGTCCCCTGATAGGTGAAGAACTTGTCAGCCGTGTATAGCCACTCCATGGGGTCCTCTTCACCATTGAACCGTGGAAATTGGAGCCGCGCCAACCTGGGTTCTGTGCTACCCATTTGGCCTCCACGATAGCCTAGAGACTCCTCCCAATCCGCGTCCAATTCACGCTGGACATTTCGCAGGTGCATATTCATTGCGTCATTTCCTCGAACACCTTGAGTGCCTCGTCCCTCAAGGCCAGATCTGCCCTCTTCAGCGCCTGGGTTAAAGGAACCCAGTTGGATTCCATGTGCGATGGAAGACCCAGCGTTCAGGGCCTGTGTAGAACCGCCAAACACACTGGATCTCCCTTGTCGAACTGGGCCACCAAGACCTCCTGGTGGTGGCGGTGGAGGAGTGACTGTGGCTGTCTGGTTGGCCGGGTTCTGCACCTGGTTCTGGGAGTGGATCGTCTCCAAACTCTGCAGTCGGACCCCAAGTGCACTAATCATGGCGATCAATACCACCTGGTTGGATTCCGTCGTCGGTCGTAGACTGGTCACCTCTTTCACTGCCTCATGTTCCTCCCGGATTTCTGGCATTCCCAGTGGTTGTTCGTGTGGAGGCATGATTGCTCTTAGATTGACACCGCTCTGATACCAAGGTTGTGACCGACAAAGGTCACAAGGTATCAATCGACAGCAAAAGTGAAAAGAAAGAAGAAAAATAATAAACTGAAATGGTTTCTATTCCATAACCTCCAATGAGGAAGACATCCAACATATAAAGGGAAAAGATGGCTCATCTGCCTAGGGGCGCGCGCCATCTGGCCAAGCTGATGGGCCATTAATTGGCCTGATTATTCTCAATCAGCCTGTTACCCTAACAATTAGCCTAAATGGGCCTGATTACAATAAGATACGTAATACTAATCAAATATCCTACTGGCATGATGGCTGTCGCTGACGTTGGCCCGATGACGTATCCATACTGGCCTGGCATGTGCTTGTCTTGGCATTCACAACATGGAAGCTCTGCACCCATCTGGGAGCTACTGATGGTAGGTGGTTACTGTGCACATTGGAGGCGCTAGCATCCTGGAAGGCTGCGTTCTCCCGACCCACATCGAGTCCAGGAGCTGATGTGGAGCCAGACCCTTTCGACGGTCATACCTTCTAAGGTAAGGAATGGGCAAGGCAATCGCCTTTGAGAGATTCAGGGCATGCCATGATTATCGGTATTAACCGGAATAATAGTCACGGTGTTTTCAGTGGGATGTCTTTAGTCAGAGTCATTGGATGATGTGTAGTTATCAGTTGAGCTTAAAAGATCATGATAGACCATTTACTTGGCTATGGCAAGGGATTGGAACCGGTAATAGGTTGAGAGTATAATACAACCTGGACAAAATAAAGATGTGCTGAAAATGAAAATGCGAAAAAATAAAAACAAAATGAAAGAAAGGAGCTGCTTGACTTTATAGGATTAACTTAGGCTGATGCTCGGGCCCGAAGCAATCTCTTAAAACCTAATGCCCTAAGGCAAATTGGTTGAGAGTCATTGGCCTGAGTCATTGCTAAACCTAAGCATCTTGAAGTCAGGCCTTGCACAGTCCTAGCGAAATAAAAAAGAAAAAAAGTTTGTGGTGTATTATCCTCTCAAATCTAGAATGTTAGACCCGAATGAGGCGCGCAGAATTGTGCTATCATGAACCTAAAGATTACGATGACTATATAGATTTTGATGTTCTTTGGTTAATGGGTAACATTGGATCTGTATAAAATAGAAATTTAGAATGTATTGCTACAATGTTCTACACTTTCTATTATTTATATTATCATGTTATATCATATTGAGAAGAAATTTCTAAGTTAAAAGTGTGGAATAAAACCACTTACTTGAGGGCTTCTATATTCCTATTGATTATGAACCAAGTACATGTGGTTGATTTTCTTAAGCATTAAAGTTTGCATTTATCGGGATAATAGGTTTGTTTGTTTTGCAATGTTTTAATTTTTTCTTTATTTTTCTTCACTTAGGTTAATTAGATTAATAAATACATGTTTGTAGGTAGCATGGCTGCAAACCCTCACGAGACACAACTCGTCCTACTAGGGACACCTAGAGGTTTAATGGCTTCTTGCATATGCTTAATGCAATCGTGTTCCCTACGAAAGTGGTGTTTACTTTTATACATTAGTTCTTTTAGTTTGTTTGTTTGATTTTATTTTGTTTTGCTAGGGACTAGCAAAATCTAGGTTTGGGGGTGTGATCTACACATGAATTATGTATTTTATTATCTCATAAACTTATGATTATGCCAGTGTTTAATTAGAATAAATGCTACTTTAATATAGTTTTTGGTTTTTGTAGGAAACAAGAGTAATACATAGAAATGAGGTGAAAATAGACTTCAATGGTTAAATCATCATAACTTCGTGTACAAATATCTAATGAACTGATTCAAGCTTCATGTTAAAGATCAAGAAGTCAGCTTTACCAACTATGCGCAATTCGGAGTTTGAGACAGAAAGTTATAGTCATTTGAAGATTGTGAACAGTAACTACGATCGATTGGCTATCAATGCGATCGATCGCCTCGGCCGCAAAAAGAGTGTATTGAAGGAAACGATCGATCGGATATCAAAACGATCGATCGTATCTACTAGAATTTTTTATCCACGCAAGACAGTAACTACGATCGATCGGTATCATACGGTGTCGATCGCCAAAGCGATCGATCGGAGGAAAATAACGAAGGAATTGCGATCGATCGGTAGGCGAATGATCGGCAATACAGAGCGATCGATCGCCGTATACGGAAAACGCAATTTTGACCTATTTTGACTCGGATTTAGAAGGGGATTTCGTGTTTTCTCTTCAAACATATAAATAGGCCTTAAGGGAGAACGTTTTGGAGGTTAGAGAGCAAGAGAAGGAGTCTTTTGGAGCAAAGAAGAAGAAGGATTCATGACGATGGATCTACATAAACAGGCTTCTCTTTTTTTTCTTTCTATGTATAACTAAACTTTTATTCAAGGCTAGATGAAGCCCTAGATGTGTATTGCTACTCTTGGCAGTTTAATTTTATAAAGTTGATTATGATTCATGCTTAATGCGATTTCATGAGTATTCTTTTGAGTGCTTGATCATAGACTTTATTGATTATGAATGGAATTAGATATTATGATTGATTTTATGCCCGATCAAGGATAAGATTACATTATAATAGAGTTGTGATTGATTCTATACCCGATCAAGGATAGGATTGATTACACAATAGTGGATAATCTTTCGTGTCCGATCAAGAACGTTAGTGAATTCATCAGTAATTCGTGTGTCTGATCAAGAACACGAATTACCATATCATGTTAACTTATGCTTAATAATAATTGAGAGTAGTAATTGCATGTCTAATGGTGGATTCTCTGCCTTGATATTCTCTATAGTGATTGAATTCCAGTAATTTAGTTAAAAGTTCATTGCTTTCTTAGTCTAGAATCAACACTGCTGCTTTCTTTTGAATTTGGTAAAATATTAATCCGTCCCTGAGGTTCGACAACCCTTTCTATACTCATTGTAGTACAATTGCCTTGTGCACTTGCAAGGATTTTATATCTAAACGATCAATAATCAAGTGGAATTCTGTAATAGGTTGCATAAAATGTTAATAAAAATCTATTTAAATGTTGATGATTGGGTTACGATATCCCACTGAATATTTTTATACCCAACATCCTTATGTGATGTAAGTGCTGTTGTGGTATAATTTGTAGAGGTTAATTTTCGTGGAGAGGAAGAGGAGGTATTGAGATTTGTTTGATTGGACAACCATTGTAGAGGGAGGTTGCTTCATTTGAGCTAAAGTTAGTAGCAGAGGTAGAGACAGAAGTTACGAGATACCAAGTTAGAAAGATATTTTTAAATGTGTTGAGGTTCCCTTAATTTATATATGTTTAATGTCAGTTATAAAAATTGAAATATATAGATTTGTGTCCAGCTGTTACAAGAATTACAAGTATTCAAGTTCAAATACAAATCAAATCTGTAAGATGGATCTTAAATGCTCAGATAGATACAAACTAACACCAAGGGGATAACTGTTGTTCATGATATGTCATCATGTTCAAAATCTTCCATGATACTTTTGAACATTACCATAAGCATAACACCACCAGAATCTTCCATGATTGTAGGATTTTCTTCCAACAAAAAGTCTTCCGTTGTCCTTTCATGTTCAGTAGTATCTATGAACATCATGTTATCTTGTTGGATTGAGGTGACAGTGATTCCTTGATTTTCTGGTGGCTGACCTTGCATCCTAATTGCTTGTTGGGTTGAGCTGCCATTGTTTTCAAGGTATTCTGTAGGCTGACCTTGCATCCTATATCTGATCCGGCGAATGGCCATATCTTGAAACTTGCCACTGTTCTCCTACACATGCAAAAGATCAAATGGTTGAATATTGATTTTTTATTTAGTAAAAACACTGATTAACTCTGTCTAAATTAGCCACATCTATCAAGGGAAGATGATAAGTGCATCAATTAATGTTAACTCACCATAATTGTGAATTCATGCATGATCCAGTTAGTACCCTCACCATTGTGGTAATATTTGAATCCACTCTTCTGGCCAATAGTGAACTTCTTCCCCTGGTGATCCTCCATTGCCCATTGCCGGCTGATCTATTAGCATTTCTCCCATTCTTGCCGTCCCTGGCCTTTTGAGTCCTTAATTTTGGCGAAATAATACTTCTCATCCATTGGACCATCAGGACCATCTGCATCTGATTAAAGACATAGAACCATGCACAACATTCAATTACATTATTCTGATTTGTTTATATACTATGTTTAATGTAATTAAGATATTGACACTATTTTATACATATATTTTTTATTTCTAGGTTATCAACAGATAAAGAAGATGGACATAATACTTTGCACTCCCTCCTTTCCTCATTAAGTGTCTTATATACATCTAGTTTTCAATATTTTGAAACCAAATAGGACGATTGATATCCGACGGAGGGAGTAACAAATTTTTTTTCTAGTCTTATAACGGATAAAAAATAACACAAAGAAGATGAAGGAATGGATCATACTAGTAGGACCCACGGCTTCATGCTGTAAACATCTCCTTCTTCAATGGCCTTAGATGGGAGTTGGAGACACCCATCGATCTTTATGCAAAGATAGTTCATGAGTTCATAAAAAGTGGGATTGAACATATACCCCACCGGCACAAATTCATAATGTGATGGAAGCTGGTTGTGCTCATTAGCCCTATGCTCATCCTCAAGATCATCACTTTTCAGTGTATGGCACTTTATGATGCACAAGACCATTGTCTGATACAGCACAAATATATACACCCAATTAGCTATTATGTTTTTTTTTAAAAGTGGCATAATCAACTTATCTATAAATGTACGTCTATAAGCTACAACTTTATACAACAATAATTTGGATAGAGATACACAGCAGAAACAATATATGTAACTAGGATATACATCATTAAGTAAATAACATCCTTTCATGATTGCATTGAGACACTTTTCAACCGATCAATTACGATAGCATAGGGGCCAGTCATAAAGATATACCTAAGTATTGACCAACTTCACTAAAACATGATGCAAAGTTACAAAATAAGGAACAAGAGAAAGAAAAAAAGCTCATAAAATAAGGAGCATATACTATGAAGTTGCTTGAGCCTTAACCAAGATAGAGTCAAGATCCTAAAGACTACTAAAAACGTATTAATAGACCGAGAAACACACAACATAGAAAACTCATATTGATGAAATCCTAAACCTAATTCTCCAAAAAAGAAACCTAAACCTAAACCGCTAATAAAAAAGCACCATACTTGGAACATAATACGAACTTACAAAGTGAGCAACCGAGAAAATAAAATCAAGTTAGTTAAACCCTAAACCAAATATCCAAAAAAAACCCTAAACCCTGAGCCGATCATAAGAAGAAGCATGATAATAACCAACATTCTATGAAACATCATGCAAATTTACAAAACAAGGAATGAGAGAAAAAAGCCAAATAGAAAGACATGAACAGACCAAGAAACAGACATCTTCACTCATGAAATAAACATCATTAAGGAAGCTACACAAGTGTTCTACCAAAAACAAATAGAAGAAGATGGGCTATTACCAGTTAGAACCCATGGTTCTTGGGCGTAAACGTCTGCACCTGAGCGTACTGCATCATGGCAGGGAAGCAGCTCATTATGGCCGGAAGCTTTCACCTTGAGGTAGTCCCTGACAAGAACCAGGTCTGATGGATCAAACCGGTAGCCTAGATTGTATCTAACCATCTTCTTCCTCCTCCTTCCTGATCTTCTCAACGCTCACAAATTGCAGTCTAATTTCTTGTTGGATTGTACGTAAAATCCTCATGCATGCATGGGAAGGACTTATATGCTTAGACGTTCTTACGCCGTTCTATCTCCACACTTTCCTCTTTTCGTTTATCACGGTAGACCTCACGTGCCCATCTGGCAACCCTATGGGACATGACCCATAGGAGCAAAAAGGCGCTTCCGGGCCGGTAAAGTTGCCGCTCCATTCATCAGTTAAATCAGTGGCGGCCGGAGGGCGAAGCATACATCTTTCCCATGCTCTACTCACTTCTCAACCACCGGTCATCGGAGCTTGTGTGTAGACCGATGACATGCCAGAGAGAGTCGGTAGAAGAATGGTGAAGGAAGAGGTCAAGGTGTAAGTGGTTGGGGCTACTGACGGTGAGGGGTGAAGGATATGGCGGAGAAATGACCCTTGTGGCTCCCCGGAGTCGTGGCCGTGTGTGTTGGGAACAGTCCCAGGAGCTGTGTCGGAGCTTTGGATGAAGGTCTGGTTCATGTCGGAGCAGGGGCTTTCCTGGCCAAAAGCGGGAGTAGAGGGAAGAGAAGCCGAGGTTAAGACAGGGCTGTGGAAACTCCACGGTTTGGGGTGAAGCATGGCTCGGCCGGGCGAGTTTTTGGCTGCGTGAGGCAGAGCGGAGCAGAAGAGAGTGGAGTCGAACGTTCATGGGCTTGTTTCTCCGTGTTTCTTTTTTTAATTTTGAAACGTTCCTGGGCTTTGGTTCTTTGAAACGGATTTTTTTATGGCAATGTAAAAGATTCCACCCAACAAATCAACTGTGAGAAAATGACAATCAGCCTTCCAAGAGGCATTTAAATTTGCACAGTTGTACTCCTAGTAATTATTTTTTAATGTAACTACATAAACAAGTGCACATATAAATCAAACGAGTTTTTTCTTAGGATTGAAGCTCATAAAGAAAAAAAAACAATATACTTAAGTAATCTAGCCCAGGTTGAAACGAACTGATTTAGAAAATATTCAGAATTTATGATTTTTTTGGGACATACTTTAATGATTTATACTTTTTTATTTCTTATCCATTTTCACTCATTTTTTTTAGTTCTTCTTTATTTTTCCTCATCTTTCTTATCATGATGACAACCTAACTATATTGAGACACCGTATGCTATTTATTGTTAATTTTTCTATACTTTATTAAATATTATCTCAAGATATTAATAAAAAAGAACAGTGAAAATAAAGAAGAATGAAAAAATAAGTAAAAGTGCATTGAAAATGAAGGAAATATAATTTTTTGAAGTGTGAAACTTGAAACCAGGTAATATGACGTTGGTGTTTAGGGTTAGGGTTTAGGAGGGCAAAATGGGAAGACCAAGTCTCCAAACTAGGTTACATGGCATGAGACCGAAAAAATCAGGTAATATAGCATTCCGGCCTCATTGACCAGGCAATATGTCAAAACCTCGCTTTTTTTGTGCTTCCTACCACAATGTCTGTGAGGTCCTCATAGGATATGAACCCACACGACACTATTATCACACCACCTACCTATAGCCTACAAAAATAGAGAGACTATACGAAGCATTTAAATCAATGAGCAACTTTATAAGCAACCTCACTATAAAGACATAAGATCTACGATGATGGCATTTACATAAGGTTGAACTTTGTGGTAAGACAAAAAAAAAGGTTAAGAATCAGATCTCTAGACCTAGACAACATCCTGCCTCAACAATGGTAATCCAGCCATAGCATGCTGGATTGGCCGTCTCTCTGTCGAGGGAGAGGTCCCAGGTTCAATCTAGTTCTATAACACCTTGGAGGGATTTTGTGGGACAAGAGAAGTGCTATCAGTTATATTAAAGCCACCCTCCGCCGCCTCGCCCCTTCGCCAGCCCTTCACACCCCAGCCCCAGCCCCTCCTCCCTCTCCCTCGGCGCCCCCCCTCCCGACTCTGGCCATCTGAAAAGGGAATGGGGAATATGTATCCAGGATCTGGAAGCCGGCTAGGCCTTTGACATGTAGTCTCTGACGGGTGGTTTTTTCATGTTCAAATTCACTTCATATGAAGATTGCAAGCGAATCCTGAATTCTATGTGGATTGTGGGTGGTAGGCCTTTAATTCTATGCAAATGGCATCTAGGTATGCGCCCGGTTCGAGAATTGTTGAAATCGGTCCCGATTTGGGTGCACTTCCCAGACCTCCCGCAATAGTATTTTGCCAAAGAAAGTTTGAGTATGGTGACCAGTCTCGTGGGATATCCATTGTTCTCTCATAGAGCTACAACTGGTCGGTCCCGGTTAGAGTATGCTCGAGCTTATATTAAAATGGACTATGATTTCAAGTTCCCACCTGTGTTCATGTAGCCACTGGAGATGGATTTTTCTTCCCACAACCTGTGGAGTATGAATGGAAGTCGCATATCTGTTCCAAATGTAAGTGCTTTGATCATACCACCAATGTTTGTCGGTCGAAGGAGGTTTGGCTTGAGTCTTTGAAACAACCTATTCCGGAAGTCGCAACCGTTGAAAACTCTAAGGACTTGATTGTAATAGACGATGCTATGGCACACGCAAGCGCCTCTAAGCCTGCCACAGTGGGCCCTACTCCTCTGGCCACCAATGATGGGATCCCAAGCACCAATAATCAGAGGATGACCCATGACCACATCTCAGACCTCAGTCGATCGATCATTCTTCCTTGCTTGCCAAAGTCGGATGAGTCTATGATGCAACAAAATTCAAGCCCGGAGTTGCCGGAGACCTCCCCTGGGACCAACCCAATGGTAGATACTCGATCTGGAGAAACGAGGTCAATAATTGGGAACCCACCAACTTTGATTGGACAGGTGCCATATATGGTATTGGGGAAGCACATACGTGCACATGATGGCTTGCCACTATATCTCTCTACAACACCATCGGCTACTTTGGATGTGTTTGCGAACCCCAAACTTGGGCGCACAAACCAAAAGGACCAACCCCTCTTGCCTCATTCACCCTCCGGGATAGTAGCTTTGGAAGCCGCTGGGGCACTTTGGCTCAGGCCCAACATTCACATGATTGGAGTTCTTCAGGAAAGCGGGGGGTAAAACCCATATCCAAGCTAGCATAGGAACAGGTTGGGCACTCTATAAATCCCTTCTATCTATTACAAGATAGTGATGAGTCGACTTCCGAAGCTTCGTCCTCCCTGTCGACTGCAGCAAGGAGAACTCAACCGGCTCGAGCTGTAGCCCAAAATAAAAGCAACAAACAAAGCGGGGACGTTAGCCCTTAAACCCCTGTAAATGTCTATCTGTAGCGGGAATATCCGTGGATTGGGCCACGGGAGTAAAAGGTTGGTCGTGCGAGACCTTGCTAGAGATGAAGATGTGTTCCTTCTGGCACTATGTGAAACTAAAATCAAGAGAAGACATGTCGATAGAGTTAGCAGGAAAGTGATTGTTGAATGGCAATCTGTGGATAATTTGAGGTTAGATGAATCGGGCAGAATCATAGTCCTCTAGAACCCCAATGTTGCTACTGCTCAAAAGGTATAGGAGACATCACATGTGCTTCATTGTTTCATAATGTACTCCTCAGGTGAGTCTTTATGGTTCAAATGATGCCCAGGAGCGGAAAAAATTTTGGACTAACCTTTGTAATCTCACCAACATAATAACTTGGCCTTGGATTGTGAAGGGAGACTTCAATGCTATTCGCCACGAGTCGGAAAGAATGGGGAGAGGCTCTGCACCCCAAGCTAACCTAAGAGCTTTTAATGATTGTATTTCACAGGCTGGGCTATAAGAGATCCCTTCCTCACTATCCTTCACATGGAGTAACAACCAATCGGGTAACAACCTTACTCTTTGTTGGATTGATAGAGGATTTGCTAACCCTGAATGGTTCATTAGCTTCCCTACCTCCAGACTCCATTGTCCACCTCCAGGCATATCAGATCACAACCCCATTGTTTTTAGAATGCGCTCCTCCCTTCCAAAAGGCCTGAAACCTTTCAAGTTCTTTGATATATTGATGCAAGATCTAAACGTGTGAGAGATTATTTCCAAAGCTTGGAAAATGGCAATTCAAGGTCAACCCATGTTCATAATGTTCAAAAAGTTGCAGGCGTGCAAAGAGGCTCTTAAAATCTGGAATAAAGATCACTTTGGATATGTTAATGAAAGATATAGAACAGTTATCCTTGACCTCCATGCCCTGCAATCTGCACTGCAAAACCAACCCTTCGATGATGAGTTGAGGATGCGCGTTAATTTGGCGAGATAAAAAGTATGTGAAGAGGATGGTATAAGAGAAAAATTTTACCGTAAAAAATCTAGAGTCAAGTGGCTCAAAGAGGGAGACAGATGCTCTAAGTTTTTTCATGCTTCTGTTGCTTCACATAGTGTCCATGAGATAATTGATGACTTGGGTACTCGCCTAGAACCCCCCATGTGAAAGAATCAAAGAAACTCCGATTATTGTAAATAATGTAACAGCTAGGTGTTACAAGGTTCCAACTGCCATTCCCATCACAAAACACTTTGTAAGCATTCTTCAATTGCTTTAGGCACTTGGGGCAGTCTCCAACACTAAGGTCTGCAGCACACTGGGCCACACCCATTTTAGTATCATTACTACCCTCAAACTTTGCTTCCTCCTTCGAGAACCTTGACTGGTCATTCGGAGAGGATTCAACAATATCAAAAATTACATTAAGATAATTATAAAAAAAATTACATTAAGATGGTCTTTTTCAAATATACTGTCTGGTTCATCTGTGTTCATGTAAGAATATGGACTTGTTCTTAGAGATTCAAAGAAGTCGATGTCTTCAAAGTAGATAGAGCACAAAGGGTGCCATGCAAGGCCGCCTCTCTAGCAGTATTATGACTATTTTATGAAGAAACTCAGGCTAGCCAAGCATCCGGAGCATGAGGCCACAAAGATACTTTTTATGCACATCGCAAATCTGTATACTCGTTGGGGACTTTTCCGATAGAACCGTTGTCGAAGAGGGTGGAGGAGGCGGAATCTTTGTATGATAAGTTGGGAAGAAGGAGGCCGAAGTTGAGGCTGAATCTAAGACTTGTGTGGTGGTTTTGGGTGGAGCAATGGAGGAAGTAAGGAATCTCACCACCAACATGGCTAAGGGTAATGAGGATTGAGCAAGTGATGAAAGCTGCCACAAGGTTTTGAAGACAAAAAATGATCTTGTCTTGATGGATTTTGTAGGGAAAAGCTTCAAAATGGGGAGATGATTGATGATGTTTAAAAAGGTTTCTCTAAAGAGTGTGAACTGATGGATGCAGAGAAGTGAAATTTGAGAATTGTGTGCTCTGGTTTGTGATATTAAAAAGAAGAAAGAAAGGAGGATACCTAAGGTCAATGGCAATGGCCACTGTCTTCCACATGCATAGGACAAGTTGGTAGGGCCGTGATGGATTGAATCAGTCAAGTTTTGTAGCAGCATGTGTGCCGGTGGGACTGGGAAGGAAGCATGAAATGCTTGCTTTTCCCTATTGGGCTTATCTTCTCTAGATACTTTAAAGTGGCTCAACTCTTTATTGGCTATCAGGTTTTTGGGCTTATAAGAGGCTTCAAGTCCCATCCCTTCCAAAAGGACCGAAACTGTTCAAGTTCTTCGATATGTGGCTCCACAATCCCACAGTGAGAGAGGTTATTTCCAAAGCTTGGGAGACGCAGATCCATGGTCAGCTTCTGTTCATATTGTTTAAAAAATTGCAATATCCAAAGCTTTTAGCATTTTGATTAATGGTTTGAATTATGGGTACTTCCCCAGTGCAAGTGGTCTCCAACAGGGATGTCCATTATCCCCCCTCCTATTCTTACTATGCATGGAAGATCTCTTCGCTATGTTGAATAATGCAGCAATGAACGACAACCTCAAGGCACCCAACATTTAGGGTGGTCTTCCCATCTCTCACCTACTTTTTGCTAATGATGTCCTCTTGTTCTCTAAGGAAGATGTGCAGTCGGCCATTTGCATTAATGAAATCCTCTCAGCCTTCGCAAGCATGTCCAGTCTTCATGCGAATATTAGCAAGAGCTCTATCTTCTTCTCCGCAGGAAGCCAGTGCAAGTCAACCATCCTTTGAACCTTTAGATTCCAAGAAGGGACCTTTCCGATCAAATATTAGGGTATGCCTCTCTCCTCTAAGCGTATTTCTTACTCAACCTATAAACCTCTTATTGACAGGATCATTAGCCGAGTCAATGGATGGAAAGCAGCTCTCCTATCTTATGCCAGGAGATTACAACTAATTATATTGGTTATTGGAGACCTAAATGTTTTCTGGACATCTTGTTTTAAACTCCCTGCGTAAGTCTATCGAAAGATGGAAAGCATCATGGCCACTTTTCTATGGATGCGTCCTTAGCATTGGAAATGGTCGCATAATGAGGATGTGGTTAGAACCTTGGAGCAGCCCACTCGCACTTGTTCGGAATTTGGCAATAGAACTGTTCTTGAGTTGGGTGGCACCACAACTGAATCAATTGCTGACTATCTAAATTCCGGTAACCTCCACAGTGAACAACTCCTCTCAAGAAAAGGAGATCTTTCTAAGGCAGAAATCCTAGAGAACATGCGTATGCTCTCAGATTTGGAGGATTTCTTTGGATGGCTCACTCGATCTGGTAAGCTTACCTTTAGGGGTGCATGGGAAGCTAACAATGTGAAAACTAGTAATGTCCCTTGGCATGACCTCATAGGGTTCAAGTACCTGGTGAATCGCTACTCTTTTTGCACCTGAATGACTCTAAATGATGGTTTTCTCACGTTAGACAACTTGAAAAGAAGGGCAATACCTTTAGTAAATAGGTGTGCCCTATGCAGGAGAAGTGAAGAATCAGTCAAGCATCTCATGTTTGAATGCATATATGCCAAGGTGATCTAGGACATGTACTTGCGCAAGTGCAACATCTTTCATGCAATTGGGAGCTGCTTTATGGAATTGGATTGGCTAACACAGTTCATAAAAAACAACAAGTATGCTGGCTATATCATCCACGCTGGTTTCACTAGCTTCACTACACTGATCTGGAAGGAGAGGAACAAGCAAATATTTGAAGACAAAAAGTTTGAGACCTACGTTTTGGGCCAAAACCTCATCTATAAAGCTAAGGAAATCCTCAATGCCTTCCAGCTTAAGGACACTTGTCTCACACATTGCCCCTTCCTACACACTCTATGGGATGGGTGGACTCCTTGAGCGTAGCAAGCGCTTGGACCTAACCATCATATTGCAAACTTGGTTTGTTTAGTCTCCTTCATTTGGCCCTCAATTTGGCAGAGAAGACTTTTTTCTTCTACCTCGACAGCAATTTGGGCCACCACTGTTCATCGGCGGTCGTTCCGCTCCAGTCGCGATCGATCGCCCCACTTCTATTGCAAGAGGAAATTGAAGGCGCGATCGATCGCCCCCCTCTCGATGGATCGCATCTACTGGATTTCGCTGAAGGCAAGGGGAGAGATTGATCGCCCCTCCCGCGATCGATTGTATCTAATGTAATTTTATAGCATTAGGAAAGACGATCGATTGCCCAACTGTCGATCGATCGTATCTACTGGCATTCCGCAAACAGGGTGCGCGATTGATCGCCCTGCCCTAGATCGATCGTATCTACTAGAATTTCGTTGGAAATTAGAAGCGCGATCAATCGCCTCATTCCCGATCGATTGCACTTACTAGAACACATTGTACGCTCTATTGATCGACCACTTCCCTCTCGCGATCGATCGTCATGCGGGTCGTGATCGATTGCCCATCAATGATCGATCGATGTGCACAAATTCTTGTCACTTGTCATTAGTCTTTCGAGCCTCCTTTGGCTTCAGGGTTCTTTAGGGGAGTCTTCCATTTAACTCTCCTTGAATTGAGGACCTGTTTGTAATATCTCATCTTTTGTACTCTCCCTTGTTTTGTTACTTAAAAAAATTTTCAATTATCCAAAAAAAAAAAGTTTGAATACCCCAATTTGACTGAAAAAAAAATCGAATACCCCAATTGACATTAATGATTAGCGGAAAATCTCAGTCCGTAAGGTTGTTCTAGGGATGGAGAGTCAAGTTCTTATGATTTCCTAAGGTTTCCTAGTTAGCTATAAACCCGTCGATATTCTAATACACATGCCGACCGATATACCCTCGGCGTAAAATTAACTGTCTGGTTTGGAAAACCTTTTCCAGACAGGTAATATTGGACGGATGAAGTTCTTGTTTGAGCCAAAAGCTAAAATATGAACTCTCTAGATCAAGGAAAGGAATACAATATTTTGTCTCTATCAATGGCGTGTAAATTCTCATTAGCCCACACTTTCATTTCTGTCATCCCAAATTTTTTCTTGGATAATTGAAAATTATATTAATCCAAAGCAAAGGGAACTACAAAGATGAGTCCAAGAACACAGACCCAACCAAAAACTTAAAAGAGGCAACAACGAAACTAAAAGAAAGACACTAAGGAAAACGTTGTGCATAGAACACAGCCAGCTAGATTAGTTAGACTCGAATGATCTCCACAATTTGCTAGACGTCCAGAATGGCGTGGAATATACTTGCATATGACCTCCAGAGCAATCAGTTGACAGATCAAAGCTCCTGCAATGTAAGATCAGCCCCAATATTAAGGATTTAAAATGTTACCCAGAAAAGAGCTTTTCTCTAGAATTTTTATATCAATGCTAAATGCACGAATGACTTGGTGAGCTTGAGTGGTAATTGCTTTAGAAAGGGCCAGATATGAGATTGATTTCCCCTCAAAAATCCTTTGTTCCTTTCGGTCCAAATAAAAGAGACATAGATAGCTAGCTAGCAAACTCTTCATAAAGACGCCTGCAAAGTTGTTGTATTTAACAAAATCCATAACCCATGTTATCTCAGCTTGGAAATCCAATATGATTTGAACTATACGACACTTTTGAACATTTGTTTCCAACTTTCCACACCATCTTTGAGTAATTACACTCATGGGTGTGACAAAGATAACAAATATTTGCATCCTGAAAACCCCTTTTACACAGATTCTCCTAAGTGAGGAGATCGTCATTAAAAGCTAACCATAAAAAGAATGAATATCTATTCACCCTATATTTATGCCACACAAAATTATACCAGGGAACAATAGTAGAACGATGTCTCAACAAATTCCAAGCAGACTTATATGAAA
Source organism: Houttuynia cordata (assembly GCA_039654745.1). Lineage (NCBI taxonomy): Eukaryota > Viridiplantae > Streptophyta > Magnoliopsida > Piperales > Saururaceae > Houttuynia > Houttuynia cordata. The sequence goes on from CM077502.1 coordinate 32,722,251, forward strand.
ACTTTTGCTTATTTTTTATGCAACAATAACTATCACTAGAATTAGTGAATAAAGGAGATTTCGTATCTAAAGAAATCACAACTTCACTAGTATTAAGTGTCCCATCCTCCAAAAGATTCCAACGACCATCTTGGAAGGACTTAGTGAAGGTATCTTCCCCAGTACCAATATTGGTAGATACAATAAGTCTGCATAGAATCTATCATTTCCACCTAAATAGGTTCATTTTTAAGGTAAACCCCATGAATCCATACCGTAAAGACTCTTTGTTCGAAATTAATCTCCAAAATAATTTAGAAAGCCCTGCATCATTGCATTCTTCAATACCTCGAATTCCCAAACCTCCTTCCTTAAAGGGTCTAGTTACTTTCTTCCAAGAAATATTATGCAAGTGAGAAGATGAAGAGATACCTTTCCATAAGAATCCTGAAAAAAGCTTCTCGATACGCGTGTAAGTCTTCTTAGGCAATCTAAAGCATGAGGTCCAGTAGATGCGCAAGTTATTTAGAACAAATTTAACAAGCGCCCAGTATATGACAACAAATTAGATTTCCATTGTGAAATCTTATTGATAATCCAAGAATGGATTACACATATTAAAAGACAAATTTCTAGATGAAAGTGGGAGGCCAAGATAGCGAATAGGAAAAGTACCTTCCACCATACCAAAAATCTGCTTGATGTCATTCTTCTGCACACGTAGAGGAGAAGAAAATAGTGCTTTTTTAAGCATTAGCTTGAAAACCAGATAGAAAAGAAAATCCAAGAAGAACCTGATTAATAGCAATCGCCGAATCTCTGCAGTCCTTAGAGAAGATAAGTAAATCATCTGCACATAGGAGGCAAGAAACAAGTGTACCACCCACAATACTAGGCGGAGAAAATAAAAAGAAAAAGGGGAGGTTTCCATATTACCTGACCAATGAGCCAGAATTGCCATATTACCTAGTTTTTCCAGGTTCATCCCATATGACCTAGTTTCGGCACATGTTCTTTCCATTTTGCCCTCCTCAACCCTAACCCTAAAACCTTTCGGTCAAGTTTCTATATTAACGTTTTACATTTCACTGAATTATATCTCCTTCATTTCTACTCTATTTTTGCCTATTTTTTCTTTCGTCCTTACCTTTAATATTATTTCTAATCATCATGATATCCTAATGATATTGATATCATATCGAAAAAAATACCCCAAAATCCACAATAAATATCATGCGGTGTCTCAATATCTTTATAATATCATCTTTATAACACAATAGCACTGCTATCCTGTAATCGATTACACGATAGCGTTTTAGTGGGACAAAATTCAACGTTGCTTATCCCTCTAATTTCTGATCTGTTTTACCCTTTTTTTTCTTCTTTATTTTTAATTTTCTTTTTTATCATCATGATATCATAATGATCTTTATATCCAATCAAAAAAAATACCCCAAAATCCACGATAAATAGCATGCGGTATCTCAACATCTGTATGATATTATATTTATAAGAAAGGGCACTAAAAATCAAGAAGAATGAAAAAAAGATAAAAAAATGGATAAAAAATGAGATAGACATGCATCTTTGAAGGTTGTCCCACTAAAATAGCTTTCGTGTTTATAATCGATTACATGATAGCACTGCCTCAAGCAGAATAGCATTGGAATAAATTTAAATGTTCATGTTGTAAATGACATACTTGAATATAAATAGAAAAGAATGTGTATCTCTATATATCTTATAAATGTAATGTGTATATGACATTCATGAATCATAATCATAATTAAGTAGCGTCTTTTCCTAACTATTAGAGGCCGACGATATGGATCTTACTCCTCCATTCAAGCCTGTTTTGGCTACCTCTTTTGTAAGAGATAGTAAATACAAATCTTTTTTTTATTAACTCCATCCAAGAACTCTTCGATCTCCCTCTCCCTCTTTAGGAATTGTTTACATACGTCACTTCTAATCTTCTCCGAGGGGCATCTATTGGTCTTCTTTGTATATGCTCATACCAATGCAACCTACATTCCCTCAGTTTCTCCCCTAAAGGTGCTACCCCTCTCACAAATATATTCATTTCTAATCCTATCTCTCTTAGTTATCCCACTCATCCACCTTAACATTCTCATTTTGACTACATTTAACTTATCTATATGACTTCTCTTTGGTGCCCACCACTCTGCTCCATAGGGTATTGCAGGCCTAATGGTTGTCCTATAGAACTTGCCTTACAGCCTTTTTGGAACACGCCTATCATATAACACTCCTAAGGCTATCCTCCACTTTTCCCACCCTGTATTTATCCTATGCACAACATCACTATAAATATCCCATTCTTTATAGATGTGAACAGAAAAAATAAAGTAACACATGCATTTTGCAATTTGTATTGTCTATCTGAATTATAAGTCCTCTAAACTACTCAATGAGAGTCGTCGTAAAATTCAATCTTAATCTTTCCCCTGATTAGAACCGTAGCTATCATAGGCCAAAATAACATTGTTATGGCCGCCTGATCAAACATTGGGTGTTCTACCCCTGATGCCAATTGAGTTGCGTACATCATTACAAAAATTCCGTAGTCTATGGAATTACATATTCCATTGCTGAGCTCCCTTCATTTTGAAATGGTTTTTGAGTAGATTATTCAAGAACTCCACTACAACTCCAACAACCTCCTTATGGTGTGGGTGCAACGCTGGATTCGCCCTAGAGGATTGTAGAATCGTCAACGTTGTGTGGGAAAGTGTAGAATCAATAAGCACAAATGTTTGGAAGTATGGATTGAGAAGCAAGCATATGGCATGTGTTTTGCGATTCTCTTCAGAAAGTGCTCTACCAAAGCACCGCTAATCGTTTAATATTTAAACCCTTGCAAGTGTACAAGGAAATTGTATTACAGTGAGTATTAAAGGGTTGTCGAACCTCAGGGACAGATGAATAATTCTACCAAACTCAAGAGAAAGAAAAGTCATTGTTTTAGTTTAATCTAAGAAAAATAGTAAATTCTAGCTACTTAAAATAAATTGAACTAATATAGAGAATTGCCAAGACTTCGAATCCACCACACAATAAACCAGCTCTTCGTCTCTCTCTCTCTCTCTCTCTTTGTATAAATTCCTAATTGGCTAGTATTTTTCTCTCGGACATATACTTATCAATTCAACATATTGTGCTCTCCTCTCGGATGTAACACATAAATCAATTAAAACATGGAATTGTGATCTATCTCTCTCGAGCATAAATCAATGAAACCTTATTCCTTTATAACACCTTAGTCTACTCATGTTCCGCTCAGACACGCAAGTATTCCTTGGATTGAAATTTACAAGAATTACTCTCGCCTCTCTTGAGCACAAAGAATAACTCTCAAATAAATTAACAATGATTATATAATAAGATCCATACACCAATTAAGATAAAAGGTAAAATTAAAGTTGAGAGAAATAAACAATACAACCAATCTAATTGAACTTCATCTACGCCTACGAAAGAAGTCTAGCCTCGCATTGGAAGAGAAACAAGCATCATGCTCCATCTTCTTTTTCTTCTCTCCTTTTCTTTAGCTTCCGTGGTCTCCAAAGGAACTCAAAACTCTATTCTCTAATACCAAATACATTTTCTTTAAGGCCTATTTATAAGGTCGGAAAGAAAACACCCAAAAGCCCTTCCAATTCCAAGTGAAAATAGGTCAAATTCTGATTTTGCGTATTCCCGATCGATCAGTTTCTTCCTACAGCACAATTTTCCAATGGTCATAACTTTTCGCTCCGAACTCCGAATTGCGTACAGTCAGTGGCGTTGGAAAGCTAATTTCTTGATTGATAGTTTTGTGAAATATTCCTGTCTGTAAAAGGTCTAATTCATGCCTAATCCATGTCGAGTAGACCTTATCGTTGTGAGAATTCTTAATTCATGAGTTGTAGGGAGGGACTAGTGAAACATGAAGCTTGAATCTGTCTAATTAGAGATATGCACACAAAATTATGAAGATTTAACCATTGGAGTCACTTTTCACCACATTTCTACATCTTACGCTTATTTTCCTACAAAAACCAAAAACTATATTAAAGACTAAATCTAATTCAACACTAACATAAATATAAGTTTAGGAAATAATAAAATACATATTTCATGTGTAGATCAACCGCTATCATGTGTTTGATTACATGATAATCATCCCTATCGTGTGCTCAAGCACTCGATACCAAACAAAATTACCATATTTGGTTGATTTGTGTGCTGTAACCTTGCGCCAGTAAGGAAGATGTGAAAATAGAGTTGGTTGTTGCCCTTCTACCGTCTCCGTTGGAGCCCTCTTTGACTCATCCTCTGGAGGTGATTTCTCCGTGAGCAGCACTTCAGCCTGCTTCTCCCGGGGTGACTTATCCGTGAGGGGCACTTCTACATGCTTGTATGTTGTGGCCTTTTTTCCCCTCTTCTCACCTCTTTCTGTAGGTCATCGCTTTTGGCTAATATTCAAAAGCGTCTGAGCCTTCGGTAAATGTTCACTTGAAACTTTTGGTTCGTCTACCTGCAACTTGTCCATTAGCAACCTTACTGTGTTAGAAGACTCCTTCATTCTCTAAACAACCTCAATTACAGGTCCTACCCTCAAGCCTTGCTCATCCATCATATTGGATTTTTCTAGGACGACATCAATTAAGGTAGTAAGGCGGTAGTTGGATGCTGGTTAGACTTTGGCATCCTCTTCCTTGGTGATGACACAGTATGATGTTGCTTTCGTGCTTCTGACTTCTGCAATTCCTCATTTCACGATTCCGTCTTATGATGCTTATGTGAATGCGTGATGAGGTATGACTCTTCAGAAATTGGGAGGATGACATCCACTACTTCTGTGTTGACATACAACTGCTCAAATAAGTTGATGTAACATTATCGAAATCGATGGTGTACTTTAATTCCCTTCTTTGCTTCCACCACAAGATACCCAGATCAGGGCCACCTTCTAACTCTTGGACTACAAGGACCCATTATAGAGTGAAATATTCTTGTCTGCTTGAGGAACCATATCTGCATAATCAAATAAAAATCATTAGGCAACGACGGAGTAAGTACTGCTAAATAATACAGAATACACGATAGGGGTGGCTATCATATAATTGATTACACGATAGGCGTGGCTATCGTGTAATCAATTACATGATAGGCACCGCTATCGTGTAATCGATTACACGATAGCGGTCCCTATTGCGTAATCGATTACACTATTTAGAGACTTACGAGTTACCTGTAATACATAAGTTGCTCCTACCAAAGTCCCGCCACTACTCGTATCTCCGGTATATCTACATTGTAGACCCCTGGATGCTTTTGATATTTTACTGGCACGCCCCAAAATTCTCGATGTCGTCAGAGTTCAAAAGTCGTCCCTTATGCAAACAGTCTTGAGACAAGAAACTCGGGCACGCGACCGAATACTCGATCATTCAGTTAATTACAACATCACGAAAAGATGCGTAATTGAAAATACTCAGCCTTACATCATTAGTCAATATAAAAAAAATCTATAATCTCAAATTATCCCAAAATAAAAGTCATTAAAAGATCTCTTAATAAAATCACTAATATTTATTGGCACACAGGCCATTAATGTCACAACTATTTAATTCAAATGAAAGATAAACTTCATGTCTTTCCAACTGCAGTCTTCAATTTTTTCCTTTAATTATGACAATCTCCAAATCTACTCTTCACTCGTGTCTGTATCACAGGATGCATGAGTATTCCAAAGAAATACCCAATAGGATGCAAAAACCCACTCAAGCACAAGAGATACAATATATAACAAGGAATAGAATTCTAACAACAACTGGATAATCAACAATATTTAAACTGAATATAAAGAATTTTATTAATAGGAAATATCATCAAAACAGATAAAATGTATAGAGAGAATATCATTCATCATGACTCGAAAAATCTTAAGTGTAAGGAAATACAATTTCTACTCTTAGTCATCACCACTCACATGAGGTTACTTGCCAGAATACCCTATAGTTTATCTTTTTAGAACCCTACCATGTCTAGGATACTGGTCCCATCAGTGTTTACAGACACAGTGGGCGGAGACTGCTAGACCTTCCGTAATATCTCAAGAGTCAAAAAACGTACGTATATGCCTCTCTTTGGGCAGAAACCTAACCAAGATCCAAAGATACAATTTCTTAACACAGGGGCTTTTGAACATCTAACCTCTCACCCTCGCAGAATCTCTTAACACAAGGGCTTTTGAGCATCTAACCTCTCACCCTAATACAAGTGCTTTTGAGTAATATGTAACTCTCAACCGGACGGAGTATATCATGGCTTTTATGAGCATACTATGAAAGTCTTCACATAGGTACTTTTGAGACTACACGTCTCTCATCCTGGGAAACTTATTTAACTGCCTCTAATGGGTGAAAACTCGCAAAGTCCTTATAAAGAATTAAGGGAGCAATTAATTACTCAAAGACAGAGATATAAAAATATATCCTCTGTGAAAAAACATCATTTCTAATAATTGACTCACGAAAGGAGTACAACAAAGATCTCAATACCTCTTCCCAACATCTGACTCACTACGGAGTGCAATAGAGATTTCAATACCTCTTTCAACGTCTGACTCACAAAAAGAGTACCAATGAGATTACTTTATCTCTATCATAACACGACTCACCATAGGAGTATCAAAATAAAGTCTCAACAGCAGGAGTGTTACACAATACTTTGCCGTAGATGGAACAATTCCAATACTCAACTCGGTCATAAAAACATTGGTCCAGACTTCAAGGTTTAAGACTTTGGTCAAAGAGAAATGATGGTTCGGCTTCCAATTTGAAACACGAATCGAGTCAATATCAGCAGTGAAACACATAAGACTTGATGAACGCCAAACCACTCATCATTTGTAACACCTGGCCATTAGTAAGGCCAGGTGTATTGCTGGAGAGAACATGTGTTCGACAGTGGGTAAGGTGAGTAGCAAGTGGAGGGGGTTAAGAGTTAAGGAAGGCAGAAGGCAGAGGTAAAACTCCAGCAAAACCCGTCTAGCTCAGTTGGGTGGTGGAAGCATTGTGGGCAAGCAGCAGCGGAGGAGGTAGGTGCCGGGCCGACCTCTAGCAACCTCCGGCGATTTCCGGCAGCCTTTGACGATCTCCAGTGTCCACTCCGGCGATTGGGCGGTGAGTAAAGTAGAGGTTCTGTCTGGGATAAAAACAGAGCAAGTTGAGGAGCAGCAGGGGGAGGGCCAGTGATCTCGAGCGACGCCGACGACAACTACGAGCTTCAGCGGCGGCGATTTCGACAAGCCAACGACTCTCCGGCAACCTCGACGACAAGTCCGGCGGCACGAGGTAGGATCTCATAACCCCTTCATCAAGCTGTATTGGGTTTTCCTTCCGCCGGCGAAGACAACGATGGCGGCTGTGGAAAGCTTAGAGATGGGTTGTCAATGGCTGCCATCGAATGGCCATCACGGCGGCGACTGGCCGCCATCGAATGGTCATCGCGGAAGTGACTAAAAGGTGCCGCATTTGCGGCCATTTGCAAAGGCGGAGAAGAAAATGGGGTTCGGTGGCGAGCTGCGGCGGCAAGGGTCGTCGTCGCTCAAGCTGCCGAACTCTATATCCCCTTCCCCAAATCCGGCCGGACCACGGCGAGAGGAGGGGAAGAGGAGGCGGCGCCGGCTGAGCAGTGGCGGCCCGATGACGGCGGCTGTGTCGGCCGCCACCCTCACATGAACAGACGACTGAACTGGTCGTCTTCCTGGGGAAGACGACCGGTTCGGTCCAGGAATTCTGGACCGGATCGTCAAACCGAACCGGAACCCGGTTCGGTAATAGTTAAACCGAACCCGGTTCGGTTCATGATTAGACCGAACCCGGTCCAATAAATAAATCGGTTCAGGCAGACCGAACCCGGTTCGGTCCAGTTATAAATCAAACCGGTTCAACAATAAACCCGGTTCAAAAGCCGGTTTAGATTTTGAACAGCCGGTGGACCTTAACCGACAGTTAAAATCTGTTTATAACTGACGGTCAAGCTTGACCGTCTGTGTATTTATGTGCAGTGTGGTACATACAGAGCCAGTTTGGTATAGAGGCTCCTGTTGCTGATTTTGGTCTATTTATTAAATAATTTCAAGCCCTAATTGGCATGTTAATGGTACGTGTTTGTGATGTTATAGTATTAAGGGCCTTAGTCCTTTATGTTGTGATGACAGATAGCTAAGGATTTAAATGTAAAGAAAAACCCGACTAATAAACCTAGATGGTTTAGAGACATAATCATTTTATGAAAGATAATAAAATGATGACTTGAGGGCTGAGCTTGAGGGTTGGGAAGAACCTAATCAAGATAAAGACTAAAATGCCCTTGGGATTGGGAGTCAGTGTATGAGTGTGAGTGACTTCCGATCAAGCGACCGAATGACTATTAAGTCAAAGGTCAGGCTATCTGTTGAGCTATTAAGCCAACAGTTGTGAATGGTATGTTATGGTTTCATACTAGTAATACTGTGATACCTATTAAGGATCACAAAGTATAGATTGGGGTGGTATTGCATCTTCCGACTGGTGGAAGCTCTGCCGTCTGTATCTCTCTATGGATTTTAGAGAGCATTCACATCTTCTGACTGGTGGAAGCTCTGTGTCATGGTACCTAATAAGGACCAACGTCTATTGGCCAGGCTTAAGCTGTTATATCTCTCTATGGATTTTAGAGGGAACAATGATATGATATTTTGGCCATGTTTGCATCTTTCTATGGATTTTAGAAAGAGTATTACATACTTTATTGGCTAGGCTTAAGCTGTTACCTCTTCTCTATAGATTTTAGAGAGAGCGTGCTTATTCTCTATGGATTTTAGAGAGAGCCACACATCCTGAGCCTTGGTTGCCATGTGGTTTACTGTGCACAACATTGGAGATGTTAGTATCCTAGAAGGCTGCGTTTCCCGACTCACATCGAGTCTAGGAGCTGATGTGGAGCCAGACCCTTCCGACGGTCATACCTTCTAAGGTAAGGAATGGGCGAGGCAGTCACCCTTGAGAAATTCAGGGCGTGCCGTGATTACAAGTATTAACCGGAGTGATAGTCACGGTGTTTTCGTGCTGTCTGTCATGTAGGTATGACATTCAGTGAGTCTGTCTATGGGACAAAGACTTAATTATTGAACTTGAACTTGGGAAGCAATAAAAGACTTGCTTGAAATATTAATAAAAGATTCAAGTGGAATCCTGTAATAGGTTGCATAATATGTTAATGCAAATCCTAATTTGATGTGATGATGACTGTGTTATGGTATCCCACTGAGTATTTTTATACTCAGCATCCTTATGTGATGTAGGTGCTGCTGTGGAAGAGTGACTTCACGTGGCACTTAGGAGCCTGTGGTGAGGACGTTCCGATTTCGTAGTATATCTCCTGCTACAGGTTTGTCCTAGATTTGTATTAAGACGCGAGCGCCGACTATTTCTAGTTTATTTTGAGATGGATGACAGACTTGCACTTAGAGGACTTGCTTTAGTTTAATCGACTTTGCATCTAGTATTACTATATGTATATATGGTTTTGTATCCATATTTGTGAACCCCAGTTATCACGGCCTAGATGCTTAGTCGAAAATTTTTCAACCAAAGATTTATCGCTTAGAGGAACAATCCTCAAGTTTTTCCGCTACCACTCTGATTTAGAAATGGTTTTAAAAACCCGGGCCGTGACATCATTGGCCCATGATATTAAAATATTATACTTAATCTATTCTACTTTAATTCTTACTGAAAGTCTTGTATAATATATATAAAGTTCTTAGTATATTTATTCTAGCATAGGCTATTTCTATGATAAAGTTTCATCAACATTTATCATAATTACAGTGTTCTGTCTTTGCATAACATTTGAATTCCGATGCTTCCTAGTATCATTATAGAATGAATTTAATTCTGAAATTCTTACTGTAGATATTCCTATGAGTCTAGTTTCCAACCCAATAGAAGGCATATTTTTCTGATTTTTCTATGATTAGTTACATATATTTTAGTGAAGGTCGTCAGGGCAGAAACAGTTCTGGCCGAGACTCTTAATTATAATTCTAATCAACTTATAACTGTGATTTCCCCCTAATCCACCCACTAAGACATGATATACTCGAATACCTTACCTCTCTTACATATTCTAGAACTTTGTTGGATCTGATTTTTAATAATTTTCAAGGATTATGGTGCATCTTCATCATCTATATTGATTTTACATACATATCCCTTTCAATAGAAGTAGTAGTTGAAGTAGACAACTAATTAGAGATGGAACGAACTACTGATCAAATGAACTGACCTTGACTAATGACACCTTCGACTAAAGTCAGAAGCTTTATGGTACAAGTACGCTTATTGTCTCTTAATAATTTGTCTATTTCGAAATAGAAAGTGATATGAATCATTCTCTACAATAATTAAGCAATACCCCTTCCATGATACATCATTGAATCAAGTCAAAAGAATCTGGACAACAACTTTTAAGATCAGTAAGATATCCAAAAGTTCATAAACAATTTAGATCTTCCATCATCAGGTTAGCATGTGCAACAAATAAGAATTGGAACACCAATTGTCCATACGATTGAGCAATAACAAATCAAGACTCAATAATTCATGATATCGGCACGTAGCCAATCAACTCCAATGAATATCTACTATTATAAGGCAAAATAATACCATATGAATTCTTCACAATGATGTATAGAATTCATATTACAAATCAGAGAAAAATCATCCTACCTGAGTCAAACTTAGTCTTCAATCGCTTCCTTGCGAATGTCCTTGCTTTCTCTTCGCACTATAGGTTACTCCTTAATTACCACGGGGAGATCGGATCCAATCTTTTTCACCCAGATTCTTCGTAACCAACTGATAACCACCACATGCCACATCACTCATATAGTCATGACGTCCCTAACATGCGCCCACGTGGTCCTGACGTCCAGTGCCTCTGCGTCTTAGCACGTGTCTAACAATTGCACATCTCCGATGTCCCACATACATGTCATGCTAGTCCGACTCGCGTAGACCACAAACCATATGTCTTAACCAACTTCTCACACGCACATGTGACCCTTCATGAGCAACATCCCCTCTCTAGCACCCAGGTGCACCTGGCGTCCAGTGCGTCTGGCACCTGGTTCCTCCGTCTGCTGTTCGACTTACAATTAACTTACCAAACATAGCATCTCATATTACCATATTCCATCTTAATAAATCATAATGCTCAACCGAATCTAGACACGCTGTACTCCTTACCCTGGCGCCTGGCCCCACTCCTGGCATCAGGTGTATTCAGCCCCTGGTGCCAGGTAGTCCTCGCACCCTGATGTCTTGCCTAATTTGGTCAATCAACTAAGCAATTCATCATGCATTATAACATTCAATCAACATACCAAATCACACAACATAAACAAAAATCAATTTAGGCAGCTATACTTTTCCATTTTAGACCAGTTTCTTAAAAAAGCAGTTTAGAAAATCATACTGATTTTCTGGGTGTTACATTTAGAAACCAACTTTTTTTTTAATTCCTAGAGGCCAATTGTAAGTGAATACTTTTGAAAGGTCGTCGAGATAATCACAAAGCTTTGGATGGACTGATCTGGTAGATTGTGGAAACAACGCACAACAAAACATGTGTAAGATGATCAACCGAACTATATCATCCTGTGCAATAACTTTATCCCCCCTCAAATAGTCATCTATGATTTCTTCAATGTATGGCTTGTCATCTATCATCCTGTGCAACAACCATAAGGGGCTATACACATCACATTCTCACCAGATGCCCGCAACCCAGTGATGAGGGCAACATCCTGCTCAGTGAAGGATAACCTTCTCTCCTTAATGTTGAACAACTTTTTGTACTTATCCCAACACTCATACGGCAGGACATGCATGCAGCCATGTCACTGTCGTATCTATGTCCGATACATATCAAATACGGATACGACAACGATTTTGTCATATCCTTGCCTAGGGGTTGGCCTAGGATTGGAAGGGTTATATTGAGTTTATATTGATTACATAGAAAGAATCTAAGAATAATTGTATTTTTGGTGTATTAATATTTGGGCTATTGAGTTGTACTATTGTTGAATGAACAATGAGGTTTTTTTAGTAAGTAGTTGTTGCATACTTGCATAAATATATTACCTTAAATAAATTACACTACGCCTACTAAACTAGTTATCTAGGCCAAAGCCATACAGGAGTAGAGTTAGGTGATGCCATGGATTATATTTGTTCAATCCACCTGGCCCCGCCCCGCCCCTCCATTGTGATGAACCTAGCCCGGAATTTGTTCAAAGGTGCACAAGTAATGCTAAACCCGGCTCCTATAACTCGTGTTTTTTCCCATGCTCAGAGTTGGTGGCCGGTGGATCACTTGGATCTTACGTCTACCACTCTGAGCATGAGAAAAAGCATGGGTTATAGGGCACCGGGTTTGTCTTCTTCGAGGGTGCCCTGGTTGAGGGATTGAGGTTGTTTGATGATGAATTTTGAAGTAGGGAGCCGAAAGCCAAAAGGGTATTATTATAAAAGCCTTTTGCCCCTATCAAAGAAACAAAAATTGCCCCGCCCGAACTGCAAACCATTGGTGATCTCGAAGCTCTCCATTTGCATTTACAAACATAAAAGTAGCTCATGTCAGTGCAATAGATTATCCTCCTTCGTATGATCCTTTTCCCCACCTCGTCCTATACTACGTCACTACCTTAGAATAAAAACAACCTTATCTTGGAATTTCATTTTGGAAATCTTTATGGTAATAATTATTTTGGCCGAAGGGAGTACAAAAATAACCTATTATTGAATTGTGTACGGTATACAGTACATTACACTTTAGGCTTGAAGAGCAAAAGAACTAGGAAAACTAAATATCGCCACTCCGTCTGTGGGAATCGAACCCACGACCACATATCTTGCATAGAGAAGATTACCTATTTATCTTGTTTTATGCACCTTTGCATCACATACGACACAATGTCTAAGCTGGTCCACAGCACACCCCGGTCAACAAAACCTAGGAAACTGTAACTTAACAAAAAAAAGGCTATAATTAAGAGTCTATTTGGTTCATTTTGAAAAAACCAAACCAAATAGGACAGCTGTTATAGAACGGACAAGTATGAAATATGAAATAAAAATGGGAAGGTTTGGCACCTTAAAACCTTAACTAATAGCAACCTAGCAGCCAGCTGGAGTAGCCACAAGGGCACAATCTATATCATATATATGTTTCACCAAACTTCGCTGGAACGAGATGTACTACTACCATATCATTTTCTTTTTAAAAAAAGATGAACTACAAAGAGCTTTGCAATGGAGTGGATGTAAAAAATCTATAAGAACGGAGGGCTTTCTTGTAGCTCCAAGTATTAACACTCTTATTTAAAGTTGTTACATATACACCAAGTGCTACTACTAATTAACATTAAAAAATAAGTGCTACTATTGATTTGCACTATACATGGGTTTTTAAGCCGGCCCAATACTTGTACTACTTGCATCGCTTTAGCAGTGACCAGGATTAAAAAGCCGGGTACCATCCACAAATAGCACTCCTCCAAATAAATAAGCCGCCTCTATGCAATCCATCGCCTTCTTCTCCGAGGCTCGACGTTGGGTTCCTGCGGAGGATCGAGGAGGAGGATTCGGTTCCCTTTTCTTCCTAAGCCCACGGCATTCATCCAAAATGTTGAAGGCTTCTCTCCCAACCTTCTCCAAGTTTTTAGGCGCAAGGGATGCCATTCAGACCTACAGCAAATTATTTAGGAGATTTCTAACTACACTCGCTTTCTCACACGCTTAGAAGTTGATGGTTTGTAGTAACACTTGTTCCATTGTGTAAATTTATAGCCTCGTAAAGATCTACAGTACATATTCTCTTCTCATTTCAAAAGTAACTGGATAAAAAAAAGAAAGAAGACCGGCTTTGTTGGTTTGTGCGTATCTGCCCAGAGATTAGAGGTCATTAGATTAATGGTTTGGTTGTCTAATCTTGCTTCGTGTCTTTTATTTTTTTTGCTACTTCTTACTTTGTGTCTTCGAACTAAGCAAGATAAGCCAAGACGGTAAAAAAGATATCAACCAGGAGTTCTGCACTTTCCTTCCCTTGGAAAGAAATAGGGAGCTTTAAAGATGCCCAATCTCTTTGTGGATATCGATATGTCGTTCCCTCATGCCAGGACCAATAAAGCAGTTCTTGACGGCCGAGTCTTTTTTTGTTTCTTAACGGCCATGTCCTAGATACATAAGATTACATAAAATTCAATGGGAATAAAGAGCACCATGTTTTCTTTCTTTAATGGTAAAGTAGCACACGCGTGAAATTGGGATAGTCATAAACCTAAGTCTTACCACTAGTTAGTGAATTTGCCTATAGTATCAGTATGCAATGATATATCATGTACAATAACTTTACCACATTAGGACCCTACGGCTTCTGCAAAACTTTTGATTTGTGGGGACCTGTGGTCCTCAATGTACACAAGAATTGGAATAGTACTTACGAGCAGTAGTATTTTTATTAACTTATACCGGTTTTCTTGCCGTATTTTCATTATTTTGGCTATTTTTTAGTTTTTTAAAAGTATGATCCTGATTGCATAGAAGTTACCTTCTGTATGGCCATGACTTTTTTTCCTCTCTTGATAAAGAGGGTGTCTTAGTCCTTAGAATCCGACCATGATCATACATATCTTTGCTTTATTTAATCGGATGCAAGATGCTTATCCCAACGGACGATCTCCTGAGCCAAAACTGAAGATCACTTGTAGAAAATCTGCACCTCACTTTTTTTATGTATGATGGTGATGCTTACCAAGATTAACGAAGTTTTATGGGGCTCAGATAATGATAAGCTGCCACATCGTACTAGTCTTTAAGTTATTATCATTTGTTTCTTGAAGAATTGATTCCCAAAGGATTAGCTGATTAAAGAATGGGACTACTCACAACAGCTTGACTGGTTCGGTAGGATGTGGAATACTCTAACTTGGTGTCTTCGAACTAACATATAATAAGCCAAAGAACTCATTTTGCGGGACCAACTAAACTGATAATGGATAGCTAAAGCCTGGTTGCTCAATCAAAATGATGCGAATTCTTTTTGGCCACTTTTCAGAAATTATGGTAGACCCCGACCTTCGGACGTTTGGATGGCAAGTGGGAAGCCTGCTTGATGTGAGTCATGCCATCCATGGAAGCTCAATGAAGCTGCAAGGAAATAGGATAATATGCTTAAACGATTGATAAGAACCTTCACGTGGTGCACATCTATGTGTCCAGAACAAAAAGATATGGGCAACCTGCAGTTTTGCATCTTGCATTTTGTTGAACGAAGATTTGAGAACTTTGAAGAGAACATTTACCCCAACTACTAAAAAGATTTGGCAACGACGCAGTGGATATGGATAATGGCCACCGTTATAAGTCGTTTTCCTCCTGGCAGGACCAAATTATTCGACTATCCCTCGGGAAGCTAAGATTTCGTTAACTAAAGTTAAGTTGGAAAAAGTACACATCATCATGCATGATGCTTAGTTGCTTACAAAAGATAAATAGACTCATTTGATTTACCGAGAAATGAAAAAGACTAATGGTCTCAAATATAACCATGAGCTGCCACATCAAAATAATCCGATTTGCCGTGATACAGCTTTTTCTAATACCCCAACTTTGATTTCTTTGTCATCCCAAAGTCGTTGGAATGAGGTTCTGTTGGGGATCAATCTGTTGGGTGGGGAGTATGCAGTACTGCTCGTCGGTCTATCTTCAGGGCACTGCACAACATGAACAAAAGAAAGCGAAGGGAACATGTTCCTGTGCCAAATTGATTGGAAGCATTCTCAGCATGTTCACCCACCTAAGATTTTCGTCGGTGCTGAACTTGCCTCCAAATTAACGATTCTTATCCCAGCCATTTATCTTCTGGACCTACCACCCCCTTGCCCTATGAGTAGTGAACGCTATCCTCCTGATTCAGCAAATTCTACAAGAAAGCAAGGACAAGTACTTCCTTGCTCCAACAATGGCTAGGAATTCATCCAAATAACATAAGTAGATACGCTCACACCCGTCAGCTTTTCCTCCCTGGATGGAAAAGCAAAAGCTTCTCAATGATTTATAATCCGATCAGAAGACTTGGTAGTCAACAGGGGATGAATGTCTATGAGTCCATCCAGGCCCAGGGGAGACCACTATTCTCTTCTACTGAGACCTACCACACTTCATATCCACCATAGATATACACGAATTTACCACCGAAAGCTAACGCTTTAGCTTGACAAAGTTCTCATAGAACTATCACATCGAGAACGGCCTCATGGACACTATATATATATGGTGAAGCCCACATCTCAATTCTAGCAGCTTAAGCAAACCATATACACCGCCTCTTGTTTCTTAGCTTCCTTCTTGTATTACAAAGCATGGATCGTAATCAGGCTAATCTTCTGAAGGTGAGAAAGGACGGATTTGATCTCCTAGAGCTCGCTAGGAAGGAAGTCATCCCTGTCGACGGGACTCACATCGTCAGGGTGCAGCAGCGGACTCGCACCGTTGCTTCACGAAAGTACGGATTTGATCTCCTAGAGAACTTCCTGCGAAAGACGAGGCCGGCAGCTCCTTGGACGGTAGCGTATGGATATCCGTTACTGGATACCACTTCCCAGGGCTACTTCTGAACTTGAAGTATCATAAGAAATGCATTTGGTGTCAACTGGAAGATTCACTTGACGTGCTGGTTAATATTATGTGGCATGTAAGTGTTCTGTACGTGACTTAAGTAGCCAAGCGTCTCAGAACACAGAAGTCAAGAGTGGTAGAGCCAGTTGAAGTTGTAATCTATGCTTCTAATTTAGTGTTTGTTTTTCTTTTTTAATGGTTCTGATTAGTGTTTGCTACATATCAATTAGAGGGGAAAGTTTGAGTTAGACTTTTTTATTATTAGATTAATTTATAGACCTGATCGATCATTTTTATTTGTTCCAGCTGAGTCCTTTCTCTTAGATAACCGGCTTTCCAAAAAGCTTGAGCTATTAGGAAATGAAAATATGATTTATTTATTTTATCCTCTAACATCCCTTCAAGTGCAAGCATCCACCGAGCACTGAAACACAATTAGACTGTAAATGTCTCCAAGTGTCACGCCCTGAAATCCCTTA
Source organism: Houttuynia cordata (assembly GCA_039654745.1). Classification (NCBI taxonomy): domain Eukaryota; kingdom Viridiplantae; phylum Streptophyta; class Magnoliopsida; order Piperales; family Saururaceae; genus Houttuynia; species Houttuynia cordata. Next base: position 32,739,451 of record CM077502.1, read on the forward strand.
CCTCGATCGGAGTGCGGAAGCCAACCAATGAGATATATATCGAGGTAGAGATCCCAGGCATGCGACCGAATAGTCGATTTTCCAACCGATTATAATCATCTCAAAAGGATGTGTAACCAATTATGCTCGCAATCAGTGTAATACAATAATAGACATCAATGAATATTATGAAAAAAATTTACTTAATAATGATCTATTTAAGAAAATAGAATAAACCTGTAAGTCTATGGCACACAATTGTCAATAATGTCATAAACATCAATAAAAAAATAAAGCAAATAACTAAATCGTCTTTAATCTCTTCTCGGCGCCTGCACTCCGCCATTCAACTACTGCACTTCCTGATCTCACTTTTCGTTTGCGCCTGCATCAGAGGATGCATGAGTATTTCATAGAAACACTCAGTAGGATGTAAAAACCCACTGAATTAAAACAAGCAGTATGAAGAGAATAAGAATAACAAAGGATTATGAACATCCCACAACATCTCAACTGAACCGAGGTCTGTACACCTGCAAGGTTAGTCAACAACAATTCCAACTCGCAAGTATAGAAAAACATCAATAAGGCTCCGAACAAACATATGTGTAAGGAGAGAAAAACAATCATATCAAAGGCTCCAGACATCTAAAGTGAAAGGAGTTATAATTTCTGCTCGCTACCCTGGTCGCTCGCAAGTGACTAAAATAATATACCAGAACCACCCTAGGGGTCCTCTCTATAGAACCCTGCCATGCGTCTAGGATGCTGGCCTCACCAGTGCTTACGGACACAATGGGCGGAGACTGAGGACCTTCCGTAATGTCCACAATCTAACATACGTATAGTGCCTCCCTTCGGGCAGTATGGAATCGCAATTTCATAATTATAAGTGACCTCGCAAGATCTAGCAATGACTTAATTGAGCATACTATGAATCCACCATGGGGAGAGTCTCGCGAGATCTCCAGTGGAAAAACAATCATGTAATCAATATGAGCAATATCTCAAGGAATAGAGGTCACGACACTCTAAGATCATAATGTATCTTTTACCAGAATAGACTCTCTCATGGAGTATAAATAGAAGTATCAAAGTCTTTGGTCAACACATAACTCACTCATTGGAGTAGCATAGAATGACAAGACAACCCAAACACTTCGAATAATAACAACTCACTGAAGGAGTAACATACAATCAATACATACCTTTCATGCTCAGCCCTAGATAGGAATTCTTCATACTCATTCGAGTTTTATAATACAAATATCAGATATAAGAAATCAAAGAATCTTAGATGATTTGAATTCCAAGTAGAATATCAAACTGACATCAACACTTAAAATATATAGTTATGAATCACTTGTTCAAAGGACTATCCCTCCTAATTAGATTACTTCTAACCCAATTTTTACTGTGATAGTCCATAAGTATATAATCCAATTAATGGTATAGACACGTTAGACATTATCGTATCATATTTCATGATGTTATTTGTATACTTAGTATTTTCTCTGAGATTCAGCTCACTACCTCCTGCACAACAGTCCTATTCTGATGGCTACTGTACTCTGTACAATAAGAATTTACCTCTGAAATTTTTACTGATAATACCTTCTTGAGTCTAGTTTCTAACCTGACTGATTTTATATTTTTTAGATTTTATTTGAATTAGTTATGAATTATTTACTACTAACTGTCAGTACAGAAACAGTTATGTCCGAGATTAAGACTCTTAATTAAACTTGATTATCTTACTTAATAGTACATTATAAATAATAATACATCATTAACAGACCATATACTCCCCTCCTAGACCAATTACAGAACCTAGGATTATCTGGAATTACTAAAGTTCACTCCTTTCTTGTGCTATTTTATTTTATATATAACACAGTTTTTAAACATTAATACATCCCAAATAAGATGATTACTGCAAGACACACCCTAAAGGCACAACTCAACGTGGGTAATAATCAATCAACCAATATCAGAACTTCTAGTCTCTGGAAAATTAATAAAGCATTAGACTTTATGTGCGAATTCCCATCTAGAAGTGAAACATGAATGCACATATGATTTATGATGCACTACGCATAGAAATAATGACACAATTCATTCATCTCACAAGAATCCAAACAATAACTAAGGTGCTGAATCAAAACACTTGTCAAAAGCATATAATCAGAAGAGAGAAGAGGGAAAAAACCATCCTACTTAATTCACCAAAGATTTTGCCTCTCTACGCGTTGCTTGTCTCCTCCGCTTCCTCCAAAGCTCCCGCTCCAACCTCTTGCAAACTCCCACAAGAAGAAGCCTTAAGGAAGATGGGTGAACGTGGGAAGGAGAAGGGGAAAGGTCTCTGGACGTTCTAGGGTTAGCACAAGCCAATTCTCTAGTGTTTATATAGAGTTGGGAGAGAATCCCTTCTTAAACTAATCTTCCAAATCATGGACACTTTCAACCAATGGGAAGGCTTCAAAATCCTACTAGAGACGTGCAAAACAAGTCCAATTGGGATTTGGTATCTTTCCCAAGCAAATTCACCCTAAAAACACGCTAAAAATTGCAAAACCGCAATCGGCGATCGATTGGCTATACAGCGATTGATCGTCGTATGCATTGTTTTACACTATCGCGTTACAGCCGATCAATCGCCATTATTGCCGATCGATCGCTTTATGCGAAACAAAATATTCAAAAATCACAGTAGCTACAATCGATTGTTTTGATAAGGCGTCAATCGGTTCAAGCTTGCCGATCGATCGGCTCTTATGGCGATCGATCGCGTCACGTTCAATCAAAATTCAACTTCTCATATCTTTTCACTCCGAACTCCAAATCACACATAATTGGTGGCGTTGGAAAGCTCTTCTCACCAACTTTAATTTCCACATGGCAAAACACAACCTAATTGAACATTAAGAGGGTCAAATTTCGGTTTTAAAATACTCACTAATTTTCTGGGTGTTACATCCTCCCCTCCTAAAAAGAACATTTCGTCCTCGAAATGCCGTTACTCAATCTTCAAAAAGGTAAGGGTAGGATTTCTTCATTTCTCTTTCCGTTTCCCAAGTCATTTCCTCAGCCAGCTGGTTTTGCCACAAAACTTTCACCAAAGGAATAGTCTTTCGTCTAAGTACTTGATCCTTTCTGTCCAATATTTTAACAGGTTTTACCGGAAATGTCAAATCTACTTCTAACTCCAACGTTGCGAAATCCAAAACATGTGATGGGTCTGGCACATACTTCCTCAATATGGAGATATGGAAAGTATTATGTACTTTGTCCAACTGTGGCAGTAAAGCCAACCGATATGCAACTGGCCCAACTCGCTCCAAAATTTCAAATAGTCCAACGAACCTCGGACGCAACTTTCCTTTCTTATCAAATCTCATAACTCCTTTTGAAGGCGATACTTTCAAAAATACATGGTCTCCTTCTTGAAATTCCAACTCTCTCCGCCTATTGTCCGCGTAATTCTTTTGACAACTCTGAGCCGTTTGTAGTCTCTGTCTGATCTGTCTTACCTTTTCTACACAGTATTGCACCAATTTTGATCTGAGCACTTGATTCTCTCCAAGTGCACATATGATTTATGATGCACTACGCATAGAAATAATGACACAATTCATTCATCTCACAAGAATCCAAATAATAACAAGGTGCTGAATCAAAACACTTGTCAAAAGCATATAATCAGAAGAGAGAAGAGGGAAAAAACCATCCTACTTAATTCACCAAAGATTTTGCCTCTCTACGCGTTGCTTGTCTCCTCCGCTTCCTCCAAAGCTCCCGCTCCAAGCTCTTGCAAACTCCCACAAGAAGAAGCCTTAAGGAAGATGGGTGAACGTGGGAAGGAGAAGGGGAAAGGTCTCTGGACGTTCTAGGGTTAGCACAAGCCAATTCTCTAGTGTTTATATAGAGTTGGGGGAGAATCCCTTCTTAAACTAATCTTCCAAATCATGGACACTTTCAACCAATGGGAAGGCTTCAAAATCCTACTAGAGACATGCAAAACAAGTCGAATTGAGATTTGGTATCTTTCCCAAGCAAATTCACCCCAAAAACACGCAAGAAATCGCAAAACCGCAATCGGCGATCGATTGGCTATACGGCGATTGATCGTCGTATGCATTGTTTTACATTATCGCATTACAGCCGATCGATCGCCATTATTGCCGATCAATCGCTTTGCGCGAAACAAAACATTCAAAAATCACAGTAACTACGATCGATTGTTTTGATAAGGCGTTGATCGGTTCAAGCTTGCCGATCGATCGGCTCTTATGGCGATCGATCGTAGTCACGTTCAATCAAAATTCAATTTCTCATATCTTTTCACTCCGAACTCCAAATCGTGCATAATTGGTGGCGTTGGAAAGCTCTTCTCACCAACTTTAATTTTCACATGGCAAAACACAACCAAATCGAACATTAAGAGGGTCAAATTTCGGTTTTAAAATACTCACTAATTTTTTGGGTGTTACATCCTCCCCTCCTAAAAAGAACATTTCGTCCTCGAAATGCCGTTACTCAATCTTCAAAAAGGTAAGGGTAGGATTTCTTCATTTCTCTTTCCGTTTCCCAAGTCATTTCCTCAGCCAGCTGGTTTTGCCACAAAACTTTTACCAAAGGAATAGTCTTTCGTCTAAGTACTTGATCTTTTATGTCCAATATTTTAACAGGTTTTACGGGAAATGTCAAATCTGCTTCTAATTCCAACGTTGCGAAATCCAAAACATGTGATGGGTCTGGCACATACTTCCTCAATATGGAGATATGGAAAGTATTATGTACTTTGTCCAACTATGGCAGTAAAGCCAACCGATATGCAACTGGCCCAACTCGCTCCAAAATTTCAAATGGTCCAACGAACCTCAGACTCAACTTTCCTTTCTTATCAAATCTCATAACTCCTTTTGAAGGCGATACTTTCAAAAATACATGGTCTCCTTCTTGAAATTCCAGCTCTCTCCGCCTATTGTCCGCGTAATTCTTTTGGCGACTCTGAGCCGTTTGTAGTCTATATCTGATCTGTCTTACCTTTTCTACATAGTATTGCACCAATTCTGATCTCAGCACTTGATTCTCTCCAACGTCGTCCAACATATAGGGGATCTACATGGTCTTCCATATAGTGCTTCAAATGGTGCCATTCCGATACTAGAATGATAACTGTTATTATATGCAAACTCTATTAATAGTAAATGATCATCCCAACTACCTTTCCAGTCAATTGCACAGGCTCTTAGCATGTCTTCCAAGGTTTGAATCGTGCGTTCCGATTGTCTATCACTTTGAGGATGAAATGTTGTACTAAAATTTAACTTGGTTCCCAACGCCTCTTGTATACTCTTCCATGTTCTTGATGTAAACCGAGGGTCACGGTCCGACACAATAGATAACGACGTACCATGTAGTCTGACAATTTCTCTGATGTATAACTCTGCCAAATTGGGAGAAAGTGTGCTGACTTTGTGAGTCGATCCACTGTAACCTAAATCACATCTCGCTGTCTTTGTGTCTTTGGCAATGCCACAACAAAATCCATTGTAACATGCTCTCATTTCCACTGTGGGATCTACAGCGGTTGCAACATTCCAACCAGTCTTTGATGTTCAGCCATTATTTGTTGACAAGTCAAGCATCTTGATACAAACTTGCCAATATCTATTTTCATCCCATTCCACCAAACCGTCCTCTTCAAATCTTGATACATCTTTGTACCTCCAGGATGAATGTTATACTGAGAGTGATGTGCTTCACGCAGAATTTCCTATCTTAATTCCATGTCTTTAGGTACTACCAATCTTCCTCAGAATCAAATACTTCCATCTGCTCCTTTTCCAAAATCTGTCTTGTCCAATAATTTCTGTATCTGCGGGTTCTTCTTTTGCACTTCTAGGATTTTATCAAACACCATTGATCTTATAGAAAGATTCCCAAGAAATGATATCCTCCTTGAAGTCGACCATCACAAATGACATTTTCCCATTTTCTGCATCAGTTTCCACTCTTGTACTACCATGTGAGCAATCATCCCAGTCTTTTTGCTTAATGCATCTGCTACCACATTCGCCTTGCCTGGATGGTAGTTAATGGAAAAATCATAGTCCTTCAAGTACTCTAACCACCTTCTCTGTCTCATATTCAGATCCTTCTGAGAAAAGATATACTTCAAACTTTTGTGATCTGTGTATACTTCAAAGGTTTCTCCATACAAATAGTGTCTCCAAATTTTTAAAGCAAAAACTACTGCTGCTAGTTCCAAGTCATGTGTTGGGTAATTCTGCTCATGAATTTTCAATTGTCTCGATGCATACGCTACAACATGTCCGTGTTGCATTAGTACACATCCGAGTCCACTCTTTCAAGCATCACTGTATATAACGAATCCTCCAGTTCCTGATGGCAAAGTCAAGATTGGTGCTGATGTTAATCTCTTCTTCAATTCCTTGAAACTTTTATCACATTCATCATTCCATATAAACTTCACTCCCTTTCTGGTCAACTTCGTCATTGGCAAAGCTAGACTTGAAAATCCTTCAATGAATCTTCTATAATAACCTGCCAATCCCAAGAAACTTCGAATCTCTGTCACATTCTTTGGTTGTTCCCATTTTAACACTGCCTCTACCTTCGTTGGATCAACTGAAACTCCATCTTCTGATATGACATGTCCCAGAAAATTCACCTTGTTCAACCAAAATTCACACTTATTCAGCTTAACATATAACTGATTATCCTTCAATATCTGTAACACAAGAGTCAAGTGAGTTCTGTGTTCCTCCCAGCTTGCCGAATACACCAAAATATTATCCACAAAGACTATCACAATCCGATCCAATAAGTCCACAAAAATTCTGTTATCATGTCCATAAATGCTGCTAGCGCATTAGTCAAACCAAAAGGCATCACGAGGAATTCGCAGTGTCCGTACCTGGTCCTGAAAGCTGTCTTGGATATATCCTCCTCCATGATCCTTAACTGATGATATCCAGATCTCAAATCAGTCCTTGAAAATACTTTTACTGATTGCAACTGATCGAACAAGTCATCTATTCTAGGTAAATGATTCTTATTCTTCACCGTGACTTGGTTCAACATACGGTAGTCAATACACAATCTCATCGATCCATCTTTCTTCTTTACAAATAATACTAGTGCGCCCCAAGGGGAAACACTAGGCCGAATGAATCTCTTATCCAACAACTCTTGTAACTGTACTTTCAATTCTTTCAACTCAGCCAGCGCCATTCTATATGGTGCTTTTGAAATAGGTGCTGTCTCCGGTATCAATTCAATCGTAAAATCAATCTCTCTCTCTCTTTGGTGGCAAACCAGGTAACTCATCAGGAAAGACTTTGGAAAAATCCTTCACTACCTCAATATCCTCAATTCTCATGATAGGCATCTCAACAGGTGTCACATTAGCTAAATAGGCTCTACAATCTTTAGCCAGTAATTTCTGAGCTTTCACAGTTGAGATCATACAATCTCCTTTTTTATATCGGATTCCCTGAAACAATAATTCTTTCTCTTCAGAAATTTTAAAATGAACTCTCTTTTTAGTACAATCCACTAGTGCACTATATTTTGATAACCCATCCATTCCCAAGATTACATCAAAATCACACATATCAATCAGCACAAGATTAGCAAGCAAAATCCTATCTTCTATCAGCACAGGAGAGTTTTCAATACATTCGGTTGCTATCACCGAATCTCCCATAGGAGTAGAAATCACCAAATCATCACTCAGTCTAGACAATGACTTATTTAGACTTAAAGCAAACACCAAGGAAATAAAAGATCGCGACGCTCCCGGGTCTATTAACACTCTAGCAAAACGATTTAGGATAAGAAGAGTACCTTCAATAACCTCATCTGAACCACGCGCATCTTCTGATGATAGCGCAAAGATTCTCTCCTGAGTCTTCTTATTCGTATCAGCTTCGGTCTTCTTTCCATGGTTAGGGCAATAAGGAGAGATATGCCCAACCTCATTGCACAAGTAGCATCTCCGTAGATCTTGAGGACACGGCGTCCCTTTATGCATATCACTATTTGTTAGTTGTATTTCTTTAGGTACCACATATACAAATTAAATTTGAATACGAGTCACTATTTGTTAGTTGTATTACTGGTTGTCGATAGATTTCATTTACACGAAGAATGGAGGTGGATGTGGCAATCCAGAACGATGTTTCCCAGTAGTCGGATTTACTTCATTTGTGGCTTATCGGTTTCTTCCGTGCTCCGCCTATTTCTCAACTGGAGGATTTTTGCAATTGTGCCCAAGCTAGATGGCGACGATTACCACATCTCCTTGGGTTCTTAGGGGGTTCCGACTAGGGCTGCTCACGAGCAGAGTCGAGTCGAGTTTTGGCTCAGCTCGACTCGAGCTCGATATTTAGAATTCGGGCTCGAGCTCGGCTTGGCTCGAGTCGAGCCCAAGATTCGGCAGCTCGACTCGAGCTCGTTCTCGAGTTTGACAGCTCGAGCTCGGGCTCGGCTCGAGCTCGCGAGCCGGAGCTCGAGCCAGAACTTGAGCTCGAGCTCGAGTGGCAAAAACAATTTTTTTGCCATTGGTGTGATTCGAACCCAAACATAAAGCACTACAACCTACGCTTTAACCATTTGAGCTATAATTTTTTTATACTTCTTTAGTACAAAACAAATCTTTATTACATATTCGAAGTGGGCTTCCTTGATATTTTTTCTTTTATAACGACGGGTATCCAATAGGACCCGACTAGAAGGGGCAAATAAATTGATCTCTTAGAGCACTATATCCCGCTGCCAATCTCCTTGGGTGCATATAAGGCTCACTCATCATATGCATTGGGTAAATCAGGAAGCGTGTTCTATTCATCACACAAACACCCCATTGATCAACTTCACTAATATCGCCTCTTAATATCAAACCCCGGGTCAAATAAGTTATCGGGGACCTCCACATTTACAACATGAGCTCGTCTAATGTGACCGATTTCCAATACCATATTAAATGACCTCAACCCACGTGGGCATGGGGCCCAGCAATTGGGCAACCTCCGCTCAAAGGAAACATGTTCTATTCATCACACAAACACCTCATTGATCAACTTTACTAATGTTGCCTCTTAATATCAAACCCCGAGTCAAACTAGTTCTCGGGGATCTCCACATTTACAACATGAGTTTGTCTAACGTAACTGATTTCCAATACCAGATTAAATGACTTTGGCCCACGTGGGCATGGGGCCCAGCAATTGGGCAACCTCCGCTCAAGGGAAACGTGTTCTATTAATCACACAAACACCCTGTTGATTAACTCCACTAATGTTGCCTCATAATACTAATGTTGCCTCATAATATTTAACCCCGAGTCAATCCAGTTCCCAGGGACCTTTGCATTTACAACATGAGCTCGTCTAACGTGACCAATTTTCAATACCAAATTAAATAACTGGGCTAAATTGGTAGGTCCCAAACCCACGTGGTCTGAGGTCATTTAATCTGGTATTGAAAATCAGTCACCTAAACATTTTCCTTACAACATAATATAATAATAAAAAATATAGAAAAAATACACAAGGGAAAATCTAATAACTCATTTGAATACACTGACAGGTTTTAAAGAGCCTAATTTATTTAAAATATTGAGATCACGCGCTAAAAAGATTTAAGTCGTTGATTTACATCCCAGAAGACCATGGGTTTTTATTTTAAATGAAGAGTCGTTCAGATTAGATCTGGCGGATGAAGTTGATACAACGGGTCTTAACTCTTAACCCAATTAAAAAAAAAACAACAAAAACAGAAAACAAAACCCGAGCTTTTCGGCTCGGGTGTTTTACCCAGAGGCTCGACGACCACGGCGTTGGCGAGGCGAGAGGCGACGGCGACGGCCAGAGGCCAGAAGCTTCTGGAGTCGACTGGCGACGGCGAGGCGACAGGCGGCGACCGATGGCGGGGCTCGACGACCACGGCGACGTCTCGGCTCGACTCGATCAGCGAGGATCAAAACACGGCGACGATTACGGCGGGGCTCGACTCGACTCGATCAGCGAGGCGACGGGCTCCGGGATCCGGGCTCACGATCGCCGGGGCTCGAGCTCACGGCGAGGCGAGGCGACGGCGACGGCGACGGCGGCCATGGGCTCGAGCGGACGGAGGCAGCGACGGGCGAGGCTGACAGGCGAACGCCGGGGCTCGAGCTCACGATCGGAGGCGGCGACAAGCGCGGCGAGGCTGACAGCGACCATGGGCTCGAGCTCACGGCGAGGCGAGGCGAGATCGACGGCGACGATTTGTGGTATGGAAAATTTATGCTTTTGCTTTATTTTTCGAGCTGAGTCTCGAGTCGAGCTCGAGCTCGAGCTATTTTTCGAGCTAATTCTCGAGTTGATCGAGTCGAGTTTTCTCGAGTCGAGCCGAATCGAGTTACGAGGTGGCTCGAGCTCGAGCTCGAGCAAAGTCGAGTCGAGTCGAGCTCGAGTCGAGCTAAAATTCGAGTCGAGCCGAGTCGAGCCAGAAAAACTCGCGAGCTGACTCGGCTCGTGAGCACCCTCAGTTCCGACTGTGACTCAATTGTGTTCACCCTTCGCCTGCCTTTCTGCTTCTCCACAATTGGTGGTTCATATCTTGGCAGAACCACGATCTAACCATTGATGCCTATCTAACGTCGGTAGAATTGACTCTTCGTATGTTTTGCAGTAAGTCTTCATGTAGTATCACTTCTCACAAAATGGCATTGGGTCTAAACTTCTGTGATCAATTGACACTAAAACATGTTTACAAGGAAGTCCCATTGTCTGAAACTCTCATCATGTGCATGTCTTTTTCATCAGGTTCACGTAGTCGTGCCAAAGCACATGTCCAGTAAACATTATGTGTAGTGGGAACGCAAAACTAGTGGTGCAAGTTGACTGTAGATAACCGAAGATGGTTACGACTGGAGCTCGTGGTAGGCGGTCAAGCGCTGCACCGAATCCTTCTCAAGAGGAAGCCATGAGTCAGACTCTGTCGGATGTGGTAAGGGAGCTAGCAAGAGAGCTGAGAAATGGTGGAAGCAGTAGTAATGCTCCCGAAGTGAAAGCGCTAACTCTTGAAAGGTTCAAAAGAGCAGGACCGGCCTTTTTTGGAGATGACAATCTGGAGAAAGCCGAGGATTGGGTAGTCGAAGTTGAATGACTATTGAAAGGCATGAAGGTTTCGTCTAAGAAGCGAGTAGTTTTCGCGACGTACCTTTTCGTTGGCGAAGCGGTTTTTTGGTGGGAATCGGCAGAACAAAACAAGTTCTTAGCAGGACAAGAGATCTCATGGGATGAATTTAAGGAGGTGTTCAACATGAAATATTTTCCTCCGCACGTTCAGTGCCGAAAGGAAAAGGAGTTCCTAGAACTGGTCCAAGGTTCCATGTCAGTGCTGCAATATGAGACGAAGTTTGAACAGCTACAACGTTTTGTGAAGGATGCCTGTCCTAACGACCAAGTGAAGGCAAGGAGGTTTGTCGACGGTCTGTGCGATGGTTTGAAGGCAAAAGTCCTAGTTTCACAACCAAACACAGCAGCAAAGGCGGTGGAGTTAGCCTCAATTCTCGAAGATGACTATAAGAGGACTCTGGAGAAGAAAGGGAGTTCTAGTGAAGGCCATGATGGTAACTTCAAGCATGTAGGATTCAAAAGGTTTGGGAGCAATGGTCATTTCAATAACCGACCGGCTAAGCAGCAGAAGCATCAGTCGCAGATGAACAGTGGAAATAGCCAGAGTCGAGCGATGGTTCCTTACCGTCAACCTCAGCGCAACAACAGTACTGAAGCTGGAGGCAGATGCAGGTTTTGCGGACAATAGTCGCATGCCAGAGAGCAGTGTCCTCAAGACACCAGAAGATGCTACAGCTGCAATGAGGTCGGGCATATAGCACCATACTGTCCCATCCATGACAAAAAGACAGGAGGGGAGTCGAGCAAGAAGGCTCAGGCACGAGTCTTTGCCTTGACTTCGGCCAAGGAGGCTCAAACTTTAGATGACGTGGTTGAAGGTACTCTACTCATCTTTGATAGATTGGCTAGAGTTTTGATTGACCCTGGATCATCGAGATCCTTTATTTCTGTGGTGTTTGCTGTGAGTCTAGAATGGAAACCGTCTAGACTAGAGTGTGATCTCTCAATTTCTACTCCTGTTGGAGACTCAGTGGTAGCAACTGAGTATCTGGAGGATTCTCCTGTTGTAATTGAGAATTTTGTGATGATTGCTAACCTTGTATGGCTTGATATGATTGATTTTGACGTGATTTTGGGTATGGACTGGTTGGCTAAAATTTGTTACTACAGTAGATTGTAGCAAGAAGAGGGTTTACCTTAGAATTCCGGGGAAAAGAGAATTAATCTTCCAGGGAATTCGATCGAGAAAAGAAAATTGTCTAATTTCTGCAATGAAAGTTCAGAAATTAGTAGCTAAGGGTTGTAGAGCCTTTTTAGCGACTGTGATATCAGTCAGGAAAACTACCCCTAATATAGAAGAAATGACATGGGAAATAGAAAGTGAGATGAGAAAATACTACCCAGATCTCTTTGAAGTTTGAGTAGCGGCATTTCGAGGACGAAATGTTCTTTTTAGGAGGGAAGGATGTAACACCAGAAAATTCGGTAAGTTTACCAAAACTGCTATTTTAGGAAACTGTTCTAAAATAGGAAAGTTTTACTGCCTGTTTTAATTTTTGGTGAAATCTTATAATCTAATGTGTTGCATTATTATTGAGATGCTTATAAAAGTGTGGAACCATTAAACCAGATTAGGCAGCTTACCTGGGCGCAAGGACTAATCCTGGGCCCAACCTGGCGCTGAGGCTAGCCTGGCGCCAGGGTTTGTGTGCACTTGACGCCAGGGGTGAGGGCCAGGCGTCAGGGTGCGTGCACAAAGTGTTGGGGCTTGTTCGAATTATTTTGATGCTATAAGTTGGACCTTCGTAGCTTGGGAATTTATTTTTGGTAAGTTTTGCATGCGCTCCAGAAGTCGGAGAAGCTTTGGTCGCCAGATGTGTTGGGCGCCAGGGTCACTTGGGCGCCAAAGCAGTGCAGGGTCCCAGAGCCACATAGGCACATGCCTGGGGGTGTGTGCACATGTGTGATGTGATGTGATTTGGTTAATTATGGCAAGGAGAGCAAATCGTGGAGCATAGAAATGGAGATCCCTAATTTCTAATTGGTTTAAATTGAATTATTTTTGGTAATTCTTAATTAGGGGAAATTATAGCAATTGGTGAGATGATTATGGGACGTAAATTAAGGATGGAATTGGGATAGTTAATCCAATTAATGACATGGCATGGCAAGATTGGAGATCGTGTCAAATTGGGAATTCAATTAGGAGGTTACTTGGTTAGTTTTGGAAACTACTTAATTGATTTAAAATCTCTACCAAAGAGGATGTGTAACCGAATTTGGTAATGGGATGAGCACATCTCTTACTGTGATCATGCTCTGATTTGTGTCAAAGCGTGGCCTTTGGATGATGACTTGATCTACGATAGAGATTTGACCATGTAATTAGACCTATCCTATATAAACCTACTAATGGAGAAGCCGGCATTCCTTTGGAGCTTTGGGAGTCGTGCAAATCAGTGGGGGTCATTCTCCTCTCAGCCAGCAGCAATCGAGGTGGTAGTGCGAACCGTGGTTCGTGGGATTTCGAAGAATCCAAGGAGTTGTGCAATTGTGGTCGAGTCACTCGCGTATAGAATTACCGAAAATTCATAAGAGGTAGGTGCCCTTTTTCCCACAAATTCATGGTACTATGTTTGATGTCTCATAAGGAATATGTTATGTGAATGTGCTGTGATTGAGATATCATTGACAATTTGTGATTTTTGGCGTTATCCAATTTGATGAAACATTCTTTTTATATTCGGTTCATGTCGATTGTAGAACCCGATCTTAATAGTTTAAACGCTTCTCATGCATGGCTCGATTGAGATATTCCAGAGTGCTATTGCTGTCCAAAGAGACTTGTCATGTTTCGTTCATGCTTCATATTGTTCTGGACGTATAAAGTTGTCCACTTTCTCTTATAGTATTGTCTGATTTTGTGATTAACCATGATTAGTCTCAATGTAGCCCTAATGGTCATCATACGTGGACTTCTAACCCTAAAGTAACGAACTTTATAGATCATACCTTCTGGTATTTCATGATTTTCACTATTCCAAGTCAGCTTTGGGTCATCATAGGTCATGTCATGGAAAAATTGTCTCATTTGAGTCATATTAGTCGAAAAGGGAGTAATTGAATGAAAACTGTTTTGTCTAAGAGTTATATACCGGAAGATAATGACATAAAGTAATAATCTTTATGTGTGAAGGTTATTGGAGTTTAGGGATTACTGTACACGAATTCGACTCATAAGTCAGTAATTGGTGTGTCCTGATTTAGTTGCCCCAATTGCAGTTTAGTATGTATAAACTGTTTTGGGAATAGTGATTTAGGTAAGAAACTATGTAATTACTGAACTAATGGGGACTTGGTAAATACTTAGAAGGGTTAGGCACTAAGTCTAATTAGCACTGTTAAGTATTAGATCCAGTAATGAAAGAGATTAATTAAGCTATGCTTAAGAATAGTGTCTCGGCCAGAATTAGTCCAGTGCCAACAGACGATATTAGAAAAATTATAACTAAATATGGAAAATTCAGAAAATTATGTCATCAAAAGGGTTATAATCTAGAGGCATGGGGCTGTTTGTCATAAAAATCTTAGACCCAAAATAGGTTCTGTACAGACTGTGGTAAGCTTGGGAATGGAGCTGTTGTGCGGACAATAGTAATTTTCTGTGCTGGTTAAACCATATCTTATATTAACCCTATATATTACAACTACTTATAAAACGTATGAATTATATTTATAACCATGAGAGTTGGAGTTATTAGTGTCTTATAACTATTCAGATCTAGAAAGAGAGTCATGTTGAGCCGAGTCATTCTTTTGTGGTGCATTGCACTGCAAATCTTCTAACCTTTGGAACCAAACTTGAAATCTTAGATTCTCGGTTAGGGTTTATTCTCTTAAACCCTACCATCCTATACTTATGACATATAAGCCTCATTATTGTCAAAACCAGTGATGTCTTGATTGGAGCTATGCATGGTGAAGGTGTTTAATGAGTCATTTCTCATGAGTCTCAGTTTTGAGTCATCCTGTGATTGAACATTGAGAATTCTTTGGTCACTCCTATGTGAGTCAATCCACGTTGGGATATTGAGAAATCCAGTGTACTCCTCTGAAAGTCTAATTTCTGAAGATTATGGTCAGGATCTCTAGATGAAGAACCCTCATTAATTCTAGATTGATTTAGTTCTATGTAGACTATTTCTCTACTAAGAGTTTTGATGAACGCACTTAGAGTGGAATTATAGTATGCTCACGAGCCATTGCTAGATCTTTTGTGATCTCAGATTATATAATGAACCTCTGTAGTTCAGCCAATGATGGCAACGCGTGAGCTTTAGACTATATTATATTACAGAAGGTCTGTAGTCTCAGCCCATTGTGCCCGTAAGCACCAATGGGGCCAACATCCCTAGACACATGGCTGGGTTCTTCTGTGGAACCTCTAGGATGTTCTGGTATTAATGTTCATAGGGGAAGTGAACTGAACAGAGAGCAGAAATTGTTATCTCTGACACTCTGGATGTTTGGAGTCAGTATTTATTTCTATTCTTCTCCCGATGCACTGTATGTTTGGAGTTTTGAAATATTAGTCTATTTTCTTGATCGTTGAGGGCCTTTGATGATGATTATTATCCAGGTAAGTAAACTCTGTACTTGCTCAACCTGACCTTGATAAACGTGCCTTCATTTCTTTATACCATATTGTTAGTATTCCTATTGCTATTTGTTTGTGGGTTTTTCTTGGCTCCTACCGGGTATTTTGTTCGAAACGAGTGAGCATCTCTTGATGCAGGAATCAAAGTGGAAAAGATCTAACGAGGTCCTGTGGGCTGAATTAAATTTGATGTTTGCTTAAATTGTTTAGACTGGATTATTATAATAACTTAGTTAAACTCGAAATTTTATTATTTAAGATTTTTGTTAGCGGATATTTATTTAACATTCTGGATCCTGCGTGTATCCCATATTATGACAATGGGAGTGAAGATTGATCGAGTATTCGGTCTCGTCCCGAATTCTAGACCTCTTGACCATTATTAGGAATAGTGCTTCCGCGCTCTAAATGGGGTTTTGAAATTCGGGGCGTGACAGTTAGTAATGTATTTGAATGCCTCCTCATTGTGTTACTTAATTTGTTCTATGACCTCATCAAATTCTCATCTTCTTAATTTTTGAGCAGCCCTAAATAAGAGGTTCTGTAAGTGTTTATCTTTCCATCTATCAAGGATGGTTTGTGCTATATGACAGAGGCAAAAACCATGATGAGCCTCTGGGAAGACATCGGGGACTGCTTTGAGAAGACCCTTTTGTCTATCATAAATAATTGTCTAGTCTTGAGGGTGGCTCTATGAAAATAAGAGTACGAATTAACTGTAGGAACCATGTCCTGAAAGTAACATAGGATAAGAACTCGGTGAGGAAAACACGACTGTAGTTATTGTAATAAATGATCGTAATGACACGACTATAATAGTTGATTGTACTTCAACTTACCAAGTGTTTCTTGTCTCTGCCTCAACAACAACATATGCAACACACACCATTTGTTGATTACCATCAATGGCTGTAGCAATCAATAGACATTCGGGATACTTTTCTTTTAAGAAAGTTTCATCCATAATTAAGAGAGGCCTAAGTGAACTTCTGAAAGCTCTAGCAATGGGGCCAAACATCTAAAACACACGTTTGGAATCGTATCCGCCTCACTCTATTTCAAGCATATCACAAGACCTTTCCATAACCACATAGTTCCTGGATTAGACCTCTCTAATTCCTTGCCGTATGTGGGGAAAATGTGATATGAATTGTCTGGGTTGCCATTGATCGGTTAAAATTAAAACCCTTGCAATTGCACAAGGCAATTGTACTACGGCGAGTATTAAAGGGTTGTCGAACCTCGGGGACGGATTAATCTTTTGCCAAATTCAAGAGAAGAAAGTTACAGTTTTTGTTTAATCTAAATAAAGTTATGAACTTTAACTACTAAGCTGAGTTTTAATCAATGCAGAGAATTATCAAGGCAATGAATCTACCACTAGACATGCAATTACTACTCTCAATTATTATTAAGCATACATTGACATGATATGGTAATTCGTGTTCTTGATCGGACACACGAATTACTAATGAATTCACTAACGTTCTTGATTGGACACAAAAGTTCATCCACTATTGTGTGATCAATCCTATCCTTGATCAGGCATAGAATCAATCACAACTCTATTATAATGCAGTGCATAAAATCAATCACAATGTCTAATTCCATTCATAATAAATCAAGTCTATGATCAAGCACTCAAAAGTATACTCACGAAATCGCATTAAGCATGAATCATAATCAACTTTATAAAATTAAACTATCAAGAGTAGCAATACACATCTAGGGCATCATCAAGCCTTGAATAAAAGTTTAGTTACACATAGAAAGAAAGAAAGGAGAAGCCTGTTTATGTAGATCCATCGTCATGAATCTTTCTTCTTCTTTGTTCCAAAAGACTCCTTCTCTTGCTCCTCTCTAGCCTCCAATAAAGCTCAAAAGTCTATTCTCTGGTTCCTCCAAGATAGCCCAAAACGTTCTCCCATAAGGCCTATTTATAAGAGTGAAGATAAACCACGAAGTCCCCTTCCAAATCCGAGTCGAAATAGGTCTTAATTCGGTTTTCTGCACACGGCAATCGATCGCTCCGTATTGCCGATCGTTCGCCTACCGATCGATCGCAATTCCTTCGTTATTTTCCTCCGATCGATCGCTGTTCCGATCGACGCTGTATGATACCGATCGATCATAGTTATTGTCTTGCATGATTGAAAAATTCCAGTAGATACGATCGATCGTTTTGATGCCGATCGATCATTTTCTTCAATACACTGCTTTTGCGGCTGAGGCGATCGATCGCATTGATAGCCGATCGATCGTGGTTACTGTTCATGAATTTCAAATGGCTATAACTTTCAGCTCCAAACTCCGAATTGCACGTGGTTGGTGGTATTGGAAAGCTGACTTCTTAATCTTTAACATGAAGCTTGAATCAGTCCAATCTGACATTTTTACACAAAGTTATGATGATTTAACCATTTGAGTTACTTTTCTCCTCATTTCTGTGTATTACTCTTGTTTCCTAGAAAAACCAAAAACTATATTAAAGTAGTAGTTATTCTAATCAAACACTAGTAGAAACATAAGTTTAGGAGATAATAAGATGTAAAATTCATGTGTAGATCAGCCATCAACCAACTCTGATAAAACTTCTTTCGCCCGCCATGCTTTCTTATAGTTGACTGTTATACCCCAATGTTTCTCAATGTACCTTATGTTATTCTCTTGTGTGATAGTATTTGACTCCTTATGTAGATCATGACATTTCCTTGCAATCTAGAGGTGTGAAGCTAATGGATAATCTTTCATTCCTAACTTTATGTCACATGTATATTCAAGCTCTCTCCTTGTCACGCTAATAGTGCCTACCTTGTTTGACGCACGAATATGCCACTTATGCCCATTCTCCTTGCACTTTCTAGCAAATGTATCATTGTTCTCATCAACCATAGTATAAGTGAACCTCATCTTTATTTCCAAACTAGCAAGAGTTCTATTGAAATGTTTGATGCTTTCGAACTGAGCCCCTAACACAAGAAGAGCCTCGTAGTCGGTTGCTTGCAAAGTCCTACTCAATATCACTTTCTCCTCATACATCTCTACATCCTCATCCAAACAATACTCAGTGCCCCAATCTCAAGCTCCATCGCCTTCAATATGACTAAACTTTGAGTCAAATGATTCCTGGTTATCAGATACAATATTCTTCCCTTTCGACGTGGATGGTTTTGTAGCCGCCATGTTTGGAATTTCTTCAGCCACGTTTGGAATTCCTTCTCTGTCCAGCTCAAAGGATTGGGTGTGTAGAGGTAACAACCACTCATCCCCTAACCATGGATCATCAGTATCAATAAATTCTTTGTCTCTGTCAACACCTACCTTTGAAAATTGATCATCATTTTTATATTTTTCATTCTCTTCATTTACTATTCTTTCTTCTTTTCCAAGTAGTGTATTACTTCCAACCTTCGGGGTAGTGAATGTCCTCTTATTTTCATTACTTATAGCCAAACTGCAAGATATGAAGAGGTTATATCAGTATGAGTCATGTAGACAAATACACAAAATGAGAGAATATGTAAGAATGTTGTGTAATAGATTACATGATAGAAGGGCTATCGTGTAATCGATTACACGCTAGGAAGGGCTATTGTGTAATCCATTACACAATATTAAAGGCTCACACATGATAAATTGTGTTCTTACTTAGTTGTTCCAAAGACAAGGTCCAACTATTTCCTTCCTTCACCTCTTGATGATTGAATGTCATCATCTGTCACGTAAATAGGTTGATATGCTAGAGATATTCTCTCCTTATTTACACTGGAAGTCCTTGTTATGGACTTAATTAGGTTTTCTTAGTTTTATTAGGAGTGGGATTCCTTATCTAATTATGTTTCCTAGTTAATAATTACTACTTGTATCAGGATTAAGTTATTTTCAGTCTTTAAATATGTGAGGCCTATGGCCAAATTGGGATTACCCAAGAAATTAATGAAGTTTATTTACTTCTTTAATGTTAGTCTTCCTTAGCCCTAATTCTACTCTTTCTTCTTTTTCTCTAATAATGGATTCTCATGTAGACCGTTTTCTACATCATTGGTATAAGAGCAGTCGACCCTCGTCTCCCACCCAACCCACCCTCGCTGTCGTACTCAGACAGGAGCCTTCCTGGATTACCCAATTGGAAGCAAAATTCGAGTGAGAACTTACCAATTTGAAGAATTTGTTCACCAGCCTTGCTACATACACTCGTCTCCTCGTCGGTTGTCAACAAGAGGACGATCGTCGTCAATAGGTGAACGATCGCCACTTTGAGGAGATCTTGCTAACCTTGCATCGTCTGTCTGTGTCGGCGACTCCTATGAGCTTTGGCACCTAACTGACCTTGTTTTTGCCTCTATATTTTCCCATCGGCATGCAATTCCAGTTGCCCGACATGTCACCTTGGTAGGGCATACCATCATCAAATACCTTCTGAAATACTCTACATGGTTGAGGCTCGTCTCATCGCCTGCCTTCGGCTTGCTGGCACTGCTGATTTCCGTCGAGTCCTTTCTCCCGACCACCGGGGTCATGGTCACCGCCTCCTTGTCGGCGCCCTCTATGTCGGGTCTGTCATCGATAGTGGCAGTGCCCGGCTAGACCCCTGCTGCTGTGGAACGGCCTTCCCCTTCGACGGCGGTGATGGTACCTCCTCTTAACACTGTTGCCTCCCTCGATCGACAGTGCCACCTCGATCAAGGCGCCTCCCTGGTACTTCCTCACCTTCTGCCAGGCAGCGTCAGCCTTCCTCCAGCCAGAGTCCCTCCTCCAGTCCACCGCCACCTTCCGCCAAAGCCATCCTGTTCAACTCTGCCTGAGATTTTGCCACCGCCTTTCCCAAAGCAGCTGCCTTTGCCGTTGCATCTGTCCCCACTAGAACCACCAACAAAGTCGCCACCTTTATTTCCACTGGTGCACTTCAGCACCCTATTGCCGCCCCAATCACCACCACAGATGCCATCTGTCGCACGTTTTCCATTTGATTCTGACGGAGTTCACAGTCAGCTCGCTAGGGTGGGTGTGTTTCTGGCAGATGCAACAGTACTACTACCGCCTTTTCTCTTCCTTTTCCCCCCTCCTCCTCTCTTGCACTTGTTCCATGCCGACCACTACCAGGGCCCCTTAAATCTGTCTTCGCTGACATCAATGTCGAGCATGACCTCACCCGCCTTGTTGCCGACCACCTGCTCGATCAACCGCTTGCCCCAAGGTAGCGCCTTTTCGACCCATCAACCCTCCATTCGGCTGGATCTGCCTGCACCACTGCCAAGAGTCCACTAAACCCTAACTAGAGGAGAAGAGAGGAGAGTGGAGGCTGCGAAGAAGATGGTTAATTTTCTGAAGCCGAACAAGGCAGTGATCGTCCTCCAAGGCCATTACTCCAGCCAGAAGGCCGTCATCATCTGCGCCTTTGACGATGGCACCAGCAACCGCACTTACGGGCACTGCCTAGCTCGTCGTCGGGATCTCCAAGTACCCCAAGAAGGTCATCCATACGGACTAGGCGAAGAAGACGGAGAAGTAGCAGGTCAAGCCCTTCCTCAAGCTGGTGAACTACAACCACATAATGCCCACCCTATACACCCTGGATGTGGATCTCAAGGACACCGTGTCCATTGAGGAGCTGCAGAACAAGGTTAAGAAGGTGGCCGCGATCAAGGAGATCAAGGTGAGAATTGAGGAGTGATTCAAGACAGGGCTATGCTGGTTCAACAGCCTACCCCTTGAGTTGGTTCAGCCCTCTTTCAAAAAAAAGTTTATCAAAGGACCATATATTGTCATGCCCCGAGTTTTCAGACCTCAATCAAAGTGCGGAAGCCATCAATAATACCAATGTTCTCGAGGTCGAAATCCCGGGCATGCAACCGAATACTCGATCAAACTGCCAATTATGCCATCTCAAAAGGATGTGTAATCGACAATACGCAATCATTTTGTCTCAAAATAAACATTGTTACATATAAGAAATGAAAATCTAAGGTTTCTGATTAAACTTTAACACAGCCATTAAAAATTATCAACAATTGAAAACATAACAATCATGGGCACACTTGCCACTAATCCACAATAGTTCAACAACATAAGTCAAGTAATAAATAACAAGAACTCTTTTCTAACGCAGTTTGCAACTTCTTCCTGCAACCGTGATATGTCCTGAATTATTCATTTTTCACGTCTGCATCAGAAAATGCATGAGTACTTCATAGAAATACTCAGTAGGATGTAAAAACCCACGAGAGGTATAATAGATAGCATGCAGAAAGATTTTAGCAAAAGAGAATGGAATATTCAATAACATCAGAACTGAACACAAGGTTTACTTTACGTGAGTGAAAAGGTCAGTCAATAACAATCCTGACTCGCAAGTATAGCAAAATATTAGCAATCAATATGACTCCGAACAACCGCCAGTGTAAAGATAGAATTTACCGTAATCAAAACTCTAAACATCAAAAGTGTAGAGAGAAGATACTCAAATAATAATACCTCCAGGCATCCATTATGCAAGGAGATTTCAATTTTTGCTCGCTGAACTTACCACTCGCAAGTGGTTGATTACCAGAATCACCCTAGAGGTTCTCTCTTCGGAACCCGGTCATACATCTAGGATGCTGGCCCCATCAGTGCTTATGGACACAATAGATGGAGACTGTAGACCTTCTATAATATCATACAGTCTAAACGTACGTATATGCCTCCCTTCGGGCAAGAACAACTAGGTTCCAAAATAATTGAAGATCATATAGAATCTAGCAATGGCTCTCTGAGCATACTATGAATCCACCTTGGAGAGATCTTCGCAAGGTCTCTAGTGGAGAAACAATCAATATCAAACTGAGTAATTTCTCAAAAGACAGAGGTCGCAACTCTCTGGAATTCAAGGTATCTTTTGCCGATAATTGACTCACTCTAGGAGTACAAATGAAACATCAATATCTCTCATTAGGATACAATTCACCACAAGAGTACTAATGAGACTTTAATATCTCAAATTGTAATATCCAAAAAATTTCATTTATTAAAACGGGAAAATCTTATGCAAGGGAGATGGTTTTGGACGTCAATTAAGGAGAGAATTGGAGCAATTAATTCAACCAATAGCTTGGCTTGACAAGATGGGGGGATCGTGCTAAAATTGGTTTTCAATTAGGAGGTTACAACCCTATTTTAAGTAACAACCTGATTTGATTTAATCCCCTAACTAAATGGGATAGGTTACTTAAATTAGTATGGAGGGCCAATTAGGGTTTAATAAAGAGATTAACCAAGATTTATTAGCCAATGTTGGACGAGATGAGCAAGGCAATTTGGCGTCCATCGGAATTGGGAAACTGCCATAAGCAGTTATGGCATTCAAATAGGAGATCATGTGTCCTATTTAGTAGGAATCCTAACTGATTTAGGAGTTGGATTTGGGAAGCACGTCTTGGAAAGTGGAGGAGGTTAGGATCAGGGATCGGTGGTGGCCTTAGAAGAGAAGGAAATCAAGGGCTGAGATTAAAAGGGTTGGATTTAAACCAAAGCTATTTAACCACCACAAAGGAAGAGTGGCCAATTTTCTTTTGGACGTCTTGGGAGTTGTGCGAACCAGCAATAGTCTCCTCGTCCTTCTCTTCTCCTTGCAGCCAGCAGCTGTTCTTTCCCCTTGAGTGGTCATGGTGGTGGTGAACCGACGAAGCCAAAGAGTAGTGCAATTGGTGGTCGATAATCGCGTAGAGGTTTCGATTCGTCAAAGCAAGTAGGTGCTCTTTTTCCTACAACTTCAAGATACCAATTCTAATGTTTTATGATGGTTGTGCTATCTGTGCATTGATGTGGTTGTCGATATTAAATTGACTATTGGTCTTGATGTTGATTAATCGATGGGAACATCATCGGATATTTGCCAAAGGTTATGTTGAACTGACCCTTGTGAACCATTATCATGCATGGCTCTAATTAGACCATATAATATGCTCATTGGTTGAGTCGAGTTGATTTCACTTTGTTTAATATAGCACAGTTGATTGTCCGCTTAAAGTTGTCTTCTTTCCTTTTGTTTCAATGATTAAATCTTGTTGATGATCCCGTAGTATCACACCAGGTCTTGGCTGCCATAGTATGAAGAGTCTTGATTTCTAGTAACAAGTTTTCTGATGTATACATGCTGGTGTTCGTGAGATACTATTCTCCAAGTGGGCTTTGAGTCATCAAAAGTCACGTCTTGAAAAAGATGTCTCTTTTGAGTCGTACTAGCTAAAAAGGGTTAATTAAATTAAAATAGTTCGAGTTATGAATTGTATACCGGAAGATGATGACTCTGATGTAAAAAAAATTCTTATGGATAAGGGTCACTAGGACTCGAAGGTTACTGTACCCTAGTTGACTCATGCGTCAGTATTGAGTGTGTCCCGATTTAATTGTCCCATTTACATGTTTCAAGCTTAAAATGAACGGGTAAGTACAAACTGTTTGGGAATAGTGATTTAGGTAGTAGATTACTTAATTACAGATACAATTGGGGTCTGTAAAATAATTATGAAGGTGAGTTATGATGTTAGGAAGGTAATATTAAGCATTATGATATGTAATTATCAGTAGTTAATCAAATTGGATTAGGTGTATTACTCTCGGCTAGAACTGGTTCTACGCCAACGAGCTGTACTGAAAAATTAATAACTAATTGTAAAAAATTCAGAAAATTATGCCGTAAAATGGGTTAGAATCTAAAGACGTAGAGCTGTTTGTCATAAAAATATCAGATTACAATATGCTCTGTGCAGACAGTGGTGGGCCTGAGAAAGGATCTGTGGTGTAGATAACAGTATATTTTTGGGTTGTTTAAAATAATGTCTAGTAATTGATCCAATCCAGAGAGTGAGTCATGTCGGACCAAGTCATTCCTTTGTGGGGGCATTGTTCTACCAATGTACTATCTTTGGTGTCGAACTTGAAATCTTAGATTCTCAGTTAGGGTTTAGTTTTCTATACCCTACCATCATGTACCAACGTCATATAATCCTCATTATTGTAAGAATCAATGATGTCTTGATTGGAGCTATGCATGGTGAAGGTGTTTAATGAGTCATTTTTTATGAGCCTTAGCTTTGAGTCATCCTGTACTTGATCATTGGAAATTCTTTGGTTACTCTTTCGTGAGTCAACCAACTATTGGGATATGGTTAAAATCCAATATACTCCTCTGAGGGTCTATTTTCCGAAGATTATGGTCTGGGTCTCTAGATGAGAGAACCATTATTATTCTAGATTGATTCAGTTCTATGTAAACTGTTTCTCATCCCCTGGGGGTTCGCTAGTCATTTGGGGGCGAAGAGGTGCCAGCCGGCCCAGATGCTGCAGCACACGTTGCTTGCCATGGCTGCACGCTCGTACAGTCGTTGGCCCCACACGTTGCACGGCGCTGCCGCCCACGTTGCTTGCCATGGCTGCACGCGTGCATACGTTGGCCACACACGTTGCACAGCGCTGCCGCCCACGTTGCTTGCCTTGGCCGCATGAACGCTCTTAGGTTGGAATCATAGTATGCTGACAAGCCATTGCTAGATCGTTTGTGGTCTCAGATTATATAATGAACCTCTGTAGTTCAGCCTATGACAACAACGTGTGCGCTTTAGACTGTATAACATTATGGAAGGTTTGCAGTCTTAGACAATTGTGCCCGTAAGCACCGATGGGGCCAGCATCCCTAGACGCATGGCCGGGTTCCTCTGAAGAACCTCTAGGATGTTTTGGTATTTGATGTCCATAGGGGAAGTGGACTGATAGAGAGCTAAAATTGTTATCTCCGACACTCTGTATGTTTGGAGTCAGTATTCATTATTATTTTCCTCCCGATGCTCTGTACGTTTGGAATCTAAGTTAATGCTTATTTATTTCTTGACCATTGATGGTTCCTGATGATGTTTATGATTCAGGTAAGTAAACTCTGTATTTGCCCATCCTGACATTGATAATGTGTTTTTTATTCTCTATACCCTATTATCAGTATTCCTATTGTTATTATTCTGTTGTGGGGTTTTTCTTGGCTCTTACTGGGTATTTCTTTCGAAATACTCATGCATCTCTCGATGCAGGAATCAAAGTGGAAACGAACTATGAAGTTACTTGCTATGGAGCTCGATGGTGGAAAGTTGGTAGAAGATGATTTATTTCATGTTTTTAATTTCTTATTCGTGGAGAACTGATCAGCGTGTGTGCTGAGTTAAATTTTATGTTTGATGAATTGTTAAGTCTGAATTATTGTAATAACATAGTTAAATTCGAAGTTTTGTTATTTAAGATTTTTGTAAACTGATATTTGTTTAGCATTCTGGAATGGGGGATGAGGTGATCGAGTATTCGGTCGCGTCCTGGGTTTCAGCCTCATGATCTTTATTGAGTGGTGCTTCCGCGCTTTATTCGAGGTTTTGAAATTTGGGGCGTGACACAAATAGCAGATGACTCGCCACCGGAGTATTAATAGGTTTTCCAATAATTGTGACAACTTACATCATGCAAAGCCCTAGATAGGAACATCCCTGAAAGTACCTGGGTTTACAATTTACAAGTCTCAATTCAAGACATGAGAATAGGGTTTCGAAAGTTTGGTCTCCAACTGGAATCTCAAACTGACACCAAGTTACACTCAAAATCAAGGACAAATAGAACTATAGATCATATTGAATTATCCCATGATGTCGATCTTTTTAACTAACCAATCTTACTGTAATCATCCTTATCCAGTTGTATAGTGTATATGTAACACCCAAAAAATTAGTAAGTATTTTAAAGCTAAAATTTGACCCTCTTAATGATTGATTTGATTATGTTTTTCCTTATGGGATTAAATTTGGTGAAAAGATCTTTTCAACGTCATCAATTATGCACAATTTGGAGTTCGGAGTGAAAAGATATGAGAAATTGAATTTTGGGCGTGGCTGCGATCGATCGCCATAAGAAACGATCAATCGAAAAATTGAACCGATCGACCGTTTATCAAAACGATCGATCGTAGTTACTGTGATTATTGATTGTTTTGTTTCGGGTAAAGCGATCGATCAGCAATAATGGCGATCGATCGGCTGTAACGCGGTAGTGTAGAAAAACGCATGCGACGATCGATCGCTGTATCGCCGATCGATCGCCGGTTGCGGTTTAGTGATTTCTAGCATATTTTTGGGGCGGATTTGTTTGTGGGAAAGATACCAAATCCCAATTGGATTTAAATTGCATGTCTCTAGAGGGATCTTGAGGCCTTCTGATTGGTGGGAAGTGTCCATAATTTAGAAAATTAGTTAAGAAGGGATTCTCTCCTAACTCTATATAAACCCTAGAGAGTTGGCTTGTGCTATTGCAAAACCTAACCCTAGAACTTCCAGAGACCTTTCCCCTTCTCCTTCCCACGTTCACCCACCTCCTATAAGGCTTCTTCTTGTGGGAGTTTGCAAGAGCTTGTAGCGGGAGCTTTGGAGGAAGCGGAGGAGATGAGTAACGCGTAAAAAGGCAAAATCTTCGGTGAATTAAGTAGGATGGTTTTTTCCCCGTTTCCTCTATTCTCTTATATGATATTGATAAGTGTTTTGATTCAGTACCTTAGAGTATTGTGTGGATTCTTGTGATATAAATGAATTGTGTCATTATTTCTATGTGTGGTGCATCATAATCGTATGTGCATTCATGTTCTGTTTCTAGATAGGAATTTACACCTAAAGTCTGATGCTTTATTAGTTTTCCAGAGACCAGAAGTTCTGATATTGCTTGATGGACCATGATCCACGTTGAGTTTTGGTGTCTCAATGTGTGTCTTGCATTAATGGTCTTATTTGAGAGGTATTAATAGTTAAAACTATGTTATATGTAAAGGAACATGAGAAAGGTGTGTACTTTAGTAATTCCAGATCATCCTAGGGTCTGTAATTGGTCTAGGAGGGGAGTATATGGTCTGTTAATGATATATTATCATCTATAATATGTTATTAAGTGAGATAATCAAGTTTAATTAAGAGTCTTAATCTCGGCCAGAACTATTTTTGTGCTGACAGTTGGTAGGAAATAATTCATAACTAATTCAAATAAAATCAAAAAAATATAAATTCAGTGAGATTAGAAGCTAGACGCACGAAGTTATTATCGGTAGCAATTTCAGAGAGTAAGTTTTACTGTACAGAGCACAGTAACCGTCCGCAGAGGACTATTATGCAGGAGGCAGTGAGCTGAATCTGAGAGAAAATGCTAAGTATACAAATAACATCATGTAATATGATATGATAACAATTAATGTGTCAATACCAGTAATTGGACTATATACTTATGGAACATCATAGTAAGAATTGAGTTAGAAGTAATCTAATTAGGAGGGATAATCCTTTGATCAAGAGATTTATAACTATCTACCTTGAAGTGTTGATGTCGGTTTGATATTTCACTTGGAATTCAAATCATCTAAGATTCTTTGATTTTCTTAACTCTGATATTTGTATTATAAAATTCCAATGAGAATGAGGAATTCCTATCTAGGGCTAAGCATGAAAGGTATGTATTGATTGTATAGTACCCTTGGGTAAGTTGTTGTTATTTGAAGTATTTGGGTTGTCTTGTTATTCCTAGAGTGATTTGCTTGTCTTGAGAAGCTGGTTATTCTATGCTACTCTAATGAGCGAGTTATGTGTTGACAAAAGACCTTAACACTTCTATCCATACTCCGTGAGAGAGTCTATTATGGTAAGAGATACCTTATGATCATAGAGTGTTGCGACCTCTTTTCCTTTGAGATATTGCTCATATTGATTTCATGATTGTTTCTTTCACTTGAGATCTTGCGAGACTCTCCCCATGGTGAATTCATAGTATGCTCAATTAAACTATTACTAGATCATGCGAGGTCACTTATATTTATGGGGTTGCGATTCCATACTGCCCGAAGGGAGGCACTATACGTACGTTAGATTGTGGACATTATCTCCGCCCATCGTGTCCATAAGCACTGGTGGGGCCGACATCCTAGACGCATGGCAGGGTTCTAAAGAGAGGACCCCTAGGGTGGTTATGGTATATTATTTTTAGTCATTTGCGAGCGACCAGTTCAGTGAGCAGAAATTGTAACTCCTTTCACTTTAGATGTCTGGAGCCTTTGATATAATTGTCATTCTCTCCTTACCCTTATGTATGGTAGGAGCCTTATTGATGTTTTTCCTATACTTGCGAGTTGGAATTGTTGTTGGTTAACCTTGCAGGCGTATCGACCTCGATTCAGTTCAGATGTTGTATAACCTTTGTTATTCTTATTCTCTTCATACTACTTGTTTTAATTCAATGGGTTTTTACATCCTACTGAGTGTTTCTATGAAATACTCATGCATCCTCTGATGCAGGCGCGAAAGAAAATTGAGATCAAAAAGTCGCAGGATTAGGGAGGCAATTGCAGGAGCCGTGAAGAGTTTTAAAGACTATTTAGTTATTTGTTTTGCTTTTGATTGATGCTTATGACATTATTAGCAACTCTATGCCATAAACTTATAGTTTTATTCTACTTCAGATTTATTGAAGAATTATTAATGGATTATTATTAAATAAATTCATTTCATATTATTTATTGATGTCTGTTATTGTATTACACTGATTGCCGGCATAATCAGTTACACATCCTTTTGAGATGATTGTAATCGGTGGTGAAATCGACTGTTCAGTCGCGTGCCCGGGATTTCTACCTTGAAATGTATCCCATTGATTGGCTTCCACACTCCGATCGTGGTATGGGATTTCGGGGCGTGACAGTATAATAATGAAACGTTAATCTTATCATACAATATCATTTAGTATTAGTAAGTATTAGTGTCTTATACCATAATTATAGTAAACTATCTTACGCATAACAGCCCAATTCAGACTATCTTCATAGTCAGTACGGTTTGAATTAAACCCTTAAATGTTTACTGTAGTTATCCCTATGAGTCTAGTTTTAACATCACAGACAATTTATTTTTCTGATTTTTTTGTAATTAGTTATGATTATTTCATTAAAGATCGTCAGCGCAAAAACAGAACTGGCCGAGATCATTAATCTTAATCATACTTGATTATCACGTGTAACTATCCCTTTTTTTAGTTACTAGAGTCTTACTAGCCTTAAATACACCCTTTCTAGGTTCATTACAGAACCTTGGAGATTCATTTCATGTCTTAATGTGTCTTTTATCATACGAACTAGTTTGTATTGTTGCCTCTTTGATAATAGAGTCATTAACAATAGGATAACTATTCCTAGACACTTGAATCAAACAAATCAGAAGATTCACAGATCAACAAGGAACCCTTTAAATGTTCAATCGACCTAAGTGACATTACAAATTTGAGTGGTGTTCCCATCTAGGCACTAGCATGTAAGTCTAGAAGATGTATCAACATTATTATCAACCTATACAACTCATAATCATAGAATTCCCTTCAATCAAAGCAATTTAGTCAACAATAACAACTGATATGAAGCAAGATATCAATTATATAATATTCATAAGAATTAATTACATAATCAAATAAAATTTCGAAAGAAGATGTAGGAAAAACCATCCTACCGATATCGAATATTAGTGTTTCTTGCTTCCTCGCACAGGTCTATGCCTCATCTTCGTAATGCTGCCTTCAACTATCGAAACGGAAGAGGTTTGAATCAAAATAGAGGCTCGAAGTGTTGCTGGTTTGGAGTAGGGAAAGGAGAAGAAAAGAAACAAAAAGGGTGTCACAAGAGTTAGGTCATCCAAGCATGGGCCGGCCCTCCCCTTATGTGCTTTTATACAAAATCCTATTCCAAATTAGGATATCTTCTTCCTTAGATCACTTTCCTCCCATAATCTCCCCGAACTTCTAATCCCAACCGTTGATCAATCACACTCCCAAATTTGGCCAAGGACGTCCCTTTCTTATTGAGTCACAAATCAGTTTCGATTTGGAATCAAATATAGAACCAAATCTCTCAATTGATTCAATCACCCGATTAGGAAACTGCCTAACCCTATCTTGATTCACTTGGACGTCCCATACTAATTGCTTTCTTTTGATTAGCTGATGGAGATTTACATAATATTCTCCTCCAATTACAGATTTACCCTCTTAATTAATACTAACCAATTCGGGTAATTTCCTGATTTACCACACTCTTTCCTTAGTTACCACTAAGAGATCAAATCTAATCTTTTTACCAAGATTAATCTAACCATCTTGATTACCAACATGTGCCACATCACCCACGTGAGCAAGACATCCCTAGACATGTGCCCACGTAGTCCTGATGTCCAGTGACTCTGCGTCTTGGCACGTGACCCATGGTTGAACGTCTCTGATGTCCCGCATACATGTCATGCTACTCCGACTCGTGTAAACCACGAACCACATGTCTTAACCTACTCGTCACACACACATGCAACCCTTCATGAGCCACGTCCCCTCCCTGGTACCCAGTGTGTCTGGCGTCTGGTTCCTCCATTTGCTGATCGTCATACAATTAACTTTCTTATTTTAGACCAGTTTCCTAAAATAACAGTTTTAGTAAACATACCGATTTTTTTAATATTACATATGTTGTGTGGGCCTATTTCTTGATCGGGAGCTTTCTCCATAAGCGGATTCTTAGTGACTCGTCTACAGGAGCATTGGTGGGTCGAATGCATTTTGATGGAGTTGAGTCTCACGCATTCTCGCCTTCGATGCAGAAAGACAAGAGCACCTGTTGTGCACCCTAGGTGGATGCACAAAAGCCGGCGGCAGGAAATAGGGAAGGGGATGAGAATAGAGAAGAAGGGGATGAGAAACTAGGAATTCATTCATCAATACCCTAAACAAGACAAGTCGTCTCCTATATATAGGTGCAGAGCCTAAAGCTAATGGGGCTGATGGGCCATAATATGCAAATAAGTAAATAGCCTATTCCTACTGCAGCGGCCCACATGGTCTAATGGAAATAAGTAAATAGCAAGCAAATAGCCTAATACTAAGGAGTCGTATCATTCCACCATGCTCCGCTAGGGCCTTGTCCTCAAGGCGAAAATGTAGGAAAACGAGCCAAGAAATTGTCTTCCAATTCCAAGGTGGCATCGTCCAAAGAATGATCTTGCCACACAACGAGCACCTCAGTCACCAGACGTCCAAAACGATGAACCCGGCGGTGATCCAAGATAGACGCAGAAAGGGCAGGAGAATCCTTCGGTGAAGTGGGCAACCTGGGTGAACTGGGATGTCACGCCCCAAATTTCCAAGACCAGATTTCGCGGAAGCGCCAATCCAATGACGGTTATAGGGTGGGAAACCTGGGACTGACCGAATACTCGAGACTTCTATTGTCCCATTAAAATATCATGGGACTTGCAGGATCCATATGACTTAAACAATATTTACTTACAAAAATATAAAATAACTGAAAGGAAGTCTAATTAACTATTACAATATCTGAAATTGTCTTATCAACCACACAAATCAAAACGGCACGCAGGCCGAAGTTCAAACACCAAAATATAACAGAAACATAAAGAAACGAGTCTTCAAAGCTCCGACATCAGTCCACGTCGCTGGATGCTATCACTTCTGCTCCACCTTAATTCCTGCATCAGAGGATGCATGAGTATTCCATAGGAAATACCCAGTAGGATACAGAAAACCCTCACTGGAATAATAAGAGAAGACTCCAAATAGGTATAGTTTAACAGACTCGGTTCAATAAAGACTGAGTTTACTTACCTGAAACCAACTGCCATCCGAGACACATCAAGGTCAAGGGAAAATAACTCAAAGAGTCCAAACTTTCATTGAAGTAAGATAGAAAAATAAGCTTCGGACAACCAAAGTGTCAAAGTACAATTTCTGCTCTCAAATCTGTCAACAATACCAGAACATCCTAGAGGTTCTTCAGAGGAACCTGGCCATGCGTCTAGGGATGTTGGCCCCATCGGTGCTTATGGGCACAATGGGCGGAGATTGCAGACCTTCCGTAATGTCATACAATCTAAGCGCACGCGGTTGCCGTCATCGGCTGAACTACAGAGGTTCATCAAATCTGAGATCTCGCAAGATCTAGCAATGGCTCGTGAGCATACTATGATTCCGACTAAGAGCTTTCATAAATGCTACTTAGCGGAGAAACAGTTCTTGGAAATATTTGGCCTTATCAGCAAAAGGCTTAGAACAAGACTTTCTAAATTTCGACTCTTCATAGGAGTGAAAAGCAAGCATCTGACACAATCCGAATCGACTCACTAAGGAGTGTTGATATGAATAAGTCTGGAAACTCAAATGAGACTCGACTATAATGACTAACACCACAAGGTTTTCCAAAAGTTCATGTTTGCCATCTTTATAGTCGTACCTAACCCTAGAATTGATAATCCCCGACTCGGAATAATTTGGATGACGTGTCTCAGATAGACCACGTCAGAGACATCGAATAAAATTCAAGCTTTGAATACTCTTGAGTCATGAATGGACAAAAAGAAGAAGAAAAGGACTATTATTATGAGACACCATATTTAGCTCTAAGACCCTTAATTTTCTTTTAGGGTTACTGTTCTCAGTACTATATAAATCATACTTGATTAAGGTCTTAAATATCAACTTAACTCACGCCTCTTAAGTTTATTAAGATTTCAAGTCTTTTAAAACCAAAAACAGTGTTCTGCTCAAAACAGAACAGCCCATTTTAACTGGTCACCACGGACTGTACACATTGATTCTATCTATGAAATTTTTATCTTGAATAGCCTCAGATGTCTATTTTTCAGATTGATAAACAACTTAATTTTATGATTACTGTATAATTAGTTATCATTTTTTGAATGAGGTCTGTCTGCGCAGGATTACTCCTGGCCGAGACCAATTATCTTATGTCATACGTAATTTACTAATGTATAAACTTTAGTAACTCCTTATTAGTCTTTTCTGACATTAATTTAATATTACTTAAGATTTTTACAGAGCCCTATTGGTTCTGAAATCTCAGTTTTTAATTCAACCCGATTTCTTAGTCATTTCCACAACTCAATATGCAAGTGATACTAACATATAATTC
Organism: Houttuynia cordata; assembly: GCA_039654745.1. Taxonomy (NCBI): domain Eukaryota; kingdom Viridiplantae; phylum Streptophyta; class Magnoliopsida; order Piperales; family Saururaceae; genus Houttuynia; species Houttuynia cordata. The sequence goes on from CM077502.1 coordinate 32,773,256, forward strand.
TGGACAACTTTAGGACTCATGACTCACTGACATTAAGTCGAACCACAACTGAAATCTCAGAAAAACTCATAAAGAATGATCTCTTATTCGTCATAAGGTATACATTATTCGATTATCTATTTAATTGATGTTATACTAATAGCAATAGTTATAACAATACTCTTAAGATGCATGAAATATCGGACAAGGAAACGCACCAAAGTGCTCTGATATGACACAAAGATCCAATCTTTATTCAAGAAAGAACATGAATACACGAATAGTCATCAATGATAGAATGTGAGCACGATCTAGAAGTCCATAAACAAAACCAACTTTCGTTGGGCAGCACATGTAGAAGTGAATGAGATGAAACACAAACACTATCGAAATCAAGAAATCATGTGGGGATATCAATCAGGGTTCGGCATAGAGAAATCAAAGTATACGATTACACGATTTCAAAGCATCAACATTCATTTCATGCAATCAACAATATCAATGAAGAAAATAGTGGGAAAAGACATCCTACTTGGTTGAAGATACCGAATTCTTCCCGAGCACTCTTGACTCCAACAATGTCGTACCACCACCTCGCCTGTCGACCTTGCTTGGACCACCACGAACACCACCAGAGATGGGTCACAGCCGGTTGGGAAAAGAAAGAGGGAGAGGTAGTACTATGAAGTGCACAATAGCTGATTTGAATGGCTAATGCACTCAAGCAAAAAAACCGTCCCCCTAGAGCCCTATTTATAGACTTTTTAGATGATTCTCCACCTTTGATCTTCCCTCCAAATCAATGGCCTAAAATGCTCCATCCAAAGAAAAATCTAGAATTTCAACTTCCCAAGTGCCTCTTCGGTTTTCTATTTGGTAAACCCTTGAATTAATGGGGTCAATTACCTAGGATTGAATAACTCTCAACCAACCCACTTAATTACTTAAATAATATCTTATGATAATTCCCAAATCAAATTGATTTCTAAAAAGGGTAATCTATTAATTACAATTAATGAAATTTCAAACAAAAAGGGTCCCCACCACATGGCGCCCAAGGGTGTCCACGTCACCCATAAGGTGGTGCACCACTACAGGGTCCACTTGGCCCTCTAATGGTTCTCTCGCGTCTTAGACTACAGTTCTCCGATGTACGGTTAAGATGACTTACACGCGTGATGTGCAGTTCCACCGTGCACGAGTCCTACACCTAGTAGCACGTCCATTAGGCTCCGCCACATGTATACTCGCCCGCGTGACTAGCCCTAGCCCTGGCACTCATGTGGCCCTGGCGTCAGGTCTATTCAACCCCTGGCGTCAGACGGGTTACAGCGCCAGGCCTAGTCCTCGCGCTCGGTAAAACCTGCCCAATCTGGTTAAACAATCTCATAGATCAACAAACAATCAAGACGGATACAAAAACCTTCCTATTTTAGACCAGATTCCTAAAATAGCACATTTTGTAGACATACCGATTTTTCGGGCGTTACATCCTCCCCTCCTAAAAAGAACATTTCGTCCTCGAAATGCCGATAATCATTCTTCAAAGAGTTGAGGGTAAGATTTCTTCATCTCATCTTCTAATTCCCATGTCATTTCCTCGGAGTGCTGGTTTTGCCATAGAACCTTCACCAAAGAAATAGTCTTTTTTCGTAGCACCTGATCCTTCTTATCCAAAATCTTGATAGGTCTCATCGGAAAGGATAAATCTGCCTCTAGTTCCATTGTTGTATAGTCCAACACATGAGACCCATCTGGTACGTACTTCCTCAACATCGATACGTGAAATGTATGGTGAACATCTGCCAGCTGTGGGGGTAAGGCCAATTTGTAGGCAACCGGCCCGACCCGCTCCAAGATCTCAAACGGTCCAACAAACCTCGGACTCAACTTCCCTTTCTTACCAAATCTCATAACTCCCTTTGATGGAGAAACTTTCAAGAATACCTTGTCGCCTTCTTGAAACTCCAAATCTCGTCTTCGGTTATCTGCATAGCTCTTCTGTCTGCTCTGCGTAGTCTTTGTCGAATCTGCTTTACCTTTTCTGCACAATACTGTACCAATTCCAACTTCATCACTTGACTTTCTCCGACCTCTGTCCAGCACGTAGGTGATCTGCACGGTCTCCCATATAGAGCTTCAAACGGTGCCATTCCAATACTAGAGTGATAGCTGTTGTTGTAGGAAAATTCGATCAATGGTAGATGATCATCTCAATTGCCCTTCCAGTCGATAGCACACGCTCGGAGCATGTCTTCTAAGGTTTGAATGGTTCTTTCTGACTGCCCATCGCTCTGTGGATGAAAAGTTGTGCTAAAATTGAGTTTAGTCCCCAGTGCTTCCTGAATTCCTTTCCATGTTCTGGACGTAAATCTTGGATCTCGATCTGACACAATCGATATCGGCGTGCCATGTAATCTCACTATTTCTCTGATGTGCAACTCTGCTAAACTCTCTGGATTCTGCTTCCATCTGATTGGTAGAAAATGAGCCGTCTTAGACAATCGATCGACGATCACCCATATCGCATCCTTCTGCTTCTGAGTCTTTGGTAAGGCCACCACAAAGTCCATTGTAATGTGGTCCCACTTCCATTGTGGAATCTTCAAAGGTTGTAACAATCCCGCCGGTCTCTGGTGTTCCGCCTTTACTTGCTGACAAGTCAAACATTTGGACACGAACTTTCCAATGTCTCGCTTCATTCCGTTCCACCAGAAGTTCCTCTTTAAATCTTGAAATAACTTGGTACTTCCTGGATGAATCGCATATTGTGAGTTATGCGCCTCACGAAGAAGTTCTTGTCTCAAATCTGCATCCTTCGGCACGACCAATCTTCCTTGAAATAAGATACTCCCGTCAGCTCCTTTTGTGAAATTTGGCTTTTCCAGCAGCTTCTGCAACTGAGGGTTACTCTTCTGTGCTTCCAGCACCTTCTCATAGATCGTTGATCTCACCGAGATGCTTCCCAGGAATGAAGTTCTCTGAGTAGTTGGCCATTCCAGATTATACTTTCCCAAATCTTCCATCATACGCCATTCTTGCACCATCATATGCGCCATGGTTCCTGTCTTTCTACTTAGCGCATCTGCGACCACATTCGCCTTCCCTGGATGATAGTGAATGGAGAAGTCATAGTCCTTCAAATACTCCAACCATCGTCTCTGTCTCATATTCAAATCCTTCTGAGAGAAGATATACTTCAGACTCTTGTGATCCGTGAATACTTCAAAGGTTTCACCATAAAGATAGTGCCTCCAAATCTTCAAAGCAAACACGACCGCCGCCAGCTCCAAATCGTGAGTTGGATAATTCTGCTCATGGATCTTCAGTTGTCTTGACGCATACACCACTACATGACCGTTCTGCATCAATACGCAACCCAGACCGCATTTCGATCCATCGCTATAAATGACGAACCCTCCTGATCCTGATGGAAGTTTCAGAATCGGTGCAGAAGTCAGTCTCCTCTTCAGCTCCAGGAAACTCTTTTCACAATCAGCATTCCAGTTAAACTTCACTCCCTTCCTTGTTAACTTGGTCATTGGCAAGGCTAAGCTGGAGAATCCTTCGATAAATCTTCGGCAATATCCTGCCAATCCCAAAAAGCTTCTGATCTCGGTCATGCTCTTCGGTTGCTCCCAATGAAGAATCGCTTTTACTTTTGTCGGATCCACCGAGACTCCATCCTTTGATATAACATGACCCAAGAAGTTAACCTTATCCAACCAAAACTCGCACTTGCTCAACTTGGCATACAATTGATTCTCTCGCAGAATTTGCAACACTTGTGCCAAGTGTCTTCTGTGCTCCTCCTGACTTGTAGAGTAGACCAATATATCATCCACGAACACGATCACGAACTGATCCAATAATGCCTTAAAGATTTTGTTCATCAAATCCATAAATGCTGCAGGGGCATTTGTCAGACCAAACGGCATCACTAAGAATTCATAATGTCCGTATCTGGTTTTGAATGTTGTCTTAGAAATGTCTTCTTCCTTGATCCTTAATTGATGGTATCCGGACCTCAAATCGATTCTTGAGAAAACTTTTGCTGACTGCAGTTGATCAAGCAAGTCGTCGATCCTCGGTAACGGATACTTGTTCTTTATTGTCACTTGGTTCAGCATCCGGTAGTCAATACATAATCTCATAGATCCATCTTTCTTCTTCACGAACAAGACTGGTGCTCCCCATGGAGACACACTCGGACGAATCAAACGTTTATCCAGTAACTCCTAAAGTTGTTCCTTCAATTCCTTCAACTCAGCAGGTGCCATCCGATACGGTGCCTTCGATATTGGTGCTGTCCCCGGTATCAGGTCTATAGTGAAGTCAACATCCCGTCTTGGTGGCAAACCAGGCAACTCCTCCGGAAAGACATCGATAAATTCGTTTACTACCTCAATTTCTTCTATACTAGAGGTAATTTTCTCGACTGATAGAACAGTCGCTAAAAAGGCTTTACAACCTTTAGCTACTAGTTTCTGCACTTTCATTGCAGAAATTAGACGATTATCTTTTCTCACTCGAATACCCTGGAACAACAGTTCTTTCTTCCCAGGAATTCTAAAGTAAACTCTCTTCTTACTACAATCTACTGTAGCACCAAACTTGGCTAACCAATCCATACCGAGAATAACATCAAAATCAACCATATCAAGTAACACCAAATTAGCAGGCAACACCATACCATTAATCACAACAGAGGATCCTTCCAGATACTCAGTAACCACGACTGAGTCTCCGACAGAGGTAGAAATGGAGAGATCATACTCCAGTCTAGAAAGTTGCCATTCTAGATTCACAGCAAACACCAAAGATATAAAGGATCTCGACGATCCTGGATCAATCAAAACCCTAGCCAGTCTATCCAGAACAAGAAGAGTACCTTCGATCACATCATCCGAAGCGTGAGCCTCTTCTGCGGAGGTTAAAGCAAAAACTCTAGCTTGACCCTTCTTGCTGGTCTCCCCTCCTGGCTTCGAGTTGCGGTTGGGGCAATGAGGTGAGATGTGTCCGACTTCGTTGCAACTGTAGCATCTCCGAGTGTCTTTTGGACATGGCTTTCCTGCATGAGACTGCTGTCCACAAAATCTGCACTTTCCTCCGGCATCCGAACCATTACCACGCTGAAGTTGACGGTAAGGAACCATCACTTGACTCTGACCATTGCCACGATTCCCTTGTGGTTGGTGCTTTTGTCGCTTAGCCTGTTGATTGTTAAATCTGCCACCACTCCCAAATCGCTTGAAGCCAGAGCGCTGGGAGTTGTTTTCTGAACCTTTGCTTGATCCACTTTTACGCTCCTGAGTCCTTTTGTAATCATCCTCCAGTATTGATGCTAATTCCACAGCTTTGGCCACCGTGGTTGGCTGTGAAACCAATACCTTAGATCTTAAGCCATCGTGCAAGCCATCCACAAATCTTCTTGCCTTTACCAACTCATTTGGACAGGCGTCTGATGCAAAGCATTGAAGCTGCTCGAACTTCGTCTCATACTGTAGAACAGACATGGAACCTTGGACTAGTTCCAGAAACTCCTTCTCCTTTCTGCACTGAATATGCGGAGGAAAATACTTTTTGTTGAAGACTTCTTTAAATTCTGTCCATGAAATCTCTTGCCCTGCTTCAAAGTTATTACGCTCCGCCGATTCCCACCAAAACACAGCTTCGCCGACAAAGAGATACGTCACGAACACGACTTGTTCCTCTTCTGGAACCTTCATTCCTTTGAATAATCGTTCCACCTCGACTATCCAACGTTCCGCCTTCTCTGGGTTATCTTCTCCAGAAAAAGCTGGTCCCGCTCTTTTAAACCTCTCTAGTGTTGGTGCCTTCACCTTAGGCGTACTGCTGCTGCTTCCACCATTCCTTAGTTCCCTTGCCAATTCTCTTACTATATCCGTCAGATTTTGACTAGATGCCTCTTCCTGCGAGGAATTTGGCACAGTACCCGATCGCCTTCCTCGATTTCCAGTCGTCGCCATCACAGAAAATCTATAGCCAGGGAAAGAGGGAGAATTAGAACTTAACACCAGTATTTCATTTTAATTCGTCCTCCAATCCATGACTCCTAATCGCAAACAACACAGAGGATCACACAAGGCAAACAAAACACCAATATCAAAAAGAAAGATGTCTTTTATTAATTCCACTTAGAGATTACACCTAAGCCCTGGAAAAACAGGGTTACTCAAGATTCTACTCATTTTAAAGATTCCTATTCGAGTCCCTGAACACCACATCTCAGAGGTACTCGTCTAAAATCGCTAAGGACACGTGCATAGGTGCAAACACTAGAAAATCTCCATACCAATCTATCTCCCATTCGGTCATGTGAGGCCACCTATAACCTAGGGATTTAAACCTGATATAAAGTGTATAAAAAAGATCTGAATCGTCCCTCGCACAAACGTATACTGGATGATCTAAGACCGTCCGAAATTCCTGGTTAATCACGAACACGTGCTCCTCTTCGGGGTCCTCCTCCGGATCCTCTTCCGGATCTTCCTCGGGGTCCTCCTCCGGATCCTCTTCCGGATCTTCCTCGAAGTCCACCACATCTGGTTCTTCCTCTACATCAATCAAGTAAGGTTCTTCCTCCGTTCCGAGACCCATGATCTCCAACTTCCAGTTGTTCAGCCATTGACGAGCCGCCTCCTGTTGGTCCTTCTCGTAAGTCCGTCCGCTACGCGTTAACACCATAGCCTAAAGAAAAGGGTTTATTAGTCTCTAGGTACAGTTAGGCTTCAACTCTCATTCTAGGGTTTTAATTTCTCATTCAAAGTTATCCTAATCTTTGTACAGTAAACAATTATTTAACTCATTATTAAGCTCTGATACCAAGCTGTCACGCCCCAAATTTCCAAGACCCGATTTACGCGAAAGCGCCAATCCAATGACGGTTATAGGGTGGGAAACCTGGGACTGACCGAATACTCGAGACTTCTATTGTCCCATTAAAATATCATGGGACTTGCATGATCCTTATGACTTAAACAATATTTACTTACAAAAATATAGAATAACTGAAAGGAAGTCTAATTAACTATTACAATATCTGAAATTGTCTTCTCAACCACACAAATCAAAACGGCACGCAGGCCGAAGTTCAAACACCAAAATATAACAGACACATAAAGAAACGAGTCTTCAAAACTCTGACTGATAGTCCATGTCGCCGGATGCTATCACTTCTGCTCCACCATAATTCCTGCATTAGAGGATGCATGAGTATTCCATAGGAAATACCCAGTAGAATACAGAAAACCCTCACTGGAATAATAAGAGAAGACTCCAAATAGGTATAGTTTAACAGACTCGGTTCAATAAAGACTGAGTTTACTTACCTAAAACCAACTGCCATCCGAGACACATCAAGGTCAAGGGAAAATAACTCAAAGACTCCAAACTTTCATGGAGGTAAGATAGAAAAATAAGTTTCGGACAACCAAAGTGTCAGAGTACAATTTCTGCTCTCAAATCTGTCAACAATACCAGAACATCCTAGAGGTTCTTCAGAGGAACCTGGCCATGCGTCTAGGGATGTTGGCCCCATCGGTGCTTACGGGCACAATGGGCGGAGATTGCAGACCTTCCGTAATGTCATACAATCTAAGCGCACGCGGTTGCCGTCATCGACTGAACTACAGAGGTTCATCAAATCTGAGATCTCGCAAGATCTAGCAATGGCTCGTGAGCATACTATGATTCCGACTAAGAGCTTTCATAAATGCTACTTAGCGGAGAAACAGTTCTTGGAAATATTTGGCCTTATCAGCAAAAGGCTTAGAACAAGACTTTCTAAATTTCAACTCTTCATAGGAGTGAAAAGCAAGCATCGGACACAATCCGAATCGACTCACTAAGGAGTGTTGATATGAATAAGTCTGGAAACTCAAATAAGACTCGACTATAATGACTAACACCACAAGGTTTTCCAAAAGTTCATATCTGCCATCTTCATAGTCGTACTTAACCCTAGAATTGATAATCCCTGACTCGGAATAATTTGGATGACGTGTCTCAGATAGACCACGTCAGAGACATCGAATAAAATTCAAGCTTTGAATACTCTTGAGTCATGAATGGACAAAAAGAAGAACAAAAGGACTATTATTATGAGACACCACATTTAGCTCTAAGACCCTTAATTTTCTTTTAGGGTTACTGTTCTCAGTACTATATAAATCATACTTGATTAAGGTCTTAAATATCAACTTAACTCACGCCTCTTAAGTTTATTAAGATTTCAAGTCTTTTAAAACCAAAAACAGTGTTCTGCTCAAAACAGAACAGCCCATTTTAACTGGTCACCACGGACTGTACACATTGATTCTATCTATGAAATTTTTATCTTGAATAGCCTCAGATGTCTATTTTTCAGATTGATAAACAACTTAATTTTATAATACTGTATAATTAGTTATCATTTTTTGAATGAGGTCTGTCTGCGCAGGATTACTCCTGGCTGAGACCAATTATCTTATGTCATACGTAATTTACTAATGTATAAACTTTAGTAACTCCTTATTAGTCTTTTCTGACATTAATTTAATATTACTTAAGATTTTTACAGAGCCCTATTGGTTCTGAAATCTCAGTTTTTAATTCAACCCGATTTCTTAGTCATTTCCACAACTCAATATGCAAGTGATACTAACATATAATTCTGGACAACTTTAGGACTCATGACTCACTGACATTAAGTCGAACCACAACTGAAATCTCAGAAAAACTCATAAAGAATGATCTCTTATTCGTCATAAGGTATACATTATTCGATTATCTATTTAATTGATGTTATACTAATAGCAATAGTTATAACAATACTCTTAAGATGCATGAAATATCGGACAAGGAAACGCACCAAAGTGCTCTGATATGACACAAAGATTCAATCTTTATTCAAGAAAGAACATGAATACACGAATAGTCATCAATGATAGAATGTGAGCACGATCTAGAAGTCCATAAACAAAACCAACTTTCGTTGGGCAGCACATGTAGAAGTGAATGAGATGAAACACAAACACTATCGAAATCAAGAAATCATGTGGGGATATCAATCAGGGTTCGGCATAGAGAAATCAAAGTATACGATTACACGATTTCAAAGCATCAACATTCATTTCATGCAATCAACAATATCAATGAAGAAAATAGTGGGAAAAGACATCCTACTTGGTTAAAGATACCGAATTCTTCCCGAGCACTCTTGACTCCAACAATGTCGCCGGTCGACCTTCCTTGGACCACCACGAACACCACCAGAGATGGGTCACAGCCGGTTGGGAAAAGAAAGAGGGAGAGGTAGTGCTATGAAGTGCACATTAGCTGATTTGAATGGCTAATGCACTCAAGCAAAAAAACCGTCCCCCTAGAGCCCTATTTATAGACTTTTTAGATGATTCTCCACCTTTGATCTTCCTTCCAAATCAGTGGCATAAAATGCTCCATCCAAAGAAAAATCTAGAATTTCAACTTCCCAAGTGCCTCTTCGGTTTTCTATTTGGTAAACCCTTGAATTAATGGGGTCAATTACCTAGGATCGAATAACTCTCAACCAACCCACTTAATTACTTAAATAATATCTTATGATAATTCCCAAATCAAATTGATTTCTAAAAAGGGTAATCCATTAATTACAATTAATGAAATTTCAAACAAAAAGGGTCCCCACCACATGGCGCCCAAGGGTGTCCATGCCACCCATAAGGTGGCGCACCACTACAGGGTCCACGTGGCCCTCTAATGGTTCTCTCGTGTCTTAGACTACAGTTCTCCGATGTACGGTTAAGATGACTTACACGCGTGATGTGCAGTTCCACCGTGCACGAGTCCTACACCTGGTAGCACGTCCATTAGGCTCCGCCACATGTATACTCGCCTCCGTGACTAGCCCTAGCCCTTGCACTCATGTGGCCCTGGCGTCAGGTGTATTCAACCCCTGGCGTCAGGCGGGTTACAGCGCCAGGCCTAGTCCTCGCGCTCGGTAAAACCTGCCCAATCTGGTTAAACAATCTCATAGATCAACAAACAATCAAGACGGATACAAAAACCTTCCTATTTTAGACCAGATTCCTAAAATAGCAGTTTTCGAGACATACCGATTTTTCGGGCGTTACAGGGATACATGCAAAACTAGGTGAACCTGAGAAGTGGGCGAAAACTGCAGACGATAAGCAACCGGCCCGATACGCTCCAATATTGGATAAGGCCCATGGAACCGGTGTGCTAATTTGGTAGATGCAACAGCTGCCAAAGAGTGCTGTCGATGAGGCAAGAGATTAACATAAACCAAATACCCAACTGAAAACTACTGATCCATATGAGAATGATCATACACCTGCTTCATCCGATTCTGAGCAGCAGCGAGGTTAGTCTTGAGCTGGCGTAAGACCTCATCGCGAGTGCATAGTCCACCTCGCCCACCGAAGGACTGAAAGGTAAATAACGGTAGGTGGAGGGTGGCCATAAACCACTTCGAAGGGGGTGAATCGGGTAGAGGTGTGATCAGCAGTATTATATGACCATTCAACCATGGAAGAAGTTGAAGCCATCGGCGAGGCTCCTCCCCAACAAAACAACGCATGTACTATTTCAGGCAACGGTTGACAACCTCCGTTTTCCCATCACTTTGGGTATGATAGGTGGTACTCATGTGCAGTTTAGTATCCTGTAATGCAAAGAATTCCTGCCAGAACAGAGAAATAAAGATCTTATCCCTATTGGACACGATCGTCCGAGGCATGCCGTGCAGCTTGGCCATTTCACGTACATAAATTTCAACGACAGCCTTTGCCGTATAAGGGTGACCAAAGGCGCAGAAATGAGCATATTTAGAGAGACGATCCACGACCACAAGTATAACTGATTTACCTTGTACGATAGGAAGAGCCTCAATAAAATCCATAGAAACATCCTCCCATACGCAATCAGGAATAGGGAGGGGTTGTAGAAGGCCCATAGGAGTAGTAGTGGAGGCCTTCGCGTGCTGGCAAACATCACAAGCCGCCACATAAGAATGGACTTCCTTTCTGATTCCCCGCCAAAGAAAATTCTGACTCACACTCTTGTAGGTGCGGAAGGAACCTTCATGACCAACACTAGGGGTGTCATGAAAGAAGGAAATAATATTCCGCCATAGTATCGGGCTCGGGGGAACCCATAGGCGCTGCTTCCAGAAGATATAACTACCCTACAAAACAAAAGAGGGTAAGCATGTCGGATCAGCCTGGAGGCGTTGTAAGATGTCCATGGCCTCAGGGACATCCCGGTAAGCCTGTAGCAAATTAGTCATGGAGGGAAAGGTAGGGACAGAGAGGCTCAAAAGAGATTCATTTGCGTAGCTCCGAGATAGAGCGTCGGCCATGGTATTGTCGGACCCCCGTTTATAAACCAGATCATAATCGTAGCCCATAAGCTTCGTGACCCAATGCTGCTGGGCTGGAGTGGATATCGGCTGGCCATGAAAATACTTTAGGGGCTGGTGGTCCGTCCGAATAGTGAAGTGCCGGCCCAAGAGATATGGGCGCCATTTTGTCACGGCGTGCACAATAGCCAGCATTTCCCGTTCATAGGCTGACAAACGAAGAGAGCGCCCCGATAAGGCTTTACTAAAGAAGGCAATGGGCTGGTCAAACTGCAGAATGACAACGCCAATCCACTATCAGAAGCATCAGTTTCCACCACAAATTGCTTAGAAAAATCCGGCAAGGCCAAAACAGGTGCGGATGTCATAGCCTACTTTAGATAGTCGAAGGCCCTCCGAGTGTCAGGACTCCAAACGAAGGCACCGGTATTCAATAAGGCAGTAAGAGGGGCGGCCAGAGTACCATAATGGGCGATAAAGCACCTGTAGTAGCCCGTCAGCCAGAGAAAACCTCGTAAGGTCTTCGGTGAAGTGGGAGGGGGCCAGTCGAGCATTGCAACCACTTTGGGCGGGTCTATAGATACTCCATATTCCGCAATAATATGGCCAAGTAATCAATCTGAGGTTGGCCAAAAGAACATTTAGACCTTTTTAGCAAAAGAGAGTGCTCAGCTAAGATATCAAAGATGGTCCGCATATGGCCAATGTGATCCTCCCAAGAAGTGCTATAGACTAATATGTCATCGAAGAAGACCAAAATGAACTTGAGCAAGAAAGGCCAGAAAATATCATTCATGAGACTTTGGAAGGTGGTTGGCGCATTAGTCAACCCAAAGGGCATCAAGAGAAACTCGTAATGACCGTCATGTGTACGATAAGCAGTCTTATGAATATCTGCTGGATGCATCTGTATCTGATGATAGCCAGATCGTAAATCAAGTTTAGAGAAATATGTCGCACCTGATAACTCGTTGAGAAGCTCTTCAATAACAGGAATAGGATACTTGTCCTTTAATGTAATAGAGTTTAAGGCACGATAGTCAACACAGAACTGCCATGTTCCATCCTTCTTTTGGAGAAGAGTACAAGCTAGAGCTGGGACGAATAATACCAGTCGCCAACATGTCAAGCCACCAAACGTTCAATTTCAGCCTTTTGCACATAGGGTAACGGTAAGGCCGCACATTAGCGGGGCTCGACCCAGGAAGTATGGGAATCTGATGGTCGTGCCCACGAGTAGGAGGAAGTTCGGATGGCTCACCAAAGAAGGACCTATACTCAGCCAAAAGAGCTATCAAGTCGGCCTGAAGGTCTAGCTGGGACGAGTCAGATATAGTCATAAGTTGTAGCAAAAGCCCATGAGTCGAGTGCCGAAAGAGAGACCCAACAGCCTGGGCCGATTGGAGAGTTCCTGGAATGGACCCTTGTAAACGAACCTGCTGATCAGCCACCCCAAATGACATGACCAAATCTTTGAAATTCCATACCACGTCCCCAAGCTCTTGGAGCCATTGGACCCCCAGCACAATATCCACCCCTTTTGTGGGTAGAAGATGGAGATCCACCAAGAAGTCATACTCTTGAATATGCAAGGGAACGCGGGGGCACAGGCCCTTACTTGCATGTGGGTGCTATCACCAATAAGAACATCAAAAGCACATGCATGAGCAATGTGACATCCCATACGCTGCGCCACCCTATCATTAACAAAATTGTGGGTACTCCCACTATCAATCAAAATAGCAACTGGCTGGCGCTTTAACTGACCAGGATTCCTCCAAGATGAAAGCGGTAGGAGGCATGCGACAACGATGTCCAGGAACATACTGCTCATCACAGTTGAAGCAGAGGCCCTTGGCCCTTTTCTCATCCATCTGTGCATGGGATAACCGGCGAATAGGTGAAGGCAAGGCGGCTCCTACTGGTGGGCCGGGCCGAGAGCTGGCAACGGCCCCATTAGGAGGAATTGGCCTAGAGGCCGGTAGCCCAAGAGGAGGCCGAAAGGGGGTCCGGACCACACACCTCTGCCGGTTCAACCTCTCTTCCGCGACGCGAGCATGCCCAATAATATCCCTCATAGATTTAGGCCGAAACTGGCGGATTTCATCGGCAATGTCAACCTGCAACCCATGCATGAAGGCACCTACTATTGCCGCCCGATCCAAATTAGGCAGCCGATTAGCAATGCGTATAAACTCTTGATGATAGGCGCGCACCGTGAAGGTTTGACGGAGGGAAGTCAACAATTCATTAAAATCAGCATAATCATTCGGCCCGAATTGCACACATAGTTTAGTCACAAAATCAGCCCATGTAGGATTAACCGAATCCCGCTCAAAATATTGAAACCAGACTAATGCATCGCCCGTCAAATGGAAGGCGGCGATTCATAGTTTATCCAATTCTGAGTGTGTGCCATGATACTCAAAAAATTTATTAGCTTGATATATCCAATCAATAGGGCTATCCTCTCCACTGTACTTAGGAAATTGAAGTCGAGCCAATCGGGGTTCAGCTGAGGCCCGTCTGGATGCATCATGAAACGGGACCTGAGACATACCTGGCATGAAATTTGAGAAGCCAGGATAAGCCGTCCTTCCAAGGAATGACCCATAAGGTAGCACATCTCCCCGTGGCTGATGGTGAGGTATGGCAGTCGGATGAGGAAAGGCACGCAGATGAGTGTCAGCGACCCCTGGCGGCAAGATATTAGTCGGATCAAAGGAGCTCATCATCGCGGAGGACTGAAAGGCACGACCTTGATGCGTAGGAGAACCCTACGCTGTAGCAGAGGCCTGGCCCTGCAGAGAGATCTTGTGCAGAGGAGTAAACAGGTGTCCCTGGGACGCTGGAGTCTGCAGAGGAATTCCTTGGCCAGTCGCAAATGCCGTACTCTAGTGCTGATCCATGTCAGAGGCCGGCGACGGTGGAGAAGCTGACAGGTGCTCAAGCATGGTCTGTTGCAGGGTCTGTTGACTGAGCATAGTCTGCTGCATTGCCTGTTGACTGATACGCATGGATCGCATCTCTGTCGTAAAGTCTGTGAAGAGTTAACAGAGCAGGATCCATGGTGGCGGAGGGGGCGGCCTGGGCCTGAGCCGTCGGTGCCTCCTCATCTGATTGGGTCGAGGGACCCTCCAGGTTATCCAAAGCCTTCTTCCGAGCCATGAGGATGGAAGAAAGTGATCGAATACTCTGATACCAGTGTTGTGCACCCTAGGTGGATTCACAAAAGCCGGCGGCAGGAAATAGGGAAGGGGATAAGAATAGAGAATAAGGGGATGAGAAACTAGGAATTCATTCATCAATACCCTAAACAAGACAAGTCGTCTCCTACATATAGGTGCAGAGCCTAAAGCTAATGGGCCTGATGGACCATAATATGCAAATAAGTAAATAGCCTATTCTTACTGCAGCGGCCAACATGGCCTAATGGAAATAAGCAAATAGCAAGCAAATAGCATAATACTAAGGAGTCTAACAACACCTTGAGGACGAGGTGATGCAGAAGCATTGGTGGCATGTTATGGATTTAATTATGTTTCCTTAGTTTTATTAGGAGTATGATTTCTTATCTAATTATGTTTCTTAGTTAAGAATTACTACTTGTATTAGGATTAGGTTATTTTCAGTCTTTAAATATGTGAGGCCTATGGTTAAAACGGGATTACCCAAGAAATCAATGAAGTTTATTTACTAATTTAATGTTAGCCTTCCTTAGCCCTAATCCTACTCTTTCTTCCTTTCCTCCTATAATGTATTCTCATGTAGACCACTATCTACATCAATCCTCTCCACATACATCTCCAACACTCCTGATTTCCTTTCTGTCTTCTGAATGTTGAAGATACATTTCAGATCTTCATCATCACCCAGGACATATGATATGCATGGAGATGTTGACAGAACTAGATATTTAAGGAATAGGTTTCCCATTTCAGACTTGATTCCTAATCTTTCTTGAACTTGATTCAATAGATCTCCAAACTTCACCTGTCGGTCAAATCTCATTAACTTCATTTTCCCACCTAAGTACTCATTACCACTTCCAAATATTCCGTCGCAGCATAGATAAACAATGCATTCTTCTATTATAGGTGTCGGTGGGGAGATGGATGTGTCAAGGGGTGCGACTGAGGGCAGGGGACGGATGTGTATAAGGGCCTGGATGGAATGTTGATCGGGCGGCTGAGGGCGGGGGACGGAGGTGTAGAGGAGTGCGACTAAGGGAAGGTTGAATGTCGTGGCTGAGGGAAAGGGAAGGAAGCGTGAACAGAGGAGACGAAGGAAGTGTTCAGGCTGAAACTAGGTAATATGGAAAGTTATAGATTTTAGGGTTAAGGTTGAGGAGGGCAAAATGGGAAGAATAGGTTCCGAAATCAGGTCTTATGGGATGAGCCTGAAAAAAAAAAGTAATATGGCAATCTGGGCTCATTGGCCAGGTAATATGGAAAAACCTCAAAAATGGGAAAGAGGGCAGCCCTGTCTAATGCCACACTTCGACTTGAAAAAACCACAATTTGATCGATTTATAAGAACACTAAATTATGGAGTGCTGATACAGACCCAGCCACGCCAAGTATCATCAAAACCCAACTCCTTCAAGACATGCATAACAAAATCTCATCTCAATCTAATCGTAAGCCTTGCGGAGATCAACTTTCAAACAAAAAATTTTTGAACCACACTTCTGGTGATAATTTCTAACCATTTCAGGTGCCAATAAAATATTTTCCCCATTCAATCTAACTTTCGCAAAAGCTGCTTGGTTATGGGACACCAAAGATGGAAGGACAATAGAAAGCCTATTTGCCATGATCTTAGAAATGGTTTTATATTTAAAATCACATAAAGCAATCGGACGGAACTCGTCAAAACATTTCGCATTCAAAGACTTGGGCACAAGAGTCAGAAAAGTGGAATTCAGCTTCTTAAGCATACACTTGTTAGAAAAGAAATCCATAATACCTGATATAACATCTTGTCCCCCAATGTCCCAAAAATGAACAAAGAATTCCTTGGTGAAACCGTCAGGTCTCGGCCCCTTATTAGTTGGGGAATTCATGATAACAGATTAAATCTCATCTTCATCCACAGGTCTAGTCAAAGTGCATGCAATGTCTCCAATTAACTTATTCCTAAAAGGAATAGAAAATAAATATGCTTGTGGAGAAGGGGAAAGTATACCTAAAAAATAAGTTTCAGCTTCCTTCCCAATATCATCAGGATTTTCAAGAATCAAACAGCATCTGCTATCTGATGTATATAGTTTCTTGCACAATGTGAGCAACTACGTAGCATGAAAAAATTTAGTACACTTATCTCCATCTGTCATCTACTTTACTCTAGACTTTTGATAATAGAAACTAGATTCAACCTGTTCTTGAAATAGAAAGTTTGCCCGAGCTGCTTTTTCTTCTTGAAGTAGAATAATACTCTCATTGGATCAGCTGTCAATCTGGATTGAGCCCCAGTCAGGCGCAAAATTGAATTTTTGAGGCGTTGAGTAACTGAACTAAAATGACATTTGTTCCAAATTTTTGCTTCACTTTCTGCAATTTCTTATATAAAATAAAGAGAGACCGACCCTGAAATGGAGTGTCCAGGCATTAGAAACAACCTGAATCAGAGTGTCATCCTTCAACCACCTGTGAAAGAATTAGGTAAATAGCTCTGAAGAAGGAATATCCACTAATTCTCCCCTAAAGCTGAAGTCATTAAACTGGTCCAATTGACTCACATGAACAAGATTTCCACTAAATTTCTTTCCATCAGATCTTATGGAATTAAAGTCTCACATTAATATCCAAGGTTTGGATATACCATTCTTAATGGAAGTAAGATCATTCCACAACAAATTCCTTTCTTCCAAAGAATTAGATCCATAAATAAGGGTAAAATAAAACTTAAACCCATCAGATAGAGTGCGCGCCATACAATGAATAAACTGAGAAGATTGAGATAAGCTCGTTAATTGAAAAATTCTTGGATTCTAGAAGAATAATAGACGGCCTAAAGGAGCTGGGTCTAAATTATGTAGCACCAACATTAGATAAGGGAGGCTCATGGAGGTGGGCCTCCATATTTGAATTAAGGTGGGTGCCAAACATAATCCCCTGGTAGGAGATCTATTCCCATCCATATCTGATGAGGATTACACAAAATCTGGACTTTGAGTTATATGAGTCTGAGTAATTACCTGCCAGGTAATATTATCCAAATCATATGCAGTGCCATCTACATGCATGTTGCACTTGAACGAATGGCTCAGATTGTGCCATTGAATTAAGGTGGGTCCCAATTTGATTTGTCACCACCAGAGCAAGCTCCTCGCTGGATTCAGGGTGGCACCAGCAGTGTAGGACGCCAACATCTGAGAATTGTCGAGGACTGTTTAATTCCCTTCATTATGGAAGACAATCCTTCGTTGTTCTTCGTGGAATGGACAATTATCTACCTGGTGATCAGAAGTCTTGCATTTAGTACAACAAACATGCTTCCATTCATATTCAACCTTTTGAGGAAAAGTTGAACCATCATCACATAAAATAGGAACAATATCCTTAAATTTGCAATCGGCACAACGCATCGAAGTGGTTTCCCCAAATTGCGACCAATTCTTCCAAGATTTTGAAGAACAAAATACCGAGGAGGGAGCTCTCGCAATCGTATCCATATAATAATAGATTTAATAATTTGGCACAAAGGCTTCATGCTTGGAATCCATTGGCGTAGAATCATGGGGCGACCTCCAACATGCCACATATTCAAAAGCCCGGAACACTCATCTTCATATGAGAAGTTGAAAAGAAAAAAACCATTTGCCGGAGACTTCATCTCAAATGGAGCCAATGTTTTGCAGAGTCTCTCAAGAGAATTCTTAAGCCAAACAAAATGAAGGCTCTAGCTCAGGACGTATTAAACGAGGGAGTTCTTCCATCGGAAGGCTGCTTCATCCAATTCAGGTTGAGGGACATGGACGGATGGTGCATCAAGAAGTTCAGGAAAATGAGGAAGGGCAGTAGATGGAGAGGATGGGGAGAAAAAATTTGCCCAGTTTAGGCCAGAGGGCGAGGCTGCCATGGCCATAGCGGTGGTGGAGAGACCGGAGTAGTCCTATAGTCACCAGTCGCCCTCATAGCCTTTGTTTAGCCGACATCATCATCCCAACTTAAAAAGATACCTCAGCCATTCTAATATTTAAAAGAATAAAGAAGAAGGAGATAATGAATCATTCTATATTAAGGCTCTGTTTGGTTAGCACTTCTGGGAGTAGGAAATCTTAATTCTTTAGATGAATCTAGGTTTAAGAAAAGTGGTGTTTAGTTGGCCAAAATCAACTTCATTGGATGAATTTAGGTCATAGTGGCAAAAATTGTAATTTTCAAAACAAGACAAAGGCATTTGATAACAAAAAACCTCATCATTAGCTTTTTTTTAAAAAAAATGCCTCTGTCATTTTTTGAATTTTATGCTAAATGCCATTGAAAGAAGTTCTTATGACTTCTTTTGGGAAATTCCCCAAGGGAGGGCCTAAGTTGGAAAATTAAGTGATGCCAAAAAACAAAGAGGAAACCAAAGAGATGGTGATTCACTACACCAAATTCGCACTCTAAAACCTTAAAATGTATTTTTAACTCCACTTTGCTCTACCCAATCAGAACCCAGTCTACATAGAAATATCATTTAACTCCCTCCGTGTAACTTTGACATCTAGATTAGGTAACGACTGTATTAACTTTAGTTTGTTCTACTAAAGGTTTCAAGTTCAAACTTGGGACAGTTGGGGTGATTTATAGGGTAAATTACCATTACACCCTTTTTGTTGAGGCTAATGACCAACAAAGCCTTTAACCATTAGTGGAATCGCCCTCAGCCCTTGTTGCGGCCAGAAAAAGGCAAGAATGATCAGGTGGATCAAAATTTTTTATTTTCCGTGAATTTAATGTTTGAGGTCCCTCTTGTTCTTCTCCATTGTCTCTAATTAGGATCTACCATGTATCCTCTTTTCTGCTTCCATGAACGTCTATTTTATACTCTTTCTCCATCCGGATAAAATAGCTAGATACCTACATTGTAGAAATCCTATTTTTTAAGCTACAATGGAGCCGACAAGTGGGAAAACCTAAAACATCTAGTTACCCCAATTTATGCATACCACTTGCGGCATGGGATCTCTAACCTCTTCAATTCAAAATGAACCTGACGGTTATAGTTGTAATTCAAATTGAGACCATTGGCCATCACTTCAAGAGCATTCCCCGCTTACCTCAAGTCAAGTGATTGCCGCTAGACTCAACTAGAATTACATAACCTTTACTCTTAGACTCTTTTTAAAGCAACTATAGCTATTTTTTTGGGGGAACAAAGATATTTTATAAAATGTAGAAATTTTACCTCCCTCTGTCCTGATTTAGATGACCCACCTGGAAAATAGGACAATCAAATTTTAGATGCTTCATACGTTCAATTTAGGTGGATTTTGAACCTCTTCTCCCATTACTTGAGGTTTCCACCATCCAATAAAAATCAATCTATAATTCATTTTTGGGAAAACAAATGTTATTATTAAGTTCGGAGTTAGGACGGAGGGAGTATATAATATATACAAATTCTAATGTGCGAAACATGTATTCCCTCTATCTGCCATTGGGTGCCACTACTCGAGCTCTCTTGGCGCCAGGGAAAAGAGAAGAAAGAAGAGAGTAAGGGTGGTGTGATTTGTCCATCTCATTAGCAATCATATAATTTAATTTGATGAATAATATTTTAATGAAATGACTCCATGCCACAGACCCACTATGTAACCTAACTGCGCCTGGGCCTCTACTAATTTAATAAAAAAATAGCCAAAATTTTGTGTGTTACACCATCAGTGCAGAAGTACTAGTGGTATTTTTTGGAAAACCAAATGTTATTTGAAATCTGGACGGAGGGAGTATAGGGTATAAATATTACTCCCTCTGGTCATTTTTAATTGAGACAATCACATAATTAGTCAAGTTTATAGAGATGTGGGGTGCACAGTAAAAACTTAACTTTCCTCGAGCGAACGAATGTCTTTCATTGTAGAGGCCTCTTGACCTTGACTCGATCTATGGTTGTTGTCAAGCAGCCATCATCGCCATCTCTCGAGAATAATTAAGAAATGGTATCATCTAATTTTGGTAAGTGTATTTAACAATGATCTCAATTAAAAGTGATCGGAGGGAGTAGCGTGCAAGACTTGTACTCCCTTTGTCCGCCGTAAAGTGTCCACTCTCCTAGAAAAGTTCATTCCATATATATATATATATAAATTTGCTCTTACTTTTAACCAATGAGAAAGTGTCTTACAGTCTTCTCGTGTAAGTAAGCTTGCTTTTAACTGTTGAGTATGTGGCATTGGAGTTGGTCTGGCCTGTCATTTAACCCCCATCGGTGAAGTTAACGTCACCCTGTCTCGGCAATACACAAACTTCTAACATGCTTAGTCACCCTGACTGTCTCAGTAATACACAAACTTCTAACATGCTTTTCATAACATCAGATTACCAACACTATGATGTAGAAATATCATTTTCCTTTTCATACTCCCTTAGAATTTACAGTTTTTTTCATAAAATGGACAATTATAATGGCACTCTTTCGACAGTTTTTAGGTCCGTAACCCCTAATGGGCCTGTGTGGAGGTAAAACGAATTGTTTGGGCTTTTTTCATACTCGTCTCTGACTTGTGATCCCTGTGTGATGAAATGGGTCAGGTCCAGAGCGACGATGCTGCCGCCGGTTCGGCGACCCCTCAACCTGCCGCCGACAGAGCCAGCCCGCTTTCTTCCATTGACGATCTCCTTGCAGGTCTCCATCTTTCTTCATACGGATTATGTTGTTTCGTCATCTTCTTTGGTTTTAAGCTTTGATTACCAATTGGGCTTGTAGTTTGTTGTTTAGTTATCTTATAGTATGTTGTTTAGAATATTTTCTTCGTCTTTTGTAGTTGATGGGCATGATCACCAGTTGGGCTGTTTTTTTTTTTTAAAGAAAAAACTATTTCTTGTGCTTTGAATGAAATCCACCTCGTAAATTTTGTCAATTTTGTCAAAACTATAAATTATATATCCTATATACTCTGCCATGACCCCTGTAGTTGTGTTATCCTACCATTACTTGTTTGGGGCAAGTCTACACTGTGCGGATAACTCCGCAAGGTCTGCTGGTGCCATATATATGAGTGAACTGGTAATACTTCCAAATTTGGCCAAGGAAGTGAACTGCGTATAACTAGTTGTGCCAAGGTAGTTCTCGTCTTGGTGCATTTGGAATTTTTATGGATTGCATTTTGGAAAGCTGGTTGTGTTGGTTTTGTTGTATTGTGACTAGAGAAAATTATGACTGTTTGACGTATGGCTAGGTGTGCCATTTATTCTCATTGAACTGCTTAATCTTGGCTTAATTCCATTGGATAAATTTATGAAGTTGAAGTTCTTTGAGTTCTATAAGGGGCTGTTTGGGGCGTGAAAAATCAGCTCCATCCAGCTGGTTAAGGATTTTTGGGATAATCCACTAACCAGCTGAAACACCTTCTCTTCTTGCTCACCTGTGGCTAAGAAATAACAAAACAGAAAGTCCGATGCAATAGTGGTCTACTCAGACATCTCAAGTGATCTTTCATTTTATTTTATGGTTTGTAATCTCGGTTCTCTGTCTTGTCTCGTTCGCCTGGAGAAAAGATATATCGAAAAGAACATGTAATGTTATCTTGCCATCTCGGTTATCTTAAAGGAAGGTTTTTCACATATAATTTTGACAACTTAAGTACCTATCTACGTATACAAACACTAATTACTCTCAAACAAGTACGGTTATATGAAAATAGAGATAGTCATACATTAAGTAGAAGGTTTGAGAAAATACCCATAATAAACATTGAAGCAGACAAAATATGTCCATAGTAACTAGAGTAACATGGGGGCTCTCCATCTTCTTGAGCATCATATGAGTGAGCATAAATGGAGTCTAGTTTATTTTTTCCTTTTTTTGACTGATAAAAATGAGAAATTGCCGAGATCGTTTTATACCTTGCTAATATAATCGAGACTGAGATAATCATGATCTATTCTATCACCTTTTGGAGTCATTCGTATGTTGTCCATGATCTATCAGCCTACTTTGCCAATGATTCAATCCCTATTGGTTATAGTTCTTTGAAATCATGCCTGTGCTACAAGATTTCTTATTTTGCTACTTTCTGACCAAATTGTACCTTTTCTTTCAAAAGTCATTTAATAGAGTTTTCATGTTTTTCTAAATAGTTTGAATGCTTTTCATAAAAAAAAAGTATGGACGTTATTAGGCATCGTATCTACTCTACTCAACAGTCATCTTTTCTTTTTCACATTTTTAAGAACTTTCTTGGTACATTGTTATTATGTTAGATCTTAACGTAGAAGATGGGATGTAATATGATATTTCCTTATGTGCAGTCTAATTAGTTAGTCATATATCTGATTTTTGAAAATGCATATTCAGAATTCTAGCTAAACCCTGGTAGCACATTGTTTAAAAAATACTGTTTTTTGTTTTTTTGTTAATTTCTAACTGCAGTTGTGATAAGATAATCCACATATTTAAGATAATTGTGCCATCCTCCCATGTAAAAGCAATCTGGTTTTCATTGTTACCAGCTTTATGATGGAAGATGGCTATATTCATATTTCATATGCAACCATCATGTCATGAAGCCAATCCACATATTTGGAAAGGTGTATGATGAATATGATGATGATGAATCTTCTTATCATCGTCCCCTCTTCAGAGGGTTGCATCAGGAAGGGCATCCGGCGTAAAAACTTGCCACTATGTTTCTTTGTATGGATTTTGTACCATTTTGATTCAGATAACAGTCAAACGCGGTATATAATCCATGCCGCCGACCCCATATAGCTGGGATAAGACGTATGATGATGACGATGATGAGTTGTCATAAGATAAGAGAATATTGTACTGTTACTACAGTCTGACTTTCAGTTCTAAGTCCAAGGTTTATATAGCACTGGCTCTAGTTTATTTTGCAATACTTCTTGGTTCTGTGCTAGTAACTATTATGCAGAATTTATTGCAATAGTTGTTGATGGTGATCTAGTAACTGTTGGGTTGGTTCGGTTAAGGTTCAAAGTGGAAATCAAAGTTCGATTATAGTTTTAGTTAGAATGCTCAGTAAAGGTGTAGGGCCCGGACAGTTTGTTTTCTTCTTTCGTACTTTGATAAGCTTCTTTGGTACATTTATGATTATGACAAGAAGTAATAACTAGAGATGCCAATGTATCCATGCTAATTTCTCAAGAGAAATATTATCCTCATGAAAATAACATCAAATATTATAAATCACTATTTCATAGTGGCAACATCAACATTAACCTTAGCAAAGTTGCAACGTCAATTCAATTGTTATATAGACCTAGGCAGAGCTTTAATATCGAAAAGTTCACTTCAAAATAATCCACAAACATTCATCAAAATAAGAGCTACTAAAAATTGCATAAATCCAACTCAGTTACTTATATCTTATCATTCACTTGAACCTGAAAAGAAAAAAGAACAATGATTCTTCTAGTTGCATCACAAACATAACAAGCTATAAGAGATCAATGTAATTGCTTCGAACTTGAAACCTATAGTAACATATACTCGTGAAACCATACTTGTTTGCCATAACATAGTCCGACAATTGTAATATGAAATCAAATAAAAAGGAGAACCATGGAATGAAGGCTCAACTAATTGCCACAAAGCATCACTTTTCATGCTTAATATGGACAACAATACATATTATTTGCCTTGCAATCCATCCCAATTCCCAATCATGTAGAATAGCTTAATTTCATAAACATACCTGCTCAGGGAAGTTGAATTAAATTCCAAAATACTGCTACAGATGGTGCACTTAAATTAGAAATAATAAAAGGAAATATAGACCTAGTTTGTATCTTACATGAGAAACCAAATGTAGATGGCACATTCGTACTCTATTGAAATGCTTTATGGCAGAGCTATCAACTCCAATATAAAGATTTTTCTTAATTTATTTAGGACTCTTATTAGGAAATTTCTGTTTTAAAGGATTAGAATTTTATTTTAGTTAGGATTTCAGATTTGATTTGATTATCCTTTTCTTGGTAGTATCCTGATTGGTTGGTTCCAAGAAGGATTCTTATTGAAAAGCCTATAAAAGGCTAAGTGATTAATAAAAGATTAGCTGATGTTTTGAGAAAAAACCCTACGTGATTTCACTTTCACCGGGAGAATGCGGAGCTATCAATCTGAATAGAAAGATTTTTCATAATTTATTTAGGACTCTTGTTTGGGATAACTGCACACAGTGAAGGAAAAACTACCAGCCTGTAAAACGATAAATATGTTTTTGAGCTTTGCTAAACCCCATCATGTAGCATCTTACCTTAACATCCATTGTGGCAGCCCATCATGTAGCTAACATGTTTTCCTTGCCATCATTCAATATATGCATTGTATGAGTCACTTGCTTTTGAGGTTTTGAGGTTTTGGATTTCTAACAAGCAAGTGGGGAAAACTTAAAGACAGTGTACAATATTAATAATGCGTATTATACAGCATCTAATATGGCTGTGGTAACAAAACACGTTGTACGTGTATTATAGGCATTTTGTGCCTGTACTTGATAACTTATAGCCTGTTTGGTAGCATTTTGGCTTTGTTTTTATCCCAAGATTTGAATTTGGTAGCCCGTTTGGTATGGGGTTTCTTAAATTAGAAGGTGGCCCAGTTCCCTTCATTATTCTTCCCCAAAACTAAACACCTCCTGGGCTGTTTTACACTAAAAACGTTGGGTCGGGTCTCTCCGCTCACGTGCTGGCCGCTGGAGTCTCCGCTCTTGTGCTGCCTGCCGAAGTCTCCTTCTCCGTGGCTCCTCTTTGGTTAGCTCCTCCTCTCCGGTCGACTCCTCCTCCTGTTATGTCCTATCCTTGGCCACCTCCACCTATCCTGCCAACGCCTTCTCTTGTGGCCACCCTTGGTTGCCTCCTCTCCTTTGCTGGCCTTCTCTCCGTTAACAAGCTTTAATACGCAAATTCAGGCTCTTCTTGAGACATAAATTCACGACCTTTGGCAAACAAATCACAAAATCAATGGACATGGAAATTCAGTCCTTTTTCAAAATCTGCTTGGGTAAGTCTGTTTTAATCCAAGGTTTTGGTACGGATAAACAATCAAGACCTTGGCATATGGCAAGATTGGGTTGGCAGATGTTGTGTTGCTTGAATGTGCATATTACTGATCTTTGATTGCCAATGCCAAATAATGGTTTTGATTTTGCAGTATCTTTTTTTATTAGAATTGATCATTTTCTGGAAATAATACACTTTTTGCCAAACAGGTCAACACTCAAAAACACAGCAATTTTAGATGTTGGGATAAAATTTCAGTCCACTGTCCTGGGGATAAAAACGTTTTAAAACAGAAAATGCTGCCAGACAGAGCACTCTTAATCGTATGATAGTGCACAATGCTGTTCAGCGCTTTAATTGGCCTTAAAAAATTCCATATGAGGACATTTTAAGCTACTTGTGCATTTAAGAAAGAAGAAGGTTCTAAGCCATTCCCACATTCATGAAAGAACATGCGACAGGCAAAACTGTGAAGCAGGGAAGATGGAGCTTCTAGAATTACTTAAACCCTTGTTTGTATGCTTCTTAAAACTGTAAACCTGAGTAAATTGTGGTTGCCAATAGCCACCCTTTTTTAACTTCGATTTACTGAATTCCAACTTTATAACTTCTTTCTGTATTTTTTATAGAAAAGCAAAGCTAAATGTTATCACTCTGACCTCTCTCACTATTCCCTAGATTTTGCATGGTTTCATCCTCCTAAAACTTGATCCAATTTGCCAATTTTTTTCCTAAAGTCACCTCTATACTTCTTGATACAAAACCTTAAACCTTTATATTTACTTATGTGGTTCCTAGTTCGTCATTTTCATTATAAAGACGTCACCATATCCCAATAATTTGGGATTGGCACTTGGATTTGGTTAACCTTGGTTCAACCAGCATTTAAAATATCTAGGTGCCCTTTCAGTTCAATATGTAATTTTATAGATTTCAGGTGAAAGAGGAATGTTTTGATCAGTTTGTGTTCTTGAATCTGGCATCATCCTTATATAGAGATTTGACCATTCTTTTCTCATCATGAACTGTGTTGAAGGTTAGTTTTTAGTAGTAAACATAATGATTTTTACTTTTAGGCAGAGTTTCATCGAGATATCGTAACTGCTGAATGTTCACTATCAAGAAAAGAGTCAGAACATTGGGGTTAGTGGATCGAGAATGATATGGAGTAGTCCACTGTTTCAATCTTATTTTGGCACTTAGTTTTGTTTTTCAGAAAAAGAAAAAGAAATCTTGTTTTACCAATCTGAGTAGATATTAGTTGTAATTTCCAACTTATGATCGTTGCTCCTGGCCCTTTCTAGGTTTTATCAACCATCTAAAAGAAAGTTAGTGTGGATTCATTATTACTGTTCCCTTCGGTTACTTTTAATTGAGACTGTCACATAATTGGTCAATTTTATTGAGATGTGAGGTCCACAGTAAAAGCCTAGGCTTTCGACCAAGTGAATCACATTTCATTGTGGAGGCCTCTTGACCTTGACCTTGACTTTGACCTAGGGTTGCTGCGGGCCGGCCGCCCGACTGGAGAATAATTAGGGAATGGTATCATCTAATTTTGGTATGCTATTTTTGCTAATTGTCTCAATTAAAAGTGACCTAAGGGAGTAGATATTATGTGCTGCTCAATCTCCTAGTTGCTTCTTTATAAAAAAAAAGCTCCTACTTGCTTTTGTGTACATCCACTTCTTTTGTCCATGTCTCACTGAAGGCATTATTAAATTATTATATGGCTGAAAACTGGGAGTTGTGATATTCCCATGGGCTTGACAAAGCTTGAAACCTTCAATCCATGTCTCAAGCTGTTGCTCCCCCTTCCAAAACGTACTACGGTTTACAGGATTTGTGGTTTGCTGACCACAAGATTATTGGTGGCATAGCATAAATGCTGGTTGGTTTCCACAGTTAGAGATTTTTATCCATCGGAAGAGGACCTTCTCTCCCCTACTTGTACATACAACAGTCATTTTGTTCATTCATTACTATCCTATGGTTACTTCTTTTTTGCTAATCTCCACAGGTCACTACACCACAATTAACCCCTGGCTGTCTCAAGACCTCTTATCTCCCAATATTGATTTATTAACTTTGGTCCTTCTCTCTTTTTCATCCAATGGACATACGGAATAACCTTGTTTGAGTCAGCACTTAAAATTTCTAGCTGCCTTTTCAGATCAATAGTGCAATTTTGTCACTCACTTCGGAAGAAAAAGAAATGTCCTGACCAGTTTTTTCTCTTGAATCTGACATCATCTT
This sequence comes from Houttuynia cordata, assembly GCA_039654745.1. Lineage (NCBI taxonomy): Eukaryota > Viridiplantae > Streptophyta > Magnoliopsida > Piperales > Saururaceae > Houttuynia > Houttuynia cordata. The sequence continues at coordinate 32,801,048 of CM077502.1, forward strand.
AACATAGAGATTTGACCATTCTTCCTTATCATGAGCCGTGTTGAAGATTCCACTGTTTCACTTTAATGTATTAGTTTTAGTAGTAAACGTAACCATTCTAACTCTTAAACAGAGTTGCATTGAGATATTTTTAACTGCTGAATGTTCGCTATCAAGAAAAAAAGTCCGAACTTTGGGGATTGATGGGGTGCTGGAGGCAGTTTAATATAGAGTAATCCCAAAGTTACGGTCTCTTGTTTTCTCCCAAGTAGCAAGTGCCCCCTTGGCTCTGCCCCCGTTCAGTATTATTAACATATAAATTTGGCCCTGGGAAATATATTTCTATTAATATACTGTGCAGTTTGCACAATGAACTGATAGTTTGTCATTACAGTTTTGAGCAGTCCCTTCTTTATGGGCGCATACTCAGTGATATGGTTGTCCTTCTACTGTATGCCTGTGTTATCTGACAACATTTATTGCTTATATTGCAGAATCCACAGCATTTGCTGGTTCTGGGGATGAGGTCAGTATTTTGTGAAAGAGTAATTTAAATATTTCCGTCTATTGCAACTTGAAAGCATTATTAAGAATGTTGCTATCATTTGTGAATGTAGAGCTATAGATATACTATTCGATGGTTGGAACATAATCATTTAGTTTTCCTTTGTCCTGCAAAGAGTTTAGATGTGAAGGCACAGAAAGCATTGGAATGCCCTTGTGTGGCTGAATTGAGAAGTGGTCCATGTGGAACTCAGTTTTCTGAGGCATTTGTTTGTTTTTTCAAAAGCACGGCAGAAGAAAAGGTAATAAAGAAACAAATCATTTAACATCTTGGAGGTCTTATAATAGGCTGCTTTCCTCTTCCTGCTTGGTTAGTTGTCCTTTATGTCATTTTTGTGTGAATGCTTATATATTTGTTTCATGATGGAATTGGAAGCAACTATATCCATAAATTTTCATATAGAATCAACAAATGCAATATTTAATGACCAGCTGTGTTAATGTATTCATCAATTGCTATTTTTATTTGTATGATAAAAATATGGAAAATGTTATATCCGCTCACGCCCAGGAGTGCTGCATAATATGTTCTCCTTAATGAAGATGTAAGGCCCATATATTGGTGTGGGCCTGCACATGGGCCCTACTCATCACGTGTGAGTGTTCCTAGGTGCAAAAGTACATAGAATTACCCTTAACAATATATCCAATGTAGCTCAGATGTTTGTTACCAAACCTTCTTTTTTATTGAATTCAGAATATAAATACAAACTTAGATTCTGTATATATTGAGGGATTTCTGCTCAACTTTGTTACTTGTCATAATGATGAACTGTCTATTGTGCAGAGATTTGGAAAAGGTTTTATACTTAAGATGATATGTTTATTGTGCGAAGTGCCCACTTACTCTTAGTGTTAGGGTGTTGTCATCTTACTTATGCAGAAAGACTTGTACTTTTCTTCTGCGAGATTGGATAACTTTTTCTTTTCATGAACTTATGCATATTGAAATTTAACCATTGCATCTGATGATGAATTTTATAGTCTCATGAAACAAACAGTTATTCCCTTGTATTAGTCAGTCCAATTGTGCAGATTATAAGATATTTTCATGTATCCTTTTCTTTTGGGAGAAATCAATGAAGAATACAGTTTTATTTTAACCTAATATATTAAATATCTTAGATATCTTAAATCCAAATGCAGTAAGCTATGTTCTAATAATATACTCCACTTACTCTATAAGTGCTAGAGCGTTGTCAATTACTTATGCAGAAAGATTTGTGCTTTTCATCTGCAAGATCTGGTAACTTTTTCTTTTCATGCACATACGCGTATTGAAATTTAACTGTTGCATCTGGAGATGAATTTTATATTCCCTTGTATTAGTCAGTCCTACTGTCCAGATAATAAGATATTTTCATGCATCCTTTTCTTTTAGGAAAAATCAATGAGGAATACAGGTTTCTTTAACGTAATATATATCTTACTGTTTCTTAAATCAAATTGCAGTAAACTATTTTGTAATAATATGTCTATTATATGCAGGGGTCAGATTGTGTGAATCCATTTATAGCCTTACAGTACTGCATCAAAGCCAATCCTAATGCATTTTCTAAGGATGTCTTGGGTGAAGAGGATAGCAAAAAAGAAGATGACAATATGCGAGAGCACAAAATCCTAGCTCCAACTTGGTCCAAAGAGGAAAGATCCAAGCTTTAAGTGCTTAATAGACAACGCTTTCTTGTTAACAAAGATCTGCCTTCTGTGTTCAAAATCAGATGGATGACCAAGTCAATTTTCATATTTTTTCAAAAAAGAAAAAGAACTTTCACCTGATTCAGCTGTTTCTTGTGATGCTGAACTTGTGATTTTGAGTTTCTAGTTTCCAGATAAATGTGGACTTGCTTCTGGTTTCATCTCAATTGAGAAATGGAATAAACAATTTCTGGTAGGTGAAGCAAACAAGGTTATCCACATATGTACCGAGAAATGCAATCTTGCAAAGTGAAATCTTATATCTTGGAGCTTTTTCTATATTACCTGGAGCCAACTTTCGTTTTCTCATATTACCCAGAATATCTTTTTTTCTTTCATATGACCTAGAAATTACCAAAAATGTCTTTCTTCCCTTAAATGTAACCTAAGTCTTCATTCTTTCCAAAATTAGCGATTTATTCGAGCATCCAGTTGGGGAAGAAGATATTCCGACGAAGGTTTGTCCATCATCGCGGTTCAAATCACTATCGGCGCCGTCTAACCTGGAAAAAATAAAATTTTATGTGTCATACCCCAAAATCTCTGACCTCAATTGGAGTGCGGAAGCCTTACAGTAAACTAATCAAAAAGTCGAGATAGTAACTTTGGGACGCGACCGAATACTCGATCACTTGGGTCAATTATGTCGTTATGAAAGAACGTGTAATCGACATCACCAGGAACTCATAACAAAATTCAGAAATTAAGAACTAAGAAATTCTTCATCCCATTTCAAATAACATTGTCAATGTAGCAAACGATTCTTACTTGAATTATTACAGCAGATTAATTAAAACTGTCAAATAAACAAGCATCAATTCAAGGCACACACTGGTCAACACTAAAAGAGTTCTAGCAAAAGAAATAAAGCAGATAAAAAGTAATTCTTCCAAAATGTCCTCTGCGAAACCGCTCCACCTTTTCGAGCTGCAAAGTCCTGTCCTATTGATCCTTAAAGCCTGCATCAGAGGATGCATGAGTATTTCATAGAAATACCCAGTAGGATATAAAAACCCACCAGGATGACAATATACGATATGACAGATAAGTCTGTCAGATAAATAGGAATATCCACTCTCTGGAAAACCAATAAAAGGTTTACATTACCTGAACAGAAAGGTCAAATAATAACAATCCCAAAACACAATGTAGGGAAGAATAATCTCAATAAGACTAAACAAATATCGGTGAAAAGAGATAATGGTCATAATGTCAAAGGCTCCAAACATCCATAGTGCAAGGAGTTACAATTTCTACTCGCTGAATTTATCGATCGTAAAAGGTAAAAATATATACGAGAACATCCTAGAGGTTCTCTTTTTGGAACCCCACCACGCGTCTAGGCATACTGGCCCCATATGTGTTTACGGACACGATGAGCGGAGACTGATGACCTTTCGTAATGTCAACTAGTCTAAAACATACGTATGTACCTCCTTTCGGGCAGTAAGGATTCGCAACTCTATAAATATCATAGATCTCACAAGATCTAGCAATGGCTCGTGAGCATACTATGATCCACCTCGGAGAGATCCTCGCAAGGTCTCTAGTGGAGAACTAGGTCTAAGGTAACTCTTACCACAATGACTCACTATTGGAGTATGAATGGAACATCAAGGTCTCTCGATAATAAATGACTCACTCTCTGGAGTATAATATGTAATCGCTCCCAGTAGCATAAAGTTCATCATAAGAACACGAATGAGATTTCAAAGTCTAGCCAATGGATGACTCACTGTAGGAGTATTAATGAATTTCACTCACCGATCACACATCATGCATCATAGTTTTACCTTTGATAAGAACATCTCTAGGTCTGGAGTTGTATTATTTTTATTATCAAGATAGTTTTTAGGAAGGTTTGATTTCCAATTGGATATTCACACCGACTCCACACTGTACAAAGGAAACAATAATTACCTTGACCCCAAGGTACACTGATTCATCCCAATGTCTTAATATGTTGGACTCCCTGACTTACTGCAATAGTACTTAAGAGGTCTTACCATATTGTATTAGTATTATTTAGATCAGATTACATCATATCATAAATATTAGTACTCATTAGTGCTTTAAAACCGTAATTCCAATAAACTTTTTTATACTGTACAGCCCACTTTCGACTGACCCCACCATCAACACAGAAAGACTCAGATTCTGAAATTTTTACAGAAGATAATCCTATGAATCTAGTTTATAACCCCACTGACGATGTATTTTTTTGATTTTTGTATATTTAGTTATGATTTTTATACTGCTCACTATTGGCACAAGAACAGTCCTGGCCGTAGGCATTAGTTACTTATAATAAATAATCTCATATTAATACTCATTAATCATAGTAATATGACCTTAATACCCTTAATTACTACCCTCCTATAGTAATTCTAGACTATGGTACATTCTGGAATTTAATGAAAACCTTAAGCTAGACTCAAGCCATAACCCTTGCTCTAATGAAGCTTTTAATATCATTAATACATCCGTTAACCATATTGGATGATTAAAACAGAACATTACAGAATAAAGGAGAGAACTTTATGACATTCCACGTTCAAGAAACATGACTATATAGATATTTCCATCGAAGGTAAGCATATATGCACTAACACAAGCATGAAACAAGATATCACAACAAGGATATTCTTACTTGATAAACAATAAAGAATCTCTCATGAATCAAACACTAACACAACCTCTACTACTGAGATAACATTAATAGGATCATCAAATAATCATGCTAAGAATGAAGCAAAAGAATTCAAATCAGATTGGTTAGGAAAAACCATCCTACCGCTTAGATTTATGCGAAATACACCTCCACGCATAGCTCCTTCGCTCTTCTCTCCGACGATGCCTTTACTCATTTGTTCCAACGTGAGATATGGGTGAAAGAAGAGATGGAAGGCTGCTGGAATTGATGGGAAAGAAGAAGAAAAGCTGGGTTTGCACAAGTCGGCCCAAAGCCTTGGCGTGCAATGGCATGGGCCGGCCTCCTCCTTGGCTTTTATAGCCAATTCCTACACCAATTAGAATCACCCCTAATCTAACACCTTCCTAATATCAAATCCTAATGAACCAATTAGAATCCTTCCCTTAAATATGATCGGATGCCCAGCATGTTAATCCCATAGTTAGATAGGTTTGCAATCTTCTTAGTTAGGATACTTCTTTATTCACTCTAGTTCCCTACACAATTAGGAAACTACCAAATAAAAGCCCACCAATAGGACGCCTTCTCTCACTAGACATCTCCCTCCTATTGGCTGAGACAAAGTGAAGTAATTATCTTCTTTTAACTAAGACTTATCATCCTTAATTATCCCAACCAAACTGATGCATCCCGATCCTCCGCGATACTTACCATCTCTACCGCGATCAGGTCAAACTGTAGATTTTGCACTAAGATTCACTCCAATCAACTTTAGATCACTCCAACCATTTGAAGATCACCTTAAACCATGTCTCCCACGTTCACATGACACCCCTGGGCCAGTGCCACATGGCTCAGCGCCCAGGTCCTGCGTCTTGGCTTGAGTCCTATGCGCACATGCCTCTAACGTCCCGTGGTTGCACTACTCGTTACATCAACTCGCGTACGCCACGAATCACACATCAAAACCAAATTCAAGTTACTAATTAAGAGTAATCCACTGAACACATACCCTAGCGTCAAGTGTTCTCAGACCCTAGCGCCAATGGGTGGCCTTTATATGTGTTTCTTTACATGTAGATCTCAATTTTTGTAGTTGGGCGGGTGATCTATACATGAAATATGCATTTTATTATCTCCTAAACTTATATTTATGCTAGTGTTTGATTAGAATAACTACTACTTTAATATAGTTTTTGGTTTTGTAGGAAATGAGAGCAAAGATGCAAAAATATGGCGAAAACGGACTTCAATGGTCAAATTATCATAACTCCGTGTACAAATATCGGATTGGACTGATTCAAGTCTCATGTGAAAGTTCAAGGAGTCAGCTTTCCAACGCCACCAACCACGCGCAATTCGGAGTTCGGAGCAAAAAGTTATAGCTATTTGAAAGTTTCCGGACAGTAGAAACGATCGATCGCAACCTTTACGCGATCGATCCTGTCTACGATCGATCGGACACACAAACGATCGACCGTATCTACTGGAATTTTTGGATTTGCGCAAAGTTTTGAAGACAGTAAAAGCGATCGATCGGCTTCGTCCGGCATCGTTCGCAATACGATCGATCGGGAGTAATTAACAAAGGAAAACGGCTTCGTTCGGCTACGTTCGTAAAACGATCGATCGGTGCATACGGGCGATCGATCGGTGCATACGGAAACCGCAATTTAACCCTATTTTGACTCGGATTTGGAAAGGGATTTGAGGGTTTTCCTTCACCCCTATATATATGCCTTAAGGGAGAACGTATGGGGTATGCAAGAATAGAGTTTTGAGTTCTTTTGGAGTCCTTGGAGGCTAGAGCAAAAGAAGAAGAAGAAGATGAAGAACTTGTTAATGGATTCTCTTCCCATGCTTGGCTAGACTCTCTTCCAAGGCGTAGATGAAACCCAACTGATTGGTTGTATTGTTTCTTTCTCTCATATTATGTTTTTATTCTAGTTGGTGTATGAATCTTTGTTATGCAATAAAAGTTAATTCATTAGAGTTTATTCTTTGTACTCGAGAGAGACAAAAGTGGATCTTTGTGGATTTCAATCTGAAAGAGCACTTGCGTGTCCGAGAGGAACGTAAGGGCTCTGAAGTGTTACATATTAATAAAGTCTCATTGGTTTATACTCGAGAGAGATAGATCACAGTTCCATGTTTTAATAGATTTATGTGTTACATCCGAGAGGAGGGCACTATAATTTGAATTGACAAGTGTATGTCCGAGAGGAATACACTAGCCAACTGGAAATCTGAATTCAAAAGAGAGAGAGAGACGATACACTAGTCTATTGTGGTGGATTCAAAGCCTTGGTACTTCTCCTATTGATTAATCTCAGCTTAGTTTAATTAAAGTTCATTGCTTTTCTCTAGATTAATTAAAAACTGCTGCTTTTCTCTTGAATTTGGTAGAATATTAATCCGTCCCTGAGGTTCGACAACCCTTTCCATACTCACTGTAGTACAATTGCCTTGTGCACTTGCAAGGGTTTTATATTTAAACGATCAAGTTTTTGGCGCCGTTGCCGGGGACGGCACAATAGTTTACTAAATTCTTAGCATAGTTAGTGTTAGAGTAGTTTAGTTTCCTTTAGACTTCTATTTAGTAGCTTAATTGCTTTCTTCTTCTTTTTGCAGGATTAAGAGAGGACGCTGATTTTCGTCATCGTTGGAAGGGCCATCCCTTCCCACTGTTTGCACTCTCTTAACCCTCTTTTAGAATAAATTTGGGTGCTTGGTGTTTTCCTTTTCTTTGTGGGATTGCATGACGTGCTAGTTGTCGCTATTAGGTTGCTAGTTGTCGCTATCTAGGGTTGATGTTTGCTAGTTGTCGCTATTAGGACTGCACAGGTTTTGTTTGATTTTATTTGTGCATGCATGGTCGTCGTTCCCTGAACCCCGACCTAGCTTTTGACCCTGATCCTGAGCGACTCTACAGAATTTTGAGAACTCCTAGACAATCAATTCCTGAAATCCAACATATGGCGAACAACATGAACCTCGGGGATGGTACTGGTCTAAACCAGGATCCATTAATCCCCCATGCCCGAACCCTGCAAGATTACTATCGTCCAACAGCCTACACCTCCCCTTCCTGTATCCTACTACCTGCTACCGTAGCCAATTTTGAAATCAAGCCAAACATCATCCAAATGCTGCCCACTTATCACGGCCAACTTAATGAGAATCCTTATAGGCATCTCCAAAATTTCTTGGAGGTTAACACCACATTCAAACTCACATTATCGGATGACCAGGTGCGCCTTAGACTTTTCCCATTCACTTTAAAGGATAGGGCCAAGGAATGGCTGTACTCCCTTGAGCACAACTCTATTTCCACTTGGGAGGAACTTCAAGCCGAATTCCTCAAGAAATACTTTCCTGTGGGGCGGACCAATAAGATCCGCCATGAAATCATCACTTTCACCCAGATACCTAATGAACAATTCCATGAAAGCTGGGAGAGGATGAAAGCCCTACTCCGGTCTTGTCCCCACCATGATGTGCCCAAGTGGCAATTAGTACAGAGATTTCATGAGGGTGTGTGCGATCAGCATAAAACCTTAATAGACGCCTCCTGTGGAGGCACATTTATGAAAAAGACTCCGGATGATGCTTGGGATCTACTAGAGGACCTGAGCGAAAACTCTCTACACAGTGCCACCCTCTATAGATCTGAAGGCCATATGCCTGGCAGGAGTGCCTCAAGGGGAGGCATGTATGATGTTAAAGCAACCACAAACCTAGAACACCAAGTGGCATCCCTAACTGAGAGATTTGACAGGTTGTTCTCACAGACCCCACCTTATACCCCAACCTCTCATGATGCCTGCACCATCTGTGCCAGCCCTATGCACACTATTGTTGACTGCCCTGCAGCCTTCCAGTATCCAGACTTAGTACAAGAGCATGTCAACAGTGCACAAACTTTTCCCAGAGCCAACAATCCTTACTCCAACACTTACAATCCTGGGTGGCATGATCACCCTAATTTTTCTTGGAGGCAACCAAATCCAGGGCCTACTTTTAATCAGGCCCGAAGACAGGAATTTCAAAACCAATCTCAACTATACCAACCATCCTCAGCCCCGCCATTTGGCCAATCTAATAAGAAACCAACCATTGAAGACCAGCTGAGCCAAATAATGGCCACCCAATCCACCATGCTCACGGTTTTAACTGAGCTGACGACTGAACAAAAGTCCCAGGCCCAGCTTGTCCATTCTCATACACAATCTATTGCCAAGATCGAGACCCAATTGGGACAGCTAGCTCAAGCACTGAACCGTAGAGAAGCAGGAACCCTGCCGAGCCAACCCCAGCAAAACCCTCGAGGCCAGTTTGTAGCTGAGACCTCCCATTACCCTCCTGAACAAGTGCAAGCCATAACCACCTTGAGGAGCGGTAAACAAGTTGACAACCGGGTTCAGGATCTCATTGTTGGCCCTTCGAGTGAGACACCTTCCCATGAGGAAGACAAAGAACCAACTTCCATCGAAGCCATACCTATTAGTTCTAAAACCCCATCGGATAATCAACCCGAGGCCCAGAAAGAGAGATCTTATATTCCCAGGGTACCATTTCCACAATGCCTAGACAAACCCTCCCCGTTTAATAAATCTCATCATAAGATGGAGGAGATGTTCGAGGTGTTTAAACAGGTGAAGGTCAATCTCCCTTTGCTAGATGCAATAAAACAGGTCCCTGCCTATGCCAAATTCCTGAAAGACCTTTGTACCCAAAAGCGAAAAGCTAAATCTAATTTGACTAAAAAGGTCTTCCTTACCGAGCAGGTGAGTTCCCTCTTAACACATAACCTTCCACCGAAATATAAGGACCCAGGATGTCCAAAAATTTCATGTGTTATAGGGAACCATACTGTTGACAGGGCATTATTAGATTTGGGGGCGAGTGTAAATTTGTTGCCTTACTCTGTGTATGAGCAACTTGGGTTGGGGGAATTGAAATCGACTACAATAACACTACAACTTGCAGACCGATCCATTAAAACTCCACGTGGTGTTATTGAAGATGTTTTGGTACAGGTTGACAAATTTTTCTTTCCTGTGGACTTCATTGTCTTAGATACACAACCTGTACCGAACATTGGTAGTCAAATTCCAGTAATTTTGGGACGTCCATTCCTGGCGACATCCAATGCTATTATAAACTGTCGGGATGGGGTGCTGAAATTGTCTTTTGGAAATTTAAATGTCAAACTGAATGTTTTTAATGCCCAACAACAACATCCACCACCAGATGATTATTACGCAGTTCATCTGATTGATACTTTGGTGGATGGTGCACCCCCCTGGTTTTGTCCCACTAATTCATTTTCTCCTTCTTTCATTAATTTTAATGTGTGTAGTAGAACCACTGAGGGACTGAACGTGGGATTGAAAGACCCTGGATAAGTTGAACTAAAGGAGTTTCGTCTGGCTGAAGACGTTAAACTTAGCGCTTGGTGGGAGGCAACCCACGTATTCAGGTGTATTCTCTCCTTTATTTGATTTTCTTTGTTATATGCTCATTGTCATGCTATATTTTGTTCACATTGAGGACACTGTTCATAATAGGTTTGGGGGAGGGAATATTACTTGTATAAAAAAAAAAATTAAAAATTGAAAATCATAAAAATTTTGATTAGTTTTAAGTTGTTTGTTAGTACTTTTTCTTAGGTTTTGATAGTTTATCCCGTAATAATGCATGCTATAATTCTTAGGAGATTAATTTACATTGGAAGTGTGAGTAAGTATACTGGAGGATAGATACACTTAACTGAGCATATCTTTCTGTTACAGTCCTCTTGGAACAGGTGCTTGAACTAAGAAAATTCACTCACACACACTAGTTACATAAAGTAATACCATCTAGAGATTTGTTGAATGCTAATTTACAGTGGGATGTCTTTAGTCATAGTCATTAGATGATGTGTAGTTGTCTGTTGAGCTTAAAAGATCATGATAGACCATTTTCTTGGCTATGGCAAGGGATTGGAACCGGAAATAGGTTGAGAGTATAATACAGCCTGGACAAAATAAAGATGTGCTGAAATATATGTGCTGAAAATAAAAATGTGAAAAAATGAAAACAAAATGAAAGAAAAAGGGGCTGCTTGACTTTATAGGATTAACTTAGGCTGATGCTCGGGCCCGAAGCGGTCTCTTAATACCTAATGCCCTAAGCCAACTGGCTGGGAGTCATTGGCCTGAGTCATTGCTAAACCTAAGCATCTTGAAGTCAGGCCTTACACAGTCCTAGCGAAAGAAAAAGAAAAAAAAAAAAAGTCTGTGGTGTATTATCCTCTCAAATCTAGAATGTTGGACCCGAATGAGGCGCGCAGATCTGTGCTATCATGAACCTAAAGATTACGATGACTATGTAGATTCTGATGTTCTTTGGTTAATGGGTAACACTGGATCTGTATAAACAGAAATTTAGAATGTATTGCTACAATGTTCTACACTTTCTACTATTTATGTTATCATGCTATATAATATTTGAGCAGAAATTTCCAAGATGAAAGTGTGGAATAAAACCACTTACTTGAGGGCTTCTATATTCCTGTTGATTATGAACCAAGTACATGTGGTTGATTTTCTTAAGCATTGTAGTATGTATTTATCGGGATAATAGGTTTGCTTGTTTTGTAATGTTTTAATTTTTGCTTTGTTTCTTCACTTAGGTTAATTAGTTTAATAAATACATGTTTGTGGGTAGCATGGCTGCAAACCCTCACGAGACAACACTCGTCCTACTAGGGACACCTAGAGGTTTAACGGCTTGTTGCATACGCTCAATGCAATCGTGTTCCCTACGAAAGTGGTGTTTACTTTTATGCATTAGTTCTTTAGTTTGTTTGATTTGATTTGATTTTGTTTTGTTTTGCTAGGGACTAGCAAAATCTAGGTTTGGGGGTGTGATCTATACATGAAATATGCATTTTATTATCTCCTAAACTTATATTTATGCTAGTGTTTGATTAGAATAACTACTACTTTAATATAGTTTTTGGTTTTGTAGGAAATGAGAGCAAAGATGCAAAAATATGGCGAAAACGGACTTCAATGGTCAAATTATCATAACTCCGTGTACAAATATCGGATTGGACTGATTCAAGTCTCATGTGAAAGTTCAAGGAGTCAGCTTTCCAACGCCACCAACCACGCGCAATTCGGAGTTCGGAGCAAAAAGTTATAGCTATTTGAAAGTTTCCGGACAGTAGAAACGATCGATCGCAACCTTTACGCGATCGATCCTGTCTACGATCGATCGGACACACAAACGATCGACCGTATCTACTGGAATTTTTGGATTTGCGCAAAGTTTTGAAGACAGTAAAAACGATCGATCGGCTTCGTCCGGCATCGTTCGCAATACGATCGATCGGGAGTAATTAACAAAGGAAAACGGCTTCGTTCGGCTACGTTCGTAAAACGATCGATCGGTGCATACGGGCGATCGATCGGTGCATACGGAAACCGCAATTTAACCCTATTTTGACTCGGATTTGGAAAGGGATTTGAGGGTTTTCCTTCACCCCTATATATATGCCTTAAGGGAGAACGTATGGGGTATGCAAGAATAGAGTTTTGAGTTCTTTTGGAGTCCTTGGAGGCTAGAGCAAAAGAAGAAGAAGAAGATGAAGAACTTGTTAATGGATTCTCTTCCCATGCTTGGCTAGACTCTCTTCCAAGGCGTAGATGAAACCCAACTGATTGGTTGTATTGTTTCTTTCTCTCATATTATGTTTTTATTCTAGTTGGTGTATGAATCTTTGTTATGCAATAAAAGTTAATTCATTAGAGTTTATTCTTTGTACTCGAGAGAGACAAAAGTGGATCTTTGTGGATTTCAATCTGAAAGAGCACTTGCGTGTCCGAGAGGAACGTAAGGGCTCTGAAGTGTTACATATTAATAAAGTCTCATTGGTTTATACTCGAGAGAGATAGATCACAGTTCCATGTTTTAATAGATTTATGTGTTACATCCGAGAGGAGGGCACTATAATTTGAATTGACAAGTGTATGTCCGAGAGGAATACACTAGCCAACTGGAAATCTGAATTCAAAAGAGAGAGAGAGACGATACACTAGTCTATTGTGGTGGATTCAAAGCCTTGGTACTTCTCCTATTGATTAATCTCAGCTTAGTTTAATTAAAGTTCATTGCTTTTCTCTAGATTAATTAAAAACTGCTGCTTTTCTCTTGAATTTGGTAGAATATTAATCCGTCCCTGAGGTTCGACAACCCTTTCCATACTCACTGTAGTACAATTGCCTTGTGCACTTGCAAGGGTTTTATATTTAAACGATCAGCGGGCTTCCCCACTGCTCTTACACCAAAATCTCTTGATCATAGTTTTTTTTTGGGCATGGGCGATCGTCGGCTTTGGTCTGGATCGCTGCGATGTTCGGAGCTTCGCTGGAAAGCTTCCACCTTCTTCTTATTATTCTTATTTTTTTATCCTAATATATCTTCATGAGCTAGAAGAGGAGGAAAAATAAAGAAGAATGCAAAAAAATGGGCAAAAACGGAGAAAAAATGAGTGAGTTATAACATTTTGAAGATTGTCGTAAAATCGTGTCTTCAAAGACACAACCTCAACTAGAGTCGTGCCTTCCATTCAGGTCGTGTAATTGAAGACATGACTTAAATTGAGTCGTGTACTCGAAGACACGATTTTACAGCAATCTTCAAAATTTCATAACTCGCTTATTTTTTATCTATTTTTGCCCATTTTTTTACGTTCTTCTTTATTTTTCCTCTTCTTCTATTTCATTAGGATCACATAAAGATATATAAATTGAACTTGTTGCTCGCCGATGAGTATTTCATGGTTTGCCCATTTTTATCCTCTTATTTCTAATTCACGAGCGGTCGAGCACTAATGGGTGGCCTTTATATGTGTTTCTTTACATGTAGATCTCATTTTTTGTAGTTGGGCAGCTTCCCCACTGCTCTTACATCAAAATCCCTTCATCATAGATTTTTTCTTGTCTTTCCTGCTGATTTTGCTATTTTTCGGCATGAAATTTTATTTTTTCCAGGTTGGACGGCGCAGACGGTAATTTGAACCGCGATGATAGACGAACCTTCGGTGAAATGTCTTTTTCCTAAATTGGATGTTCCCGTAAATTGTTAATTTTCGGAAGAATAAAGCATTCTGGGAAGAGGGACATTTTGGAAATTAAGAAGGCCATTCTGTGAAAATGGGGCGGTCGGTGCAGGGGCCACTCCAAATCGCTGCCTTTGCTTCCTACAATTGAGCTGAGGTGATCGTGTCATCTTCAACATGATCCTTCGGATACAAAAGGCACGGAAAACATAAAAGAAGGGCATTTCCGGTGCTTTAGGTGTCGATTCTAGGACATATGGGATTTCACGGAAAAAATCAGGTAATATTGAAAAATAAAAAGTGGCACCAGGTAAGATGGAAAAAACTCTATCTTGCCATAGAAACAAGGGAAGGTTTTTGTCATTTCTAAAGAGATCTCAATGAGATCTTCCTTTCGTTAATTGAATTTTTTACGTTCTTAGAGAGCAATCTTTTGTAGATACAAGTGTAACACATTCGTAAGTGCGTTTTCTCATCAAATGAGATCTTTTCCATTAATCTTTTGGTGAATTTAATCTTTAGATGTGGCAAAAAAACCTGTATCTTTCGTTCAATTGGCTGTCATTTAACATTGCATTCCTTGGTGCTAACTTACAAAGCAACTTTACGGGTTTTTTATTTTTGGCAGCGATCTTGCTGGTGTTGAGTGCATGTTTGTTAGGACCTAAAGGGTACACTTCTTGTCTCCAATCACACTCATCCCCCATTAATTTTCCCACTTGATTTTTCAAATGTACTAATCTTAGTTCATCTAGCCGATCTACATATTTGGAAAGGTGTATGATGAATATGATGATGTTAAATCTTCTTATCATTGTCCCTTTTTCGGAGGGGAAATGATATTTGTACAGCAGATTCCTACACATTTTCTATACACAGCTGATGTGTATGGAAATGAGTGGGTCAGCTGATGTGTATGGAAATGTATAGGAATCTGCTGTAGGGTTATCACTGCCCTTTTCGGAGGGTTGCGTCAGGAAGGGCATCCGGCGTAAAAACTTGCCACTATGTTTTTTTGTATGGATTTTGTACCATTTTGATTCCGATAAGAGTCAAATGCGGTATATAATCTATGCCGCCGACCCCAAATAGATTGCTGGGATAAGGCGTATGATGATGATGATGACTAATCTTAGTTCATCTGAAATATCAAATTAGATATCATCTTATATTTCGCAAGTCAATGCTCATTCCATGATTCTTCTCATACAGGTGATTCTAAATAACATATTATTGATATTGCGAAGCCTCTAGCGGTGGATATGCTACAATTTTGGCACAGCTTTTTGGCGGCCAACATTTGATTGCTTCATGGTAACTAGTACTATGCAGCCTCCAAGATTAATCTAATTTTTTACTGAAATCATTCTGTCCTGTTCCAAGTTTTGTGCTCATTAAGCAAAACTTAGAAAGCATCCATGCCATTGCTTCTACCGCAGATTGAGAACAAACATCTTGCAAGCATGAGAATTAACAGTGGCTGTCACCTGTCCACGAACAGACTTCCTTGTAGAATGCTGCACTTGGTGCCCACGAACAGACTTCCTTGTAGAATGCTGCACTTGGCACAAATATGTCAAATATGCTGTAAAATAAAACTAGTGATGGAAATCGAGAAATGGTTGCTTAGTGAAAAGTAATCTTGTGCTGTAACTCACCGCCCATAGATCTCGGCTGCCAACAATGGCTGTCGATTTGAGGTCGACATCAGACCAAGTGGCCATGATTTTCGCCTGTGAGGGTCCTCTATTCCACAGGATCGATTACGGCAACCCTGCCATGACTCAGAGGTCCTGCCCACACCTGTGCATGACATAGAAATCACTCCACTGCCATTGAATTGAACGTATCTATTCATTACAAACCAAATCCTAAGAAACAGATTATTAGAATGTTACCTCTAGATCTCCATTCTTTTTCACCTTCTTCCCTTGTACTCCTAATTTATCTATTTGCAATTCAGAAGAAAACATTAACAAGTTCCTCGGAAAATGGATAATAAAAAGGAAATTCTTATAAAATACCACATTTCGTGAGGATGCAAGATCAAGTAAGCATGTTTCCAAAGAAACTAAAAAAGACCCAGCTATGCATTATATATCAGCAATGATGACTATACCTTGACTAACAGTAATGACCTCCCTGTTGCTGAGCAACTTAAAGGTTATTTTGTCCATTGATCGAATATCACACCCAATCAGTAGAGGAGCCTGCGTTGTCGCAAGGGATACATTCTTTTAGATAATCAGTTGTTTTTTCCAAAACAATAAACCTAAAGCATATGCAATACGTTGACTAAAGCCCAAATGCTGAAATGTCTGGATCTGATAGACCACATGAAATCAATAAGCAGTATTTTTTGGTAATAACATTGTAATTATTGGAGTAAACAGTATCAAATCTAGTGAATAGTCTGATTCCGAATGCATAATTGTGAGAGAAAGATACTGCTCTGAATATACCATTCCATCCTCCAGGACCCGCATATGATGCCCATTGGTCATTGCTGTCGGCGATACTTGTCATGCTACATGATCATATGGAGAACAAAAATTACTTCCATTTCTTAAGCAAATTTAACTTAAGCAACTCAGTACTAGCTAATTAGGTTGAAGTGTAAGTAGGTCCCTCTACAAGTCAACCTGACCGATCTCAAACTTAAGGTGAGCTTCCCCTTAAATACTTGATTAAATATGCATGTGCACTAAGATCTACGTACAATTGTGCATTATATGATTGAATTGTATAGGGAATCTAATTTTGGAGGAAATCTACAATGAAAAGCGAAAAGCAGAGAAAAAACTAAGTGAGACAGGGAGTATATTGTTTGTCAAATTTTGACAGTAGAGAAAAAGGGACTTAGGTTCAATTTAATCTTATAAGCACGATAATTGTTTTTTAAAATGGTATCTGTTTTATTCTTTATGCATGCCATAGACCTCAAACTATTTGGAAGAGGCATTTCTTGATTATGTCTGCATTTGGAAAAATCCGGTTCCATCATTAGATGGCTTACTTTGCTCCCTCACGACCAAAAACACAGCAGAGTGTGGGAGAAACCCTAATTTTTGTACAGGCCTTAGAGCCAGATAAATTTCACTCATTCTCAAATGCAGACAGGGTTTATTGGATGGAGGGAGTATTAATATGATGACCCATTTCATTTTTATATATAAAGGAAATAAGAATTCCCCACAACAATCACACTATAGTTTTCACTTGCCGTATCAGATCTCCTTACCATCTTTATCTCCCCACTATAAGGGACATTAGCCTGTATACTTACGTTGATTGATCAGGTAGTTAACATCTTTATCAAGCTCAGCACTGCCCTATGGGCTTATTCCAAATCTTTAGATTTCAGGGAAATCACCTGTCCCAGGTGTCCTTTATGTCGCCAATGGTCCTCCAACTATTGCCCAAACTAGTGGCCCATTTTGCCGGATCATCCTGCCCCCTGTCATTCATTTGAATGTCAACACATTTCAGTAGCAATCTTATGGAAATGTAATTCTGGGCAATGCACTCATTAGGCTGTCATGCATGCCAAGAGAAGAGATGGAATAAAAATCTTACCATTCACAGAGAGAGAAAACGATTGACCGCCCCGAGTTGAGAAGCGCTTTACTCATGGTAGGATATCTGCGTCAACCAAAAATTGGTCAATTGAGCAACAAAAACACGAAAAACAATGGACCACTTGATATAGAAAGAAGGTCCCAAATCCCATTTATGTCGTACAACTTCATTAAGGGGCTGTTTGGATCGTGGAAAATCAGAAACATCCACTCCCAAAAATCCAGCTGTTTAGTAGATTTTTGGGATAATCCACTAACCCGCTGAAACACCTCATGGTAGGATATCTACGTCCCCCTAAGTCTCATTATCGCATCCACTCCCTCCGTCCACCTAAAAATTGCCCAATTCGAAATGTAGGTTAATTTCTTGGCCCGTACAGGGCAGGGGCTGCACACAAGAGAGAAGAGAACACAGATTTAGTGAAAAAACCCTTTTCAGGGAAAAAACTACGGGCAACAATCAACTTCCACTAATCAAATCAAACAAAGTACAAAACTTTGTCTCCTCTCATCATACATACCAGAAAACCTCATAGCCACCGGTCTTAGGGCTTTTCCCTATTTATACCTTTAGAAAAGAGGACAGAAAATGAAGCCAAAAACAGAACCCACAATACAGCGATCGATCGCCAACACCCACTCAACCGATTGATCGTAACTACTGTAATATTTGTGGTGACGATCCCGATCGATCGCACCACTCGGGTTTCAAAAACCAACAAATCTCTACCTTGGCGAATTTTTCTGGCCATACCAAAACCATATGAGAATACGAGAACAATCTCTACCTTGGCCAAAAAAACCATCACAAACTATAATAAGCTGCCAACAAATAGTGCATGCAGCTCATCAAAACTGCCCAAACAGAGCTCAAACACGAGATAAATGGATCAAATTCAAACAGTGTTGAAATTTGATCCCAGTTATAACTTTGGTAAGCATGTCCGCTAGATTATCAGAGAGTAGAAACCTTCCGAATAACGACTTCCCCTGTCTACATGACTTCTTTTACAAAATGAATCGAACATCAATATACTTTGTGTGAAAATGATAAGCAGGATTCTTAGCCAAATAAATAGCACTCTGACTATCACAGTGAATAACCACATGTTCTTGTGATATTCCAGGATCAGAAAGCAACCCCTTCAACCATCTAGCCTCCTTCATGGCTTGTGTTGTCGCCATGTATTCAGCTTCTGTTGTCGACAAAGACACGGTCGACTGCAAAATAGATCTCCAACTGACAACAACTCTAGCCAACAAAAATAGATATCCTATAATTTCTTGTTTTCACTCCTTCCCTTTACCACTAATGCCTTGGACGATGTGTCCTTATGAACTTATTTGTCTATTTTTCGATACTCATTATTTACTAAAGCATTTGACACATCTTCATACTCAGTACTATCCTTTCCATGTATTAAAGTTGTTGCTAAATGTTCATACTCCTCGGGCAATGAATTAAGCAATAATAGAGCTTTATCCTCATCAGAAATTTCAACATCTAAATTTTGCAAGTCAGCAAGAATTTTATGATAATCATTTAGATGTGTAGACATGGATATACTTTCACGATACTAGAATCGAAATAGCTTTCTCTTCAAGTACAACCGATTTTTAATGCCCTTAGTCATATACTTGTCTTCCAATTTTTGCCAAAGTTCCTTTGCCTTATTCTCCTTCATAACAAAATAATTCTGATTTTTTCAAGACAAAGACGGATAGTACCACAAGCTTGTCAATTTATTTTCTCCCACTCTTTATCAGACATATCTTTAGGTTTCTCTTCAAGAGCCATGTTCAACTCTTGTTGCACCAAAACATCTAACACTTCACATTGCCACATGCCAACATTGTTCTTGCCATCAAACTTTTCGACTTCAAATTTGGCATTAGAGACTGTAGTTTGCACTGTGGATGTTGATGTTGATTATTCTGATTTGGGATTGGTCTCCATTGCCTTTAACCTCTGCATTCATCCACCAAGCAGCGTAGCCAAAGAAGAACTACCCCAAAGTCACCAACTTGAAGCTCTAATACCACTTGTTGGGCTAAAACAAAGCAAATACCACAAAAGAACCGAAAAATAAGAGAGAAGAGAGAGACAAATTTACGTGGAAAAACCTTTTTCAAGAAAAAAACCACGGGCAATGATCTAACCCAAGCAAAGGTTGACAAATTGTAATATATACTCGGTAAGTCCAAGGTCGAACCACAAGGAATGATGTAGGATTATTCTACTCCAAACTAATTTAAACACTACTTAGCTTAGCAAATTAAAGTTCTTACCAGAAAATTTTGTAGAGAGATTGTAATTTAACTAACTACTAAAATGACTATTAAAAATTCAATTAAAACTAATTAAAGATAGGAAAGATAATCGATGAGAGATATCAAAGCTTCAAGGATCAATTATTTAATTAATATTCTACGTCTATTTAATTACGCAATTAGGTTCAAATAATGATTTGACCTAATCGGAAGATATTTCATTCACGTTCATCATATCCATTAACATCAAAATATCGATTGAAAATTTATCATTAATAAGCTCAGTCTACTAATCACAGGGAATTATAAGCATTCGCCGTACCTTACGTTAACGACAAATCAAATAATTGTATAGATTATGACTATTTTCAAAACATCGCATTTAACCAAATAAGCATTAACACTTCTTTATAGACGTAAAAATACCAATCAAATAATATCACCTCTAGCTTTGACAAAAGATTTAGCTATTCATATTCAAGAGAAAAAATCAGATTTGAGAAAAATTGCATCGGAAAACACTGTAGCAGTTTTACTATTCACGGATACTGTAGCCAATCACTGTTCACAGCACTGCACTATTCATCATCTTCCTCAGCTCGACGGCACTGTAGCAAATGCGTAGGTATTGTAGCAACTTCGAAATCAGATCCAAATTCCTCTTTTTTTTCTCTCTTCTTCTTCTCCTAGTCTTCCCCTATCGATTCCTCTTCCTCCTCTTCAATTTCCTCTTCGATTTCCGGCCAAATCACGACCCAAACACACCCAACAAAAGCTCTGTTTTTTCGAAACAGAACAGAGAAAACCCAGTCCTTTTCGATCCAAAAGCCGTCCCCAAAAATCTGTCAAAAACCAGTCCTCTTCAGTTCTTCCCAACTCGCCCTCTTTTATAGACTTCGAGATGAGAGTCCATTTCCTTTCAATTTCTCATTTGGATGAACCCAAATCCATCGTCAAGGTCAAGCACGACTCTGTTTCAAAGAGAGTCCCAAATCCGTTTCAGTTCCCAATTTGAGTGCGATTTCTCTGAAGTCCTATTCCGCCACGACTGCTGTCTTCATCAGTCATCGCCTTCTGCTCCATTTCCATAGTCGAGCTCAGCTGTTCCGCCGCTTCTGTAGCCGCCGGAAAACCAGAACCGCCGCTGTCGCCGCTAGCACGAGTGCCGTCGTAAGTCCGCCATTACCGCCGGCCTGCCTGATCTTGCCGGCGCTCGAGCGCCCTGCTCTATTCGACACCCGAGCCGATGGCTCGGGTTGTTTTTTTTTATTTTTTTTATTTTTCTCAATTAAAACCCGTCGTGACGATCTCAACCGCCAATTCAAATCTACACGTCCGTATTTTAATTTCGCGCACCGTCTTCTCTTAAGTAGCTCATCAATGGTTCAGATCTTCGATACAAGTAATATCAGCTCTTGGGTCACTTTGGCATTTCAAAACACGTCTAATGCGCTCGTTTGCTACCGATCTGCAATCCACATTTTTAAACTTGCAATAACAAAACCAAACTAAAATTAGACACATGATAAAAATATGATAAATTAAATTCAATAATGCATCTAAAATAATTAATTAGAGTAAATTAATTATTAATCCCCTAATTACTACCCTAATCACAAATAACCCATTTTATTCATATTTTATCATAAAAACTACACTAGCATATAGGTAAATAAGGCATATAAATATATATATTTTATGCTTATCAAATACCCCCAATCCTATATTTTGCTAGTCCCCGAGCAAAACAAACAAAATAAAATCACACTAAATAAACTAAAATAAATTAAACTAGAAAAGAAAAGAAAAATAAATGCCACTTTCGTAGAGAACACGATTGCATTGAGCGTATGCAACAAGCCGTTAAACCTCTAGGTATCCCTAGTAGGACGAGTTTTGTCTCGTGAGGGTTTACAGCCATGTTACCCACAAACATGTACTTATGAAATTAACCTTATTAATCTAAGTGGAAAAACAAAATAAAAACGTTAAAACAAACAATCCTATTATCCCTTCAAATGCAAACCACAATGTTTAAGAAAATCAACCACATGTACTTGCATTTATAATCAACTGGAATATAGAAGCCCTCAAGTAAGTGGTTTTATTGTACACCTTCATCTTGGAAATTTCTGCACAATATGATATGAAATGATAATATAATAGTAAAAGTGTAGAACATTGTAACAATACACCCTAAATTTCTGTTTTACACATATCCAGTGTTACCCATTAACCAAAGAACATCAGAATTAACATAGTCATCGTAATCTTTAGGTTCATGATAGCACAAATCTGCGCGCCTCCTTCGGGTCCAACATTCTAGATTTGAGAGGATAATACACCATGGACTTTTTTTTTTCTTTGTTTTTTTATTATTTCAGCAGGACTGTGTAAGGCCTAACTTCAAGATGCTTAGGTTTAACAAAGACTCAGGCCAATGACTCCCAGCACAGTTGGCTTAGGGCATTAGGTTTTAAGAGACCGCTTCGGGGCCCGAGCATCAGCCTAAGTTAATCCTATAAAGTCAAGCAGCCCCTTTTTTTTTCGTTTTGTTTTTATTTTTTTTTCAACATTTTTTTTATCATCAATTTTTTTCTTTTCATCAACATTCATATTTTCCATCAATCTTATCATGTCCAGGTTGTATTATACTCTCAACCTATTTCCGGTTCTAAGCCCTTGCCATAGCCAAGTAAATTGTCTATCATGATCTTTTAAGCTCAACAAATAACTACATATCATCCAATGACGATGAGTAAAGACATCCCACTGAAGATTAGTATTCAACAAATCTCTATAGGGTATTACTTTATGTACTAATGTGTGTGAGTGAGTTTTATTAGCTCAAGCACATGATCCAAGAGGACTGTAACAGAAAGATATGCTCAGTTAAGTGTTTCTATCCTCCAGTATACTTACTCACACTTCCAATGTAAATTAATCTCTTAAAAATTGAAGTATGCATCAAGAAGGGATAAACTATCAAAACCTATAAAAAATACTAACAAACAACCTAAAAACTAATCAAACTTTTATATGTTTTTCTTTTTCTTTTTCTATTTTTTTAATATTTAATTTTTTATATTTTTTGAAAATAAACAATGTTATTCCTATATACCCCCGAACCTAAACTAAACATTGTCCTCAATGTTAAGAATGAAATGAAGGATAAAATAAATAAATAAATAAAATCAAGGATAGATGTTACCTGGAGAACTGCTAATTGCTAAAATCCCATACGAGTGAAAAACATCAATCAAATAAGAAGATGAGAGCAATCACAATATCCAACAAGAAAACATCATCTAACAAATAAATAACCTAAAAATAAAGAAAAAGCTGGGCTGCCTCCCAGGAGCGCTAAGTTTCTTGTCTTCAGCCATACGTAATCCCACTTTTTTTCAAATTATCCATGATCTTTTAACCCAACATTCAGTCCACCTGTAGTCCTACCCTACACATCAGGATTAATTAAAGCAATCGCAAGTGGATCATCATGACAAATAAATGGGAATGCATCCTCCACTAAGGTTTCAATCATATCAACTGCGAAAAAATTATCTGACTCTGGGGGTTGTTTGCAAATATTAAATATATTCAATTCCAAA
This sequence comes from Houttuynia cordata, assembly GCA_039654745.1. Classification (NCBI taxonomy): domain Eukaryota; kingdom Viridiplantae; phylum Streptophyta; class Magnoliopsida; order Piperales; family Saururaceae; genus Houttuynia; species Houttuynia cordata. Next base: position 32,824,514 of record CM077502.1, read on the forward strand.
GTCATATTGCCAAATGAAAGTTTCATCACACCATTCCTACAATTAATCAAAGCATTTGAAGTAGCAAGAAATGGACGACCTAATATGATAGGAATATTTGCACTTGCATTTATAACAGGATGTGTGTCCAAAACAATAAAATCAACAGGAAAGTAAAATTTGTCTACTTGAACGAGCACATCTTCTACCACTCCCCTTGGGATTTTAATAGAATGATCAGCGAGATGAAGAGTAATGGTGGTGGGTTTAATATCCCCAAGACCTAATTGAGTGTACACTGAATAAGGCAAAAGATTAACACTAGCCCCAAGATCAAGCAAGGCTTGGCCTACCCTAAAATTCCCGATCACACATGAAATAGTTGGACATCCGGGATCCTTATATTTGGGTGGGCTTTTGTGTTGAGTTATAAAACTTACCTATTCAGCTAAAAATACTTTTTTCTGCACATTCAACTTACGCTTAATAGTACACAAATCCTTCAAGCACTTAGCATAAGAAGGTACCTGTTTGATTGCATCTAGCAAGGGAATGTTAATTTTCACCTGCTTAAAAAATTCAAAAATTTCAGCATTTTGGTTCAACTTTTCAGGTGGTTTCAACCTCTGTGTAAAAGGAGCTGGAATAGGACATCTTACATCTTCACTTGACCCAGACTTATCAATTTCCTCATGATCATGTTTTGATTCATCATTCTCAAAAGATTTTTGGGCCTGAAGTGGAATTGTTTTGTCAATTTCTTTTCCACTACGAAGAGTGGTAATTAACTTAGCATGTTCCAATTGTGAATCAGAAGATTGTGTGTCTATTATGTGAACTTGCCCCTGTGGGTTGGGTTGGGTTGAGCTGGAAACCTACCTTTCTCTTGAACAGCTAGAGAAGATGTCAATTTAGTGAGAGAGCTCTTTATATCATTAATGGCTTGTGAGGTTTGTTAATTAATAGTAGCTTGTCCTTGCATGAAAGTTTGCAGTGTCTCCTCAAGTGTCTTCCTGTGAGGTGGAACATATGGAGTATAATTGGAAGATGCCTGAGGAGGTGGTGTTTGTGCAGCATTTTCATTCCTCCAACTAAAGTTGGGGTGATTCCTCCATCCTGGATTGTATGTATCTCCGTAAGGAGATTGCCTTTTGAAAGGGGTCATGGAATTTGCTTGGTCATGCAACACCTCCTTGAAAGCAGGAATGGTAGGGCACTCATTAGTAGGGTGTCCCATGACATCACAAATTCCACAGACCTCTTATGTAGCAACAGACTTAACAGCAGTAACTTTCCCTAATTCCATGGCCTCCACCCTCCTAGCCAAAGAGGCTAGCCTAGCACTCAAATTATCCTCCTCCCTAAGATGATGCAGACCCCCACTAGTAGTTGAAGACTTCGGCTTATTAGTAACATCAGAGGGATCGATGGGATCCCAAGAATTTGAGTCTTCAGCTATTTGATCTAGAAAATCAAGGGCTTCATTAGGGTCTCTATCAAAGAATTTCCCATTACACATTGTTTGCACAAATTGTTTCATTGAGGGCGTCATCCCATCATAGAAGAAACTGATGGTGCGTCACTTCTCATATCCATGATATGGACAAGAATTTAACAAATCTTTATATCGCTCCCAACATTGATAAAATGATTCATTTTGTTTTTGAGCAAAGTTTGTTATTTGTCTTTTCAAAGCATTTGTCCTATGAACTGGGAAAAACTTTTTAAGGAATTCAGTTTGTAGTTCTTTGCAAGTTCCTACCGATCTAGGCTTAAGAGAATTCAGCCAAGTTTTGGCTTTATCCTTCAAGGAAAATGGAAACAATTTTAGCCTGATAATGTCTTCACTACAAGCCTGCTCGAATGTTACACAGACTTCCTCAAATTCCTTTAAATGCAAATAAGGGCTTTCTGAATCTAAACCATGGAATTTGGGAAGCAGGTTTATCATTCCAGCCTTAAATGTATATATTTTATGCTTGTCAAATACCCCCAAACCTATATTTTGCTAGTCCCCGTGCAAAACAAATAAAACAAAGTCACACAAAATAAACTAAAATAAAATAAACTAAAAAAATAAATACCAATTTCGTAGGGAACACGATTGCATTGAGCGTATGCAACAAGCCGTTAAACCTCTAGGTGTCCCTAGTAGGACGAGTTTTGTCTCGTGAGGGTTTACAGCCATGTTACCCACAAACATGTACTTATAAAATTAACTTTATTAATAATCTAAGTGTAAAAATAAAATAAACACTTCAAAACAAATAATCCTATTATCCCTTCAAATGCAGACCACAATGTTTAAGAAAATCAACCACATGTACTTGCATTTATAATCAACTGGAATATAGAAGCCCTCAAGTAAGTGGTTTTATTGTACACCTTCATCTTGGAAATTTCTGCACAATATGATATGAAATGATAATATAATAGTAAAAGTGTAGAACATTGTAGCAATACACCCTAAATTTCTATTTTACACATATCCAGTGTTACCCATTAACCAAAGAACATCATAATTAACATAGTCATCGTAATCTTTAGGTTCATGATAGCACAAATCTGCGCGCCTCCTTCGGGTCCAACATTCTAGATTTGAGAGGATAATACACCATGGACTTTTTTTTTCTTTTTTTTTTATTATTTCAGTAGGACTGTGTAAGGCCTAACTTCAAGATGCTTAGGTTTAACAATGACTCAGGCCAATGACTCCCAGCACAGTTAACTTAGGGCATTAGGTTTTAAGAGACCGCTTCGGGCCCGAGCATCAGCCTAAGTTAATCCTATAAAGTCAAACAACCCCTTTCTTTCTTTTTGTTTTCATTCTTTTTTTTTGCATCATCATTTTTTTTCATCAACATTCATATTTTCCATCAATCTTTTCATGTTCAGGTTGCATTATACTCTCAACCTATTTCCGGTTCCAAGCCCTTGCCATAGCCAAGTAAATGGTCTATCATTTAAGCTCAACAAATAACAACATATCATCCAATGACGATGAGTAAAGACATCCCACTGAAGATTAGTATTCAACAAATTTCTAGAGGGTATTACTTTATGTACTAGTGTGTGAGAGTGAGTTTTATTAGCTCAAGCACATGATCCAAGAGGACTGTAACAGAAAGATATACTCAGTTAAGTGTTTCTATCCTCCAGTATACTTACTCACACTTCCAATGTAAACTAATCTCTTAAAAATTGAAACATACATCAAGAAGGGATAAACTATCAAAACCTATAAAAAAAATACTAACAAACAACCTAAAAACTAATCAAATTTTTATTTGTTTTTTCTCTTTTAATTTTTTTTTTTGAAAATAAACAATATTATTCCTATATACCGTAAACCTAAACTAAACATTGTCCTTAATGTTAAGAATGCAATGAAGGATAAAATAAATAAATAAATAAAATCAAGGATAGATGTTACCTGGAGAACTGCTAATTGCTAGAATCCCATACGAGTGAAAAGCATCAACAAAGAAGAAGATGAGAGCAATCACAATATCCAACCAAAAAACATCATAAAACAAATAAATATCCTAAAAATAAAGAAAAAGCTGTGCTGCCTCCCAGGAGCGCTAAGTTTCTTGTCTTCAGCCAAACGTAATCCCACTTTTTTTCAAATTATCCAGGATCTTTTAACCCAACATTCATTCCACCTGTAGTCCTACTCCGCACATCAGGATTAATTAAAGCAACCGCAAGTGGATCATCATGACAAATAAATGGGAATGCATCCTCCACTACGGTTTCAATCATATCAACTGTGAAAAAATCATCTGACTCTGGGGGTTGTTTGCAAACATTAAATATATTCAATTCCAAAGTCATATTGCCAAATGAAAGTTTCATCACACCATTCCTACAATTAATCAAAGCATTTGAAGTAGCAAGAAATGGGGCGACCTAATATGACAGGAATATTTGCACTTGCATTTAGAACAGGATGTGTGTCCAAAACAATAAAATCAACAGGAAAGTAAAATTTGTCTACTTGAACAAGCACATCTTGAACGATCAGCAAGTTGGACAGTAATGGTGGTGGGTTTAAGTTCTCCAAGACCTAACTGAGTGTACACTGAATAAGGCAAAAGATTAACACTAGCCCCAAGATCAAGCAAGGCTTGGTCTACCCTAAAGTTCCCAATCACACATGAAATAGTTGGACATCCGGGATCCTTATATTTGGGTGGGCTTTTATGTTGAATTATAGAACTTACCTGTTCAGCTAAAAATGCTTTTTTCTGCACATTCAACTTACGCTTAATAGTACACAAATCTTTCAAGAACTTAGCATAAGAAGGTACCTGTTTGATTGCATCTAACAAAGGAATGTTAATTTTCACCTGCTTAAAAAGTTCAAAAATTTCAGCATTTTGGTTCAACTTTTCAGGTGGTTTCAACCTCTGTGGAAAAGGAGCTGGAATAGGACATCTCATATTTTCACTCGACCCAGACTTATCAATTTCCTCATTATCATGTTTTGATTCATCATTCTCAGAAGATTTTTGAGCCTTAAGTGGAATTGTTTTATCAATTTCTTTTCCACTACGTAGAGTGGCAATTGACTTAGCATGTTCCAATTGTGAATCAGAAGATTGTGTGTTGATTGTGTGAACTTGCCACTGTGGGTTGGGTTGGGGTTGAGCAGGAAACCTACCTTTCTCTTGAACAGCTAGAGAAGATGTCAATTTAGTGAGAGAACTCTTTATATCATTAATGGCTTGTGAGGTTTGTTGATTAATGGTAGCTTGCCCTTGCATGAAAGTTTGCAGTGTCTCCTCAAGTGTCTTCCTGTGAGGTGGAACATATGGAGTATAATTAGAAGATGCCTGAGGAGGTGGTGTTTGTGCAGCACTATCATTCCTCCAACTAAAGTTAGGGTGATTCCTCCATCCTGGATTGTAGGTGTCTCCATAAGGAGATTGCCTTTTGAAAAGGGTCATGGAATTTGCTTGGTCATGTAACACCTCCTTAAAAGCAGGAATGGTAGGGCACTTATTAGTAGGGTGTCCCATGACATCACAAATTTCACAGACCACTTCTGTAGCAACAGACTTAACAGTATTAATTTTCCCTAATTCCATGGCCTCTACCTTCCTAGCAAAATAGGCTAGCCTAGCACTTAAATTTTCCTCCTCCCTAAGATGATGCAGACCCCCACTAGTAGTTGAAGACTTTGGCTTATTAGAATCATCAGACGGATCGGTGGGATCCCAAGAATCTGAGTCTTCAGCTATTTGATCTAGAAAATCAAGGGCTTCATTAGGGTCTTTATCAAAGAATTCCCCATTACACATTGTTTGCACAAATTGTTTCATTGAGGGCGTCATCCCATCATAGAAGAAACTGATGGTGCGCCACTTCTCATACCCATGATGTGGACAAGAATTTAACAAATCTTTATATCTCTCCCAACATTGATAAAATGATTCGTTTTGTTTTTGAGCAAAATTTGTTATTTGTCTTTTCAGAGCATTTGTCCTATGAACTGGGAAAAACTTTTTAGGGAATTCAGTCTGTAGTTCTTTCCAAGTTCCTACAGATCTAGGTTTACGAGAATTCAGCCAAGTCTTGGCTTTATCCTTCAAGGAAAATGGTAACAATTTTAGCCTGATAATGTCTTCACTACAAGCCTGCTCAAATGTTGCATATACTTCCTCAAATTCCTTTAAATGCAAATAAGGGCTTTCAGAATCTATACTATGGAATTTGGGAAGCAAGTTTATCATTCCAGCCTTAAAAGTGAAGTGATGTGCCTGTAGAGGTAATATAATACACGAGGGTGTACTAGTGCATGCAGGTTGCAGGTACTCACGCAAGGGCCGCATTGGTGCATCATGTTCATTCTCATTTTCATTAATATCAGGGTTACTACCCTGATCAGCCATATTATGTGGTGTGTGTGATGGAATAGAAAATTCAAACAAAGGATTCCCAATCAAAATAGCAGAATTATCTCTAACCAATCTTCCACTGGTATCTCTATTCCACGAGTGCATGCACAAGCAACAGAAATTTCAAAGAGAGATATAGAACGAAGTTACCAAATTTTGAAGAGAAATCCAATGAAAAGTTTTTTGTTCCAGATAGCCTCAGAATACTCCAAATGTCCTACAAAAGAAGCAGCTAAATTAAACTAATAATAATTAAAATTGACTAAACTATGCTAGAAAGAAAGAAACTAATTAGAAGATTAATCCTAAACTTCACTCCCCGGCAACGGCGCCAAAATTTGATCTAACCCAAGCGAAGGTTGACAAATTGTAATATATACTCGGTAAGTCCAAAGTCGAACGACAGGGAATGATGTAGGATTATTCTACTCCAAACTAATTTAAACACTACTTAGCTTAGCAAATTAAAGTTCTTATCAGGAAATTTTGTAGAGAGATTATAATTTAACTACCTACTAAAATGACTATTAAAAATTCAATTAAAACTAATTAAAGATAGGAAAGATAATCGATGAGAGATATCAAATCTTCAAGGATCAATTATTTAATTAATATTGTACGTCTATTTAATTACGCAATTAGGTTCAAATAATGATTTGACTTAATCGGAAGATATTTCATTCACGTTCATCATATCCATTAACATCAAAATATCGATTGAAAATTTTATCATTAATAAGCTCAGTCTACTAATCACAGGGAATTATAAGCATTCGTTGTAGCTTACGTTAATGACAAATCAAATAATTTTATAGATTATGACTATTTCCAAAACATCGCATTCAACTAAATAAGCATTAAACACTTCTTTATAGACGTAAAAATACCAATCAAATAATATCACCTCTAGCTTTGACAAAAGATTTAGCTATTCATATTCAAGAGAAAAATCAAATTTGAGAAAAATCGCATCAGAAAACACTGTAGCAGTTTTTACTATTCACGGGCACTGTAGCAGCAGAAACACTGTTCACATAACACTATTCATCGTCTTCCTCAGCTCGGCGGCACTGTAGCAAATGCACAGGTTACTGTAGCAGATGCAAAACAGCGCAAAAACTTCCTTTTTTTCTCTCTTCTTCTTCTCCTAGTCTTCCCCCGTCGATTCCTCTTCCTCCTCTTCGATTTTCTCTTCGATTTCCGGCCAAATCACGACCCAAACACACCCAACAAAAGCTCTGTTTTTTCGAAACAGAACAGAGAAAACCCAGTTCTTTTCGATCCAAAAACCGTCCCCAAAAATCTGTCCCTTTTTCTCCCCAAAAATCCCTCTTTTATAGACTTCGATATGAGAGTCCTTTTTCTTTCAATTTCTCATTTGGATGAACCCAAATCCATCGTCAAGGTCAAGCACGACTCTGTTTCAAAGAGAGTCCCAAATCCATTTCAGTTCCCAATTTGAGCGCGATTTCTCTGAAGTCCTATTCCGCAACGACTGCCGTCTTCATCGCAGGTGCTTCCGTGCCACCACCAAGCTCAGAGCCGCCATTCCGCCGTCGTCAGCCCACTGCTATGGCCGTCATTCTTCTCGAAAAACCAGTACAGTCGTGAATCTCGGTCGCCGTTGTCGCCTTCTGCTCCGGTCGTCGCCGTTGAGCCCCGGTCGCTTCGATCGCCGTCGTTAAGTCCGCCATTACCGCCGGCCCGCCTGATCCTGCCGGCGCTCGAGGAGAAGCTCGAGCGCCCTGCTCTGTTCGCTCGAGCCGATTGCTCGGGTTTTTTTTTATTTATTTTTTTCATTAACCCAAACCAGACCAGCCGATTTTCATCCTTTTCTCTTTTTTTTCTTTTTAATCAAATAAAACCCATTGTAATGATCTCCACCGCCAAATCAAATCTGCACGTCTGTATTTTAATTTCACGCCCATCTTCTCTTAAGTAGCTCATCAATGGTTCAGATCTTCGATACACGTAATATCAGCTCTTCGATACGCGTAATATCAACACTGTTCTCCCTACTAATAGTGCAGTGCTATGAACAGTGTTCCTGCAACACTATTATAAATGCAATTTCTTCCAAATCTGATTTTTCTCTTGAATATGAATAGCTAAATCTGTTGTCAAAGCTAGAGGTGATATTATTTGATTCGTATTTTTACGTCTATAAAGAAGTGTTTAATGCTTATTTGATTGAATACGATGTTTTGGAAATAGTCATAATCTATACAATTATTTGATTTGTCGTTAACGTAAGGTACGGCGAATGCTTATAATTCCCTGTGATTAGTGACTATGCTTATTAATGATAAATATTCGATCGATATTTTTATGTTAATGGATATGATGAATGTGAATGAAATATCTTCCGATTAGGTCAAATCATTATTTGAATCTAATTGCGTAATTAAATAGACGTAGAGTATTAATTAAATAATTGATCCTTGAAGCTTTGATATCCCTCATCGATTATCTTTCCTATCTTAAATTAGTTTTAATTGAATTTTTAATCGTCATTTTAGTGGTTAGTTAAATTACAATTTCTCTACAAAATTTCCTGATATGAATCTTAATTTGCTAAGCTAAGTAGTTTTAAATTAGTTTGAAGTAGAATAATCCTACATCATTCCCTGTGGTTCGACCTTGGACTTACCGTGTATATATTACAATTTGTCAACCTTCGCTTGGGTTAGATCAAATTTTGGCACCGTTGCTGGGGAGTGAAGTTTAGGATTAATCTTCTAATTAGTTTCTTTCTTTCTAGCATAGTTTAGTTAATTTCAATTATTCTTAGTTTAATTTAGTTGCTTATTTTGTAGGGTGTAAACGGCGTCCGGATGTCTGTGTCCGTCCGTCCGTTTTGATGGCTAAACGGACATAATTTTCTGTCCGTCATGGACACGTACACGGACACAGACAGCTTTCCATGTCCGTCTTCCAAACGGCTGCGGCCGCGGACAGACTGTGTCCGTGTCCGGAGCCGTCCGTTTCGTCCGTATATATATAAAAAAACGAGCTTTCATCAACATGCGGACGGACAGTGAGAGAAGTGATTTTTGTATTTGAAAATAGTTCATCATTATGAGAGGATCATGGGAAAACTGAAAAGAATGATTGAGTTGACAATGGACGACAATAACTAAGAATTATCGGTTATCAATTTTAAAGAAGGAATACCTTTTACTTCATAGTGTCTGTGTCCGTCCGTGTCCATCCGTGTCCGTGACGGACACATGCGGACGGACACCTAGGGGTGTCCGCACGGACGGCGGACGGACGGACACTTATTTTTAGAGTGAGCGGACGGCTACGGACTTAGCTTGTCCACGTCCGTATCCGTTCGTTTACACCCCTTAATTCTGAGGCTATCTGTAACAAAAAGCTTTTCATTGGATTTCTCTTCAAAATTTGGTAACTTCGTTCTATATCTCTCTTTGAAATTTCTGTTGCTTGTGCATGCACTCGTGGAATAGAGATACCAGTGGAAGATTAGTTAGAGATAATTCTGCTATTTTGATTGGGAATCCTTTGTTTGAATTTTCTATTCCATCACACACACCACATAATATGGCTGATCAGGGTAGTAACCCTGATATTAATGAAAATGAGAATGAACATGATGCACCAATGCGGCCCTTGCGTGAGTACCTGCAACCTGCATGCACTAGTACACCCTCGTGTATTATATTACCTCTGTAACACCCGAAAAATCGGTACGTTTTTGGAAAGTGCTATTTTAGGAAACTGGTCTAAAATAGGAAAGTTTTCGTAACTGTCGTGCCTTTTGATCTGGTATTTCGTTTTGGCCTTGTGAAACCTTATCTTGATGATTTTTGGTCAATAAAATTGTGTAACCAGTTTAGGCAGGTTTTTCCGAGCGCGAGGACTGGGCCTGGCGCCGTGACCTACCTGGCGCCAGCGCCTGATACACCTGACGCCAGGGCCTGTTACACCTGACGCCAGGGCCAGTCGAGTGACAGGGCTAGGGCTAATCACGTGTGTGTGTACACGTGTGACGGGGCCTAGTGGATGTGTCACCAGGGCAGGACTCGTGCACGGTGGAACTGCTTTGCACGCGTGCAAGTTATCTTAACCGCTCATCTGTGATCTGTGTTGTAAGATGTGCAAGATCCAGGGAAGGGCCACGTGGACCCTGAGGGATCACGCCACCTCATGGGTGACGTGGACGTCTTGGACCCACGATTTGGGAGGCCAAATCGTGGGGAGATCTCTTTTAATTTGATTTTCACTAATTTGAATTAATAGATTACCCTAATTTGTAATTGATTTAATTAGGGCTTGTTTAAGGAAATTGATTGGTAGTTATGGAAGATGCCAAAGCATATTCCAGCTAACAAGAAATGGGCGCCATTTGTGTGAAGAGCAAATCGTGGGATTGGTGTTAGCAAAGGAAGTTACCTTGACCTATTGGATAATTATCTCATCAATCAACCTCTTAATTGATTTGATTGCAACTAATTTTAGTAGGAGCCAATCAGCCTCAAGGAGAATCTTACCAAAGCTTACCATTCAAATGTGAAGATTGGTGGCTTTTGGTTTGGGCGCCCAAATGGAAGAGCATCCTTGCCTTTTTCGGTTTGGGAAAATCTTGGAGAATAGCTTGACCCCAACTAATTGGCAATCCAAATATTCTGATGAGGCTGGATATGGGGGGCTTGTTGGAATGGAAAGATTGCATTTTTCTGGACTTGTTCGTGGACGTTGGATGGGAGGTAATCGAACGGTCGAGATTGCTTAGCCTAGAAGTTGAATTAGCTATTTAAAGGGGACAAAAAAGGGGCCGGCTTCCCTTTAGCCTGCGTCCCCTCTTTGTGTGCCTTCACCCCCCTTCTCACCCCTCTAAATCAGAACCCTTTCCTCTATTATTTTCGTGGTGTGGTGAATCGACGGGCATAGGAGAAAGCGCGAAGCAAAGTGCAAGCTACGCGAGGTAATTTGTGGTTGTCGTAAGAGGTAGGATACTCTTTTCTTTTGATTTATATTTCTGATTTCTTGCACGATCTTGAGAAGGTGTATGACTAATATTGTAGAGTACATCATGTTCTATTCGTGTGTTACAAATTGCTATTACTCGATGCGATTTATATTCATGATTCATATGGTATATGCTAGAGGGTGCAATAATGCTAGTTGACTCCCCATTGATTTTGTTGTCATTTATTGCTGATCGTGTCTCGAAGTATTGTCATGTTGATTGCTGTCCAACGAAAGTTTGCTTCTTTATAGTCTCTTACATCGATTCATGTCATGATTCATTGTATATCGCAAATCGATGCCCTGATTTTTGTATCATGCTACTCAATTCATTACTCCTTTGCTTTACAATGCTCTTCGATGTAAAAAGGTGAGACCTTTGCAGCATATCAGTTCATGTTGGTGCGTCTTAGGTCCGGTTTTATGCAATCCATATGGGTATGGATTGTTAATCGATTAATAGTGCAATTATACATGGATCAGGTAATAGAATTAGTGATATGCATACAAATCTAATAAAAGATCATTTTTTTATCTACTAATTAGACCCATCTCCGTGGGGCCAGGAGTGGTCTGACGTCATGTCAGAGCCTGTTTGGGTCGTGGAGGTGTCCAAGTTTACTTGGCTTGTTCAATACTTTTGTTATATAAGAATCAAGTTAAAAGATTAGCAATCGGGTGATAAGTGTAACCTAATGCTGAGACTAGATCAATAATTCCAGAACCCTTAGGCTCTGTAAAATACATTATGAAGAGGTTAATAGTGTCAGTAAGGGTAATTAGGGAATTATAAAAGGTTATACTATTAATTAACGGGTATAACTTATGCTAAGTGGTCTCGGCCAGGGGCAGTCCTGCTCAGACAGACCCCACTCTAAAAATGATATCTAATTGTAGAAAAATCCAAACAGTAAACCGTTTGTCAATCTGTAAACTAGACATCTGAGGAATCTGGGATAAAAATTTTAGAAGTTAGTTCTTTGGGTACAGGGCGTAGTGACCTTCGGAAGTGGGCTGTTCTGTTTGGACAGAACTGGTTTCCTGCGCGTATTAACCCTAAAACCCTAATAATATTAAGAAACTTAATTCAAGATAATAATGAAAGACTTTAATTAAGAGTGATACTACTTATAAGACTTTGGGACCAGTGAGCTTCAAAGTGTAAAGCGGATCCTAGAGTCGAACGGGGTGTCCCTTTTTAATTGTCCTTTGTGTTCTTCTCTTGAGTTATTCACAACTCAAGGGTATTCAATGTGAGAATCTTTTTCAGAATCTCTGACGTGGTCTATTTGAGACATGTCATTTCATTATTTCTGTGTCGGGGATTGTCAACCCTAGGATTAGGCACGACGATGAAGACGGCGGAGCATGGACCTTTGGCGAGCCAGTGATGGGTCTCTTTGATGAGTCTTTCGGTCGGGTCTCAACCGAGTTCCCAGACCTAATTGTTCTGAGATGTTCAAACACTCCTTAGTGAGTCTATTTGCATTGTGATCGATAATTGTATTTTACTCCTATGAAGAGTTGAAATTCAGAAAGCTTTGAGTTAAGCCTTTTCAGAATAAAACCCGATGTTCTAAGAAACAGTTTCTCCACTAAGTAGCGTTCCTGAGAGCTCTTAGTCGGAATCATAGTATGCTCACGAGCCATTGCTAGATCCTGCGAGATCTCCGATGATGATGAACCTCTGTAGTTCAGCCGATGACGGCAACCGCGTGCACTTAGATTGTATGACATTATGGAAGGTCTGCAATCTCCGCCCATTGTGCCCGTAAGCACCGATGGGGCCAGCATCCCTAGACGCATGGCCGGGTTCCACTGTAGAACCTCTAGGATGTTCTGGTATTGTTTTCCATGAAGAAATGGACAGTTTGCGAGCAAAAATTGTTACCTCTGACACTTTAGATGTCCAGAGCTTATATTAATATTTTATCTCCATTACTCTGTGTAAGTTGGAGTCTTTGACCATTAATTCCTAGACTATGATGAGTCGAGGATGTCAGATGTTCAGATACGTGAAATCAGTTTGTTAAACCAAGTCTGTTGACCTATATCTGTTTTGGAGTCATCTCTTGTACCATTTGTTCCACTGTGATTTTTCTGTATCCTACTGGGTATTTCCTATGGAATACTCATGCATCCTCTGATGCAGGAATTAAGGAGGAGCAGCGGTGACGGCAATCAGCAACGTGAGTGGACGATGGAGACAGAAGACTTGTTTATTTATTTTATTGTGATTTGGATGCTTGAACTCGCGGCCTGCGCGCCGTTTTACTTTATTTTATGTTGTGTTAAGACGTTTCAAGACTTTGTAATAACAATTTAGATATCTTTTCAGTTATTCCATATTTTGTAAGTAATTATTGTTTAAGTCGTGATGATCCTGCATGTTCCCTGATATTAAAAAGGGATAGTGGAAGTCTCGAGTATTCGGTCCGTCCCTGGTTTCCTACCCTTGACCTTCATTGGAATGTCGCTTCCGCGTAAATTGGGTCTTGGAAATCTGGGGCGTGACAACCTCTACAGGCACATCACTTCACTTTTAAGGCTGGAATGATAAACTTGCTTCCCAAATTCCATAGTATAGATTCTGAAAGCCCTTATTTGCATTTAAAGGAATTTGAGGAAGTATGTGCAACATTTGAGCAGGCTTGTAGTGAAGACATTATCAGGCTAAAATTGTTACCATTTTCCTTGAAGAATAAAGCCAAGACTTGGCTGAATTCTCGTAAACCTAGATCTGTAGGAACTTGGAAAGAACTACAGACTGAATTCCCTAAAAAGTTTTTCCCAGTTCATAGGACAAATGCTCTGAAAAGACAAATAACAAATTTTGCTAAAAAACAAAACGAATCATTTTATCAATGTTGGGAGAGATATAAAGATTTGTTAAATTCTTGTCCACATCATGGGTATGAGAAGTGGCGCACCATCAGTTTCTTCTATGATGGGATGACGCCCTCAATGAAACAATTTGTGCAAACAATGTGTAATGGGGAATTCTTTGATAAAGACCCTAATGAAGCCCTTGATTTTCTAGATCAAATAGCTGAAGACTCAGATTCTTGGGATCCCACCGATCCGTCTGATGATTCTAATAAGCCAAAGTCTTCAACTACTAGTGGGGGTCTGCATCATCTTAGGGAGGAGGATAATTTAAGTGCTAGGCTAGCCTCTTTTGCTAGGAAGGTAGAGGCCATGGAATTAGGGAAAATTAATACTGTTAAGTCTGTTGCTACAGAAGTGGTCTGTGGAATTTGTGATGTCATGGGACACCCTACTAATGAGTGCCCTACCATTCCTGCTTTTAAGGAGGTGTTACATGACCAAGCAAATTCCATGACCCTTTTCAAAAGGCAATCTCCTTATGGAGACACCTACAATCCAGGATGGAGGAATCACCCCAACTTTAGTTGGAGGAATGATAGTGCTCCACAAACACCACCTCCTCAGGCATCTTCTAATTATACTCCATATGTTCCACCTCACAGGAAGACACTTGAGGAGACACTGCAAACTTTCATGCAAGGGCAAGCTACCATTAATCAACAAACCTCACAAGCCATTAATGATATAAAGAGTTCTCTCACTAAATTGACATCTTCTCTAGCTGTTCAAGAGAAAGGTAGGTTTCCTGCTCAACCCCAACCCAACCCACAGGGGCAAGTTCACACAATCGACACACAATCTTCTGATTCACAATTGGAACATGCTAAGTCAATTACCACTCTACGTAGTGGAAAAGAAATTGATAAAACAATTCCACTTAAGGCTCAAAAATCTTCTGAGAATGATGAATCAAAACATGATAATGAGGAAATTGATAAGTCTGGGTCGAGTGAAAATATGAGATGTCCTATTCCAGCTCCTTTTCCACAGAGGTTGAAACCACCTGAAAAGTTGAACCAAAATGCTGAAATTTTTGAACTTTTTAAGCAGGTGAAAATTAACATTCCTTTGTTAGATGCAATCAAACAGGTACCTTCTTATGCTAAGTTCTTGAAAGATTTGTGTACTATTAAGCGTAAGTTGAATGTGCAGAAAAAAGCATTTTTAGCTGAACAGGTAAGTTCTATAATTCAACATAAAAGCCCACCCAAATATAAGGATCCCGGATGTCCAACTATTTCATGTGTGATTGGGAACTTTAGGGTAGACCAAGCCTTGCTTGATCTTGGGGCTAGTGTTAATCTTTTGCCTTATTCAGTGTACACTCAGTTAGGTCTTGGAGAACTTAAACCCACCACCATTACTGTCCAACTTGCTGATCGTTCTGTTAAAATTCCAAGGGTAGTGGTGGAAGATGTGCTTGTTCAAGTAGACAAATTTTACTTTCCTGTTGATTTTATTGTTTTGGACACACATCCTGTTCTAAATGCAAGTGCAAATATTCCTGTCATATTAGGTCGCCCCATTTCTTGCTACTTCAAATGCTTTGATTAATTGTAGGAATGGTGTGATGAAACTTTCATTTGGCAATATGACTTTGGAATTGAATATATTTAATGTTTGCAAACAACCCCGAGAGTCAGATGATTTTTTCACAGTTGATATGATTGAAACCGTAGTGATGGATGCATTCCCATTTATTTGTCATGATGATCCACTTGCGGTTGCTTTAATTAATCCTGATGTGCGGAGTAGGACTATAGGTGGAATGAATGTTGGGTTAAAAGATCCTGGATAATTTGAAAAAAAGTGGGATTACGTTTGGCTGAAGACAAGAAACTTAGCGCTCCTGGGAGGCAGCACAGCTTTTTCTTTATTTTTAGGATATTTATTTGTTTGATGATGTTTTTTGGTTGGATATTGTGATTGCTCTCATCTTCTTCTTTGTTGATGCTTTTCACTCGTATGAGATTCTAGCAATTTGTAGTTCTCCAGGTAACATCTATCCTTGATTTTATTTATTTATTTATTTTATCCTTCATTTCATTCTTAACATTGAGGACAATGTTTAGTTTAGGTTTACGGTATATAGGAATAATATTGTTTATTTTCAAAAAAAAAATTAAAAGAGAAAAAACAAATAAAAATTTGATTAGTTTTTAGGTTGTTTGTTAGTATTTTTTTTATAGGTTTTGATAGTTTATCGCTTCTTGATGTATGTTTCAATTTTTAAGAGATTAGTTTACATTGGAAGTGTGAGTAAGTATACTGGAGGATAGAAACACTTAACTGAGTATATCTTTCTGTTACAGTCCTCTTGGATCATGTGCTTGAGCTAATAAAACTCACTCTCACACACTAGTACATAAAGTAATACCCTCTAGAAATTTGTTGAATACTAATCTTCAGTGGGATGTCTTTACTCATCGTCATTGGATGATATGTTGTTATTTGTTGAGCTTAAAAGATCATGATAGACCATTTACTTGGCTATGGCAAGGGCTTGGAACCGGAAATAGGTTGAGAGTATAATGCAACCTGAACATGAAAAGATTGATGGAAAATATGAATGTTGATGAAAAAAAATGATGATGCAAAAAAAAGAATGAAAACAAAAAGAAAGAAAGGGGTTGTTTGACTTTATAGGATTAACTTAGGCTGATGCTCGGGCCCGAAGCGGTCTCTTAAAACCTAATGCCCTAAGTTAACTGTGCTGGGAGTCATTGGCCTGAGTCATTGTTAAACCTAAGCATCTTGAAGTTAGGCCTTACACAGTCCTGCTGAAATAATAAAAAAAAAAGAAAAAAAAAGTCCATGGTGTATTATCCTCTCAAATCTAGAATGTTGGACCCGAAGGAGGCGCGCAGATTTGTGCTATCATGAACCTAAAGATTACGATGACTATGTTAATTCTGATGTTCTTTGGTTAATGGGTAACACTGGATATGTGTAAAATAGAAATTCAGGGTGTATTGCTACAATGTCCTACACTTTTAATATTTATATTATCATTTCATATTATATTGAGCAAAAATTTCCAAGATGAAGGTGTAGAATAAAACCACTTACTTGAGGGCTTCCATATTCCAGTTGATTATAAATGCAAGTACATGTGGTTGATTTTCTTAAACATTGTGGTCTGCATTTGAAGGGATAATAGGATTATTTGTTTTGAGGTGTTTATTTTATTTTTACACTTAGATTATTAATAAAGTTAATTTTATAAGTACATGTTTGTGGGTAACATGGCTGTAAACCCTCACGAGACAAAACTCGTCCTACTAGGGACACCTAGAGGTTTAACGGCTTGTTGCATACGCTCAATGCAATCGTGTTCCCTACGAAAGTGGTTTTTATTTTTTTAGTTTATTTTATTTTAGTTTATTTTGTGTGACTTTGTTTTATTTGTTTTGCTCGGGGACTAGCAAAATATAGGTTTGGGGGTATTTGATAAGCATAAAATATATACATTTATATGCCTTATTTACCTATATGCTAGTGTAGTTTTTGTGATAAAATATGAATAAAACGGGTTATTTGTGATTAGGGTAGTATTTAGGGGATTAATAATTAAATTACTCTAATTAACTATTTTAGATGCATTAAAGAATTTAAGGAATCATATTTTTATTATGCGTTTAATTTTAGTTTGGTTTTGTTATTACAGGTTTAAAAATGAGAATTGTAGTTCGGTAGCAGACGAGCGCATTAGACGTGTTTTGAAATGCCAAAGTGACCCAAGAGCTGATATCACGTGTAGATTTGAATCGGCGGTTGAGATCGTTACGACGGGTTTTATTAAAGAAAAATAAAAAAAAGGAAAGAAAAGGATGAAAACCGGTCTGGTCCGGTTTGGGTCAATGAAAAAAAAAAAAACAACCCGAGCCATCGGCTCGGGTGTCGAACAGAACAGAAAAAACCAGAGTGCTCGAGGGCAAGCTCATGGCCGGCGTGACAGAGGAGCTGGGTTACAGCAAGGGTTGGCGGAACGACAGCTGCGGCGGAGGCTCTGGATTCTGGCGGTCATCGGAAGCGGCCTGGGCTGGTTTCACGGCGACGATCGGAGAAGAAGGAACGACAGCAACTGGCAGAGCTTGGGCTCTGTTCGAGCGAGCAACGAGATTCACGGCCGTGGGTTTTGGTGACGATGATGACTTCGACTGAGGAGACGACGGCGGCTTTGATTTCACAGCGGATTTGTAAATAGAACTGAGGCGTGTTCAATCGGGACTCGTTCGAAACAGAGCCGTGCTCAACTCAGAAACTGTAGGAAAGATCAGATTTTTTAGGCGGATTTGGGTTCATCTCAAGGGGGAATCGGATTGGAGAAGGACTCTCTCTCGAAATCTATAAAAACCGAAGAAGAGAGGGATTCTTGGGGGCGATTTTTGGGGGTGAAAAAGGACTGGTTTTCTTTGCTCTGTTTTGAAAAAAACATAGTTTTGTTTTTGGGATTTGGGTCGTGATTTTATCGTGTTTTTGGCCGGAATTGAAGAGGAAGAAGTAGGAATCGAAGGGAGAGAGAATGAGAAGAAGAAAGGGAAGTTTTTGCGCTGTTTTTGCATCTGCTACAGTAACCTGCATATGCTACAGTGCCGTCGAGCTGAGGAAGACGATGAATAGTGCAGCGCTGTGAACAGTGATTTGCAACAGTACTCGTGAATAGTAAAACTGCTACAGTGTTTTCCGATGCGATTTTTCTTCCAAATCTGATTTTTCTCTTAAATATGAATAGCTAAATCTTTTGTCAAAGCTAGAGGTGATATTATTTGATTAGTATTTTTACGTCTATAAAGAAGTGTTTAATGCTTATTTGATTGAATACGATGTTTTGAAAATAGTCATAATCTATACAATTATTTGATTTGTCGTTAACGTAAGGTACGGCGAATGCTTATAATTCCCTGTGATTAGTGACTATGCTTATTAATGATAAATATTCGATCGATATTTTTATGTTAATGGATATGATGAATGTGAATGACAGGGAATTATAAGCATTCACTGTACCTTACGTTAACGACAAATCAAATAATTGTATAGATTATGACTATTTCGAAAACATCGCATTCAACCAAATAAGCATTAAACACTTCTTTATAGACGTAAAAATACCAATCAAATAATATCACCTCTAGCTTTGACAAAAGATTTAGCTATTCATATTTAAGAGAAAAATCAGATTTGAGAAAAATCGCATCGGAAAACACTGTAGCAGTTTTACTATTCACGGATACTGTAGCAAATCACTGTTCACAGCACTGCACTATTCATCGTCTTCCTCAGCTCGACAGCACTGTAGCAAATACGCAGGTACTGTAGCAACTTCGAAATCAGATCCAAATTCCTCCTTTTTTTCTCTCTTCTTCTTCTCCTAGTCTTCCCCCATCGATTCCTCTTCCTCCTCTTCAATTTCCTCTTCGATTTCTGGCCAAATCAGGACCCAAACACACCCAACAAAAGCTCTGTTTTTTCGAAACAGAACAGAGAAAACCCAGTCCTTTTCGATCCAAAAACCGTCCCCAAAAATCTGTCAAAAACCAGTCCTCTTTAGTTCTTCCCAACTCGCCCTCTTTTATAGACTTTGAGATGAGAGTCCTTTTCCTTTCAATTTCTCATTTGGATGAACCCAAATCCATCGTCAAGGTCAAGCACGACTCTGTTTTAAAGAGAGTCCCAAATCCGTTTCAGTTCCCAATTTGAGCGCGATTTCTCTGAAGTCCTATTCCGCCACGACTGCCGTCTTCATCAGTCATCGCCTTCTGCTCCATTTCCACAGTTGAGCTCAGCTGTTCCGCCGCTTCTGTAGCCGCCGGAAAACTAGAACCGCCGCAGTCGCCGCTAGCACGAGCGCCATCGTTAAGTCCGCCATTATCGCCAGCCCGCCTAATCCTGCCGGCGCTCGAGCAGAAATTCGAGCGCCCTGCTCTGTTCGACACCCGAGCCAATGGCTCGGGTTGTTTTTTTCTTTTTTCTTTTTATTTTTCTCAATTAAAACCCGTCGTGACGATCTCAACCGCCAATTCAAATCTACACGTCCGTATTTTAATTTCGCTCCCGTCTTCTCTTAAGTAGCTCATCAATGGTTCAGATCTTCGATACACGTAATATCAGCTCTTGGGTCACTTTGGCATTTCAAAACACATCTAATGCGCTCGTCTGCTACCGATCTGCAATTCGCATTTTTAAACCTGCAATAACAAAACCAAATTAAAATTAAACACATGATAAAAATATGATTCATTAAATTCAATAATGCATCTAAAATAATTAATTAGAGTAAATTAATTATTAATCCCCTAATTACTACCCTAATCACAAATAACCCATTTTATTCATATTTTATCATAAAAACTACACTAGCATATAGGTAAATAAGGCATATAAATATATATATTTTATGCTTATCAGGCAACAATCAACTTCAACTAATCAAATCAAACTGAGTACAAAACTTTATCTCATCTCATTATACATACCAAAAAATCCCATAGCCGCCGCTCTTAGAGCTTTTCCCTATTTATATCTTTAGAAAAGAGAACAAAAAATAAGTCCAAAAACAGAAATTGCAATACGGTGATCGATTGCCAAATCACACGCGATCGATTGCCAGGCTTAGTGATTGATCACCCACTCAACCAATCAATCATAAATACTATAATATTTGTGCAGACGATCCCGATCGATGGCACCACTCGGGTTTCAAAAACCAACAGAATTTAAGTGGCACGGTTTGTAGAATAAGGATACTTTCGTAACCTAAATGAAATAGAACAAACCTGGCCACTTATTTTTAGATCTCTAAAAAGTGAAATGGGGACTCATATATGGACGAAGGCAGTATATACATTTGCAAGCCATTGAATGATCTAAAATTTAACTCGAATGACGAGGAACTATTCACAAAGTACATAAGTGATCATTACGGTAAGGAACAATGTAATGCCAAAAGGATGGATGTCCAAGCTGAATAAGAGTGTTACATCTAATAACAGTTGTCATACTCCAAACAAACAGCAGATATAGTAGTAAATTACCTTTCTTTTGGCGTTATATTCTCATTATTACAGTTATCATACTTCAAGCAATCAATACCCTATACAGAATTAAAATAGATGCAATTTAGTAATAAGGATGCATCTATATATTTTCAGAAAAATGGGGTTAAGTATTCATATAGTGGTGAATGTTAGACATGAAAGAAGCAGTAATGCAAGCACGTAAAAGTGCTTATGTTTTTGTGATTTTCAGTTTTGACAAAGGTTTTAGCATTCTGCTCTTCATGGCATAGTGAGCCAGGCATCTTCATGCTGCATGTCTGGGTCCTTATATAGCTTACAGAGAGCCTCAGTAAGATGACTCTTGTTTTCAGCTAAACATAAAGAGTCGCTACAACAACAAAAATAAGCAATGGCAAATAAGCATTTGTTGCCGAAGGGAACTACCCTGCATCTGAGTAGATTCCAAGCTTGAGGTCTTTGCTGTGAACATAATCTGCTAGAGCTTGAATTCCAGACGGGAATGTAGATGCCTTGGCGACTATATTCACCTGCCATGACACATGCATAAATGATTTCAGAGTAGATAAGTCAGTGAATTGAAATGTTTTTTTTTTTGCGTAGTTTACCACCCCACAATATAGCCCGAGCACCCGCCGATACACAGACGGTCGATATCTACCGTGTGAAAATACACTGGCCATGGACATCCACCGATTGTGTATAAGGATGGGCTGGCTGAAATGTAGGGTGCTGAACTACTTATCCAAATTAAAAATATAAACTCATTGAACTAGGACAAGGGAGATGCAAAATGAAAGGTTATAATTATGGGCCCCTGCGCTCATGCACATCAATCGCAAGGTACTTCAATTGCCCGCCTGTTCTGTATTAAGTATTAACAT
This sequence comes from Houttuynia cordata, assembly GCA_039654745.1. NCBI lineage: Eukaryota > Viridiplantae > Streptophyta > Magnoliopsida > Piperales > Saururaceae > Houttuynia > Houttuynia cordata. The sequence goes on from CM077502.1 coordinate 32,846,180, forward strand.
GGAGCCATTGAACCTGAAAACACAGCAGCCCACTATTGAATCTCGTTTATATGAGCCCTGGTGCACCGGCAGGCCATCGGATTTCGACCCGGTGACATTTGTTACTAGAAGGAGCAAGCAGGTTTGAATCATCTGCTCATTTGGTGCACTATAGGGTATCAATACAACTAGGGGTGTTCCTGGACAGACACGGACAGAGGTTGTCCGTGTCCGTGTCCGTATAAATTTGTCCGTGGATTCGCTGTCCGTGTCCGTGGCCGAATGTCCGACGGACACGGACATTTCCCCCTTTTTATACCCCCCTCCCTCCTCCCCCCCCCCTCCCTGCTCCCTATGCGACCCCCCGCCGCCCTCCCCTCTGCGACCCCCGCCGCCCTCCCCGCGACCCTGGCCGCCCTCCTCTGCGACCCCCGCCGCCACCCCCTCCGCCCTCCCCGACCCCCTCCGCCCTCCGCGACCCCCTCCCACGACCCCCTCCGCGACCTCCTCTGCGACCCCCTCCGCCCTCCGCGACCCCCTCCGCCCTCCCCGACCCCCTCCCGCGACCCCGCCGCCCTCCTCTGCGACCCCCGCCGCCCTCCCCTCCGCGACCCCCTCCCGCGACCCCCGCCGCCCTCCCCTCCTCCCCGCGAGCCCAGCCGTCCCTCCTCTCCGCCGCGGCGCCGTCCCTCCTCCTCCGCGACCGGAAACGAGGTAAAAATGTGATTTTTTTTTTGAGCCGCCTTCCTCCACCCCGCCGCCCTCCTCCACCCCGCCGGCAGCAGCCCCTCCTCCTCGGACCTCGGACAGACGGCTGTCCGAGGTCCCTTGGCCGTGTCCGTGGCCGGAATCTACGGATAGATTCTCTCGGCGCGGACACGGCCACGGACACCTCGGACGCGGCCGGCCGCGAACACCCCTAAATACAACGACTTGCAGTACCCCAGCGTATGGTCACATGTATGAGCTAGGGCACATATAAACATCTTTCTTACTATTATGGCCATTTTTTTTTACATCCAGGGGTGCCAAGTCCGATTAGAAGCAGTAGGGCAACCAGAATCTTAGAGCACCATATCCTACTTCCAATTCCCATGGGCACATACACAACCCACACAACATATGCATCGGATAAATAGAGATATGCATCGGTTAAATCGAAATATATTCCCCGTGGCTGGCAAAGGCCAAGAGAGTGAGGGTTTGAACTCTGGACCTATGCTTCAAGGCAGTGTCCATCAACTCAGCATTATGTGTTGGATTGTGTAAAAACTAATGCTCAATACATCACATCGCAATCTGTCGACTCAGCATCACACAACTCGCTTGTAACGGGGAGCAAGAGAGTAATTCAAAACCAGCCTGCCCTGTATCAAAGGTGGCTGCATGATTGAAATCACGGGGTCATACAGCGGCCATCACAGTCCAAGACGTGTGAGTTGGGTGCATATAAAGAGAAATTATTATGATTATTATTACTGTGGAAGAAACCTTAGACATTTACCTCCCTCCATCCTGAATTAATAGATACATACTCCCTCCGGGCACTTGTAATTGATGCAGATGGTTTTGTTTTTAGGAAAATACAGATGGTTCTTCAAATGACTTAAAATTAGTTCATTTGAAAAATCAACTGTATATATTAAAAGTGTGCGGAACGAGTTAAGGAATGGGTGAGGTATTCACCCTCGAAGATTTAAGGCATGTCGTGGTTACCGGTAATGACCGAATGATAGTCACGGTATTTTCGTGTTGTCTATTATGTAGGAATGACATTTAGTGAGTCTGTCTATATGGCACGAAGACTTAATCTTCGAACATAAACTTGAGAAGCAATAAAAAATTTTGCTTAAAAGATTAATAAAAAAATTAAGTAAAATTTTATAAGGCTGCATAAAATATTAATGCAACTATTGATTTTAATATTGATGATTGTGTTACGATATCCCACTGAGTATTTTATATTCAACATCTGCTCGTGATGCAAGTTTTTTAGTGAAAGACTATCTTCACGTAGCACCTGGTGGTAGAAGATCGAGAGTGAGGATGACTTGACAGCTTCAAAGTAGGCATGAGTTTCCTTTATTTTCTAGGGTATTTTGAGATGGATGTCGGACTTGCACATAAAGGACTTGCGTTGGTTTAATCGACTTTGCATCTGTAATATTATATTTATGTATAGTTTTGTATCAATATTTTTGAACTCCAGTTATCACGGCCTAGATGCTTAGTCAACAAATTTCAATTAATGATTTATTGAATGGAAGAATAATTTTCTAATTTTCTGCTATTACTCTGATTTAATAATAGTTTTAAAAATACGGGCCGTGACACTATCTATAAAATCTTCCAGGTCATTGGAAATGAGAATGGACTGAAACTATGTTTTCGGTAAGAAATAATTTGTAGGGGTTAATTTTAGGGTGAGGAAGAGTGGGAGATTGAGATTTGCTTGATTGGACAAGACATTGGGTGCGTTTGGAAACTGATTCTTTGAAAAAAATCAGGCTGATTCGGCCTGATTCTTCTGATTTGTGTTTGTTTACTGATTTTACTGATAGGAGGTGCTGATGGTGATATGTGAAAAAAATCACATATTTTCACCTATCACCTGATAGGGTGTTTGGTTACTGATTTGCTCAATTTTCACTCCTGATGGTGAAAACTGAAAAAAATCAGCAAATCACCCCTGAAAGAGGTGATTTTGCTGATTCTCATTCGAACGAGTATTAGCCTGAAATTTTTTTTTTCGTCACCTCCACCATCGCCACCGCCCACGGCCGGCACCACCCACCATCACTACCACCGCCCACCATCGTCGCCACCCACCGCCTACCACCATCGTCGGCCACCGCCCGTCGCCGGCCACCACCCACTACCACCATCGCCACCGACCACCACCGCTGTCGTCGTCGGCCACCACCCACCATCGCCGCCGACCACCACTGCCGTCGTCGCCGGCCACCGCCCACCGCCTACGGCCGGCACCACCTACCACTACCACCACCCACCGCCCACCACCAACGTTGGCCACCGCCCGTCGCCGGCCACCACCATCGCCGTCGACCACCACCACCGCCGTCGTCGCCGGCCACTTGCCGACGGCCACCACCCATCATCGCCACCGACCACCACCGCCGCCAACCATTGACCACCACCCACCACCGCCGACCATCGACCACCGACCACCTGTCGTCGGCCACCACCGCCGCCGCCGTCGCCAGCCACCACCACCATCGCCGCTGGCGCCACCCACCACCAACGCCGCCATCCGCCATCCAGAAAAGAAATTTTTCACCGGCTTTGCCAAACACAAATCAGGCCTGATTTTTTTTTAGGTTCCCAAACGCAAGTCACCAATCAAGAGTTAGGCTGATGGTGAAAGACTGAAAATATGATTAATTTCAGGTTCTCAAACGCATTTTCCACAATCAGAAAAATCACCTACAAATCACCTTGATTATTTTCAGCCTGATTTTTTTGTTTTACCAATCACTATCAGTTTCCAAACACACCCATTGTCGAGAGAGGAGTCTTCATTTGAGCTAAGTTAGTAGCAGAAGTAGAGACAGAAGTTACAAGGTACTAAGTTAGAAACATTTTTTTAAATGGGTTTTCCTCAAAACGAAATGTATTGAGGTTCCCTTAGGGGCGTGAAAAATCAGCTCCATCCAGCTGATTAGTGGATTATCCCAAAAATCCTTCACCAATTGGATTTTTTCCGCTCGATGGAGCTGATTTTTCACGCCCCAAAAGACCTCTTAATTTATATATGTTGAATGTCAGTTATAAAAATTCAAACATACAGAATTGTGTCTAGCTGTTACAAGAATTACAAGTATTCAAATTCAAATACAAATCAAAGCTGTAAGATGGATCATAAATGATCAGATAGATACAAACTAACATCAAGGGGATCATAACTGTTGTTCATGATATGTCATCATGTTCAAAATCTTCCATGATACTTTTGAACATTACCATAAGCATATCACCGCCAGAATCTTCCACGATTGTAGGATTTTCTTCCAACAAAAAGTCTTCTATTGTCATTTCATGTTCAGTAGTATCTATTATCATCATATTATCTCGTTGGATTGAGGTGACAGTGATTCCTTGATTTTCTGGCGACTGACCTTGCATCCTAGTTGCTTGTTGGGTTGAGGTGCCGTTGTTTCCAAGGTATTCTGTAGGCTGACCTTGCATCCTATATCTGATCCGGCAGATGGCCAGATCTTGAAACTTGCCACTGTTCTCCTACACATGCAAAAGATCAAATGGTTGAATATTGATTTTTTATTTAGTAAAAACACTAATTAAGTCAGTCTAAATTAGCCACATCTATCAAGGGAAGATGATAAGTGCATCTATTAATGTTAACTCACCATAATTGTGAATTCATGCATGATCCAGTTAGTACCCTCGCCATTGTGGTAATATTTGAATCCACTCATCTGGCCAATAGTGAACTTCTTCCCCCTGGTGATCCTCCATTGCCCATTGCCGGCTGATCTATTAGCATTTATCCCATTCTTGCCGTCCCTGGCCTTTTGAGTCCTCTTGGTGAAATAATACTTCTCATCCATTGGACCATCAGGACCATTTGCATCTGATTAAAGACATAGAACCATGCACAACATTCAATTACTTTATTTTGATTTGTTTATATACTATGTTTAATGTAAATTAAGATAGTGACACTATTTTATACATATATTTTTTCTTTCTAAGTTTACAATAGATAAAGAAGATGGACATAATACTTTGCACTCCCTCCTTTCCTCATTAAGTGTCTTACATACATCTAGTTTTCAATATTTTGAAACCAAATAGGACGATTGATATCCGACGGAGGGAGTAACAAATTTTTTTTCTAGTCATATTACGGATAAAAAATAACACAAAGAAGGTGAAGGGATGGGTCATACTAGTGAGGACCCACGGCTCCATGCTGTAAACATCTCCTTCTTCAATGGCCTTAGATGGGAGTTGGAGACATCCATCGATCTTTATGCAAAGATAGTCCATGAGTTCATAAAAAGTGGGCTTGAACTTATACCCCACCGGCACAAATTCATAGTGTGATGGAAGCTGGTTGTGCTCATTAGCCATATGCTCATCCTCAAGATCATCACTTTTCAGTGTATGGCACTTTATAATGCACAAGACCATTGTCTGATACAGCACAAATAATTAGGATATATAGAGATAAACAACAGAAACAATATATGTAAGCAGGATATAGATCATTAATTAAATAACATCCTTTCATGATTGCATTGATCAGACACTTTTCAACCGATCAATTACGATAGCATAGTGGGGCAGGCCGTTCTTTAATTCCTACCCCCCCCAATGTGTGTGTGTGTGTCCTCCGATCGATCCAACGGCTTGCGTCACGCTTTTTTTTAAGATACAATTGATGCAAAGAGAAATATTTCCATACAACTAGATATGGCAATATTTTGTGAACTGATCAATTCAAGATCAATGATAGACAAAGAACAACTAGTTATGGTAAACAATATACTATACCTTTGAAGCATCTGGTCCAACTAGCTCGTATTCATCCATGAGCCAGTGTGTCTTGATGCCTTTCTTCTTGCCTGAACTTCCTTCATCAATACCATCAACATAATAAACAAAAGCCCTCTTCTCTGCAACAAGTAGCCGTTCGCCTGAGATATCATGATCATAGATCAATGTGGCCTTTTGTGTTGCACTCCATTGACCCTTCCCGTCTTGCCGCTTCACCTTCTTGCCGTTCAAATATCTTGGGCTGAAAAAGTAGCGAGGACACCTTATCCTGGATGACTTATCTTCTCCAGCCTCTAGCAGAAAAAATCATCAATGTTCATCATATAATGCAATCTTATAGAGAACCACCCAAGAAACATATATCATACAAAACTCAAATCAAATAAACCCTGAACTGATTATCTAAAAGGAAACCTAAATCCTAAGCCAGTCATAAAGATATAACTAGGTATTGACCAACTTCACTAAAACATGATGCAAAGTTGCAAAATAAAGAACAAGCGAAAGAAAAAAAGCTCATAAAATAAGCAGCATATACTATGAAGTTGCAAAGTTGCATGAGCTTAACCAAGATACAGTCAAGATCCTAAAGACTACTAAAAGCGTATTAATAGACCAAGAAACACACAACATAAAAAACTCATATTGATGAAACCCTAAACCTAATTATCCAAAAAAGAAACCTAAACCCAAACCGCTAATAAGAAAGCACCATACTTGGAACATAATACGAACTTACAAAGTGAGGAACCGATAAAATAAAATCTAGTTAGTTAATCCCTAAACCAACATTCTATGAAACATCATGCAAATTTACAAAATAAGGAATGAGAGAAAAAAAAGCAAATAGAAAGACATGAACAGACCAAGAAACGGACATCTCCACTCATGAAATAAACATCATTAAGGAAGCTACACAAGTGTTCTACCAAAAACAAATAAAAGAAGATGGGTTATTACCAGTTAGAACCCATGGTTCTTGGGCGTAAACGTCTGCACCTGAGCGTACTGCATCATGGCAGGGAAGCAGCTCATTATGGCCGGAAGCTTTCACCTTGAGGTAGTCCCTGACAAGAACCAGGTCTGATGGATCAAACCGGTAGCCTAGATTGTATCTAACCATCTTCTTCCTCCTCCTTCCTGATCTTCTCAACGCTCACAAATTGCACTGTCTAATTTCTTGTAAGATTGTACGTAAAACCCTCATGCATGCATGGGAAGGACTTATATGTTTAGAAGGGGCGGTTTTTTTGCGCCATGCACTTGCCTAAAGTAGGAATTTTTTCTGCAACGCGGAGTTATATCTCAACGCTTTTTTCTGGCTCTGAGGGTGATTCAAGCCAGGCCCGCCACCTCCCTTCTGCCTCGCCTCCTCCCACCTCCTCCCCGCCACCTCCTCACCTCTATCCTCGCTTCCTCACATTCTCCCCCGCCGCCTCCCTCCTCCGCCTCACCCCTTCGCCCACACCTCTTCCCTTGCCTCCTCCCTCCCCCTCCAGTCCTCCTCCTCCGTCCTCTCCCCGCTGCGGCTGTGAAACTCCTCCGAATAAATCTTCCGCCTCCAGGAACGGCAGACGGAGCTGACAGCAGGGAAGTTCGTGTAGTCCAATCGAATAAGGATATCATTACCCCCATCGACTCACCAAACCCACGTATGGAATGCGGAAAACAGCTCTTTGTTGGGTTTTAGGTTTTGGCAGGTGGTGATTGATATAAGTAGGGAGGAAGACAAGGGGGTTTTGGACATAAAGCTGAATGACTGCTCGTCTCTTCCGTGTCTTCTCCCGCCTGGACAGTCTAGGATCTAGGTCCATGTGAAGGCACCCATCCATGATGCATGCGGCTTAGGTCATAGGATTAGCTCGAAGGTAGTCATCATGAAACCTTTGGGTGGGATGCAAGGAAGTCAGGTGGCACGGTGCAGCGTAGAGCTGCCACCAAATGTGCACACCGAGATGAATAGGGCGGACGCAGGAATTTTTTTCAAAAGGGTTACAAGGTAACGTAATTCTAAAGCATTCTTCTTTGTAACAAAATAATTAGGCCAACAACAAAGGTGCGCTAAAGTGAAGAATACAAAAAAACTAGACAAATATAAATAATTGTGATAAATTACTAAAGTGAAGATTACCTGTGTTAAATGCAATACCATTATGTATCTTATTGACTTCACTTACAAAAAATTTCACAAAAGATGTACCTCAACGCCAAAATATCAATTGCCTCTGTTCAAAAAAATAGTAGGAGAAAAGAAAAAAAGATAATGATTCATCAACATATCGAGTAAACTTGCCTTAACAAATAAAAAAAACTACATTAATGCAATGTAAAATTAGAAAATAGATTCATACAACTGAGAATAACAATTAATAATATAAGGAGAATAAGAAGAAGAGAATTATATGAAGAGTAAATATCTCATATGAGCCGCGTACCGAAACCGGGTGAGGCGATGCCGACCAGGGGCGATGCCCTAGCCTGAGGACCGCCACCGCCGCCGTCAGCCCCACCATCACCGCCGACCCATCCCCCCTCTCTGCCTCGCCCTCTCCAACCTCCCCCTCCGCCCTCTCTCTATCTCCCCCCACTCGCTTCCCCCCGCCCATCCTCCTCCCCCCCCCCCCCCCGCCACCGTCCACCACTCCGCCGCCGCCTCTCCCCCTCCTCTCCCCCACCCTCCACCCTCACCCTCACCCTCGACCCGCCGGCCGTCAAAAGCAACCTCCTTTACCCCTCTCCGTCCCACCCCTCTCACTGCCATCCCCCCCACCCCTCAGCCCTCAGCCACCTCACCCCGCCGTCGACCCGTCTCACCCCGGCCTCACTCCACCCCTCAAATCATCTCTGCATCCCCCCATCTTCCCCCCAGCCTTGCTCCCGCCACCCCGCTCGACCAAATGCCAAAGTGAGACGGCCTCATTCCCGGGCTCCCTTATGGCCCCGGCAAGCGGGATCATGGCATCCCCAATCCCACAAACTCAACCCCCCATCCCTGCGCAACCTTTCATTGCTCCCTCATCACCCCCATTTCTTCATCCCAATCCCCCCCCCCCCTTTGGCCCTGACCCCGGTCCCTTCTCTTCTGTCAGGGCAGAATCCTAGCCTTTCTCATGGGCGCATCTTATCTCGACTACCTCTAAGGCGTCAGAAGCACTCACCTTCCACCCAGAGTTGAAGGGTCAAACCTCCGTTCGTATACCGTAGGAGTTTGTTGACAGGGAAGCATTGAGGTGGACCAATACCCTTGTCAGATATGCTATGGGTAAGCGTCCTTCCTTCATCTAATTCAAGGACTATGTATCTAGAATCTGGAAACCGGCTGGATCTTTCGACATGTAGACTCTGGCAAGGGGATTTTTTATGTTCAAATTTACTTCCTCCGAAGATTGCGAGCGAATCCTACACTCTATGTGGACCGTGAGTGGTAGACCTTTAATCCTCGGAAAATGGCATCCTGGTATGCGGCCTGTCAGAGAACTTTTGAAAACAGTTCCGATTTGGGTGCGATTCCCAGATCCGCCGCCTCAATATTTTGTTAAAGAGAGCTTAAGTATGGTGACCAGTCTTGTGGGGTGTCCACTATTTTCTGATAGAGCCACAACTGATCGCTCCCGACTAGAGTATGCCAGAGCTTACATAGAAATTGACACCGATTTCCAGTTCCCCTCGGTTGTCCATGTAGCCACCGGAGATGGGTCTTTTTTTCCACAGCCTGTAGTTTATGAATGGAAGCCACACGTATGTGCCAAATGTAAATGCTTCGACCACACCACCAATACTTGTCGATCAAAGGAGGTCTGGATTGAGACGCCTCATCACCATGCCCCAGAAGGTGCAAATGTTGGAAGCACAAAAACCTGGGCTACATCAGGAGTGACTAATACATCTACAACCACTGCAGCGATGAACTTTCCCTCCCCCCCAGCGACTAAGGATTGGTGCCCAACTACTCATCGTCAGAGGACGACCCCGGTGCATGCCTCTGGCCCTAGCCGATTGATCCCAAGCTCGGATGAGTCCTTGGTGCAGCCAAGTCCATCTATGGTACCATTGGAGAACAACCAATTGCTCAACGCCATACCCCACCCTTCTCCAAGACCCTCTCTCAGGCTCAAGCCGTTTTCTTGTCTAGTGAAGTGGGTGACGACGAAGTGAAAGGGGCTGTATTCCAGGCGCCCAATGGTAAGGGTCCAGGTCCAGATGGATTCCCAAAAGAATTCTTCACCCACTTTTGGGATATTATTGGCCCAGACTTCCTTTTGGCGGTGCGAGACTTTTTCAAGAGAGGATACATGCTAAAGGCTCTCAACCACACTTTTTTAACCCTCATCCCTAAAAAGACATACTCCAAGAGCTTTGGAGAGTTTAGGCCTATCGCCCTATATAACTTCATCTACAAAACCATCACCAAAATTATGGCAAATAGGTTGGCTCTTGTTCTTCCAACTTTGATTAGCCTCAATCAGTCGGCTTTTGTGAAGGGGAGATTAATTGGAGAAAATATTTTACATGCTCACGAGCTAGTCCGCAATATGCATCGACGTGGGGGACAAAATAGGTTTAGCATAAAAGTGGATTTGAGGAAAGCATTTGATACGGTGAGGTGGGACTTCATCCTTCACATTCTTAAGGCCCTCGGCTTTAATGACACATGGCTCCACTGGACCAGGCAATGTCTTTGCACCCCCACTTTTAGTGTTTTGATCAATGGTTTGAACTATGGGTACTTCCCAAGTGCAAGTGGCCTTCGACAGGGCTGTCCATTATCCCCCCTCCTATTCCTACTATGCATGGAAGGCCTCTCAGCTATGTTAAATCATGCAACAATGAATGGAAACCTCAAGGCACCCAACATCGAGGGAGGTCTCCCCATCTTTCACCTGCTTTTTGCAGATGATATCCTCTTGTTCTCCAAGGAAGATGTGCAGTCGGCCGTTTGCATTAATGAAATCCTCTCGGCCTTCGCAAACATGTCTGTCTCCATGCAAACATCAACAAGAGCTCTATCTTCTTCTCCATAGGAAGCCATTGCAAATCAGTCATCCTTCAAACCTTTGGATTCCAAGAAGGGACCTTTCCAATCAAATACTTGGGTATGCCTCTCTCCTCTAAGGGCATTTCTTACTCAGTCTGTAAACCTCTTATTGACAGGATCATCAACCGTGTCAACGGATGGAAAGTAGCACTCCTATCTTATGTCGGAAGATTGTAACTAATTAAATCGGTCATCGGAGGCCTAAACATCTTCTGGACTTCCTGCTTTAAACTCCCCGCCAAAGTCTATCGAAAGTTGGAAAACATCATGGCCACTTTTCTATGGAAAGGTACAACTCATTCTAATGGTTTTCACAATATATCCTGGCGAAGGCTATGCCGACCCCTCAAAGAAGGGGGTCTTGGGGTTAGGCGCATAAAAGATATCAACAATGCAAACCTTGCTAAGCTCTTCTGGAGATGCGCTACATGCAAAGAATCCCTATGGTGCTTATGGATTCATGGTGTTTATCTTAGAAACAGCTCCATCTATATGGCTAGACCCCAACACTGCTCTTATGCCTGGAATTCTATTCTCCAACTACAAACTTTCATGCAGGAGGGATGCGTCCCTAACATTGGCAATGGTCGCACCATGAGGATGTGGCTAGACCCTTGGAGTGGCCCGTTGGCTCTTGTCCGGAAATTTGGCAATAGAACTGTTCTTGAGTAGGGGGCACCACAAATAAATCAATTGCTGACTTGTAAATTCAGGTAACCTCCACAGTGAACAACTCCTCTCAAGAAAAGGAGACCTTGCAAAGGCGAAAATCCTAGAGAACTTCCCTATGCTCTCCGAATTAGAGGATTCTTTTGGATGGCTCACTCGATCTGGCAAGTTTACTTTTAGGAGTGCCTGGGATACTACCAGGGTGAAAACTGGTAATGTCCCTTGGCATGACCTCATATGGTTCAAGCACCGGGTGAATCATTACTCCTTCTGCGCCTGGATGGCCCTAAATGATGGTCTCCTCACATTAGACAACTTGAAAAGAAGGGGGATACATTTAATAAACAGATGTGTCCTTTGCAGGCGAAGTGAAGAATCAGCCAAGCACCTCCTGTTTGAATGTATATATTGATCTATACATGAAATATGCATTTTATTATCTCCTAAACTTATATTTATGCTAGTGTTTGATTAGAATTACTACTACTTTAATATAGTTTTTGGTTTTGTAGGAAATGAGAGCAAAGATGCAAAAATATGGCGAAAACGGACTTCAATGGTCAAATTATCATAACTCCGTGTACAAATATCGGATTGGACTGATTCAAGTCTCATGTGAAAGTTCAAGGAGTCAGCTTTCCAACGCCACCAACCACGCGCAATTCGGAGTTCGGAGCAAAAAGTTATAGCTATTTGAAAGTTTCCGGACAGTAGAAACGATCGATCGCAACCTTTAAGCGATCGATCCTGTCTACGATCGATCGGACACATAAACGATCGACCGTATCTACTGGAATTTTTGGATTTTGCGCAAAGTTTTGAAGACAGTAAAAACGATCGATCGGCTTCGTCCGGCATCGTTCGCAATACGATCGATCGGGAGCAATTAACAAAGAAAAACGGCTTCGTTCGGCTACGTTCGCAAGGCGATCGATCGTGCTATACGGGCGATCGATCGGTGCATACGGAAAACGCAATTTAACCCTATTTTGACTCGGATTTGGAAAGGGATTTGAGGGTTTTCCTTCACCCCTATATATATGCCTTAAGGGAGAACGTATTGGGTATGCAAGAATAGAGTTTTGAGTTCTTTTGGAGTCCTTGGAGGCTAGAGCAAAGGAAGAAGAAGAAGAAGAAGAAGATGAAGAACTTGTTGATGGATTCTCTTCCCATGCTTGGCTAGACTCTTTTCCAAGGCATAGATGAAACCCAACTGATTGGTTGTATTGTTTCTTTCTCTCATATTATGTTTTTATTCTAGTTGGTGTATGAATCTTTGTTATGCAATAAAAGTTAATTCATTAGAGCTTATTCTTTGTACTCGAGAGAGACAAGAGTGGATCTTTGTGGATTTCAATCTGAAAGAGCACTTGCGTGTCCGAGAGGAACGTAAGGGCTCTGAAGTGTTATATATTAATAAAGTCTCATTGGTTTATACTCGAGAGAGATAGATCACAGTTCCATGTTTTAATAGATTTATGTGTTACATCCGAGAGGAGGGCACTATAATTTGAATTGACAAGTGTATGTCCGAGAGGAATACACTAGCCAACTGGAAATCTGAATTCAAAAGAGAGAGAGAGACGATACACTAGTCTATTGTGGTGGATTCAAAGCCTTGGTACTTCTCCTATTGATTAATCTCAGCTTAGTTTAATTAAAGTTCATTGCTTTTCTCTAGATTAATTAAAAACTGCTGCTTTTCTCTTGAATTTGGTAGAATATTAATCCGTCCCTGAGGTTCGACAACCCTTTCCATACTCACTGTAGTACAATTGCCTTGTGCACTTGCAAGGGTTTTATATTTAAACGATCAAGTTTTTGGCGCCGTTGCCGGGGACGGCACAATAGTTTACCAGATTCTTAACATAATTAGTGTTAGAGTAGTTTAGTGAGTCTTAATTTAGATTATTTGTCAGTAGCTTAATTTGTGTTGTTCTTTCTTTTTTTGCGAGGTTAAGAGAAGACGTGGAATTCTCGCCAACGTGGAAGGGCCATCCCTTCCCCTAGTTTGCATTCTCTTATCCTTCTCTTTTTAGATAAATTTGTGTGTTTGGTGTTTTCATTTTTTCTCTGTGATTGCATATTGTGCTAGTTGTGGATATTAGGACTGCTAGTTGTCGATATCTAGGACTGATGATTGTTAGTTGTGGATATCTAGGGTTGTTTATTTGATTTGTGGATGTGTGATATTTTGGTTCAGTTGATGAATGCATGGTGAAAAAAAAAATGTCTTCACCTTTTTATGGATTTAGCCATGAGAACCCATACAGGAGCTTTAATGATTATTGTTCTTCACACACACCTAATCCCCCTCCGTATGAAGTACCCTACCACCCACATCCCTTATATGCTGATTCTTACAACCGTGGTTGGGATAATCACTCTAATTTTGGGAGTGGCACATCTTCTCTACACTACACAACTCCTTATATGTCGGAACCATGTGCCCTGTGTTTAAGTCCCATTCACACCCCAGTGGAGTGCCCTTTGGCCCATGAGTACCCTGATTTTATAAAAAAATATGTTAATGAGGCCCAAAGTCTTCATAGGTGGGAGGATCATCCTAATAACCCTTGGGAGCAACCCAACCCTGGGCCCACTCTTCATGAGGCCCTTAGACAAGATTTCCTAAGCCAACAACTACCTTACCAACCAGCCTCTAATCCTCAGTTTGGCCAAACCAATAAGAAACCATCCCTAGAAGATCAAATGAGCCAAATGCTAACCACCCAATCCACTCTCCTCTCAGCTTTTAGTGCGCTGGAAGCCAAGATGGACACTATGATAGACACTAAATATAGAGAGCTGACAGGTGAGCTGAGTACCCAGGCCCAGATTATCCATTCTCACACACAAGCTCTTGCCAACATTGAAATACAGTTAGAACAGCTAACACAGGCCATGAATATGAACGAAGAATGCATTTTAACTGTCGAGCCTCAATATCCGATGGGCCAATTTTCTGATGAAGGGATTTGTGTTTCCCCTGATTATGATGTTACATCCCTTCATAATGCCCAAAGGTTTGATAATAAGCTTGAGTGGGCTTTACATAATGATCAAGCGGGTGTAGAAATTAAAGAAGAAGTGAGTGTGTTGATAGAACCAAATTTTCAACCTTCTTCTATATCTGAGGAGTGGCAGTCTACAACACTATTAACAGAACCTTCTATTCCTAAAGCACCATTCATATCTTATCTAGATCAATCTAACTCTTTGTTTAATGAACATAACTTAGACTGTTTCATAGATAGTTTAGTCGATTCACTAATTGAGGAAGCTTTCCCAATTAGGTTACTAGAAGAGGCCCCTAAGGCCAAAATGGTTGATGTGGGGGAGGAGGTTCCCTTTATATTAAAATTCTCTAATGACCTTCTTTCATGGTTAATGCAGGGACCCCTCTTTCCAAAGCTTCCCTACCCACCACTCCATCCTTTTATTCCACGATGTGCTCCATACTTAGGCAACAAGGATAGAAGTGTGTGGTACAATCATTTAATTGATCCAGGTTGATGACTTGATAATCTGGACCCTACAGAGGATCATGGCTCCGTCTGGCTGAAGACATTAAACTTAGCGCTTGGTGGGAGGCAACCCACGTATTCAGGTGTATTCTATCCTTTATCTGATTTTCTTTGATATATGATCATTGCCATTTTATATTTTTGTTCGCATTGAGGACAATGCTTGTATTAGGTTTGGGGGAGAGGATGTGCTTCATTGTAAAATCAGAAAAAGAAATTGAAAATAAATTTGAGTAGTTTTTACAGTTACTTGTTAGTACTTTTTCTTAAGTTTTGATAGTTTATCCCGTAATAATGCATGTTACAATTCTTAGGAGATTAATTTACATTGGAAGTGTGAGTAAGTATACTGGAGGATAGATACACTTAACTGAGCATATCTTTCTGTTACAGTCCTCTTGGAACAGGTGCTTGAACTAAGAACATTCACTTACACACACTAGTTACATAAAGTAATACCATCTAGAGATTTGTTGAATGCTAATTTACAGTGGGATGTCTTTAGTCATAGTCATTGGATGATGTGTAGTTATCTGTTGAGCTTAAAAGATCATGATAGACCATTTACTTGGCTATGGCAAGGGATTGGAACCGGAAATAGGTTGAGAGTATAATACAGCCTGGACAAAATAAAGATGTGCTGAAATATATGTGCTGAAAATAAAAATGTGAAAATGAAAACAAAATGAAAGAAAAGGGGCTGCTTGACTTTATAGGATTAACTTAGGCTGATGCTCAGGCCCGAAGCGGTCTCTTAAAACCTAATGCCCTAAGCTAATTTGGCTGGGAGTCATTGGCCTGAGTCATTGCTAAACCTAAGCATCTTGAAGTCAGGCCTTACACAGTCCTAGCGAAAAGAAAAAAAAAAAAAAAAAAAAAGTCTGTGGTGTATTATCCTCTCAAATCTAGAATGTTGGACCCGAAGGAGGCGCGCAGATCTGTGCTATCATGAACCTAAAGATGACGATGACTATGTAGATTCTGATGTTCTTTGGTTAATGGGTAACACTGGATCTGTATAAACAGAAATTTAGAATGTATTGCTACAATGTTCTACACTTTCTACTATTTATGTTATCATGCTATATAATATTTGAGCAGAAATTTCCAAGATGAAAGTGTGGAATAAAACCACTTACTTGAGGGCTTCTATATTCCTGTTGATTATGAACCAAGTACATGTGGTTGATTTTCTTAAGCATTGTAGTTTGCATTTGTCGGGATAATAGGTTGTTTGTTTTGTAATGTTTTAATTTTTGCTTTGTTTCTTCACTTAGGTTAATTAGTTTAATAAATACATGTTTGTGGGTAGCATGGCTGCAAACCCTCACGAGACAACACTCGTCCTACTAGGGACACCTAGAGGTTTAACGGCTTGTTGCATACGCTCAATGCAATCGTGTTCCCTACGAAAGTGGTGTTTACTTTTATGCATTAGTTCCTTAGTTTGTTTGATTTTGTTTTGTTTTGTTTTGCTAGGGACTAGCAAAATCTAGGTTTGGGGGTGTGATCTATACATGAAATATGCATTTTATTATCTCCTAAACTTATATTTATGCTAGTGTTTGATTAGAATTACTACTACTTTAATATAGTTTTTGGTTTTGTAGGAAATGAGAGCAAAGATGCAAAAATATGGCGAAAACGGACTTCAATGGTCAAATTATCATAACTCCGTGTACAAATATCGGATTGGACTGATTCAAGTCTCATGTGAAAGTTCAAGGAGTCAGCTTTCCAACGCCACCAACCACGCGCAATTCGGAGTTCGGAGCAAAAAGTTATAGCTATTTGAAAGTTTCCGGACAGTAGAAACGATCGATCGCAACCTTTAAGCGATCGATCCTGTCTACGATCGATCGGACACATAAACGATCGACCGTATCTACTGGAATTTTTGGATTTTGCGCAAAGTTTTGAAGACAGTAAAAACGATCGATCGGCTTCGTCCGGCATCGTTCGCAATACGATCGATCGGGAGCAATTAACAAAGAAAAACGGCTTCGTTCGGCTACGTTCGCAAGGCGATCGATCGTGCTATACGGGCGATCGATCGGTGCATACGGAAAACGCAATTTAACCCTATTTTGACTCGGATTTGGAAAGGGATTTGAGGGTTTTCCTTCACCCCTATATATATGCCTTAAGGGAGAACGTATTGGGTATGCAAGAATAGAGTTTTGAGTTCTTTTGGAGTCCTTGGAGGCTAGAGCAAAGGAAGAAGAAGAAGAAGAAGAAGATGAAGAACTTGTTGATGGATTCTCTTCCCATGCTTGGCTAGACTCTTTTCCAAGGCATAGATGAAACCCAACTGATTGGTTGTATTGTTTCTTTCTCTCATATTATGTTTTTATTCTAGTTGGTGTATGAATCTTTGTTATGCAATAAAAGTTAATTCATTAGAGCTTATTCTTTGTACTCGAGAGAGACAAGAGTGGATCTTTGTGGATTTCAATCTGAAAGAGCACTTGCGTGTCCGAGAGGAACGTAAGGGCTCTGAAGTGTTATATATTAATAAAGTCTCATTGGTTTATACTCGAGAGAGATAGATCACAGTTCCATGTTTTAATAGATTTATGTGTTACATCCGAGAGGAGGGCACTATAATTTGAATTGACAAGTGTATGTCCGAGAGGAATACACTAGCCAACTGGAAATCTGAATTCAAAAGAGAGAGAGAGACGATACACTAGTCTATTGTGGTGGATTCAAAGCCTTGGTACTTCTCCTATTGATTAATCTCAGCTTAGTTTAATTAAAGTTCATTGCTTTTCTCTAGATTAATTAAAAACTGCTGCTTTTCTCTTGAATTTGGTAGAATATTAATCCGTCCCTGAGGTTCGACAACCCTTTCCATACTCACTGTAGTACAATTGCCTTGTGCACTTGCAAGGGTTTTATATTTAAACGATCATATATGCCATGGTGATCTGGCGTATATATCTACGAAAGTGCAACATCTTCCATACAATTGGGAGCCGCTCCATGGAGCTCGATTGGCTGACGCAATTCGTCAAAAACAACAAGCATGCTGGTTATGTCATCCAAGCTGGTTTTACTTGCTTCGCTACAATGATCTGGGAAGAGAGGAACAAACGAATATTTGAAGATACAAAGCTTGAGACTTTTATTTTAGGCCAAAACCTCATTTGTAAAGCTAAGGTCAATACCTTCCACCTTAAGGACACTTGTCTCACACATTGTTACTTCCTGAACTCCCTATGGGACGAGCGAACTCCTTGAGCGCAACAAGTGCTTGGACTCGTTGAGTGCATCTCCACAGCACTGGATCGGTGTGCACAAATGTTTGTCTTT
Organism: Houttuynia cordata; assembly: GCA_039654745.1. Classification (NCBI taxonomy): domain Eukaryota; kingdom Viridiplantae; phylum Streptophyta; class Magnoliopsida; order Piperales; family Saururaceae; genus Houttuynia; species Houttuynia cordata. The sequence goes on from CM077502.1 coordinate 32,864,243, forward strand.
TGTCTTTTGTCTTTTGTTATTTGTCTTTTGAGCCTCCTTTGGCATTGGGGTTCTTTAGGAGGGTCTTTATTTTAGCTCTCCTTGGGTTGAGGAGTTGGTTGTTCTCTCCCTTCCATTGTACTCTTTTTTGTTTTTTTTCTTAATAAAAATTTCAATTATAAAAAAAAAGGAAGAGAATTATACACTAATTAGATGGCAATTATCCTCGATGAGATTTCATATTTTAGAAGCGTTCAATGATCTTCTCATTGCCAATCTCTTTGAAAATGTCATTTTCAATGTATGTGATTAGAGAATCACTCACCAACTCATCTCCCATTCGATTCCGTAGCTTATTTTTCACAATATTCATTGCAGAAAATGCTCTCTCAACTGTTGCAGTTGCAACTGGAAGTGTTAATGCCAACTTTAGAAGCAAATAAACCAACGGAAATCACAAGTTCTTTTTCTTCTCCACCATTTTTTTGCAAGATTGGAAATCTCAATCAAGTTGGAGAATTCACTATCTAACCACATGTCCACAATATAAACATCTAGCTGATTGTGAAATCTTGAGATATCTATTGCAGAAAACTCATGTGGGTAACTTTGAGCAAAGCTTAGTAATCTTTGTATTGTCATAGGCTGAGAAAGAATCCTTTGGATCAAGACATGATATACATAGAAGCAATTCTGTATTCTCTTCCATGAAACGACTATTTAGCTCTTGGAGTTGCATATCAATAGCAGTGAAAAACAAGTCAACACGATAATAATGGAGGTTCATAATTTGTTCTCCACGTCGTGGCCTTCCTAGCCCTATATACTTGTCATCGATAGAAGGAACATCTATATCATGCTTGTTACAAAATATAGAAATTTCTGTCAATATAGAGTCCCATCCATTGTTACTTAGTTCTTGCAATGTTTCCCTAGATGATTTAACTAACGCCATTGCATTCATAATATCTTGATCCTTTCGTTGTAATGCTTTTGATAAATCATCGGTAACCCCCAAAATCTTCTTCATAATGTGCAAAGTGACAACAAATTCAAAAGATTGCATAAGATATATTAAAGAACTTGTTTTGGCTCTCAATTGAGGCTCTCTAGCATCCTCATCAATAATTTAAAGCACTTGAATCACAACAGAAACACATGGTTAGAAAACTTTGCAATGTACCATAATGTGAGCCCCAACGAGTGCCACGTGTCCTCCTCAAGCTAGTTTCTTGATTAAGTCCTTTTTCCAGTTGCTAAGTCACCACTCTCAAATGCTTTTGTAATAATACCAAGTTGTTGTTTTCTAAGATTATCTCTACGCTTACGTGATGCTTCAACAACATTCATTATAGTAGAGAGCAAGTCAAAAAAATTACTTATTTGCTTGTGATTTTGTGATATGGCAACAAGCGTCAATTGGAGACGATGCACAAAATAATGAATGTAATGTGAATATTCATTCTCATCCAAAATAAGTGTTTTTAATCCATTAAACTCACCTTGCATATGATTTTTTTGCCCCATCGTAGCCTTGTCCACGCAATCTTTGTAAACTTAATCCATGCTTAGAAAATAGTTCTTCAACGGCCTTTTTAAGCACTATAGCTGTTGTTTCTTTAACATGTATAAAACCAATAATTCGCTTCATCACACAACTCGTTTATCTACATAACGTATAGCAAGAACCAGTTGTTTATTTATGGATATATCACGAGACTCATCAACTAAAATAGAGAAGAACCATTCTCATGTTCATTGATGATTCTTGCTACAATCTCCAGTGCAAATGAATTTATAATATCCCTTTGAATACTTAGTGCTATCATGATGTTATTATGAGGAGCATTTTTTAGCACAACCTATCTCACGTATGCATTTTTATGTGCAAGCCATTGTAGAAGTTTGAGAAAATTCCCTTGATTATTTGAACCTTCTGATTCATCCCGACCGTGAAAAGGTAAGCTTGGTTTAGAAGATACTGAATACAATCAATTGATGCCTCCAAACGAGTAAGATATTTAAACTTCTCTTGCTCTTCTTGCTTCTTTATAAATGCCCTAATGTGTTGTTGTTGATTTAATAAGTCTTGACCCATCTGGTAAGCCTTATTGTGAGAGCTATCCCCTCCTCCAACATGAGCATCAAATCTTTCATACTTCTTCTAATTTCTAAATCTTTTTGGCTACAAAAGCATCACTACCTCTTGATTCTCCAAAAAGGTAACAGTACAAACAAAATGCCGCATCTTTATCTATGTTATATTCTAGCCAAGCAAGATATTTATCAAACCAATTAGGATTAAATCGCTGTGGCACTTTTGAAAAATCACTCTGAGGAAAAGAATGATTGCGAGGTTGATAGGAACCTTTCTACAAATAATACCTTCTAACAATCTCTTGATCATTGGGATGAAAGTTAGAAATTGGAGTTCGTTAACCAAGATCTGCTTTAAGTTCATCCACATTGACTATTGGCACATGCTTTTCAATTTTTTTACTTTGATCCTTAGAACCATTGGAAGTAGACGGTGTTGAACCAAGACACTCAAACTTTCTTTTAAGAAATTTATCCATTAAAAAAACTTGCTATGAGAAAATAACAAACATTCCGGCACATAAGAATTTATACAGTACATTGTATTTTAACAATTAGGTTCACATTGGTACCTGGGTGACTCCTCAATCCAGATCAGAACTCACAATCCATTGTACTAAGGGAAATGGTTAGCAATCAATTTTAGTCCAACTTGATCCCCCCAACTAACAGCCAAAGGACAACTTCTATCCCAATTTCATCAAAGCCTAGTATGCAATTCCAAAGAATATCAAATAGGCACACTTATTCTATTTTGTTTCATTTGTCTTCCATAAATTATTCAGACTTATCTTCAATGCCATTACTAGTCTGTTTAGATTGTTATCATCACCTATCTCTATATCCAAGGAAACCACATAAACTTAGAAAAAAAAACGAAAAATAAAATAACATCAAATTGTGCATGTTCCTAACCTAGTGGTTTCCATGGACTCGGCAAGGTTGATACACTTGGATGACAACTTCCCCCTTTTTAGTTTCCACCCCACAGCAGTAGGGACACCATTAGGATTCACCCAGCCTAAACAAAGTTTTTCACAGGCTCAGTCAATATCCCGTCTTAACCCGCATGCCAACTGTAATAAACAAGATATACAAACAAACAGAAAAGGTGCATTTACCCATTTCTTGAATCGCTACTACCTTCTGAAGCAGAAATCAATGCTTCACCAACAAGAGATAACCCCAAATCTGCCAAACCATGTTTCTCACGATAGCACATGAAGCAAACTTTCTTGAGCTTCCTTCTTGAACAAATAAGTGCAAGAAAAATGCAGCGTTGTAGATTAGATAGGAAGAGTGCTTGGTCAAATTCAACACCAGGAAGTCGAAATTCAATCCGACAACACTTCAAACATCCACCCAAATCGAATTCCAGATAAAAAATTAATCAAACAAAATAAGAACAAGAAGAAAACAGGGGAGAGACTGAGAGACCTATCTGAAAAGACAACAAAGATGCTACCTTTTTCTCCTGTAATTGAGAACTTCCTCTTAGGGAACATCTTCCAACGACAGCCATCACTAGACCTCACCTTCAGCCTCCTTTCCCTAGTTAATCCCCGGCCGCAGCAGCCACCCGATAGACCATTTAGGTAGGGATGGCCGACGGGTCATTAGGGTTTTTTGAAATTGGGATGGGTTTTTTGAGATGGGTCAGATTGGGGTCAGCCAATTTTTCCAGTGGGGTCAGTCCATTTTAATCCAAAACCCATGTCCAACCCAATGGCCATTTTTCCTTTGGGGTAGTGGGAAAACCCAAAATCCACTGGGGTCATCTGTTTTTTGGTATGTATAATGAGATGAGATAAAGTTTTGTACTCAGTTTGATTTGATTAGTTGAAGTTGATTGTTGCTTGATAAGCATAAAATATATACATTTATATGCTTTATTTACCTATATGCTAGTGTAGTTTTTATGATAAAATATGAATAAAATGGGTTATTTGTGATTAGGGTAGTAATTAGGGGATTAATAATTAATTTACTCTAATTAATTATTTTAGATGCATTATTGAATTTAATGAATCATATTTTTATCATGTGTTTAATTTTAGTTTGGTTTTGTTATTGCAGGTTTAAAAATGCGAATTGCAGATCGGTAGCAGACGAGCGCATTAGACGTGTTTTGAAATGCCAAAGTGACCCAAGAGCTGATATTACGTGTATCGAAGATCTGAACCATTGATGAGCTACTTAAGAGAAGACGGGAGCGAAATTAAAATACGGACGTGTAGATTTGAATTGGCGGTTGAGATCGTCACGACGGGTTTTAATTGAGAAAAATAAAAAGAAAAAAAGAAAAAAACAACCCGAGCCATCGGCTCGGGTGTCGAACAGAGCAGGGCGCTCGAGTTTCTGCTCGAGCGCCGGCAGGATCAGGCGGGCTGGCGGTAATGGCGGACTTAACGATGGCGCTCGTGCTAGCGGCGACTGCGTGTAGTGCATTACAACAAGTTCTAAATTTGTTGTAGTGCATTTAGAACTTGTAGGTAGGGACGGATCTACGTGTAAGGCGACAAAAATATATCTGTCATTAAAGGACGGACATTTACGGCGGATATATTTCATCGGACCTATATGCATCGGTATTGAAATTTATTACGACTGATATTGACGACGGAAATCTGTCTGTCGATATACTTTCGACAGTTTTTACGGCAGTAAAATTCTGTCGAAAAAAAACTACTACCCCTCCCACTTCCCTTTCCCTTTCTCTTCCGCTCTCGGCCGCCACCTCTCTCCCTTTCCCTTTCTTCCTTCTCTTCCGCCACCTTCACTTCCCTCTCGATTTCTTTACTGCCGCTCGACCATCGCATTGGCGTCGACTGCATCGTTTGATTTTGATTATGTTGGGGGGGGAGGAGGAGTGCCAGAGCTGCTGGGCGGGGCTGCCGCCGGAGTTGCTGCGGGATGTGGTGAGGCGGCTGGAGGCCAGCGAGAGGACGTGGCCTGCTCGCCGCCATGTGGTGGCCTGCGCCGCCGTTTGCCGGTCATGACCCCAGATGTGCAAGGAGATCGTCAGCAACCCCGATATCAGCTCTGAGCTGACTTTCCCTATTTCCCTCAAGCAGGTTTTTCGGACATCCCTGACTCGCAAGTTTATGCTTTTCTTTTCCGTGTTTTTTAGCTTAGCGAGATTTTCGGACAGTTGGGAAAATATGATCTCTGGCGGAAATGCAAAGAGTTCTTCTTTTTGGTTTTCATTTTCCCAAAAAATTGAATATTTGGTTATGGCAAATCGAAAGCAAATTTTTGTTAACAAATTGAATCTTTGGTTCTTAGCTGGAGTATTTTTGTTAAATTTTGATTTTTTAGTATCTGTCTTTTTAGAATGATGCTAGGGTTAGATGGAAGTGTGGTATGGTCCAATTCTGAATTATAGTAAGTGCTGGGAGTTTGCAGTATTTGTTTGGTCACAATTTTGAGTATTCTATTTAAGAGAGAGGTTTCCCAGGAATTCGTTAGAGGAATGTTACCTATAGTTAGGGTCTGTTCTTGCATATCTTCTCCCCGTTTCTAAATTAATCCTATAGGTACATAAAGAGGAGAAAAGTATATGATTAATTCATATAAGACATCTCATTGCTGAGGGGCTTTTTAATTGTAGAGTCTGTCAAATGGAGAGTGGCTTAAGTCATTGATCTATGCTCTAGCTAATGCTATCTTAATTGTTCTATTTGTTTAGACAAGTTAGGTGCTTTTCATGAATTCCTTAATTGAGGTGAAGTGTGTGGGCGTAAGCGGAACTATCACGGCCCAGGTTTTTAAAACCATTTTTAAATCAGAGTCGTGGCGAAAAACCAGAGGATTATTCCTCTATGCGATAAATCATGAGCTGAAAAATTTTCGACTAAGCATCTAGGCCGTGATAACTGGGTTTCACAAATATTGATACAAAACCATATATATATATAGTATTATAAGATGCAAAGTCGATTAAACCAACACAAGTCCTCTAAGTGCAAGTCTGTCATCCATCTCAAAATAAACTAGAAATAGTTGGCACTCACACCTTACAATAGAGTCTAGAGCAAACCCGAAGCAGGATATATGCTCAGCAATCTGAACGTCCTCACTGCCTAGCTCCCAAGTGCACGTGAAGTCAATCCTCCACAGCAGTACCTACATCATATAAGGATGCTGAGTATAAAAATACTCAGTGGGATACCATAACACAGTCATCAACATTACAATAAACCAGGATTTGCATTAACATATTAGTCAACCTATTACAGGATTCCACTTGAATCTTTTATTAATCTTTCAAGCAAGTCTTTTATTGCTTCCCAAGTTCAAGTTCAATAATTATGTCTTTGTCTCATATAGACAGACTCACTGAATGTCATACCTACATGACAGACAGCACGAAAACACCGTGACTATCACTCCGGTTAATACCGGTAATCACGGCATGCCCTGAATCCCTCAAGGGTGACTGCCTCACCTATTCCTTACTTTAAAAGATATGACCGTCGGAAGGGTCTGGCTCCACATCAGCTCCTAGACTCGATGTGGGTCGGAAAACGCAGCCTTCTAGGATGCAAACGTCTCCAATGTGCATAGTAAACCACCTGGCAACCAAGGCTCAGGATGTGTGCAGAGCTTCCACCGGTCGGAAGATGCAAAAGCTCTCTCTAAAATCCATAGAAAAGAGGTAATAGCTTAAGCCTGGCCAATAGAATATGTAATGCTCTCTCTAAAATCCATAGAAAGATGCAAACATGGGCCAAAATAACATGTAAATGCTCTATCTAAAATCCATAGAAAGATATAACAGCTTAAGCCTGGCCAATAAAAGTTGGTCCTTATTAGGTACCATGACACAGAGCTTCCCCCAGTCGGAAGATGTGAATGCTCTCTAAAATCCATAGAGAGATACAGACGGCAGAGCTTCCACCAGTCGGAAGATGCAACACCACCCAATCTATACCTTGTGATCCTTAACAGGTATCACGGTATTACTAGTATGAACCCTTCTTAGAGTTATATTATACCATTCACAACTGTTGGCTTAATAGCTCAACAGATAACCTGACCTTTGACTTAATAGTCATTCGGTCTCTTGATCGGAAGTCACTCACACTCATACACTGACTCCCAATCCTAAGGGCATTTTAATCTTTATCTTGATTAAGTTCTTCCCAACCCTCAAGCTCAGCCCTCAAGTCATCATTTTATTATCTTTCATAAAATGATAAAGTCTCTAAACCATCTAGGTTTATTAGTCAGGTTTTTCTTATCATTTAAGTCCTCAACTATCAGTCATCATAAAAAGAGGGACAATTGCCTTTAATACAATAACATCAAACACATGAAGCTAATATGCCAATTAGAGCTTAAAATTATTTATCATATAGCCCAAAACCAATAAAATGAGCCTATGTACCTCACTAGCTTTGTATGTACCATACTGCATTCAATTTCACAGCCAGTCAGGCTTCACCGTCAGTTGTGGGCAGTTTTAACTGTCAGTTGAGGTTCACCGGCAGTTCAAAATCTAAACCAGCTTATGAACCGGGTTTATTATTGAACCAGGTTCTGTCTAAAAGTGGACCGGGTTCGGTCTGAAGGTGGACCGGGTTCGGTTTGAAGGTGGACTAGACTGGGTTTGGTCTAGGCATGAACCGGGTTCGGTTTGACTCTAGACTAAACTGGGTTGACCTGGTAATGGATCGGTCCGGTCCGGCCTGTGCCTGAACCGGACCGATCGTCTTCCTCAAGCAGACGATCGGTCATGGTGGCAGCAATCTCTGCCGCCGCCGACGGTTGGCCGGTCGATTCAAAAACCCGCGCTTGGTGCTCACTACAACAAAAATAGCCTTTATCGACGGCAAAAACTGTCGCTAAAAGTCCTTCAACTGTCGCTACAAGTTTATATCGACGGATTTTTTCCGCCGCCAACTCGGTCGTTATAAGTGGCGCCGCTAATGACATTTCGACGGAAAAATGATAATCTGTGGCTAATACCTTTACCAACAGTTTTACCGACGGATTTATTGCTGTTGCAAATATCTTTTAGCGACGGTTTTATGCTGTCGGTATAAACTTTTAGCGACGGTTTTGAAAACGGACTTAGGCTCCGTTAGATACCTATTGCGACGGTTTTAGCTCATTTGTGACTGATTTTATCTGTCAGTACTGACTTCAAAAAAATTAAAAAAAGAAACAGCAACCCTATGCTGCTGTGCTAAATATGGATAACAAGCATTATTCATAAATGCAAAAGATATTCTCATATATTATTCATATAATTAGTATCATAATTGTATATAAACAACATATAAGCATATAGTATCATCTTACATGTAGAAGAGACATAAATACAACTGATATGCAAAAAAATTGTATAGCACTTTCAAATGGCTTTGTGACAACACCAACACTCCAAAAGCTAAACCTTGAGCAAGAACTTCTGTTCCTTGACGGATCCCATCACTTACTCCGGTGATTCTCCTCAATCACTTAAATGAATCTAGAAGCAGAGAAAGAGAGAGGGAGAGTAATCAGCAAGTGCAAAACCAAACTTCAACACACAATCTGAAAGAAAAAAATCAATTCACAGAAAGGTTAGGCAATGTTGAGTTTGATATCTAACACACTACATTATACCATCACAATAGTGGCTCGAAAACTAAGCCTCACAAATGAACAGTTTCAGAATGATGAAGTAGTAGCTTCTTCGCATATCAGACTCAACGACAGTATAGCATGAATTATTCACGAATATAATAAACTAGTATGACCTGAATTTTTAGAGCATGTCCAACAGCTGATAAGATTGGGCTCCACATGCTAAGAACACCAATGTTCTAAAATGATTATTTGGTTAAAAAAGAAGTATGATCTAAAATGATTATTTGGAAATGCACACAGAAAACAATTACTAAAAAGGAAGTACATATATAATACCTAGTCTCTAGCTGTCGTGTATAGTAGATGTAAAAAGAAGATGAAAACATGTTTTCACAGAGCTGTGAACAACTCTTTTTTCCACAATTGAGATCAATGTCAGTTTTATAATCAGATGGCCAGCTATAATTTGCTTCTTAATACGACGAAGACCAATCCTCACACTAGTTGTATACAAATGTGTTCTAAGAATGGCTCATTTATAAAACGCTGGGCTTTAGATCTTGTTTGACGAGTAAAAACATATGTTACTCTTAGGTAAAATTTAAAAGTTCCCCATATGGCAGCTAACAATGTACGCTTCACTGAATTAGTTTTAAAATTAGCGTAATCTGAGCAAAAATGCCTAAGGGATTGATCCGAGCAATTCCATAATAAAATCACCATAAAAACCTAGTTTTAAATAACTACTTCCTATTGCAAAAAGTCATTATCTTCTATATCATATACAGTTCCAATGGTATTAGACAACCTGATCTAAATTTAGGATGAGAAACAAGCCAAGTTACCAGAGTCTGTGAGCAACTATTGCTATACAATTTTGCTATCTTGAGGTTGCAAAATATTTGCCCAGGAGGGATGCCCGGTTACCATGGAAAACATGAGTGGCAGTCAGTTAATACAAAAGTCTAAGCCAACCTTAATTTTTATACGCTAAAAAGAACCTCTGTATCAGTACCAGCATGAATAACAAACTGGTCTCTAGCTTTCTCATCAGTAAGCCAGTGCTGCAGATTTTCCTATAAGAACACAAAAAACAGGAACCCATTCAATTTACACAATATGATTTCTCATCTAAAAATTTATGTAATCCCCATTTGCATTTTATACATAAACTTGAATTGTCAGGTGAATACTAGAAGAATTTAATCTTTCTACCTGCTTATTTTTTCAACTTAGATTTTCACTGCTTGATCATAAAGGGAAAAAGATCATCTAATATTATTGCCTATGAAAATATTAGAAAATACGTATAAACTGCCTATGAGTATGAGAGAGCGAGGGCAGATATAGTGACTATTGAACTGTTTACAGCAGGTGCTGTTTGTGCCATTGATTAATTGCAGCAAATATTAGAATAAAGTGGTAATAGTGGGAAAACCAATATAGGCATCAGAAGACAAGTGGGAAAAGAAAGAAAATAGTACGAAATGAAATTAGTTAACTTGACCTCAAAAAACATATTCATTTATCTTTTATATGTACTCCCTCCATCCAAAAAAACTGGCTGCATTTGAAAATGAGTTTATAATATTGGCCTGTAGGGCAAATCCAGCCACCTACACCTGGAACCGGAATTTTTCAAATGCAGCAAGATTTTTTTTGGACAGAGGGAGTAGGAAACAAGTATCGAGTGAAATGAGATATGTACCTTTTAATAGGGCAGCCAAAGTATTTCTGACCAGCATTTGGCCCTTCTTTCATGGTATAGAGGTGGGTCTTTCCGGCTCCACAAGAGCACATAGGGCCCCATAGATTAGCTTCACTCTTCTTGGAATTCATAGCTGATTGATCACACCATTGGAAAAATCCACAATTGCCTTCATCCTACAATTTTTGAATAAAATTATTAGGTTAAATGTAAGTTAGTAAGCCATCCCCTGTCCCCCAACCAAAAAATATCTATTATTGCTTTCTATTTTACATAACAAAAAACTTACTTGTCCAAGTGGGCATCGATAAAATTTCCGACCAGGATTTTTCTTTGTTCCAGAGGTTAAAATAAGACAGCGGCCAAGTATCATATGACCGTGATTTCCTCCCAAGTTTCTTGGGGCAATCTTGAACCCAATGTCCCGTTTGTTTACATGAATGACAGATATCGTTCTTCATTTTTTCTAAAAGATAATCATTTAGGCCAGTTCTATCAAAAGCTGGGCAATTTTTGCCACTTTCACCATCTTGTGAGTCATATTGAAAAACTGGGCTGCTATTCGATCCAACACTCTCACAGCCTTATAACCATGCATGAAAAACAGCAAGAAATCCGAAGGTATAATTGTAATACCAAGAATTGGAGCTCCTAAAGTCATTTTTCTACAGAGATACCAGGGGATTTAGTCTGTGCATAATAATCTCTTATGGGAAGAAACAAATGTTTCATAGATTTCACAAGACTTAGTGAGAATGAATCCCAATTTTTATTTAATTCTCTACACAAATTTACAAGAAATTTTAGGAATTAATTTTTATTCCAGCAACTATTCTTTTCATAACACAAGTTTTTTAATAACCCACAAATAGTTCTTTTAAGCATGGTAAATGATCAGATTGAAGTATGTAAAGATTAAGTGTACGAGAACCCTTTTTCTGCTCTTATCAGTGTTTCCCTTCTCCCACAAATCAATTACCTAAAGATCAATTAGCCAAAAAATATCAATTTTTACGCAAAAATACAGATATCGAGAAACCAAAAACCTAGAATTATCCAAAATTTGCCCCAGAAGTAAATTTCCGCACAAATTTGAAAAACCCAACGCTAGGGTTCTTCCAAAATGAGAGAGCGAAAGAGAAGGGCTCTTTAAGGGGTCGGAGCATAATCAAACGACACAAAATGCTCCATCTTCTTTGGACTTTTTCGTTGAGGTCGTCGAGGTCGCAATGGAAAACTGAGAAAGAGGGTGTCCGATCAGAAAAAAAAAGACGAGAGAGGGATAGGGCAGAGGGTGGGGAAGAAGGAAGGGAGAGGAAAGGGGAGTACCTGATGCTAAGAAACCCTTGACGCTGTCATGCCGGACAACCTCGCCAGACACGACCGTTGGAGAACGCAGCAGGAGCTTTTCTGCTTGGGGGAAGGGTTCGTGGGCAAACGAGAGAGAGATGAAAAAAATGAGAAAAGGGGGAAAAAAGACTGCAGTCTGCCCGATGGAAGCCAGAACCTGCTCATAGCCTAAACCGACGGGCGGGTGGGATCGGTGGGGTTTACATTCGACGGATTTTTTGACGGCAGAAAAATTACCGTCGATAATAATGTTTAATGGCAACAGACTTTTCTCCGTCATTTCTAAATCCGTTGTAATAATATGCAATACCGATGGATATCTCTCCGCCGAAACAAAACCGCCGTTAAAGTTGGTGTATTCACGACAGACGATTTTCTGTCGCAAATATAGAACATTACCGATAGATTCATTTTTGCCAGAAATAAATCCGCCGTTATAACCCTTTTTTGTTGTAGTGGCTCTAGCTCTCCTCCTGTCTTCATCCTTCCACCCGAGGTCGACGAATCGGGAAAGGCAAATGGGTCAAGCCTTTCGGCCGCCGCCACTGCAGCACCGGCTACACTCGGCCGGAGAAGACCCGACGATGGCCCTGTCCTCTCCCAGCGACTCTATCTCCCGATTAGCCCTCCTCTCTTCTCCTACACACCTGTCTTAACTCAGCCTACGGCAAAGGCGACACCTTTACGGTCGCCGCCTTTGTCATCTCAGTCGCCACGGCAAGCGTTGAGTTCACGGCTTCCTAAAGGAGATAGAGGTCTAGAGTAAAATCCTCTGGTATGACCCTGCTGTTGCCCCCCCCCCCCCTCTCTTCTTCTCCGACGTTATTCCGCCGCGACACCTCCAGTTGGCCTGTGCCGCGAGGAGGGGAAAAGCTCGACTCCTCGCTGGTGCAACCATCACTCAGCTCGCACAGCCGGTGTTGAGGTTTCATCAATAGGCACTCTAATCAACTCCATCGATGAAATAGAAAGTGCAAATCAGATGAAATGGTTACAGAATCCAACCTTAAGCATGCACTGACGATGATCCACTCTTCGTCGGAGATCGTTGGGAGTCGCCGAAAGTTGGAGGTCGTCGGGGTTGTCGAACTCGTCGTCATTGGCCCTCCCCCTGCTGCTCCTCACTTCTCCCTCACTCTGCCTCTCTCTTAACTTCCTCTGTTCAGAACCAAGAAACTTCACCTCCTTCGCCCCCTTTTCTTTATTAAAACCAAAACGAAAGCCACTTGGTTCCCACTGTAACACCTGGAATCAACCCCATTACACCTGGCCTTCCTCCAGGTACCAGGTGTTACAGGAACTGTTTATAACATGATTGCTATTATTTATGAACTTTTGCCATGTTTCGATTGCTATTGATTACGTTGAATACATTAAGCTCATGCAAGAATTATAATCATTAACTACAAGGGAAATGTATAAGAGGGTCTGAAAATTACGAACCTCAAACATGTCACTGTTGCATATGCTCTCTCTTATGTGTCTTCAGCTATCTGAAAACAATTTTTTTCTTACCTGCTTGAGTTTAATGGGTATTTCCAGCTAGGGCTTCGTACGGGCCAATTCAGTGTTACATTAAAAGGAGTAAGGCAACCTCCACTTACCATCTCTACTTGGGTCTTAATCCTAGTGAGTCCTCTTCTCAGTTAATCTCACTTTCCTTTTATCTCAAAGGTATGTGGAACGTCATATTATAAACTTTCTTTTTTAAGCTTCTATTTTTAAGAGTATGTATATTGCTAGAATATGGTTACCCCCTCTTGTATGTTGGAGTTCATCGAATGTAATTGTTTTGTTATATGTTATTAGGTAATGTTGGAGAATAGTACTCACTTCTTCCCACTTTAATACCCAATTTGATCTTTCAGAATGAACTAAAATCAGTTCATTGTGGAAAACTACATTGGACTATAAATATGGGACAGAGGCATCTTTATTGATAACAGCACTCTTTAAGATTTTGTTGTGAACAAACATGTGAAAGAAAGAGGAGGGCAACTTGGGCCTATTTTGCACTCGGAAAGTTGCAAGGATTTGTATTATATTAACTCTGGAATATTATGTTAACAATTTTCTGGTTCTGGTGCTAATTTTTGTCTATTTTGTGCTATTCTTGTATGCTCGAAACTGAATGGTTCTGGTGCTAATTTTTGTCTTACTTAGATGGTTCATGTACATGTACTTTTTAAGCAGGGTCCTTTGTTAAAGGTTACCACCCCTGATTCATTTTCAATATAACTGAATTCAATTGATTCATTTAGAATTTATGTATCTTCCATTGTATTAGGTCCTACGAGCAATCCAACTGGTTTGGTGCTCGTGGGTTGGGGAGGATGTCAAGGCTTCAAATTCCCCCAGCTGGCCCGTAGTGGTGATCATTCCCTGGGCAATGCCTACTCCTCAATGTAAGCAGAAAAAGGCCCTTTGGGAAATCCTATTTAATTTCTCCACGCCCATTCAGCCTTCCGGTGTCACTGGTCCACTTATGGATTTCATCTTTCTTTGACTTGTCATTTTTTTGGGTTACTAATGGATTTGCAAATGCTTGTGAATTTATAGTTTTAGGTACTACTGGTGGTTGAAACACATTCGCTTTGTTTCTAAAGGCATTCTTAACTTCAAAAGACCCACAACTCGTACCCTCATACCATGTTAGTTGATCACTTCTATTGGAAGCCCAAGTTGTTAGGAAAGTTTTAAGTTAGTACTAACGCACTAATGATTTGACCATTTTTTCACTAAGGTCATGAGTGAAACTATTGTTATGTGTTTTTACTATTGGATGATATTTTTTTTGCTTTTTTTATCTAACCTTATTTTGACACCTTTCTTTCGGTGTTGACAACAAAAAATGCCTAACAATGTCCATTTTAGCTCATCTGAAGTTTTGATATGAAGTGTGAGGTCTTATAAACTAGATTTTTAAACCCTTCCTCCTTGCAATTTCCATATTCATTGAGGTTAGGCTATATAAGTATTTGAAAAGATCTGGTAGCTGAGATGATGATTATCAATTATGTTTTGCAAAACCTTTTTGGCGCTATTTTCTTCATAACTTTATGTTTGCTATGTGTGAGACCTATATTTTTAAGTTTCAATTTGAAAGCTATGGGGTTGTTAAGAATATCCAGTTTAAAAAATCTGAACTTGAAAGTTGTTGAACAATTTGCTTACACAATTAATCCAATTTTTTTATTTTCTTTCCCTCTTATTGCTTTTTCTCAGAAAGAATCATGTTGCCCAAAGCACCAATTGCTCTGAGATTATCTGCGATTCTATTGGTTGGCATCGTTCGAATATACTCAAGAAAAGTGGACTATCTTTACCATGACTGTAATGAGTTTTTGACACAAATATGGACTGCATTTGCATCTGTACAAGTTAATTTACCAGAAGGTGCTAGCCATGCACCATTTTCAGTAACTCGTCCAGAAACTTTTGAACTTGATTCATTGAATGTAGAAGGAATAATATATTATGAAGAGTAAGGCTCTTGTAATTTAGTTTTTCATGGGAATCCTCCCAGCCTTATGTATACCTATGATGACACAATTTATGCTTTTTAGGACTCCTGATAAGCATATAAGAAGTGTGGAGGATATAACAATTGAAGGCAACAACTAGTTTTTTGTTAGTGGAATTTCGTCTTTCTTTCTCTTTTAGTAGTAATAATAAAATGTTCACAATTTTATGCAAATCAAATGTCCGTGGAGAGGAATCCCTATGTTGGTATTCCGCTAATAGCTAGTTTTTTCTTAGTTGTTTTTGTCTTTCTTTCTCTTTTAGTAGTGATAAAAAATGTTCAAAATGTTATGCAGATCAAATGTCAGTGGAAAGGACCCCTATGTTCTATTACGCTTGATGAGGTACATTGACATTACTGCTACTTAGTTTTTGCTTTTTGACATTGCAGAAATACTTGTTTTTCTCTACTTAAGTCTGGTAATTTCTTTTAGGACGAGATGCCATTGTCTTTGTCAAGGGAGCATATATTTAGGAACTGCCAGATATCAGCCAATGGAGACAGTACGCTTTCTTGCATGAATCTTTACTTCTAGTTGTCTCTTTTTTTCAGGCAAGTAATGTTTGTTAATCAGAGCTAACAAAAGATAGTCTAGAAATTATCTCTTGTTACATAGTCTAGTTTTGACATGATTGCATAACATAATGTTTGGTCTAGCTGGCATTCATTCTTGACAGAATATCTGTAACAAATTACAATGTAAATTTAAGAGAAACACTACTTCTACAATATGTTTTATATTATTTTGCATATCAGCTGTATTTATGACTCCTCTATATATTGTATTTTGTAAGATGTTGTTTATGAATACAATGTGGTACTAATTATATGAATAATATATGAGAATATTTTTTACATTTATGAATAATGCTTGTTATCCATATTTAGCACAACAGTATAAAGCTGCCGTTTTTTTTAATTTTTTTGAAGTCTGTACCGACAGATAAAATCTGTCACAAATGAGCTAAAACCGTCGCAATAGGTATCTACACGGGTCTAGAATCTGCCTTCAAAACCGTCGCTAAAAATTTATACCGACAGCAAAAAACCGTCGCTACAATACACTTGCGACAGTTTAATGACTTGTAGCGACAGTTTTTGCCGTCGATAAAAGCCATTTTTATTGCTGTGATGGGACAGTGATATGTTGTGTTCCCGCAGGTAACACGAACGAAATCAAACGCCATAGTGGAAAAAAGGGAAAAGAAAGGAGAAAGCTAGAAAGAAAAGACAACTTTGTTATTTCATACCTTAGAATAAGGAAGACAATCCCTTTATAAAGAGGGCGCACTTCCCAATATGGTAGGCCAGATCATGGCTCGCTGATGGGCCACTAATTGGCACTGATTATTCTCTATCAGCCCGTTACCTAACAATTAGCCTAAACGGGTCTGATTACAATAAGATACGTAATCAATCAAATATCCTAATGAAGTAATGCTGGCGTGATGGGCTACTGACAGGCCCACACTGGGCCTGGCCTGACGTTCACAACAATCCACCACGCTCCGTTACCGCATTGTCCTCAATGCGACCAAGAAAGGATATGGGGACCGTCGGCGAACATCTTGATAGACGCGGCCGCATCGGTGGCATACGCAAGCGTGCAGAAGAGGAATAATCCCTTGGATGAGGCGCCACCGATCGGGCTCTCGATTCGAGGAGGGATGCGATGGAGTATAGGCAGCTGGGGCATAGAGACTATCAGGGCGATGGTAGCAGCGACAGGGGCAGCCGAGGCGGCGAGGACAGACACCGTGCGAGAGCCATGGTGGCTGAAGTCGCGGCGGAAGCCGAGGTGGGTGACGCCGAGGCGGCAGAAGACGGCGGTGTCAGTTCGATCGAGGCCGAGTTGGGTAGTGCTGAGTTGGCAGCCATGGGCGGCGCGCAAGGTGGGGCAGACTGCGGCGAGAGGCTGGGAGGAGGCGAGAATGTGGATGAAGCACATGTTACCTCTGGTCAATACACCGGTGGTCTGACAGTGGTTCGAGGCGGCGGTGAGGGAACCCATGGCGGCAGGGGCCATGTGGCAGCCAGCGGCAAGGAGGCCGTGGTAAACTCAGTGGAGCAGATTGAGCCAGATAGAGGCAGGGGCAGGAGCAGGGACGCCATGGCAGCGGCCCTCGTCATGGGTGTACCCATCAGCGGAGAAAACGAATCCGGCAGTGGTCACGTCGCCCTTGAGGGACTGGATGGAGAACCCCAATTGAACGGCGGCAATGGCGGCGGTGTCGGAAGAAGTGGCAGTGGTGGAAGAATGCGAGGCAGCGGAGGCAGAGACGTGGAGAATGACAGCTTCGGTAGCAGATAGTTGTTCCCTGCGATCATAAGGGTTGTTGCTGTTCGGGAGTGACTGGAAGATGGTGAAGCAGAGCTCGGTCACGAACGATGGTGGTAGAGGGCTGTTTGGGTCCTCTTCTCCGGCGCGGTCGGCGGCATCGACTCTAAAAGTTGGGGCCTTGGTCTCGTGGGCAGGTCGTGTGGGTGGAAGAGCAGACATGGCCGACAGCGGAGGGGCCAGGGAGGCGGTCGGCGTGGCCATCCGAAGCTCCAGAAGCGGTGATGGCATCAAAGATGGGGATGGCGGGGCGGCTGAAGAGGATGGCCATGGAGCGATGGTCTTGCTGGGAGCCATCGATGCAGGGGCGGGGACACCGTGGCGCCGTGGAGTCGTGGAAGGGGCTGGGGATAGAGAAAGACCCCGCCTTTTGGGGCTACCTGGAGGCGGTAGATGGATCGACGGCCGGTGGCTTGGCGGACAGGCGGTGGTGCTTGGGGTTGGTCTTGCGGACAAGGGGTATGGAGTCGACATTGGAGGTGGAAGTGGAGAGGGCCCGGGCGTGGTCATCGGCGGTGAAGGCGAAGTGGCCGTCGGGGAAGACGGCGTGGCCCGAGATGTTGGAGGGCGGCTCGCAGGGAATGGACTAGGACTTGACGAGATCGGTGACCAAAGATCGCACCTTTGTGAACCTTCCGGCGAGGTTCTCCAGGACAATTCCGTCGGAGGCGGCGAAGAAGGCCAGGACGTCGAGGGTGGCGGAGTGGCCGCAGAGGACGACAGAGCGACCGCCATCGCCGAACCGCCCTATGCGGGGCCCCTCGATGAGAGCTCCCCAGAGTCCGGCGATGAGGCGGTTGGGGCGGATGAGGTTCAAGGCAAGATTTTTGCAAACGGCAGATGCCAGGGAGGTGACGATTTCCTTGCAGGCGGACTTGTCGATTGGGGAGATGTCCTTTCCGGCGGAGGTGAGGTCTGCCCTGTTCGGTTGGGTCAGGGAGCGGCCGCCATAGAGGACGACGGAGGCGAGGCGGCCCTTGCTGGGGAGGCAGAGGCGGATGCCATCCCTGTCGGGCTTTCCGAAGAGGGTGGCACCATTGGGGAAGATGACGAGAGTGGGGCCTAGCTGAGATGATCGGCGTCCCAGGGTTCTCTTCGGCTTTCTCGCCTTCCGGTGGTGGTAGTAGAGGAGTAGCAATTGCAGGTGGGTGGGCTCAATGGCGAAGGGAATCGATTCTCTGCCGGGGCTGACGATGCTGGCACTATTGCTGAGGAGGGGAACGAGACAATACGAAAACTTGCTATCTTCGATCTGATGGGTGAGGGAGAGGGGTCCTGCACCAAGGCCAATGAAGCCTTCAGATTCACTGCTGAAGGTACCCCCGTTCTCGTGGCCACAGCCAAGGAAGACCTGGGAGATCTTTGCATCGGAGCTCCCAGTGGTGTCAAAGGTGACTGTCGCCGTGGAGAGGGCTAGGTTGCTGGGAACGGCAGTAAAGCAGTCTGACTTCGCTGGAAAGACGACCGCGGAGGCCGTGAGCGGCTGCCTGCAAGGCGGCATTTCCATTGTAGATCGTGACCGCTCTGATACCAATGTTGTGTTCCCGCAGGGAACACGAACGAAATCAAACGCCATAGTGGAAACAAGGGAAAAGAAAGGAGAAAGCTAGAAAGAAAAGATAACTTTGTTATTCCATACCTTAGAATAAGGAAAACGATCCCTTTATAAAGAGGGCGCGCTTCCCAATATGGTAGGCCAGATCATGGCTCGCTGATGGGCCACTAATTGGCACTGATTATTCTCTATTAGTCCGTTACCTAACAATTAGCCTAAACGGGTCTGATTACAATAAGATACGTAATCAATCAAATATCCTAATGAAGTAATGCTGACGTGATGGGCTACTGACAGGCCCACACTGGGCCTGGCCTGACGTTCACAACATGTAACCCTCACTTTTCCTACTGACATACACATGATGCAGGAAAACTGATATATAAATATCATTTTCCTTCTAAATGCCCCTCATTTGTTCTTGCTGAGCAGGATGCACTTCCTACTTTTCCAGATACCGGGGCATTTTCATGCATTGAGAGAGTTGGGGCAGCCTCTTGAGTCCATTTTCTCATGATCCATCTTTCCATGCCCAATTGCAGCAGCTAGTCTAGGTCAAGTCTACAAAGCTCGATTTAAGTATTCTGGGCAACTTGTCGCTGTCAAAGTGCAAAGGCCGGCGATAGAAGAAGCCATAAGTCTGGACTTTTACCTTATAAGAGGTCTAGGGATTCTCATAAATAAATATGTGGACATCATTACTAGTGATGTTGTTGCTCTTATTGATGAGTTTACACGAAGAGTTTACCAAGAACTGGTCCTTTTGAAATTTTATGCTTGATAAATATGGCTCCGAACTGAACATGCCGCCTTGAGTACTGTCCTCTTATCTGTATGAGATTTCATTGCATTTATAATCCAGAAAGTCCTTCGTATAGAACATTGCAGCTAATTATTCAGGTTTGTTAATTTTGCAACTTTGTTTATGTTTATGGTCGCCATTTTTTTCTCCACCATTATATTTGAAGGATATTCTCATAACTATTTTTTCTTCTTTGTGGCAGCTCCAGAAATGGGGATGGATGCATCATCTTGCACGGCATTCGGTGGCATGTTTTCTGACTCGTGGAGACCTGGTAATGGAATTGGGAAGCTACTCTCTGCATCAAGATCTTTACTACTCTTGTTTCTAGTATCTTTTATATTCTGTTTTGTTGCTCACTTCATCTTTTAACTTGCACAGGGCTCTTGGATCGTCCGCCAAAGTGTTGGAAGCACCAATATGGCATTTTAGAACCATATAAAACATGAAGTCCAAAAACACAAGAAAAAGGTTATCTACTTGCTTAATCTTCTTTACGCAAGTGCAACAAACAATTACAATCATTGTTCATCTATACAATTAGATATATTTAGTATACCGGTGTGTTTTATGTAGGAAAAATGAAGAATCAGTCAAGTACATATTGTTCGAATGCATAGATACTAAGGTGACCTGGCGCATATTTTTGCGCAAGTGCAACATTTACCATATAATTATGGGTTGTCATATGGAATTAGATTGGCTGATTTAATTCATCAGAAACAATAAATATGCAGGCTATATAATCCAAGCTGGCTTCACTAGCTTTATTACAATGATATGGGAGGAGAGGAACAAACGAATATTTGAAGATAAAAGGCTCGAGACCTATGTTTTGGGCCAAAATATTTTCCACATAGCAAAGGAGATTCTTAGTGCCTTCTAGCTTAATGACATTTGTCTCACTCATTGCCCATTCTTGCATACTTTATGGGATGAGTGGAAATCTTGAGCTGAGACGAGTGATTGGGCCCCTCCGTGATAGTGTAGACTTGGGTTGATTGGTCTCCTATGCTTGGTTTTCGACATGACCGAGAAGTCGTGATGCTTTGGTATCATCCGATTGGTCAGCCTCTCTAGTGTTTGATCCTCTTCTCGAGCAGTCAGCCTGCCTCAGTTTTTTAGTTCAGTCTGTTGTTGTGACTTGGTGATCGATCAACCCTCAGTCGCGATCGATCGCCTAGTTTAAATAGAGCCGCAATCCGGGGGCACGATCGATCACCCTCCCTTCCGATCGATCGTATCTACTGAAAATTTTGGAATACTTTGGTGATCGATCACCTTCCCTTCCGACTAATCGAAACTTCGGAAAATTGTGGATTGCTTTGGCGATCGATCGCTAGGGTGATTGATTGCCATCCCTCCTCCGGCCACTATTTGTTTTTTGGAATTGGTCTGATCGTCACAGTTTGGGAGGGTTTATACTCATGTTGTTCCTGTAGTGCCGCCCGGCTGGCCTTCATTTCTGGTTGATTGGTGTCCCTTCACGGACCCTTTGGCTTAGTAGCCTTTTCTTGTTAAGGGGCCTTCCTTTTCTTGCTTTCTCAAGTTGGAGAGTACGTTGGTTGTAAACCTCTATCATTTGTATCCTCATTTGTTCTTTTAATATTAACTTTTTAATTATAAAAAAACACAATGTATTATAAAAATGTACTTTGTAATGTGTGCGATTCTTTACGCTTACATCTTCATAAAAGAGTAATATTCCGGGTTTTTCCCTACTTGAATCTTTGCCACACCCACAATCGGCTCAAGCTTCAGTTTCCAAAATTACACATCAATGATATTGTTCGGTAAAAGAAATTACCCAACACACAAATTATGATTTGATTAGAATGAAGGACAGAATTATTATTAGTCAACATGCAGATTCTATGCTACTTTCATGATAACCTAGGTTCCCATTTAATGTATACCCTAAAAAGGATGCAAGAATTACACCTTATTCAATTCATTGAAATACAAATAACTTATACAAGAATGTGCGGAAGCAAAACAGGAACTTTTCTGCTATGTTTCCGTCACCTTTTAACTCCCCTCTTGATGCACACTCTCTAAAGTAGTCATCAAGAGACTTCCCACAAGTATTTTTTTCAGCGGAAAAAGTAAGATGCACAATCATTTGCTTAAGTAAATTGCTTATTTGTTGACTTAGGTGCTGTCTGGATGGACACTATCTCAGGCATAAAGGGAACTTTAAGGAACAGAAAAGCCCGGCCAAATTTATGTTCGTTTGTATTTTTTTTCTCAGAAAATTTTTTATAGTAGAAATGGTCTTTTTGCCCTTTTAAAGGGTCTAGAACCTCGTCTTGGGGAGGTTTCCGGTAGAAAATACAGTTTGATATTTTTAAAAATTATTTTCATTCACATAGTGCAAGTTATTTTTTATTACACATAATAAAAATAATAACAACTTTTTATCGTTAAGGGTCTGTTTGGTACCCTCTAGTTGAAAGGGGCATTTGCCTATATGGGGAAAGACTATTTCTGCACTTTGGATAGCGAGAAAAAACTTCCTTTTTTGCATAACAGAGCCACCGGTCTTTAATGGCATATAAATGACAAGTCAATAGTGCCACTACAAATAATGGGGGAAGTCAATCGTGTTTGTTGGGTGCCTCTACAAAACATGCACAGATTATGCCCTCATAAAAAAGTAAGAGAGAGTTTTGAGTTTAGACTTGAGAAATTAGAGCCCCCTGCTCCATAGGTGTAAGGATAGATGGCAAAAACTAAATACATATTACTCCACAAAAGCAAATATGTTGCATTTAACAAGACAAACATCATTATAATTAAACAAGTTACTGCCATCAATGATGAGGAAGAGTAGAAACCTTTACATCTATTAGTGTATCATTTATTTCAATCCTGTCAGAGCAACATGAATTTCCATTTCCAGTTCGTCAGCCGTTTTACATTTGCGGTTGATACAGTTTTGAGGACGGTGCAGAAATCCTGTCTTCTCTATTTGGGAAACAAGAGAATTGGTGGTCGAAGAGATTATATAAAGACTGAAAAATAAATCAATACAAACATTCTTCAACAAACCAGCATAATGGCTTGTACAGATCACAAGATATCATTAGCTTAGAACAGATGTGTGTGTAGTATTAAATGAAAATCTTGATGATTTACAACAGGTTCACAAAATTCTTAGAGACGCGTACAAACACATGCTTTTTCCACGTCACAGAACCAGTAATTTTGCAGATGGATGGACTTCCTTGGAAAGCAGCTCGTATATTCTGCCTTCTCGCTACCCACACATCAGGGATTCCTCCAATGGTTACAACACCACCATCTGATATATGGTGTTTTGAATTTGGGTCTATGACCATGGATTCCAGCACAATGGCATTACTTACTATATTCAATGCAAATTCAGCTTCTGTGTGATTATCATGGAACCCAGTGAACTTGACCACCTTGAGATGATAATGTACACATTCTGGAAGTCGTCTCAACTTTTCTATTTCAGGTTCTTGCCTGTATCCTACAAATTGAGAATTCTACAAGAGATATCCGTCTAAGTTTATTGATTTATTGGGCACATAAATATCATATCCTTATCAATGGCTTCATCCTCAATCAGCTCAACAAACGTCAAAGCAAGCGTTATCATTGAAAAAATTGTATTACGGGAAGGAATGTTCAGCATGCATGCTCTGAGACACTAGTTAGCCTAAATGTAAGATGATAAATAAAAGAAAGCAAACTAATTAGCTAATAAGAGCATGGAACACTTGGTCAAGACTACAGAACAGCAATAAACATGTCAATTGTCATGCCATACTCATCATGAAAGAGCCAGCATCAATATGTACTCACTTCCACATGAAAATCATGCAGCATGGAACAAGCCCCTACAAAGTAGGCTAAACGAAGCAAGTCTCCATCCTTGAGAGACACCCTAAAGCCGAGTTGCTTTAGATTGGAAAGTGCTGGAATAAAAGATGGTCCCAGATTAACCTGTCACAAATCACCAAAAATTGAGTTAAAAACAGTCAACTCTGGTGACACCACCGGAAGGAAAGAGAAGAAATTTTAAATATCAATCACCAAACTCGGATTCAGGAAAAGATTCTCCAATTGTGCGCAGGCCGCTAAGATATGTTCTAAACCTCTATCTTCCCAAACTACATCTTCAAGACAAAGGTTTCTAAGACCATTAAACCCTGAAAACCGAGTTGGAACTTAAACAAGCATCCTTGCACATGCAAAGTTTTCCAAGGAGGATCCTTTCACATCAGAAAACAGGGAAAGAAAGAAAACATAACTTTCATCAGCATCAAAATCGACTTTGACATCTCTACTATAAAAATGATTGAAAAAGGAAATAAGTTCAGATGAAGTTCCTTAGCCCAAGCTGAGATCTCGAAGTCAATCAACTCGTCAATATAGTTAGCATGTTTTTTGTCCAATGCAGAACAAACTTGAAAAGACTCAGGCTTGATATTGACAGTAGTATAAATAAGCTGCATCATCTGACAAACCACTTCAACAAATTTCTTCATCCTCTTCTGTACCTCATCTGTTCATAATTTTCTCCAATCATGGTATCACCATCAAATAGCATCTGCGATTTGAAGACTGATACCCTATCCATTTATTTGACAAAAGACTAGTTTTAGCAGCTTCCCGCATTGTAAGCCATAATAATTAGAAATGTGAACATTATATGGCAGTATACTAATGTGGTCCCTCATAATATTTGCAGCCTAATAATTTAGACAAGCAGCAAAGGAGAACAATGTGAAATCAAATATTGAACTAACCATGGCGCCTAGCCTCACCCTGGCATCAGGCACTCCTTGTAACACCTAGCCACTTTGATTGGCCAGGTGTGCATAGTGGCAATGCGTGGGAAGAGCAGGGGGTTAAAGGGGACGCAACCTGGCAATGGGGAAAAACTAGTGACGGGTTTGAAGAGACGACTTCCGGCGACCCTAGCAACCCTCCGGCGAGCTTGACGACCTCCAGCATCCGGTGACTCTCGGCTATCTCCGGCGACCTCGACGACTCCGACGACTGGGTTAAGAGAGAAGCAGAGGGGGAGTCGGGGGAGAGGAGAGGAGCAGTAGGGGGAGAGTGTCCTCAGGCTGCGATGGCGACTCCAGCGAGCTTGACGACCTCGACAACCTCCGGTGGACAGCGACTCGACTGCATGCAAGGTAGGAGCCCATACCCCTCTCATCAAGTTTTGATTTTTTTGAGTTCTTCGTCAATGGAGGTGACGGAGGAGGTAGGGGGTCGTGGCGGATCACTGGGGATCGATTCAACCTCCGCCAGGCCGCCGGCCTCGGTGAAGGAAGCAAAAAGGTGGCAACTTTTTGCTGCTGCCATTTCCTATCTCCTCCCCCAAATATGCCCGAACCAAGGACAGACAGTCAGTGGAGGAGAGGAGGAGAAGAGAGGTCGGCGCCGGCTGGGCAATGCTGGCATGACGGCGGCTGTCATGGCGGCTACCATCCATGGGCAAACCGAGGCCGACCAACTGGTCATTTGAGGAAGACGACCGGTTCGGTCCCAGATCTGGCTGGACCGGACCGGCAAACCGAACCGGTCCAAGTAATAAGACGGTTCAAGCATAGTTTGACCAAACCCGGTTCGGTTCATGCTCAGACCAAACCCGGTTCACTAAATAGATCCGGTTCATAAATCAGTTTAGTTTTGAACTATCGGTGGATATCAACCGACAGTTAAGTGGAACCTGATAATTCAATGCAGTATGGTACATACAGAGCCAGTAAGGTACATAAGCTCATTTTATCGGTTTTGGGCTATTTGATAAATGATTTCAAGCCCTAATTGGCGTATTAGCTTTATGTGTTGGATGTTACTGTATTAAAGGCAATTGCCCCTCTTTTTATGCTGACTGATAGCTGAGGACTTAAATGATAAGGAAAAATCCGACTAATAAACCTAGTTGGTTTAGAGATTTAATCATTTTATGAAAGATAATAAAATAATGACATAAGGGCTAAGCTTGAGGGTTAGGAAGAACCTAATCAAGATAAAGACTAAAATGCTCTTGGGATTGGGAGTCACTGTATGAGTATGTGAGACTTTTGATCATGTGACCGAGCATTTTTATACTCAGCATGTACCATACTGCATTGAATTATCAGGTTCTGTATGTACCATACTGCATTGAAGTGGGATCCTGTAATAGGTTGCATAATATGTTAATGCAAATCCGAGTTTATTGTAATGTTGATGACTGTGTTATGGTATCCCACTGAGTATTTTTATACTCAGCATCCTTATGTGATGTAGGTGCTACTATGGAAGATTGACTCAGTATCCTTAGCTGTGAGGACGTTCAGGAAGTTGCATAGTACTTCTTCACCATCGGGTTTGTTCTAGACCTTATTATAAGGTGTGAGGGCCAATTATTTTCTAGTGTATTTTGAGATATATGACGGACTTGCACTTAGAGGACTTGCGTTGGTTTAATCGAATTTGCATCTTGTAATACTATATGTATATATGGTTTTGTATCTATATTTGTGAACTCCAGTTATCACTGCCTAGATGCTTAGTCAAAAATTTTAACTAATGATTTATTGCATAGAGGAATAATCCTCTAATTTTCCGCTACTACTCTGATTGAAAAATAGTTTTAAAAATATGGGCCGTGACACTCCTCTTACCCTAGCACCAGGCTCAGCCTCAATGCCCGTGAGACCTGATTAAACTGAGTCTTTTGCAAAGCAAGGTTCTAATGTAACATATGAAATAAATCACACATCATCTCAAATCATTCACAATAATTCAAATTTGATACTTGACTTTCCTAATTTAGATCGTCATAAAAATATTTTTATTTTGTACAAATTTTTTGGTCATTACATCCTCCCCTCCTAAAAAAATATTTCGTCCTTGAAATGCAGCAACTTAATTATAAACGAGTTCAGGGTAGGACTTCCTCATATCACTTTCCATTTCCTAAGTCATCTCCCCATATAGCTGATTCTACCATAACACTTTCACCAAAGGAATAGTTCTTCTTCGTAAACTTGTTCTTTCCTATCCAAAATCCTTGTGGGTTTTACCAAAAAAGTTAGGTTTGCTTCCAATTCCATTGTTGCATAATCCAAAACATGAGAAGGATCTGAAATGTATTTCCTTAGCATTGAGACATGGAATGTACAATGCACATGTGCAAGCTAAGGGGGTAAGGCTAACCGATATGCAACCGGTCCAATCCATTCCAAAATCTCAAATGGTCCAACAAACCATGGGCTCAGCTATCCATTCTTACCAAAACGCATAACTCCTTTTGAAGGTGAAACTTTCAAAAACACACGGTCTCCTTTTTGGAATTCTAGTTCTCTGCGTCGATAATCTGTATAACTATTTTGTTGGCTTTGTGCAGTTTGCAATATCTGTCTGATCTGTTTTACCTTTCCTGTACAATATTGTACCAATTTCGATCTTAATACTTGGTTTTCTCCGACATCATCCCAACAAGTTGGTGACCTGCATGGTCGTATGTACGAAGCTTCAAATGGTGCCATACTTATGCTTGAATGATAACTATTATAGGCAGATTCAATTAATGGTAAATGGTCATCCCAATTGCCTTTCCAATCAATCTTACTTCCTCTCACCATGTCTTCCAATGTC
This sequence comes from Houttuynia cordata, assembly GCA_039654745.1. Taxonomy (NCBI): domain Eukaryota; kingdom Viridiplantae; phylum Streptophyta; class Magnoliopsida; order Piperales; family Saururaceae; genus Houttuynia; species Houttuynia cordata. The sequence continues at coordinate 32,891,803 of CM077502.1, forward strand.
TATATGGTCCGCTCCGATTGACTGTCACTTTGAGGATGAAAAGTAGTGCTAAAGTTCAACTTGGTTCTCAATGCTTCCTGTATACTCTTCCATATGTAGAAAGTAAACCGGGTATCTCTATTCAATATGATAGGTAATAGTGTACCATGAAGCATTACAATCTCCCTGATATATAACTGAGCTAAACTTTCTAGATTTTGCTTCCATTTAATTGGGATAAAGTTTACCACCTTAGCCAATCTACTATAACCCAGATGGCATCCTTCTGTTTTTGAGTTTTCGGCAATGGTACCACAAAGTCGATCGTGATATGTTCCCATTTCCACTGTGGAGTCTCAAACAGTTGCAGCAAACTGATTAGTCTTGACAAGTTAAACATTTGGACATAAATTACCAAATTATTCATATCCTAACATGCACTGTAGGATATGTTGGAAATTATGTGACTCCCATATGAAGGTAGATGTTAGATAAACCCACCATTGTGGGATTGGGCGTAGCCAAGCCACACACACGGTGCGTCGATGTCGTGCTCTTCTCTAGATGACCGTGTTGGTGCATCGTCCTCTCCTCTGGGTGACTCTTTTCTCGGCGAGGAAGATGTATATTTCTATGCAGGGAGTGAATCAAAGCATTCTTGATGGAATCTGATATGAATGCTCCTTTTGCTAGTTAAATAAGGCAATGATCAACCATTTGCATTCAATCAGTGATGGCTGTCATACAGACCTCCCGGGGCATTGAAAGTTTTATGTTAGAATGGCCAAAAGGCACTTCAAAGTTTTACGTTAGAATCGGTGATGGCTGGCATACAGTTAGTGTGAGGGAAACCTTACACCATCATCTTTCTCAGTGAAATGAGATTAATGGCAGAAGATAAGAGCATATTAAGGCTTAATTTGGTTATAGAATGAGAAGCTTGTTTTGAAAAATGGACGGGTGGTGGGTTTGTATTATTGTGACAGAATGATGTTGATGTCGACGTGCTATTCAAATTAATTAAGCATCATGTAGATGATGTTATTCGTGCATGTAGTCCCGCCCTCGTCATAAGGAACATATTCATATACAATTCTTTTATGTAGCAAAATAATTTGAACCCCGTCTGATTTCGAACTGACAGCAAACTTTAATATAGGGTCAAATTTAGGCCCACCATGGACACTGTTGGATCTCAATCCGACTGCTTGGATCAATTCATCTCAAGCCGATGAACATAATCCCAAACTTATATTACCTTTTCTCCTACGATATTTTATGTAAATAAAAAAATCTTTAAGAAACAATTACATCTAGTTAGAGTATAGACTATTGATGGCCTCATGCAAGTACACAGTTAGTCCTTTGTCGATATTTCTAAGAAAACAGTTCATGAACAAAATATTTGAACAAATGACTGGACAAAGAAGATACTCCCTCTTTCCCACTTTAATAGTTTCATTTGGATTCTAAATGAATTTAACTGAGTTCTTTTTCTAAACAAAATTGTAACTATTAATGCGGGACGGAGAGTGCAAAAATTTGCCAAGGAAACTATTCGACCATATAATCTTGATTTCATATAACATCAAGTAACATAAATTACAAAAACAGAGAAGCACACAGATGTCATCCAAGCTGAGAAACACAACACACACGACAAAGTAACGCATACAATGGCAAATTATTTATTAAAGGCTAGCTAAGTGCTTTGTACTGAGTGACTGTTATTGCGACAAACAAAAAAATAGTAGCAAGGAGAGCGGTTGTAAAAGTAAGGCGGACGAGGTATGGAGAAAATGAATTCATATGGAGGTTTTCAATAACATGCAAAACGGCATATATCTACCGATGCTGATGAGGATTTGTCGTTTGGTCCGGGAGCTGGCGAAGGCGATGGCAAAGGTGGAGACTTGTAGTAGTATGGAGGCGGTGGAGATGGTGGCTGTGAGAACTTGTAGTAGTATGGCGAAGGAGGGGATGGCGGGGAGGGGGGCTTGTTGTAAGGATCAGCCGCAGCCACACTGCAGACCACGAAAGCCACAACCATGGCCATCAAAAGCCATGGCCTCCAGAGAAGCTCCATGTCCTTGACTTCAGTCTTATAGTCTCCCAATTCTCTTCTTTTTGTCTGAACTCTGATGAATAATTGGAAACTACTTTTCCTTGTGGCCTTAGGCAACTCATTTGTGTCCTTTATATAGGCAAAAATTTTGGGGTGATCGTATTTGACTTGTTCTGATTGTGTAGGATTAGGAATTATTTTTTAATTTTCATTGTAAGAAAAACTAATACGAGTCCAGGCTCACATGAGCCCAATGTGAGCCGTGAGAATATGAACTGTGCTCCAAACCGACCTGCTGCCTGTAGTTTAGCCAGCCGCCAGGTACAAATCCAATGGCCCAGATCGTTTCGCCTCATGTAGAAGCGCATGGACCGCGCTCATAAAAATGGGGGTTGGTCTTTCATTGGCTTAATATATTGATATCCATTAAATACCTAGATTTGTTTTAGATCGGCGGCTCCAGTCTTTGCGGCAACGGACCTGTTCTTTGACATTCTCTGACAGAAAAAAATAGACTAATTGGATCTTTTTTTTATCGCAACATGTAGGTATTCTTTTGTTATATGCAACATGTAGGTTGCATGATATGGAAAAATTAATAATTGTCCTAAAGAAAATCGTAGAATGGCACTGGTTAATATGCGTTCTGAAACATAAATTGCTAGATTAATTTTGGACAGTACGTTTTTACATGGTCTTGATTTGAACTGTTCTCCTTCAAGCAAAGGAAATTATTTGCACAGGTTATTAGGGTTTTAAGTTTCATTTATTATCACAAGTCATATGCTCAGTCAAAATATTAGCAGATGTTGTTTTTCGGAGCGCCCAGTGCATGTTTTCAAGTATTCAACCTGATGTATCTAATATAATCTAACTACCTACCTACTATAAAATGAGCCGGGTATATTTTGACCTTTCAACACACAATTTCCAACTAGTCTCTCTCTAAATTTGATTAAGTTTGTGATTGAAAATTAGTTGGGATTAGAATTATTAATTTGATTGCGGACAAATATAAAATTCAGTGAGGACGAGACACTTTGCCACCCTTGGCTATTAACAGCTCTTCATGCCAAATCTATACTCTAATCATCGTTCAAAATGAAAGACTTAGTGTAGTGTTTTTTTTCTTAGTTGCTGCAAACACCACATCAACACCTTATATAGTCTTATTATTGTAGGAGAAAAAATCCTTAGTATATGTACCCCGCACATTTGGGAGTGCATAATAGACAATTAGATTTCACATCTGAGGAAACGCATGAATACAAGGGTACGCAAATTTGAATAATCCAACTATTCATATCCTAACATGCACTATTGGATCCGCTGGAAATTATGGGACCCCCATATGGAGGTGATCAATGAAATGGTGGTTTAAGAGGAGGTAGATGTTAGACAAACCCACCTCTGTGGACTAGGGTTGAGCCAAACCGCACAATGCATGGCGTGGTTAGGTCAAAATATGAAGCCTTATTTTTGTTTCACGCTTGCTCCAGCTATGACATTTGCCCTAAAAAATGACATCTGTCAGGGCAAGTGTCAAATATTCTTTGATGACTCAGCCAACAGTTTTTTTTGTAAGAGAGAAGAAACCAACCATTTTCCCCTGGTTCTGAGAAGGGAGAGCTGAGAGGAATAAAGAGAAAGGGGAGCTGGTGGCGGCAGAGCCACCGTCGGTGACCCATGGGGCCGTGGACGGTGGCGGTGAGCGATGTCCTGCCATTCTGCCCGGACATCTGCAATGGACACACACCTGCCGTGGAGACCCCATGTAATAATAAGTCAGTATTTTCTATGTTTAAATGGAAAAACCTAGTACTAGTATCCGCTAACTTTGGATTGTTTTCTCTTAGTTGCTGCAAACACCACATCAACATGTTATTAAAGTCTTGTTATTGCAATATTATGGTAAAAATGATTAAAGAAGGCAATGATCTACCATTTGAATTCAGTTGGAGATGGCTGGCATACGGACCACCCGGGGCCAAGAAAGTTTTATGATAAAATGGCCAAAAGGCTGGGCACCTTTGTAAGCTTGGGCCCTTCTCAAATTAGTGCGAGGGAAAGCTTCCTCCATCCTCTAAGAAAAGAGTTCATGAACATAATATCTGATCAAATGACTGGACAAAGAAGATACTCCCTCTGTCCCAATTTAATAGACTCATTTAGTTTTTAAATGAACTTAACTGAGTTCGTTTTCTAAACAAAATCGGACTATTAATGTGGAATGGGAAAATCATAAATTTGCGAATGAAACCATTTGTTGTGAACGTCAGGACGTCAGCACGCTTACGTCACACGCATGGATATTTGCTGGGCCAGATTTGTTAGGATTAGATTGCTTTCTTTCTTAATAAAAGTCATATATTTTGTAATCAGACCCGTTTAGGCTAATTGTTAGGTAACGGACTGATAGAGAATAATCAGGGGCCAATTAAGGTCCAATTAGGGCCCATCTGGCCAAACTAATGGCACGGGCCTAGGGAGCCGTGCCCATTTACTTTTCTTTATAAGGAGGTCTTCCTCCTCTTTTAGGGTTATGCAATAAGAAATTACTATTCCTTTTACCCTTTCTTCCCTGTCTCTTCCTCCTTCTCCGGCCATGATACCTGGCCCTGTTCGTGTCCCATGCCGGGACACAACATTGGTATCAGAGCAGTTCCGATCCGCTGGAGCGAGAGACGAGGTGCTCGACTGGGGTGCCGACACCCAACGACGGGTTGCATTACTCCAATCCTCCCACAGGACCGCCGCAGTTCGACCAACGGCCATGTCTCCGATGGCCCTGCTGCCGTCGACACAGTCACTTGGCACCACCGACCAGTTCCATTTCCAGCCGCCAGGAAAAAAGGCTCCGCAACCACCGCCGGCGGACGGACACACTGACAACCACCTTTCCGCATTTCCGACCGCCGTTCAGTTTCATCTACCGGAACCGGCCCCGCATGGCATAGCAGCAACCTCGATCTGCCCCACATCCGGGCGATCATGGCTCCAGCACGCGGCCCCGCTGGCTAGGGCATGGTCCAATCGGACCCGTGCCTCGATCATCACCGCTGCGGAGGTCTCTCCGCCGCCCCCGACCGTGGCTAGATCAGAGGGATTCGCCACACCCACGCCGGCGACGCGACACTCAGCGGCTCCTTCTGGATGTATCGAATCGAAGGCCCGATCTATCCGGGGTCCGGCCACCCATGGAGACTTCCGGCCTGGCAGGTCCACCGGGGCCCCCCCACCGGAGCTACCCATACCATCAGAATGGGTGAGGGAGGGGCGAATCTCACTTGGACCCTGCGACCGTGGCTGGGTGTTCGTCGACGAAGATGAAGACGATGCAAGCGGGTGCACCTACTGCCCTACTGGTCGCATCTCCGGCGAATACGTCCGCTTCCTTCTGGTTGGAGTCGACACCAATTCCGCCGCCAGATGTACACAGACCCTCTTTCTCCTTAGATGGTCGCCAGATGTTCGATGAAATGCCTAAGTGGCAAACAACATCTTCCTCTTCAGTTGGCCGCCGAGTGTTTGACGAAATGCCTGAGTGACAAACGGATGGTTTTTTTCCAACTCCTCAGACTGCAGTCTCCGAGTATACACAAAAGGTTTGCAAGCTCTTTACGGATCATTATTATTACCTTCTTTACACCAAGCCGGAGGAAGTTTTCAGATTCTACCATGATTCAAGCAGGCTCAGCCGACCTGAGCCCAATGGTGCTGTGAGTTCCGTCACGACTTTGCAAGGGATAGCTGCGAAAATTCGGTCTTTCCACCATGAATGCATGAGCACAGAAACAAAGGTTGAAGATGTTCAGGAGTTACCTGAGGGTGCAATCCATATTCAGGTGACTGGATGTCTCGTTCACTATGACTATTCGACGAGGAACTTTGTTCAGTCCTTCGTGCTCGCCCCACAAGTGGGTGGTGGCTACTTCGTTTGGAGTGATGTGTTCTGTTATGTGGATGTGCCTGATGTAGTGGAAGCAACATCAGTATCAGATGATTCTTCTTTTGTCATCGTCCCTAACACAGATGACGAGTTACCAAACCATGAAGAGGTTGTTGAAGGATCGCCGGATGATAGTTTGGCTCTCGGCGACAGTACCTCAACTCTGGCTTCGCGCGGAAAGGAGGTTGCCCTGGTCTTGGAGACCACTGTTGCCCAGAAGGATATTCCAAAAATACCACTTGTATCTCTACCCCAAGCTATGACGGCAGCTCAGCTGGATTCTATGGATATTTCCCCACATGATCATCTGGTATTCTTTGTTTCTGTAACGCAAGTTGATAATGATGAGGAACCTCCAGACATTAGCCGCATTCGAGACCATGGGCGCTATGTCCCTCCGCTTGTCCACAAGCTCCCTCCCGACAACAATGATGTTTGCAATGGTACACATGTACATTTCGAAGGATTAATTATGGGTGATGCTGCTGAAATTGCAGGGACTGTTGCTGGAATCAATGTGCTGCGACTCAGCACTACTTCTCTTGGTTTGAATAATCAGAAGACCTTGGAGACACTTCCTATAGCTCTGCTTGCCACGTTGGCTGCCTCCGATTCGGCGTTAACTTTCCATGATCTTGGCTTTATATGTGCTCTGGAGGCTGTTCAGATTTGCAGGGCAACATGTCAGGTTCCTACTGCTATGGTTGTATGTGAATTTTCATCAGCAACTACCATGCAGTGCTCAAATTTTCTTCAAGAAGCACAAAAGTTGTTCGATGATCTTCTGTTTCATGATCCTTATGCGGTGGTGTATGACCATTCAGAAGTAGAGATGTTAAACATGGAGGTTTTGAAGTCTCTCCAGGCATTATATACACATAAGAATACAAGGGTGCAAAGGTTAGTTTTTTTTGCTATTGGTAACTTGATTTTTTATTTGGAAAACCAACAAATTATTGCCATTTCTGAATACCTGCGTGAGCTTTTACTGCGCTTCACTGCTGCCCTTGCACTCTGTGTGACGAAGGATGCAGCTCGTGCTTTGGCAATTCATAGAGAGAATGAAAATCGGAGATGGGTTGAATCTGAGCCAGCAGCTGGAGTTTTGTTAAAATTGCGTCCATTGTACCAGGCACTGTTAAACACTATGACACACATCATGGAGGAACAAATTACTGAACCTCTTTTGGACATGGTCTTATTAAATCTTCTGAAGGAAGAAAAGGGTGTGACTCCTTTTAAACTTGCGGTGTCGGTTGTCCAAAATTGTTCTGAACTGCTCACACCCTGTCTTTGGGGTTTCTTAACATCTATTTCGGGCAGAAACGGCACAGGCAGACAATTAAACAACTCTTACCGTGAAATTATGCTTGACATAGCTCAGGGTGCACCTCAGATGCTTCGTACCATCATTCCAAAGCTGGCTCCGGTGTTATTAATTAACCAGGTTGATGTGCGCATTAAAGCAGTTAACTTGCTTGGGATTTTTTTTGCATTGCCTGGATGTTCTCTTGCAAAGGCTTATCACAAACTCCTTGCAGCGTTTATAAAAAGGCTCATTGATCACTCTGTAATTGTCAGTGTTGGTGCTATAGCCTGTGCTCCAGCTGGCTATTTGGCCAGTCCGGCAGACATGGAAGCAGCTGAACTACTCACCGCCTTGGAAGAAAAACTTTTAGCTTATAATGATCAAAGGAAACTGCAGGCTGCACATGTTGTTTGCGCTCTAGCCAACGTTAGACCCAGACACATTCAACCTAACATAATCTTGCCTGTGTCAGAACGACTACGGGACAAAAAGGTTTCTGTAAGGAATGTTGCTATGCAAAAGTTGTTGGGGTTATATCGATCTTATAGTATGAAGTGTGTAGAAACTGAGATCACCCTTGCAAACCAGTTTGAACAAATCCCCAGTAGAATTTTGGTACTTTGCTATGACAAGGACTGTCAGGATTTCAGGCTTCAGTCCGTGGAACATGTTTTGGCTGACGACTTATTTCCTGCTTCACTCTGTGTTGACGATGGAAGTCCCCATTGGCTCTCATTTTATTCATTTTTCTCTTCACCTCCTATAAAGGCTTTTTATTCTATCTTCTCTCATAAACAACGGCTACAGATGGCACTGCAAGAATCTTTGGCAATTCGAAAGACAGAGCAGGCAAATGGTTCAGAAAACATACAACAACAGTTTTTGCCTTTCTTCACGAAAATGTCAAATGTTTTTGTTGATCCGTCTAACGCAGCAGTGAACTTCCACAAACTGCACCAGTCGACAGATAACGCCATTTTTAATACATTGCTGCTATTGGATGGCAAAGCTACAATTTTTTTAATTTGTCACACCATCAGAGATGAGTTTCTGAAAAAGATTGACAAGGAGCACCTTCTTTATGAGTTTTTGAAAGTACCTTCTGCAACATGCTTGTATACTATATTTAGTGCCGATCAAGTAAAATGTCTTATGTGGACTCTTTATCAATATCGAGGGCTGGCAAATTGCGGTTGGATTGACGTTAGGTACAATGCTTATGCGTTTGGGGCCGTGGCTGCTGTGGGCCTCCTCGGTTACACCAAGATTGCTACTCTCGATGTCATGCTTCATATCAGCGTCGAGCGTGTTCTGTCAGCGCCACTTATGGGGCGCTTCGTTACTTGGCCGCCTTGAGGGCAAGGCGGTAGCGGAAGCGTGGTGGAATGTTGTGAACGTCAGGACGTCAGCACGCTTACGTCACACGCATGGATATTTGCTGGGCCAGATTTGTTAGGATTAGATTGCTTTCTTTCTTAATAAAAGTCATATATTTTGTAATCAGACCCGTTTAGGCTAATTGTTAGGTAACGGACTGATAGAGAATAATCAGGGGCCAATTAAGGTCCAATTAGGGCCCATCTGGCCAAACTAATGGCACGGGCCTAGGGAGCCGTGCCCATTTACTTTTCTTTATAAGGAGGTCTTCCTCCTCTTTTAGGGTTATGCAATAAGAAATTACTATTCCTTTTACCCTTTCTTCCCTGTCTCTTCCTCCTTCTCCGGCCATGATACCTGGCCCTGTTCGTGTCCCATGCCGGGACACAACACCATTCGACCTGTAATTTACAGAAACAGAGAAGCACATAGATGTCATCCAAGTTTAGAAGCACAACAAACAAGACAAAGTAACCCTGCTTCAGTCTTAGTCATGGCCTCCATAGAAGGTCCATGTGCTTGACTTCAGTGTTAGTCTTCCAATTCTCCTCTTTTTGTCTGAACTCTGAAGAATAATTGGAAACTACTTTTCGTTGTGGCCTTGGTATATTATTTGAATCCTTTATATTGACTAAATTTTTGGGTGATCATATTTGACTAGTTCGGTTTGTGTGGGATTAGGAATTATTTTTTAATTTTCATTTAAAAAAAACTAATATGAGCTAGGGCTCACACGCCCGTGAGCCGTGAGACTGAACCGTGATATAAACCTTCCTGCTGCCTGTCTCCCAATACAAATTCAACGGGCCAGATCGTCTCGGCTCAGCAGATTAGCATGAGACTGCTCACTTAAAATTGGGTGTTGTTACTTCATTAGCTTACTATACTGATATTTGTTAAAGACCTAGATTCTTTTACGGGGGCCGCTCCAGTCTGTGGCGACGGACCTGTTCTTTGACAGAAAAATTCAAACTAATTGAATCTCTTTTTTTTTATCGCAACATGTAGTTTTTTTTTATGATAGTAAATGAATATGGATAAATGATTGTCCTGAATAAAGTAGTAGAAAGGCACATGTTATTATGCGTTTTGAAACACTAGGAGCAGTGCATGTGCAATTGGCACATGCAGCCCCAATATAACCATTTCTTCAATCTCAGAGCCCACTCGTGTTGTCATCCTTTTTTATATCATTCTAAAAATACTAAGAAATCAGATATCTTTTCTTTTACCCCCTTCTTCTTCTTTGTAGATTTTGAGGTTGTCTTTTTACACTTGGAATGCCGAGTAGAGCACATAGAGGAATCACTATCATCGCTACTATACTTCCATTTTTGTCTAACGTATGAATGGGAAGGCTTGTCCATCCTGGAATTAGACGAACTAGATTGAATCATCGGGTTCAGTCTGGTTAGGGCCACCATTAAATTGATTTCATCCGAGCCATGAAAACCCCTAGTTTGGTTTTACATTTGTTCCAGCAATCTATTTGAACGTCGGAGATCTGTTTGGTAGAATGTAGCACTTTTAATCCTGGTCTTTGGATTGACTTGGTCGTGAGGACAATGCTTGACCTGATTTAGTGGCGTAGGCTGCAGAGATTGATTCTCAATAACGCAAGGCATAAGGAAGGGGATTGTCACCTGAGATGGAGCTGACTCAGTACCTTGATTTTGTGAATATTTTGGTGGGATTTTGGCCTGAAGGAATGCTGGAGTAGATCCAAGTTGGGATGCAATTCCAGGACTAATTTTGCAGAGAATTTGGTACAACCTGATTTTGGAAAATATTGTCACAGCCCGTATTTTTAAATTAGAGTAGTAGCGGAAAACCAGAGGATTGTTCCTCTATGCAATAAAATCATTATTTGAAAACTGTCGACTAAGCATCTAGGTCGTGATAACTGGGGTTTACAAATATGGATACAAAACTATATATAGATATAATATTACATATGCAAAGTCGATTAACCCAACGCAAGTCCTTCATGAGCAAGTCTGTCATCCATCTCAAAATACACTAAAAAATAGTTGGCGCTCACGCCTTAATACAAGGTTCTGGAACAAACCAGAAGAAGAAGATATGCTAAGCAGCTATCTGAACGTCTTCACCACCAAGCTCCAAATTCCCAAGTACCACGTGAAGTCAATCTTCCATGGCAGCACCTACATCACATAAGGATGCTGAGTATAAAAATACTTAGTTGGATACCATAATACAATCATCAGTATTAAAAATAGAATTTGCATTAACATATTATGCATCCTATTACAAAGTTTTATTTAAATCTTTTATTAATCTTTCAAACAAAGTTTTTTATTACTTCCCAAGTTCATCTTTATTGATTAAGCCTTTGTCCCATATAGAAAGACTCACTGAATGTCATTCCTACATGACAGACAGCACGAAAACACCCTGACTATTATTCCGATTACTACCGGTAATCACGGCACGCCCTAAATCTCTCAAGGTTGACTGCCTCGCCCATTCCTTACCTTAGAAGGTATGACCGTCGGAAGGGTCTAACTGTACATCAGCTCCTGGACTAGATGTGGGTAGGGAGAACGTAGCCTTTCAAGATGCTAGCGTCTCCAAGGTGCACGAGAAACCACCTAACATCAATAGCATTGGGGTGGGTGCAAAGCTTCTACAAATGGGAAGATGTGAATGCTCTCTCTAATATCCATAGAGAGATATAGATAGGCAGAGCTTCCACCAATGGGAAGATGCAACACAACCTCAACCAATACCTTGTGATCCTTAACAAGTATCACTATATTATTAATATGAACCCATCTTCGAGTTATAGCATACAATTCAAAACTGCTAGCTCAATATATAGCTCAACAGATAAACTGACATTTGACTTAATAGCCATTCAGTCGCTTGATCGAAAGTCACTCACACTTATAAACTGACTCCCAATCCCAAGGGCATTTTAGTCTTTATTTTGATTAGGTTTTTCCCAACCCTCAAGCTTAGCACTCATGTCAACATGTTATTATCTTTCATAAAATGATTAAGTCTCTAAACCATCTAGGTTTAGTAGTCGGGTTTTTCTTGTTATCAACGTCTTCAACTGTGAGTCACAATCGCATAAAATTAGGGACCAATGCCCTTAAATATAGTAACATCAAATATGTAAAGATAACACGCCAAATAGGGCCTGAAATCATTTATCAAACAGCCCAAAACCAATAAAATGAGCCTATGTACCATACTAGCTCTGTATATACCATGCTGCGCCGAATTAGTTTCCACCGACAGTTCAAAACTCATACCGGTTTGTGAACCGGGTCTGTTAATTGGACCGGTTCGGTCTGATAATGGAACGATCCGGTCCGGTCTGTGCCTGAACATACTTATTTATTAGACCGGTTCAATCTAGTGGACCGGTCCGGTCTGGCCTGACTTTGGACCAAACCGGTCGTCTTCCTCATGAAGACGATCAGTTGGGTCATCTGTGGGTGGCGGTCATCACGACAGCCATCGTTGTGCCGCCATCACCCAGCCGGCACTGCCCTCCCTTCTCCTTCTCTCCTCCACTAACCGTCTGCCCGTGGTCCGGGCAGATGTGGAGGAAGAGACATGAATTGGCAGCAGCAGAAAGCTGCTGCCTTTGCTTCCTTCACTGCGGCCGGTGGGCCTGGCGGAGGTCGTATCGACCCCTGGTGACAAGTCATGGCTTCTGCCTCCTCTTCCGTCGTCCCCGTCACCTCCATTGACGAAGAAACTAAAAAAAAATTAAAACTTCATGAGAGGGTACAAAATCCTACCTTGCACGCGTGCTGACATCGATCCGCCACTTGCCGGAGATTGCGGGAGGCTGACAGATGTTGCCAGAGATTGCTAGAGGTCTGCCCAGCACCTACCTCCTCCGCTGCTCCTTGCCCACAGTGCTACCACCACCCAACTCCGCCCCCACCTGCACTACCTGCTCCAACAAGAAGCCAGCCAACTTTCAGACTCCCAACATGTTTGGTGAGGCAGCACAGGGCAATGGAAGCACGATTGGAATGTTTGATGGAGCTCAATTTCTGCCTTCTATCGCCCCTTAACTCCTAACCCCCTCCATCTTTTACCCACCTTCCATACACCTGGCCATTCCAGTCGGCTAGGTGTTACAAATACCTCCGTGATTTGTGGCATGAACATGGACACCCATGGGACCCACATGGATGAGAGAGGCTACTTTGTTCGAGGGAGGTGACGTGGTCATGTCCCTCCTCCCAATCGAAGCTTCATCCATGGCTGCTGAATCTCCAGCAACATGGCGTTGGCGCTATTCTTCACAGCTCTTGCATGAGCTAACCACATGGTCGAAGGATGCACATTTGGTGCATGAAGGTGGCTTCCACTCATATTCCACCTCCTGGCAGAACGATGAACCATCTTCACATTCCACATTAATGGTAATCGGGTCTTTTATATCAGCTGAGATCTCCATGCAAACCCATGCATAAGCAAGATAAGATTTATTCTTTGTCGACAAATCATGGTGCAAAGGGATCCCTAAGTTGCTAATAAGCAAACCTAGAGACTTCTTAGAAAAATATTGAATTGGGAGATGAGAAAATCTTACCCAAATCGGGCACTGTCTTGATAATCTCTCGAATTGGACGAAAACCCGGATGCCACTTACGCAGAATGAGAGGTCGACCATTGATAGACCATATCGCAAAATTGAGAACCTTGTTGACATCTTCCGCGGAAGCAAACTTGAACAGAAAGAACCCTTCATCCATGAAGTGCATATCAAAAGAGACATTCCAAAGCTTCGTTAGCAAGTTCTTCAAGCGTATAAAATAAGGCCTTCTTCCCTTGACGTAGCCAATGAGCAAATGTCCCCAACATCGTGCTTCTTTCTCCAAAAAGGAAGAAGGAACCAACATGGAGGGTTTTGATACAATATGGGAAATGGGGGCATCAAGAACGATGGAGATGGGGAAGATGTAGAGAAAAGGTCCCTCCACCCATTACTGGAGGAGGCAACCATCATACCTGCAGAGCGGCCTCCCGCAAGGAGGAGAAGCCCTTGGGCAACAAGATCTTCTCTCTTAACTCTTGTGAGATGCAGGTTCATTAAGTATTTCAAACATGCTAAAAAAGGTGTAATGGCCCGTATTTTAAAAACTATTTTTAAAACAAAGTAGTAGCGGAAAAGCAAAGGATTATTCCTCTATGCGATAAATCATTAGTTGAAAATTATCGACTAAGCATCTAGGCCGTGATAACTGGGGTTCACAAATATCTTTAAGGATAATTATTACAGATGCAAAGTCGATTAAACTCATGCAAGTCCTTCATGTACAAGTCTGTCATCCATCTCAAAATATACTATAAAAGAAAGGAGACTGATGCCTACTTAGAAGCTGTCAAGTCACCCTCACTCTCGATCGTCTACCACCAAGTGCTACGTGAAGATAATCTTCTACTAAAGAACTTGCATCACGAGCGGATGCTGAGTATAAAAATACTCAGTGGGATATCGTAACACAATCATCAGCATCTCAAAATCAACAGTCAATAATTGCATTAACATCTTATGCAGTCTATTAAAGAGTTCCACTTGATTTTTTTATTAATCTTTCAAGCATAGTCTTTTATTTCTTCACAAGTTCATGTTTAATAATTACGTCTTTATCCCAAATAGACAGTACCAATCCAATCTCATCAATACCTCTGCACTGCAATAGCTGATCCACATATGAAAACAGACGGGCAGAGCTTCCACCATAGGGAAGACGTGTAGAGCTTTCACCATAGGGAAGATGCAAAACAACCTAAGCCCAACCAATGACAGATAGTTCCAACCAAATCTCACCAATATCACTGCATTGGAATAGCTAATCCGCATACGATCATCATAGCCATGTCGCATGGTTTCCAATGTTGGAGTTAAGTGGTCCCAACTGCACTAAGGATAACCACTACCCCTTCCAGCCACATGGAAACAGGCCCTCTATGGCCGTGGGAATATACCCATGTGGCTACCCACTCTCACCCTCACGCCAAAGTATTGTAGCTTACCCTTATTTGCCTTCAGACCCAACATGCTCTAACTATGGAATCCATGGCCATAGTTCTGAGTCACTGCCATTCAAAACTGACTCACAAACTCAATGATATTTTAGTCATTATCTTGATTAGGTTATTCTCAACCCTCTAGTTTAATCATCAAATATCATCATTTTATTATCTTCATAAAATGATTAAGTCTCTAAACCTCATATCTTTATTAGTCGGGTTTTCCTTATCATTAAGGTCATCAACTAGCAGTCAACATAATATCAAGAACAAACACCCATAAATACCATAACATAAAGCACATAAAGCTAATACACCAACCTGAGCTTGAAATCATCTGTCATAAAGCCCAAAACCAATAAAATGAGTCTATGTACCATACTATCTCTGTATGTACTATACTGCACTAAAATACACAGACGGTCACGTTCGACCGCTAGTTGTAAACAATTCTAATGTCCACTGATAGTTCAAAACTAAACCAGTTTGTGAACCAGTTCTAATTCTTGAACCGGGGTTTGGTCTAAGTTGTGAACCAGGTTTGGTCTGACTCTGGATCAAACTGGTTCAGTCTTTTTGACTCTGGACCAAACCGCTCTCTACTCGCGCCATGGGTGGGTGGCCGCCACGACGGCTGTCATCGTGGTGCTCCTGCCCGGCCGACACCCTCCTCTGCCGCCTTGGGCTCTCTGCTGGCCTTCCGGTGCCATCAATTTCTACCCCGCCTGCTCCGCTATTGCCGATGGTCATGGCGGATCGGAGACTTTGCAGTAGGAAAGGCAGCGCCTTTCGGCTGTCGCTACTACCACATCGACCACTCATGGGTGGTGGGGAGCTGTCTACGGCTTCGCCTTTGCCGGTGTCCACTGTGCCACCAATTTTGCCCCCTCTCGAAGTTCCTTCCTCGCCAGTCGGCCGATGCCATACTTTGGCCACCACCGACATTTTCTCCCAGTTGGCACCTGCCATCACCGCCTCCATTGGCAGAAAGACAGATAAAACACAAAGACACAATAAGAATGACAAAGTGGTACGAGTTCTGACCTTTACACGTATTTAGGCTCGATTCGCCGCTCGCAGGAGGTCGCCGGACTTCTTCTTGCCAGTGTATCATCGTCGCCGTTGCCGGCATCGCAGCCAGATGGGTCACCGGATGGTAGCTCCCGGTGGCTCCCCTTCTCTCCCTCTCATCTCCCTCTGTTTCCCCCCGTTCCCTCCTCTCTCAACACGCTCTGTTTTTAACCCAGAAAGAACTGCTGAGTTGCCCTAGCAGCTTTGACAGATGTTCTCTCTTTTCTTCACAGGTGTTACAAAAGGAGTATGGAAGATGGAGGCAATTTAAATTTATATATCCTAACATTCAACCCCTGAAACTTATTACAAGTAATTGGCATACCTTAGTCCCTCAAATCAAGGTCACACATGTGCTCTCTTGCGGCAATAGATTTCCAACATCAATTTTGTGAATACAATTGCATGCACCTGAAATATGCCGAAATACCAGTTTATAACAGGACTAGACCTGAGCACATGCGAAGTCCGCATGCAGGCCACAAAATGTCCGTCCTACCCCTCATAAGCCCATAAGCTGTTTCATCCGGTTCGGTGGCAAGGGCTTACTTGATATGGACTGGCTTACTTGCTTTGTTACGATAATTAAAAATATATTTAGCAAAGCCCCAAGAAGAGTACAAAGAATGAACAAAATATAAAGCAACCCTCCATCAAACCCTGGGCGAGAAACTCAAGCCAAATACACTCCTCTAGAACCTAAAACTAACTAGATGCTAGAGATATTAAAGAACATCAAGAGGAAAACAGCACGTAGAAAACTATAATCTATTTGATTTTTCGTTTGCCTCCTTATTTTTCTTCTTTTTCTTGTTAGAAGATGTTGAACGCCTTGGTGTATCTTTATCGTCATCTTCAATGTCATCCTTGATGGCTTACTTGCTTTTTCTTTTTCCTGTTTTTTTTTCTTTTTAATCATCCCGCTCACCTTCCCTGCTTATGTACTCAGACAGCTCCAACAACCGCTTAATTGATATGCATGGCTTTCCACCTTCGATAGAAATTATTATCCGGTCTCTAGCATCGAAGACTTGTCTGCAGCTAGACTCTAAACTTGCGATCCTCTTCTCGGTTGAGCGCTCTTCTGGCTCAAATTGCCACCATAATCATCCTCGGTACTTTGCATGCCTCCAACGTCTCGTTCTCCACGGCTGGCATCGATCTCCCTCCTATCCGGCGCCAAATGAAACCCACGAAAGGTGGTTCCCTTGTGAAGCAAATGTAAGCCACAATTTCCAACTTTGTTTTGATTTCAGAAAAATGTCAGCGAAAATGTCGATATGTAAGCAACACCCTTTTACAAATGGTATTATTTATCCAATGTGGTTATTGATCGGTGTAGTCGTGAACAAAGTATTTGATCATTTGTTTGGCACAAACATGTTATAATTTGTAAGATAGGGAAAATTGTTCAGTAATCTCTGTGAACATGTGCTGACACTTATGTGAGAAGTGTGCGTAAACGGCATGTAAGGTTGAACTGAATACCGCAACGTGTGATAGGTGAGCAAATAATAACACACACAGATATATGAAGTGATCTACCTGGTATGTTTTTTTATTAACTATCAGTTAGGCTGTTAGTTAACTGCCAATTAGTTTGGTTATGAAATATCAGTTATCATTCCTAAATCTACCTTGCAATGTTTTCAATTAGAATGGATGAATGAGAAATTTGCAATTGTGTTGTGTTCAATGTGTTGAGTAGGCACCCATGCAATTGATTTGTAATGACACTGGAGGGAAGAAATGTGAAATATTGGTTAGGGAAATTACAGTCATCTATAGGAATAACGCCATGTTTTTAACCCTTGTAAGAGCACAAGTCTACTGCAGTAGAGTGAGTACAAAGGGTGTCGAACCTCAGCGATGGTCTTAGTTAATTTACAAAATTCAAATGAGGAGTTTGTTGTTATGTTTAATCTAAAATCTAAAACTAAATCAAGAATTAAAACTACCAAGAAAACTCTGTATGAGATTGGCTAGGGAATCAAATCCACCACTAGAATCGTAACTAAGTATTCCTACTCCAAGCAAAGACCATTCTTATGGATGAAACGAACACTCCTAACTACAAGTTGGAGTTGTTCCAAAACGAAAATTAATGAATCCCAATGGTATAAACTATCTCAATTGTATAACACATCTACACTATTCTACTCTACTGTAAACTAAACTAAATCATAGGCATGGGTTTAACAAAAGTGTGTAGTCTATCTTAAATTCCTTAATAATTGAAATAAGTATTATCATGTGAAACTACTCCTCTAGACTACAAGTACTAGGAAACAATGATTATCAATTCCACATAATCAAATAAAGACATAGCAAAATAATAATTAAAATTGAATAAAGAATAAAGCTAATTCTTTTAATTAAACCTCAATCACAAGATTATTCATACACATGAAATAAATTGTAACACCTGGTACATTGAGGGAGGCCAGGTGTAACAAAGTTGATAACAGATGGATGGAAGGTGAAGCTCATCATGCCCGATGGGCTGTTTGAGTTCAAGTGCTGAACGATGTCTATCGACCATGCAGAGGAGCAGGGCATTTCCTGCAGGGCCACCACCTGCTCTTCTTGAGCCAGCAAGGTGATATCTATAAAATATACACATTTTATATGCCTTTTTGTCTATATGTTAGTCGTAATTTTAGTTGAAGTAAGGATTATTAACGGTTAATCATGATTAGGTGAGTAATTAGGAGTTTAATGAATAAATGTGTTTAATTGATTAATTTAGATGCGTTAATTGGATTTAATGGATTTATATTTAATTATGCGTCTAAGTTATATTTAATTTTGTTTATGCAGGTTTTCAGAGTCCAATTGCAGATCGCCAAAAGTGGAGCATGTCAAACGGATTTTGAAGTTCCGGCGGTGGAGATTAATATGATGGGTTTTAAAGAAGAAAAAGAAAAAAAAAGAGGAAAACTGGTTCGGTCCAAGCCGGTTCAGCTCCGGTTCGGTTCAGAAAAGAAAAGAAAAGAAAAGACAGCCCGAGCCGAAGCTCGGGCGTCTGTTGAGGGCGCTCGAGTCTCTACTCGAGCGCCGACAAAGGTATGATGGCGGCCGGTGAAGGGTCTGAGCTGGGTCATGGGCGAGATGACGACGGTCACAGCGGCCGATAGCAAGTTCACAATGGGAGAGGCGAAGTTCGGCCGTTCGAGAAAAAAAACAGAAGAACATAGCTCTGTTTGAGCTCTATTCGAGAGAGACGACGACGGCGGATTGAGTGCCGGTGGCGATGACGATGGCGACAGACGAGCTTTGTTCGAGCAGAATCTGGCTGCCGGAGAAGATAAGAATTTCGGATTTAATTTGGAAGGCTTGACTTGTGCTCAATCAGGAAACAAATAAATGGACAGAATCCTATCGATTTGGGACTCGATTTGGAAACGGAACTGAGGCGTGCTCAATATGGGAAGTTACGGAAGGATTGTGATCGGATTTAGCTTTGGAAGGCCTATAAAACACAGAGCTCGAAAAACAGAACTAAAGAGCTTGACGAGAACAGAAAAAAAGAGAAAAAAATAGAGAGAAAGAGAGCTTTTTGACAGAGAAAAATAGAGCTTTTAGTTTAGAGAGAGAACTGTCGGTCGGAAGAACAGCCCTTTTCGTTGTTGTTTTCGCCGGATTCCGGCAGGGTCTTGGCCGGAAGAAGAAGAGAGGAAGTAGGCCGGAGGATAGAAGGAGGAAAGACGGGTTTTTGTGATTGCTACAGTGCTGTTTTGAGTTGCTACAGTGCGCGTGCAAATGGGGAAGACAAGTGAACAGTAACACGTGCTACAGTATCGGTGAACAGTGTTCCTGCAAATGATTTCTTCAATAAATTAGGCTTCTTCTTTCCCTTATTCTATGTCTGGCTAATTTTCTTATCAAGGCTAGATGAAGCCCTAAATATGTATTATTACTCTTGATTGTTTAATTAAATTGGAGTTGATATGATTGTTCTTAATGCGATTTCATGTTTCATAATTCGATCTAGTGCTTGACCATAGACTAGTAAGATTATGACTGAAATTTGATATTGATATTTCCTGTGTCTAGATAATAGCATGTTTGTATTGATTCTATGCCCGACCAAAAGATAGAATTAATTACATAATTTATAGTGAATGAACTTTTCGTGTCCGACCAAAGAACGTGTAGTGAATTCACTGGTAATTCGTGTGTCCACCAAAGAACATGAATTACCATATCATATCATCTTGTGGAAATACTAATTAAGAGTAATACTTGCATGTTTAGTGGTGGGTTCGATGCTTTGATATTCTCATCACTTGATTTCTTATTAAAGTTTGCTTCTTTAGTTAATTAAAATCATAAAAATTCAATTTTTCATTAGAATTAGATTAATCTTCCAAGTCCTTTGGGTTCAACCTCGTTTCCACTAGACTATACTGAGTCTCGTGCGATTGCGAGTAAAAATAGTGAAAAAATCAATCAATCACAAGGTAGTGAGCGGCATCATCGACCTGTTGGGCGGTAGCTTCCTCGTTGACGCATGAGAAGGAGGGGTCGGTGCTCACCTACGTTGCCCACCGCAATCGGACACCGAGATCATGACCCACAAGGAGACTGGAGCTAGAGAGATCTCCAACAACCTCCAGTGTCCAGCAAGCTCCGACAACATCCGATGATTTTCGGCAGCCTCCGGCGACCTCCGACAATCAGTGGATCGACACCAACGCGGCGGGAGAGGTAGGATCCCATACACCTTTCATCAATTTTTAATTTTTCCTTTTCTTTCCTCCCACCGACGGAGGTGATGATGGCGGCGGCGGTAAGCTCGGAGATGGGGTGTGGGTGGCCACCATCGAAAGGTCGCAGCGATGGCGGCGGCAGTAAGCTCAGAGATGGAGCTTCGGCAACGAGGGTCATCGTCGCTCTAGCCGCCAAACAGAGAAAGGCAGCAGCTTTCTGCTGCTGCCAGTCGGAGTTTTGTTTGGATCTGCCGAACTATGGGTGAATTTTTAGAATAGCGGAGAAGAGGAGGAGCAGGGCGAAGGTGTCGGCTGGCCAGTGGCAGCGTAACGGTGGTCGTCGTGGCTGCCGCTACCCTCAGACGACCCACTGGTTGTCTTCCTGAGGAAGACGAACGGTTTTGTCCAAAATAAGTCGGACCGAACTGGTCCATTCTCAGACCGAGCCAGTCCAGTAAATACGCTGGTTCAGGCACAGATCGAACCCGGTTCGGTCCAGAGTCATACCGAACCCGGATCACCCTTAGATAGAACCCGGTCCACCCTCAAACCGAACCCGGTTCAATAAAATCCGGTTCATAAGCCGGTTTGGATTTTAAACTGCCGGTGGACATCCACCGACAGTTTAAACTGCTTACAACTGACGGTCGAACCAAACTATGTAATTCGGTGCAGTATGGTACATAGGCTTATTTTATTGATTTTGGGCTATCTGTTAAATGATTTCGAGCCCTAATTGGCGTATTAACTTTACATGTTTGATGTTACTATATTAAGGCCATTCGTCCCTAATTTTATGCTGACTGATAGCTGAGGACTTTAATGATAAGGAAAACCTCAACTAATAAACCTAGTTGGTTTAGAGACTTAATTATTTTATTAAAGATAATAAAATGATGACTTGAGGGCTAAGTTTGAAGGTTGGGAAGAACCTAATAAAGATAAAGACTAAAATGCCCTTGGGATTGAGAGTCAGTGTATGAGTGTGAGTGACTTCCGATCATGCGACCAAATGACTATTAAGTCAAAGGTCAGACTATCTGTTGAGCTATTGAGCCAGCAGTTGTGAATTATACAAAAACTTGTTGTTGTTTTAATTAATCTCTTAATTTTACTCGCAAGTGTATGAATCGTGTTTGGAGTATAGTCGCACAATTCTTACGAGGTCGAACCCACAGGGACTTGTGTAGCGGAAATCTAATCGAACCCTAACTAAACCCTTGACTAAACTATGAAACTTGTAGAAATTGATTAACTAACTAACGACTAATTAAAATCAATTAACGGAATAAAAATCTGAACTTTATCAAATTAACAAAATACTAAGGCTTTGGAATCGGCATGCAATAAATTATAGAGAACCCTAACCCTTCAATTATTTATCATTCTCCAAATACTCTTAACAATCTAGAATCCTATTCACGTTGCTACGGAAGATTTTACTTTAATGCACAATTACTCATACAAAAATCACGTCCTTCATGCTATTTAAATTAACAGCTCAAATCACTAGATGTATCCACTTACGAGTAAATCACAACTAGTATCCGATTTGTTATTTAACCAATTAAAATAAGCATGCATTGACAATAGTAATTCCAAATCATAGCAAAAACATGATTAATGCTATATCCGAAAATAACTACGCAATTAACAACAGGAACGCATAAACAATTAACGCACAATTCTAGGAAAAATATCAACTTTCACATGCACGGATTCTTTACAATTACTACAGCCTCATCCTAGCCTTAGCAACTGGTCTAGCCAAGCATAGTAACTGAAACATATGCATAATTTGTAATTAAATCCATCTCAATTAAAAGAAATAAACTTGACTTACAGAAAATGTGGGATAATAGAAAATTAAGCCAAGAAAATACTGTTCTTCCTTCTCAATCTCGGGTACCGTTCACAGCAACAGTTCAACAGCCAATTTGAAACAAACCGAAATGAAAAATGAGAACAAAATAGCTGAAACCGAAATTTGAAAATGAAGAAATAAAACTCTCTGGTCGTCTCCTCTGTCTGCCCGACCAGCGCCCCCCTTTTCTGTTGTTTCTCTGGTTATATAGAGCCCTCAATAATCCCAGCTTTCCCCCTTGAAGATGAGTCCGAATCGAGTAAGATTTTGTATCGCCGTGGCCCATCCTTCCCAGCTTTCCAAATCGAGGACGCCTTCTCAAATCTGGAATCAAACCACAGACTTTCCTAATCGAGCACGCCACTGCCAAAAATCCAACTTTTCCTCCTCCGTCGCATCCTGCAGCCTCGCCGTTGATCACCAGACCTTCTCTGCCGGTTGCTGTCGTCACCGTGAAATCCCCAGGAACCCAGAGCCGCCGTCCTGACCTCCGCCGTCTCAAGCTCCGCCAGTCGAGCTCAGGGCCGCCATCGTCTTCGAGCAGAAGCTCGAGACTCTGCTTTGTTTCAGAAACAGGACACCCGAGCCAGCGGCTCGGGTTATCTTTAGATTTTTTTTTATTATTTCTTTTCATTCTCATTGAACCGGCCCGCAGATCGAACCGCTCTATTTTGCTTGTTCAAATGCTTGGGTTAAAACCCGTTGTAGAATTTTCATCCGCTTGATCAAATCTGAACCCCTGTGCATTGATTCCACGCCCGTCTTCTTCATTAGTGAACATCAACGGCTTAGATCTTCTCTGCACGTTTAATCTCCGCTCCTGGGTCACTTCGGCACTTTAAAACACGTCTAATGGCTTCACTTTTGGCTGTTCTGCAGTACGAGCATGCGAACCTATACAAAATAAAATATGTCCCAAATTAGACGCACCAAATATTTATAAAATTACGGAACAGTGTTAAATTGAGCAATTTAGAGAGCCTTATTTGTTTAATTCCTAGTTACTTAGAAAATTACCAAAATTCACTTTATTCCTCATTTTAATTAGAAAACACAACTAACAAATAGGTAAAAAGGCATATAAAAATGTGTATTTTTCATGCTTAAAAATAACCAAGGAATGTCGTATCGGATATCGGTAAAATATCAGTCGGCCAAAGAGACGAAATATCGGAGATACTGTGTAAAAAAATATCAGTCGTTAAAAACTAGTTTTTACCATATATTTTCAAAATCTAACTTCTAAAATGAGATATACTAATTTAGACAAAGAATAGATTTCAAAATATGCATAAAAATGCATATTAGAATAGGAAACAAACATGAAAGTTTTTTCTTTTTTTTTCAAAAAAAAATTTTTTTCAATATTTTTTTCTCAAAAAATACTGATATCACCGATATATCGGCAGTATATGGAAATTTTCAAAAAATCGATACGGGTTCGTATCGGTGTATCGGGTGGCGCCCGATTCCGATATATTGGCGATATATCGGCGAGACGATTTTCCATGGTTATAACTCTAAGAGGGGTTCATACTAGTAATACGTGATACCTGTTAAGGATCACAAGGTATTGATTGGGGTGGTGTTGCATCTTCCGACTGGTGGACGCTTTGCCGTTTGTATCTTCTTTATGGATTTTAGAAAGCATTCACATCTTCCCATTGGTGGAAGCTATGTGTCATGGTACCTGATGAGGACCAACTTCTATTGGTCAGGCTTAAGTTGTTGTATCTTTCTATGGATTTTAGAGAGAGCATTTATATGTTATTTTTTCCCATGTTTGCATCTTTCTATTGATTTTAGAGAGAGCATTAAATATTCTATTGGTCAGGCTTAAGCTATTACCTCTTCTCTATGGATTTTAGAGAGAGCGTGCTTATTCTCTATAGATTTTAGAGAGAGCTTTGCATCTTCCCTTGATGGAAGCTCTGCACTCATCCTGAGCCGTGGATGCAAGGTGGTTTACTGTGCATATTGGAGGCACTAGTGTAAGGACCCTAACCTTTAAACCGGTTTGTTTTAATAGTAGTCATTGGTTAATTGTGCGGTTTAAATGATTTCCGATTTAACTCGGTTATTTTCGAAAATAAATGAATTTACAATGGTTTTAATCAAAACTGATTTCACAATAATAAGTTTCAAGTGATTTTAGATCAAACCTGCATTTTTGGAATTTTTCATATTTTTACTAATTTTTCGAAAAATTAGGGTTGACGGGACCCCGGCGGGCCCTGCCGTAAAAAAAATTAGGTTTTTATGACCAAAATGCCCCAGACATTACAGAAAGTCATTACAAAAATTTTCAAAATTTTCTGGACTTAATTTCGTATTAAAATTGCCAAATTATCCAATTTTAACCAAAAACCTTATTTTTACCCCAAACTTTAATTAAGGCGACCCAAAATTTTTCTATAAAAGGAAAGTGTTGTGCCCTTTCCCAATTTGGGAAAAAGGCTTGGCTGGGAGAATTACGAGCCTCTTTCCCCTTGCTTAAAGAGGAAGGGATTAAAGGTATTTAGCCTAATCTTTGTTATTTTCTTTAAAAATCTTTTAATCAATTCTTAATCTTGATTCATTCAATATTTTAATCCATTTTCAAAGCATAAAAATTACTGTTTTATACTTATCTACTAAGCCTAATCTTCAAAATCATATGTTTATGTTTTTAAAAGGCCCTAGATCTAAGGTTTAGCATTTATTTTTTAAAGCTTAATAATGATTAATAGAGTATTAATATAAAATTATTTTTTTTGAAAGGTATTCAAGGTGGTTTAAGGTTTCTCTCATCAAATCAAGGTAATGGGTTTTTCAATTTCAGTTTTGGGTAGTGAATGACTTGTTTTAATGGTTTTTATTTAAATGGGTGTTCTTGTTTAGAGCTCTAATGGTAGGTTTAATAAATGCTAATCTTTTGCTATGATTTCTTAGGGTTTTATCTTAGAATGATATGTCGATATGTTCTGGAATGTTTGATGGGTTTTTGTTAATGTTTGAGGCATGTATTAAACTTTCAAAATGTGTTAATGGAGTCTCGGTTTTTGAAATTTTGAAAATAGGAGAGATGACCCACGATCATTTTCTCGGTTTTGATTTACAGCCCAATTTTCAAATAAGTTTAACTTTTTACTCCGAACTACGAATTGAGCATGGTTGGTGGCGTTGGAAAGATGATTTCTTGAAATTTAATATGAACTTTGAATCAATCCAATATGATATCTGTGTACGAAGTTATGAAGATTTAAATATTAGAGTTACTTTTTACCCCATTATTGCATCTTACTCTTGTTTTCCTATAAAAACCAAAAACTACATTAAAGTACCTCTAATTCTAATCAAAAACCAACATAAATATAGGTTAAATGGCTTCTAAAATGCATCATTCATGTGTAGATCATATTGCTTATGAGTAATTGAGGTGATCATGTTATGGTTTATTGTATGGTAAAAGAGCATGCTTGTAGGAGTAACCCTTCAACTCTACATGAATGGATTAAGCTAAGTACCGTATGTGATATTATTGCACATGTTGATAATGACACATGTTGATATTGAAATTATATCATGGTAAAATCCTTGTGAATAAGCATGTTTTCGGCAAAGTTATGATATTGTGAACTATGAGATGTGCTCTTTTATGTCAAGTATGGTTTTATTGAGAATTGTGATTTAAAATGGGATTTAAGAATGCATTTAATGTTTTATGTGGGTATGTCAAAGCATATTGCCATGTGACTAGAATGTGCATGAACACACACATATTTAGGAGTTTATCATGATATTGTAATTGATATATGCTTTGATTATGATGCATGAGGGGATGGATTGGGAGCACGTTTCATGTGTTGGAACCCACGTAGGATTGCTCACGGATGTACCATGATAGCATGCATCATGTATCGGACTTCATGGATGAAGTTTTATCGTTGTTTAAACGGAATTGATCGATTGTATGCAATGTGTGAGATTGTATGCCAGATTAATCGATCGATGGGTTAATCGAAACTTGGTTGGTCCGAAAGGACATATTTTCGATTTCGTTCCCTCTTGGAACAGGTTCACTCCCCGGGTTGAGTTTGATTGAGATATGTGGGGGCGAGGGATGGACTCGCCTTGCGGAGTTGAGAGGTCAAAAATCGGACACTGAGCACCCGGGTGGTAGGCTCTTGTGTACCAGCTACCACGTGTTCTAGTTTCTCAGGATGAGATTCGGGCTCTCCCCCACCGCAGAAGACTACCCAGGGCGAACACACCTGCTCTAGTTTCTCTATTTGAGATTCAGGCATCCTTGGCAAGGATTGTCCAGGGCGAGCAGCACGTTGGGATTGACCACCCCCTTGTTCCTGTGTAGGAACCGGACCATTATACACCTTCGGGCCTTGATTGTGTCCCGCCTTTATGGCAGATTATGTTACTCCTTGATGGAGGCATTCACTATTGTGATGATACATGCTTATTGCGATGTTATGCATGCTTATACTATGTGTTGGTTATTTTGGACATGCAGGGTGAATTTATGAGATATGAATGCATGATTATACCATGTGTTGGTTACTTTGGATATGCAGGGTGAATTTATGAGATATGAATGCATGATTTTACCATGTGTTGGTTACTTTGGATATGCAGGGTGAATTTATGAGATATGAATGCCTGATTGGATGGAAGTATGTGGATGAGATATCATGTTGCAGGATTATGTGTTATGAATGCATGATATGGGAATATGTGAATGAGATATGGTTATGCATGTTTATGTGTTGTACATGGATGACTAGATAATGGAATAATCATATCAATTATGGATTTTTAGCTATGTTATGATGCCTTGTAATTTCTGATTACTGTCAATTATACAAAACCACTACTGAGTTTTATACTCACCCCTCTTTCTTTGTTTTGTTTTGGGGCTGCGTGGTGCGACACGCAGACGGACAGGATCCTCTATTTGAGGAGCGATCGTAGAGAGAGCGGGATTGGGTATGGATGCCTTAGACTTGATTAGTTTATCTTTTGGAGTTGTTATATTTGGTATGTTGAGACTTGTAGACCCTTTTGATTTGAGCTAGTGTGTTGGCTCAAATTTGTATTTTGTGGGTTTAATGATTTGTCGATCTACTTTGAGTTAGACTCTACATTTATTCCTCTTATTTACTCTTGCTTAAAACTATTTATGCATAACTCTGTTAGTGAGATCGCCCGTAAGAGGGGCATAAGTCTTCCGCTATATCTCTTAACGTCATCCCCATGTGCCGGTTTGACTCTTGGACCGTTTTCGGTTCGGATCGGGCGGTGACCGGGGTGTGACAGCTAGCATCCTTGAAGGTTGCGTTCTCCTGACCCACATCGAGTCCAGGAGCTGATGTGGAGCCAGACCCTTCTAACGGTCATACCTTCTAAAGTAAGGAATGGGCGAGGCAGTCACCCTTGAGGGATTCAGGGCATGCCGTGATTACAGGTATTAACCGGATTGATAGTCACGGTGTTTTCGTGCTATCTGTCATGTAGGTATGACATTCAGTGAGTCTATCTATATGGGACAAAGACTTAATTATTAAACTTGAACTTGGGAAGCAATAAAAGACTTTGCTTGAAAGATTAAAAAAAGATTCAAGTGGAATCATGTAATAGGTTGCATAATATGTTAATAGAAATCCTGGTTTATTGTAATGTTGATGACTGTGTTATGGTATCCCAGTGAGTATTTTTATACTCAGCATCCTTATGTGATGTAGGTGCTGTCGTGGAAGATTGACTTCGCACAGCACTCGGGGATTTGGTGGCTTAGCCATGAGGATGTTCAGATAGCTGCTTAGCATATCTTCTTCTCGTTTGTTCTAGACCTTGTAATAAGGCGTGAGCGCCAACTATTTTCTAGTGTATTTTGAAATGGATGACAGACTTGCACTTAGAGAACTTGCATTGATTTAATCGACTTTGCATCTTGTAGTATTATATGTATATATGGTTTTGTATCCATATTTGTAAATCTCAGTTATCACGGCCTAGATGCTTAGTCAAAAATTTTCAAATAATGATTTATCGCATAGAGGAATAATCCTCTGATTTTCTTCTACTACTCTGATTTAAAAATGGTTTTTAAAATACGGGCCGTGACAGTTGATTTCAGAGCATAACCTTTATCTGCAAGTCTAGATGTTCTCTTAGGATATATCTAGTTATAGTTGTGGTTGTGGGTAGAAGTAGTGATAAGTGTTCTTATCCTGTAGGTTGAGATGGCACCTCGTAAGAGAAACACCAGACAGTGAAAATTTCGGATATTGGCAGAAGTAAAGATAGAGAATGCTAGGCAGAAGGATCTCTACCTCCTCATCAAATGTCCCGCGAGGAGTCTACGGAAAGCAGTGGGGGACAACGGAGAACCTTCCATGGCATGTCGTCTTCTAACTTGGGAGGTGAAGGTGATGGAGATGTAATGGAAATGATTAGAGGACTGACACAAACAGTGCAAGCCCAGGTTAAACACCGTCCTGATGCCAAGAAGAAAGCAAAGAAAGAAAAGATAGTTCATCTCAAATTATTCCAGGCAATGGCTCTAGCTTTCACAGGGAAAGAAAATCCAGAAAAGGCTGGGAGTTGGGTAACAGCCATCGAGAAAATCTTTGAATCTATCTCGGCGGAGGATGATAGTAAGTTCAGATGGCGACTTTTGTGTTATCAGAAAATGCTGATCACTGGTGGAGTTCTGCCAAACTCACCTTCTTTAAAGATCGAAAAGTTGAAGAGATTACATGGGAGAAATTCCTAAAAGTTTTTAATGGAAAATATTTTCTGAGCCATATTAGGAAAGAGAAAATGCGGGAATTCTTGGGTCTCAGGCAAGGAAATATGACTATGCAAGACTATGACAATAAGTTTGTAGAGTTGGAGCATTTCACCACCAAGATGGAGGATGATGGTGAAAGAATGGAGAAGTTCATTTATGGTCTTAGAACTGGACTAAGAGAGAAAGTCATGGGAGCCAGAACTCCATCTTTCGCTGATGCTCTGGAACAGGCATACATTTTTTAGAAGAACCATGACAGGAGCAGAGAGGAGCAAAAGGCTAATGTTGAGCGGCCAAGAATGACTATGGAGCGAAGGCTAAGAGACTAAGAATGGACGCTGGTAGTAGCAAGTTTGGTCAGAGGCATAACTTCTAGGGTTCACAGAAAAGGGGTTTTGACCCGAGGTGGAAAGGCTCAGGATAGTTTGGTGCTGGTCAACAGAGGCCACAACCCCAATCTCAGGGGGCAAGTGGTCAGTCGGAGTGCTACTCTTGTGGAAAAATTCACCCAGGCCTGATCTGTCAGCCCAAGGATTGTACCTGCTTTTTCTGCTAGAAGAAGGGGCACATTGCCAGGTTTTGCCCTGAAAAGGAAGGGAATGCGCAACATGGTGAAAGCAGCAAGCATGCACAAGCTCGTGTTTACTCTATTACTTCTGAGGATGCTCAAAAGAATGCAATTGTGGGAGGTACAGTTTCTATTTATGACCTGTGTGTAAAAGTTTTAATTGACCCTGGTGCAACTCATTCTTTTGTATCAGGTGTGTTTGCCTTAAGTTTAAATCACCCTTGTAGCATGCTAGATTCACCATTACTTGTAATGACCCCTGTGGGTGTATTAGAGTGAGTGAGTGAGTGTCTTCTAGGAGTACCTATCTGTTTTGGAGATAAGTGTCTTCCAGCTGATCTAGTCTTGTTAGACATGATTGACTTTGATGTAATCCTGGGGATGGACTGGTTTTCTGTATATATTGCATTAGTGGATTGCAGGAAAAAAAGAATAACCCTTACCATTTTTGGGGAGGAATCTTTTATTTTCCAAGGAGTGAAGTCAGAAGATAATGCATGTATAATCTCAGCCTTGAAGGCACATAAGCTTCTGATGAAGGGATGTGCTGACTATCTAGCAAGTGTGATCACCTTGGAATCAGCCCAACCAAAGTTGGAAGATATACCAGTAGTGTCTCAGTTTTCTGATGTGTTTCCTGAAGAACTACCCAGCCTACCTCCTAGAAGAGAAGTTGACTTCACCATAGAGTTGTGTTCTGGAACAACACCAGTGTCCAAGGCACCGTACAGGATGGCTCCAGCAGAGTTGAATGAATTGAAGAAGTAATTACAGGAGTTGCTCGACAAAGGATTTATTCGTCCAAGTGTCTCACCTTGGGGAGCACCAGTTCTGTTTGTCAAGAAGAAAGATGGTTCTCTCAGATTGTGCATCGATTATAGGATGTTGAACAAGGTGACTGTTAAAAATAAATACCCCTTGCCTCGGATAGATGATCTATTTGACCAGTTGCATTCTGCCAAAGTTTTCTCTCGAATTGTCCTTCGCTCGGGCTATCATCAGTTAAGGATTCGAGATGAAGATATCCCTAAGACTGCCTTGAGGACCAGGTATGGTCATTATGAATTCCTCGTAATGCCCTTTGGATTAACCAATGCACCTGCAAACTTATGTGGAAGGAATTAGTCGCATATGGTTGAAGAGAAACCTCGCGAGTTGATGATGATCTTCATTCTATCTCATCTTCTCCTCTACTTTTGGCCTTTAGAAAATTAAGATTAGGGTCCCTTTTCATGGGCTAAAGAATCTTCTTAAATAGGAATTCGATTAGGGTTCAAATCAGGCTTGAAATAGGCATCGACAGGTTTTTCGGAACTGTTAGACGCATTTATTTTGGTAGATTGCACATATCTTCTGGTAAACCGGAGTGTGTTTTTTTCATTTGCATCTTGTTCAACTTTTTCTACATTGCACATCAGTTTTCTGATGAGCATAACTTTCGACTTCGAACTCTGATTTAGGAGCCATTTATTACGTTGGAAAGCTAACTCCCTAAAATGATATCTCTTAATACAAGCAAGCCTAAAACATGAAATTACTTGGAGGAATTCAATATTTCAAATCTCAGGATACCACCAAAATAACTACGGCCAGATGGTCAAATGAGTCGGGCTTGCCTTTGGTTTCATTCAGATACAACGTGGATGGAGTCATATCTGATCTACCATAGCTATTGTGTATATCATTAAGCAAAACTTGACTTTTTTCCCACTTTCTTAAGCCAAATGATGTGTAACCTTTGATATCCTTCAAAAACTTAAAATCTATCAATAAACACTAAAAAAAATTACTCAAACACATAGCAAACATAAAATTTGGAATTAAAACATTTAACATTCGCAACTTATCACAACCACGGTAGAAGGACGTGCACTCAGTTTTGGACGAGCAAAGAGGCGATGGAACAAATATGTGCAGTCAGTTTTCGACAAGAGCAATCTGAATGAAAGAAATGTCATTCAGAGAAATAGCATAATCGAGGAAATAAGCCACATCCACTGAAAGCATAAAAGTCTTGTATGCCGATGTAAAGAAGTTGAAGAGAGAATGATGGCACAACATACGGCAAACCATGGTGTAGTTCTACTATTGAGAATGTGAAACCTCTATTAAGTATACATTATGTGTTCCCTTTTCTTGTATTTCACAACAGAATGTTGGTGCCAATGAGTGTGCCGAATGGCATTATGGAGACAACCAATGCACCGAGCATGGCTTCCTTTACATGGATAACATGTCTCTAGGGAAGGAAGTAGGCAGGGTCCTGGAACACTCTGTTGTGCCAATGAGTGTGCCGAATGGCATTATGGAGACAACCAATGCACCGAGCATGGCTTCCTTTACATGGATAACATGTCTCTAGGGAAGGAAGTAGGCAGGGTCCTGGAACACTGTGGCAGTGGCATTCCACACTCGCAGGCCAGATTTTTACAAGTTGCTTTGTTGATCATTTTCTACGCCACGATTTTGTGGATCATGCACCCACCTAGGGTGCAAGTGATAGCGAAGTAGTGTATGAAGTGCACTATTTTTGTGCTAAGAGTCGGGAAGAAAGGCCGAGGATTGACAAGAGTATTAATGTTGAGGGTGAGCACGATCGAGGATTGTATGTATTGTCCTCAAGAGCCATTGAATGAACTTGATATAGGTGAAACTAAGGGTGTTAACGACTCAGGCCAGCTTGAGACCTGATCTGATTCTGCTTGGATCGACTCGAGTATTGGCTCAGGTTCGGCATGAGCTCGCCCAACGATAACCACGTACGAGCACAGTGATACTCAAATCAGATCGGCTTGTTACTACTTGGCTTGAAGAAAGCTCGATGCTCGACTCAAAATTGGATTGGGCTCAGCTTGTTATCTTTTTATAAATATGAAAATACAATAAATAAATGTTCCATGGAGCATGTAGATATAAATACAAATCTATATCTTTTGATCAATTTAATGTATATAAATACTAAAGAGATGTCAATACTATCTTTATCTTTTTATAAATATGGCAAATATATTAGTATGTTTATAGCTATGTACATGGTGTATATGTATATAGATATGAATACAAATATATCTTTTCATATACTTAATGGATATAAATACTAAAGAGATGTCAATGCTGTCGGTTAGTAACATATATTGGATTGAACCTGGCATATCACTTTTAGACTTGGTAATTGTAACAGGACTCATCACTAAAGTTGTTGCATATAGAACGGAGAAATGTAATTTATATGGGTATGCTCAAGTCTGTTGCTTCATCTTGTTATAAATGTATCCTATAGCTTACTACCGTGACAGGACTCATCACTCAAGTTTGTTACATACAGAAAGGAAAGTGCAAGCTATTTACTGTAATAGAACATCAATGGATGGCTAATTTAGGCCTTAGAACACATATATCCTTTGAAGTCGAAAGGAGCATGATTATGGATTGCTCCATACGTTAATATGTATTTAAAATTTAAATGATAAAAATTTAGTTAGCGGACCTTCTAATTCTTATGTTGCATCCGGACGGTTAATGATGTATCTGGTTCTTATGCTAAGAAGTGCATTTTGAATGCTAGAAACCTAATGTGTAAGGGCTGCTAATGCAAAATTGGTAATCGACAAAATATCCATACTTGGTTGGACCCTTGGCAGATTAACTCCCCTTCTGCGCCGTCTTGGCCTGCGTACTATTACTCATCTGGGTGGTTTCTTTGAATGACAAGTTATGTGACTCATTTCATAGTAATCCTTGGCTTTCAAATCAATCTCTTTCATCTAGAATGCAAGATGCAGTGCATTTCCTTGAGCAACAATATCGGCCTTAGTTTACAGATGGGGATGATTCTTATGGCTAGTTGTCTACTTCAGGATCATTCTCATTTACAAAAGCTTGGGATTTCTTCAGAGTTAAATCCTCTCCACCTGACTGGTATGATATTGTTTGGTTTAAGCAACGAGTCAATAGGTACTATTTTTGTGCTTGGATGGCTATGTGTGGAGGGTTGTTGACTTTTGATTCCTTAGTCAAGTCGGGTTTCTACCTTCCTAATATGTCTCTCTTGTGCCACCAGAATCAAGAAAGCACTAAGCACATGCTTTTTTAGTGCTCTCGAGCTGTTCGGAGATAGGTTTTACGTAAAATGAATCAGTTGCATGTTGTTGGTGATTCCCATTCTGCACTCAATTGGATTATTCAGTGTGTGATGGGTAACAAGCATGCGGGAAAGGTGCTTCAATCCGCCTTGCTTTTATTTGGCAGAAAGAAACAGAAGAATTTTCCAATAGCAGCGCATGAAAAGTTATATATTGGCTCGCCCTATTATCAGCCAAACAAGATGCATCTTGAGGCTTTCAGTCTAAAAGATAGGATTCTAAATACATGTAATTTTCTCTCAGAATTCTGGATTGATTAACTTCCTAGACTGAGCTTTTGTTATCGTCTTTCTGGCTTGTTCATACTAAAAAAAAGTGAGCAACGAGTCACGTATAACATTCGCGCGCACGGGGGATTGAGAAAATCCCGTGCGCATGACTTCCCGTTCCCTCTCGATCTCCACCCTCTCACTTCTCCCCAAACCCTAGCCTACCCCGCCTTCTCGTCCCTCAGCGGTTTCCTCTCGCTTCTCCCCAAACCCTAGCCCGCCTCCATTCGCCGCCGCCACCTGACTATTCCAGCGCTCGGCCCGTCAAAAAAGAGGACCTTTTTTGCACTTCTTCTCTTGTTGTGGTCCTGCTCTTCTCCCTGCCATCATTTGGTGAGTTCTAGTTTTTAAATTTCAGTGATTAGTCCCTTAGTGGCACCATCATACACATCTGATGGCTGGTGGTCCTTATCTCATTGCTTTTGTTTATTTTCATCTTCTTCAGTTCTTCTGATGTCAAAGATTTATTGCCTTAACTTTAATTTTTGTAGGCTTGCTTACTATTTTCATACTGTTTAAAATTTACCAACGAGTGTTTTTAATAGGAATTGGACATATATATATAGTGTGATATTGGACTTGGCCAGATGCTACTAATAAGATATTTCTAGTTGTTATGCTCTTTGGTTTGCACGTATTTTTCGTACTATTAAGATTAGCATTTCAGAATTATCAAATTTCAGCAACTAATATGAGTTGAAATAAAATATAATGTGCAAATCGTCCACAACTTGGGTGCAAGTTTTGGGAAATTGAGAAAAGTCACGTTGAAAATGAGTGTAACTTAGATATGAGAAGGGGCAGAAAGGAGTATTAGACAGGACATGAACAAAAGTTGTTGACCGAACATAAATATTTCGATAAGAACTTTAGACACGTTTACTTTTCGTATTAGGGATCTATTACCCGTAGACCACTTAGAACATGCGTTGTGTGTACACTTTACAATTAGTGAGATACTTCAATCAGTAGTTGGTTACAATGGGCACTGGAAGGGCATACAAGGAATTTTTGTTTGAGAGAGCCAAAATTATATTCTGCAGGGTCAGTTCCAAAACTCTTTTTGGTAGGTAACATTATACTACTTCAGTACTTCATGCGTCCGAAAATAGTAGGTACATTTCCTTTTTCCTGTGTATGGAAAAAGTAGGAACAGTTAGGCTTATTGCTCAGCTACAAAGGCCTTTCCCACTGTGGCTTAAAAAATTTAATTCTCCACACTGTACCTACCTCTTTCAGAGGGGAGGGATTAGGACTTTTGCTGTGATGAACAACATATGAACCCAATTGTCATGGTTAAAATTGGTGTTGGAATTTTTAGGATGTTCTTCTGAATGTAAAGTGTGAAACTTTTTCATGAAAATAATATAAGAGGATATGATTAAGTTCTCTAGTACATGCTTCTGCATTTTTAGTAATGCATCAAACTAGCTCACTTATCTTACTTTTTGCAGAAATTGTGGAACCACTCATCTGGGAAGTTTTTGAAGATTTACGGTGGTCATAAAAACAGAGTATATTGCATCGCATCTACATTTTCAGTCACAAATGGTAAGTACATAGTTAGTGGGTCTGAAGATGGTTGTGTATACTTATGGGATCTACAAGGGAAGAACATAGTTCAGAAACTGGAAGGTCACACAGATACAGTCATCTCAGTGTTGTGCCACCCAACTGAGAACAAGATTGTCTCTGCTGGCTTGGATAGAGAGAGAACAGTCAGAATATGTGTCCAATATGGTGCACAAAAATGCGAACTTTTTTTTTTGGATGAAACATAAATATATGTACTTGACTTAAGGTACTTGTTATTTCTTTGCTATCTTTCACAAAAGAATATCTCAATACTATTCTGTAAATCTGAACCTTGTGTTCCAATTAGTTGTCAGATTGCACTATAAAACAGCCTGATTATTTTGTTATCCCATGGCAATAGAGACAATCTTGTTCTCAGTAGGGTGGCTTGACAGTTGTTGGTAAACAAGGTATTAAAAACTGGATTTGGCTCTATGAACAAGTTATTTAAGAGGGGGACTGAATGGTGACAAAGGAGGCTAACAGGTTTCGATCTCTTCCCTTAATTTGAGATCTGTTTCTTTCATGTTTTTTTCTTGTGATTTTAATTCTTTTTGAAGCATGTGATCTCTTTAAGTTTTTTCCTGGAGAGTAACTGACCTGAGCATCCATGTCAAGATCCACCTCTTCGGCAATAAGCTGAAAGCTTGGATTTTTCTGGGCAATAATTTCAAGCACCCTGTTAAGATCTTCAGCAAGTTTTCTTTTTTCTTCTGTAGTCATTTTCTTGTCAGCATCAGATGAAGCACATTATATATTCCATTCATTCTTCCTTTGGAAAATGAACCTTTGGCCTCAGTCTCCTTAGCATTGTTTGTTTAGTAAATCCACCTAATCTGGGTATGTCTGGTTCCTCAGATGGATTCTGCTATCAACATTGTGCTCTGCTCTGCCACATGTTATACACGAACTTCTCCCTCAACTGGAAGTGTTCCAACCACTGCAGCTAAGCTGGCTAGGCACTTCACTATGTTGCTCTTAAAATTTGATAGTTTTTTAACTAGTGTTTTGTTGTAAAACTTTTGATTTTACTAACTTTTGTGTATGTATATTTCCTGTAAGTTATTTATCTATGTTCTATAGCAAAATCAATAAAAAACCGAAATTATCTACCACAAATAATATCATGGTATTTTGAAACAAAACTGCACTTTTGGAAAACCATTTCTCTGAGTTCATCCAAATATGAGTCAAGTTCATAAAGCTATAGAAGTGAACAAAATACTTTATGAGTACTCATGTTCAGAATGCACAAAACAAACCAACTAAGTCTTTTAGTATTCAATATTCGTTGGCCTCATGATCATTATTAACTAAGTTGCGGGGTTTCTATTCTTTCTTCCCAACAAAAGGTGCGCAAAAAAGTGTGCTGATATTGCAGATTAGACCAACTACTTACCTTCAATATCTGAATCAGGCGCATTGTGTAACAAGTCATCTCACAACAAAGTCAATGCATTTTTTCAAGCCAAAACCAAGTTCCAAGAATACACACAAAGATTTTCAACAAAAATTCCAATTAAGCACATAATTTTTTTTCTTTATGCGGGGAAAAAAATGCAAGTGCAATCAAATTCTAGCATGTCTTATTGCTTTATTTGTAACTGTTCCAACCTGTTTATTTCATGTTCCCACATAGAAGTACAGACACACTGTAACAAAAGTAAATCTACTTGAATTTTTTAACTTAGAATTACCTCATTACTTATAACTTGTATTTTGAAACCCCATGTTTTTCTGCCCCCACTCTACAATGACATATCATATGTTGCCATTCAGAAGATAATGGTGATGTTTGTTGTTCGGGGAAAACATGCTTGTTTGAAATTTTGCAGTGGATCATTAAATTTTTACTGTTAGCAAAGAGATCGTATAGTTTGGGACATATATGGCAACGTTAAAGTGTTTATACCAAGTATTTTAGTAATACTCCTTCCTCCTGTACTAATAGCTCCATTGGGAAACCCTAGCTAAGGGACGGTGGTAGAAAGGTTTAGAATCCAATTAAATTGAGCCAGATGGAGCATCTAATATGGGTGGGACTGTCTTTTTTTTTCTAATGGAGCTATTAGAACCGGACAAAGGGAGTATTTGTTAATTTGAGAGATATAAATTTATGGCCATAGGAAACTTTTGTTTGATTGAAAATAGTTTCCTCAGTTAGTAGCTTCATATGAAGCTTTATTTGCTGTAATGTTTTCATGATTGGTTATCTGATAGTTTCTGACGAATGTAGGCAATTTATATCTTGAAAAGGGTGACTATGTCTTTATGGCTGCCCATACATCAGCAGGAAAAACTGTAGTTGCAGAGTATGCATTTGCATTAGCTACAAAAGTAAGGTCTTAGATCTACTTTTGATAAATACCATTTGTGGCTTTACAGCATTGTACTCAAGCTGTCTATACTGCACCAATAAAAACCATTAGCAATCAGAAATACAGAGAATTTTCCACAATGTTTGATGTGGGTCTTCTAACTGGCAGCTTGAGACATGAGAAAAACAGATATAGATTTAAATAAATTGAAATTAAATAGCTGTGTTATACAATGTTTGTTCAATTAGTTCACTTTACAAGTTGGTAAACAAATAAGAAAAATAGATATAGTAATGACCCATATTTAAATGATAATCATTAGCCTCTTTTTTTAATGCGAAATATAGTTATTCTTTATTTTTGTGCAAGCAGCGGTGGAATGAGATGTATGTTCATATTTATACAGTTAGTTGTATCTTCATTTTTTTTAGCATACTCATTATTATTTGATCATCAATATCATGTAAAACCATACTGATATTTATTTTGCCTTGTGTAGATTCATGGAATACTGAATGTGGTGAGTTTTGGAATACTGAATCATGAGCAAGGTTAATTCAAAGGAAATTTCCAAAGTAGATATAGATATTTATAAAGATGTGCAATATAACATCTTGTAATATGTTGAAATATATTTTTTGATGTACATTCACTTTTATGTGAAAAGCAATATATTTGAAAACTATAATAGTATTTAAACTTTAACCAAGAATTTAAAACGCTAAGGCATAAGAATCAGCACATAACAATCATAAGAATAATTATCCAAAATCAGCAATTGTTTTCACGATTATCTCGTAGAGAATTAGAATTTAATCTATTCTCCTACGAAAAATATCAGCTTGAAAGCATACAAAATTTAAAATATAATTTGTCTTCTCTTTCATATCAATAGATGAGATTCAAATCATTAATTGTATCCATCACTAGATAAATCACAACTAATATCCAAATAATATATTAAACATATAACTCAATGCAATTAATTCGATAATAACAATCGTTAAAACACATTAATTTATAAAAATAATTGCATCACATGAATACTATTCCTCCAACTAATCATGGCTTCATCTCAACCCTAGACAGGGAATTAACTACTCAAATGAAATTAACTGCAAACTTAAAAGAATTCATTAGAATTAAAAATAAATGCTGACTTACAATAATTTCGAAATAATAAAAAATTTAGCAAATACTGTTCTTCTTCCCTTCTTGGTCGACTGTTCCAACACTAACAGTTCGAACAGAATCCTTCTTCGAATCAACACAGCAGCAGCAAATGAAATCCAAGATTAAAAGAAAAACAAAAGCAAGGAAAAGAAACAGAATTTTCTGGAACTAAAAAAAAAAACGAAAAAGAACTGCTCTCGTCGTCTGTCGTTCTCGAATCCCAGATCAAAGAAATCCAGTAGTTTCCTAGTTTAATTTCGATTCTAGCTTATCTATACACAAGTCTGAACCAATTTGATGATAATCCAAAATCCACAGGTCTCAGCCGAGAGTCCATTTTCCGCAAGATTCTTCCTTCCTAACCAAACACGATTCTACAATCCAAATTGAACACGCTGCTGCTGTCATTCCTCAGCCCGCCGCAGCCGTTGCTCCGCCGTCTAGCCCATGGTCACCGATTCGAGCTCCGCCGCCTCCATCACCCTGTTTCCCGAACCCAGCCGCCATCGATCGTGACCGCCGATCGCTCTAGAGAGCTCGATTTCCGCCGCCGTCCTTGAGTGCTCTCGGCCGCAATCGAGCCAGAACCCATTCCGTCGATCGTCGTCGTTGTCTCTTCCGGCGTCAAACTCAGCCCAGTCGTGAGCCCTCCGTCCCTTCTGCGTAAGTGATCGAGCCCGCCGTCGGCCATGACCTCGAACCCTCGGCCAATAGCCGCCATCGATTCTCCTCTGGTCCTCTCGGCCGCCATGATCCTGCCGTGTCACCGTCGCCGGAACCCAGGGCCGCCGCCCATCAGCCTCGCCCATCGCTCGATAGCTCTGCTGTCTTCCACAGGGCCGGCTTCTGTGCCTCTGGACACCCGAGCCAGCGGCTCGGGTTGTCTTTTGTTTTTTTTTTGTTTTTCCTCTTCTCATTGAACCGGACTATTGAACCGGCCCTCTTTCTCAACATTTTTTTTCTTTAGATTGGTTCAAACCCGTTGTAGCAATGTCGTCCACTGGATCGAATCTGAATGGCTCTTTATCTTAACTCAGCGCCCGTCTTCTCTTAAGTGACTCATCAACGGTTCAGATCTTTGATGCACGTGATATTAGCTCTTGGGTCACTTTGGCACTTCAACCGTCTAATGGCTTCACTTTGGCTGCTCAGTAGTTCGAGGATTTGAACCTATAGAAAATAAAATATGTCCCAAATTAGACGCACCAAATATTTATAAAATTACTAAACATATCGAAATTTGAGCCATTTAGAGAGCATTATTTATTTAATTCCTAATTATTAAACTAATTACTAAAACTTAGTGTATTCCTTATTTTAACTAGAAAATATGACTAACAAACAGGTAAAAAGGCATATAAAAATGTGTATTTTTCATGCGTAACAAATACCCC
This sequence comes from Houttuynia cordata, assembly GCA_039654745.1. Classification (NCBI taxonomy): domain Eukaryota; kingdom Viridiplantae; phylum Streptophyta; class Magnoliopsida; order Piperales; family Saururaceae; genus Houttuynia; species Houttuynia cordata. The sequence goes on from CM077502.1 coordinate 32,932,382, forward strand.
CAAACCTAGTTAAAATACTTATTCACACTTACAATGTAAATTAATCTCTTAAAAATTGAAGTATGCATCACGAAGGGATAAACTACCAAAACCTATAAAAATACTAGCAAACAACCTAAAACTATAATAGTTTTTGGCGCCGTTGCCGGGGACTTGTAGGAAATCAAATTCTAAGACTAATTGTACCCTTGCAGTTAATTTTAGGTCATAAAAACAAAAAAATTCAAAAAATTTAAAATTTTAAAAATAATAAAAATACACACGTGAGAGTTAATTGACTGTGTATGACCACGTGGACACATGATCACACACTGCGTCTGGTTAACAATAATTCTAATCCCTTAGAGAATAGCAAAAGTGCAATTGATCTTTTAGTTAAAATGGAATACCAACACGAGAAATCTCTGAGAGAGTTATTTTCTCCAATCACAATCAACCTTCCATCTTGCATGGTGTTGCCTGCAACCTCTGCAAAGCATTTTGAATTGAAACCTCAAATAATTCAACTCTTGCCAAATTATCATGGTCTTAACAGAGAGGATCCTTACATGCATGTAAAGGATTTTCTAGAAATTTGTGCAACTTTTAGGTTCACAGACTTCTCAGATGAATCTGTTCGTCTACGCCATTTTCCATTCTCTTTAAAGGACAAGGCCAAGGCATGGTTAAACTCACTTCCCGCTGACTCTATCACAACATGTGATATGTTGGTCAGCAAATTTTTGTCCAAATTCTTCCCAATGGCCAAAACTAATGAATTAAAAAGAGAAATCACTGACTTCATGGAAGATGAAAATGAAAAATTTTATGAGAGCTGGGAAAGATTTAAAGACCTTTTACTAAAATGTCCACATCATGGGTTTGAAACATGGAGGTTAATTCAGCACTTTTACAATGGTTTAACTCAAATACACCGCAGTATGATTGAATCAATTAATGGCGGTGCGTTCTTAGACTTAGGAGGTGAAACTGCATATAATTTCTTAGAGCGATTAGCTGAAAGGTCCCAACAGTGGGATTTTGCAAGTCATAGGGAAAGACAACATCAAGCTCCTAAGAAGGGAGATCTCTACGAGATTAAAGAGGACGTAGATGTTAAAGTCAAACTCGATGCGCTAACCAAGAAAATAGATGCCCTGAGTTTGAACCGAAGCATTAATGCTCTCAACATGAATGAAGCATCCTCTGTGTGTGCTAGCCCGATGCATACATCTCTGAACTGTCCTTCAATGAATACTTATCCAGAGGGTTATGCAGAACAAATCAATGTCCTAAATAATTATGGGAAGCCGACAGGCAATCCTTTCTCTGAAACCTACAATTCAGGATGGAGAAATCATCAAAATTTCTCTTAGAGATAGAATCAACCAACTATGAATGTCGGTGGGCAGCCCATGCAACCAATGCATAATCAGTTTAGACAGAACAACCCACCTTATCCAGTCAACAACCCACCACTCAATCTCAAACTCTTACACAAAAACAATCATCATTAGAAGACACTCTAAAATCTTTCATGCAATCTACGAGCCAAGTTATTCAGTCAACTAACCAAGCTATGCTTGAGATGAAAAATTCTTCACACATGAACACTCAAGCAATTGCTAAGTTAGAGACTCAGGTTGGTCAATTGGCTACTCAATTAGCAGAAAGAGAGAGAGAGGGATATTCCCTAGTCAACCTGTGCCTAACCAGAAGGGCAAATTCTCCATTGATAGTAGCTCTAATTCTTCACAGAATGAAAAACATGTTCAATCAGTTATTACCCTTAGATCTGGAAAACAAGTTGATAATAAAATTGAAATGTCTGAAAAAGAAGAAAGTAAGAACACTATGCCTGAAATAGAAACTAAAGAAGTTAATTCTTCTCTAATTATTAAAAGTGATTCTCCACCTAGGAATTTTGTACCTAGGGCACTATATCCGCAAAGACTAGTCAATCCTAAAAAAGGTGCACATTATGGAGATATTCTAGAAGTGTTTAAACAAGTGCAAATAAACATTCCTTTTCTAGATGCAATCCAACAAGTGCCCTCATATGCAAAATTTTTAAAAGATCTAGTCTCTGTCAAAAAGAAAACCAGTGTTCCTAAGAAAGCATTTCTAGCAGAACAAGTCAGCTGTGTCATTCAATGTAAATTTCCTATCAAATATAAGGACCCTGGCTGTCCCACAATTTCATGCATGATAGGAAAACATCAAATTGAGCGAGCCTTGTTAGATTTAGGGGCAAGAGTGAATTTATTGCCGTACTCTGTGTATGTGCAATTAGGTCTGGGAGAGCTAAAACCCACTTCAATGACACTTCAATTAGCTGACCGTTCGGTTAAAATTCCTCAAGGTGCTGCTGAGGATGTTTTGATTAAGGTTGATACATTTTATTTCCCTGTGAACTTTGTTGTCCTTGATACTCAACCTATTCCAAACATAAGTGGGCAAATACCTATCATTTTGGGTCGTCCATTTCTAGCTACATCTAATGCTATCATTAATTACAGAAATGGCGTGATGCAAATTTCTTTTGGGAATATGAAGGTGGAATTGAACATCTTTGACATCAGTAAACAACCACCTGACATGGATGATGTGAATGAAATAAACCTAGTTGAAACACTTGTCCATGAAACCTTTCTTCAAACTGATAAGCATAAAATATACACATTTATATGCCTTATTTACCTATATGCTAGTGTAGTTTTTGTGATAAAACATGAATAAAATGAGTTATTTGTGATTTGGGTAGTAATTAGGGGATTAATAATTAAATTACTCTAATTAACTATTTTAGATGCATTAAAGAATTTAAGGAATCATATTTTTATTATGCGTCTAATTTTAGTTTGGTTTTGTTATTACAGGTTTAAAAATGCGAATTGCAGATCAGTAGCAGACGAGCGCATAAGACGTGTTTTGAAATGCCAAAGTGACCCAAGAGCTGATATCACGCGTATTGAAGAATCTGAACCGTTGATGAGCTACTTAAGAGAAGACGTGCGCGAAATTAAAATATGGACGTTCGGATGAGAATTGGCGGTTGAGATTGTTTCAGCGGGTTTTATTAAAGAGAAAAGAAAAGGAATTAAACCGGTCTGGTCCGGTTTGGGTCAAAGTAAAAAAAAAAAAAAAAAAAGAGATGAAACAACCCGAGCCATCGGCTCGGGTGTTCCAGACGATCGGGGTGTCTTCGTTCTGGAACAGAGGAGGGAGTAATGCACCGGCAAGCTCATGGCATGCGAGCTCCGGTGGAATGGTAAGCTGAAGGACCTGACGACGGCTAGAGCTCGTGGATTCCGGTGGAACGGCAGCGGCTTGGGCATGTCAGAGCGACGACCGTAGCTGGGGACGATCGAGCGAAACGACGTCGGCCGGAGCTTGGCGGCGGAGCAGAATGGCAAGATCAGACGAGCAGAACGGTGGTAATGGTTTCATGGCGGGCACTCGAAGACGGCGACTGTGGAAATTGAGACGACGGCACAATGGATAATGACAGAAAACAGAAAAAGAAGATAGAGCTCAAATCGGGAAAACAGAGGAGTCATGCTCGAATCGGTACTCTTTAAAAAAACAGATTCGTGCTTCGTTTCGCGACGGATTTGGGTTCATTCAAATGAGAAATTGACGGGAGAAGGACTCTCTCTCGAAATCTATAAAAACCGAGTGGATTTTGAAACGAAGAAGAGATTTTTGGGGGCAAAAAAGAGGATTGTGCTGGACTCTGTTTTGAAAAACAAAACAGAGCTTTTGTTTTGGATTTGGGTCGTGATTTCATTGTGTTTTAGGCCGGAATTGAAGAGGAGGCAGAGGAGAATTGACGGGAGAAGAAAGGAGAAGAAGAAGAGAGGAAAAAAACCAGATTTTGGGTTTGATTTCGAACTGCTACAGTGCCGTCAAGCTGAGGAAGACGATGAATAGTGTTCTGTGAATAGTGTTTCTGCTGCTACAGTACCCGTGAATAGTGTTCCTGCTACAGTGTTTTCCGATGCAATTTTTTCTAAATCTGATTTTTCTCATTAATATGAATAGCTAAATCTTTTGTCAAAGCTAGAGGTGACATTATTTGATTAGTATTTTTACGTCTATAAAGAAGTTTTTAATGCTTATTTGATTGAATTCGATGTTTTGGAAATAGTCATAATCTATACAATTATTTGATTTGTCGTTAACGTAAGGTACGGCGAATGCTTATAATTCCCTGTGATTATTTGACCGAGTTTGTTAATGATAAATTTTCAATCGATATTTTTATGTTAATGGTTATGATGAACCTGAATGAAATATCTTCCGATTAGGTCAAATCATTATTTGAATCTAATTGTGTAATTAAATAGACGTAGAGTATTAATTAAATAATTGATCCTTAAAGCTTTGATATCTCTCATCGATTATCTTTCCTATCTCTAGATAGTTTAAATTGGATTTTTAATCATCATTTTAGTAGTTAATTAAATTACAATTTCTCTACAAAATTCTCAGATAAGAATCTTAATTTGCTAAGCTAAGTAGTGTTTAAATTAGTTTGGAGTAGAATAATCCTACATCATTCCCTGTGGTTCGACCTTGGACTTGTCTGTGGAATTTGTGATGTCATGGGACACCCTACTAATGAATGCCCTACCATTCCTGCTTTTAAGGAGGTGTTACATGACCAAGCAAATTCCATGACCCCTTTCAAGAGGCAATGTCCTTATGGAGACACCTACAATCCAGGATGGAGGAATCACCCCAACTTTAGTTGGAGGAATGATAGTGCTGCACAAACACCACCTCCTCAGGCATCTTCCAGTTATACTCCATATGTTCCACCTCACAGGAAGACACTTGAGGAGACACTACAAACTTTCATGCAAGGGAAAGCTACCATTAATCAACAAACCTCACAAGCCATTAATGATATAAAGAGCTCTCTCACTAAATTGACATCTTCTCTAGTTGTTCAAGAGAAAGGTAGGTTTCCTGCTCAACCCCAACCCAACCCACAGGGCCAAGCTCACATGATGGACACGAAACCTTCTGATTCACAATTGGAACATGCTAAGTCAATTACCACTCTTCGTAGTATAAAAGAAATTGACAAAACAATTCCACTTAAGGCCCAAAAATCGTCTGAGAATGATGAATCAAAACATGATAACGAGGAAATTGATAAGTATGGGTCGAGTGAAAATGTGAGATCTCCTATTCCATCTCTTTTTCCACAGAGGTTGAAACCACCTCAAAAGTTTAACCAAAATGCTGAAAATTTTGAACTCTTTAAGCAGGTGAAAATTAACATTCCTTTGTTAGATGCAATCAAACAGGTACCTTCTTATGCTAAGTTCTTGAAAGATTTGTGTACTATTAAGCGTAAGTTGAATGTGCAGAAAAAAGCATTTTTAGCTGAACAGGTAAGTTCTATAATTCAACACAAAAGCCCACCCAAATATAAGGATCCCGGATGTCCAACTATTTCATGTGTGATTGGGAACTTTAGGGTAGACCAAGCCTTGCTTGATCTTGGGGCTAGTGTTAATCTTTTGCCTTATTCAGTGTATACTCAGCTAGGTCTTGGTGAGCTTAAACCCACCACCATTACTCTCCAACTTGCTGATCGTTCTGTTAAAATCCTAAGGGGAGTGGTGGAAGATGTGCTTGTTCAAGTAGACAAATTTTACTTTCCTGTTGATTTTATTGTTTTGGACACACATCCTGTTATAAATGCAAGTGCAAATATTCCTGTCATTTTAGGTCGCCCATTTCTTGCTACTTCAAATGCTTTGATTAATTGTAGAAATGGTGTGATGAAACTTTCATTTGGCAATATGACTTTGGAATTGAATATATAATGTCTGCAAACAACCTGGGGATGATACTGATGTTCAAGAAATGAATTGGGCTGATACCGTTGTTAGAGATCAATTTCGTGTTTCATATTTTTCTGATCCTTTAGAATCTTGTTTAGTCAATTCTTTATATGATGAATCTAAAGTGGATTTTGAAGAGGCTGAGATTTGTTCTTTGCTGAATTCTCTGCAGGTATTGCAAGTGAATGGATGGAAACCCAAGTTTGAGGAGCTACCATTGAGAGATAAATTGCCTACACCATCAAGCATTCAAGCACCCAAATTGGAGTTGAAAAAGTTACCAATTGAACGCAAATATGCATTTTTGGGTGATGGTGAAACTCTTCCAGTGGTAATATCGTCTTATCTTAATCTTATCGAAGAGGGTAAGTTGTTTGATATTTTGAGAAAGCATAAAGGTGCAATAGGATGGACAATTGCTGATTTAAAAGGAATAAGCCCTTTGATATGCACTCATCGGATTTATTTTGGGGACAATGCTAAACCGTCAAGGGAGATGCAACGTAGGTTAAATCCAAACATGAAAGAGGCAGTAAGAGCTGAAGTTCTTAAGCTCTTAGATGCGGAGATCATTTACCCCATTTCTGATAGCAAGTGGGTTAGTCCTACACAAGTTGTGCCGAAGAAATCTGGTGTAACAGTTGTCAAGAATGCTGATAATGAATTAATACCCACAAGAGTTACATCTGGCTGGAGAATGTGCATTGATTACAGGAAGTTGAACTCAGTCACAAGGAAAGACCATTTCCCGTTGCCATTTCTAGATCAGGTTCTGGAGAGAGTAGCTGGCCACACATATTACTGTTTCTTAGATGGCTACTCCAGTTACAACCAAATTGAAATTGCATTAGAAGACCAGGAGAAAACTACATTCACATGTCCTTTTGGCACATTTGCTTATAGGAGAATGCCTTTTGGTTTATGCAATGCACCTACAACATTTCAAAGATGCATGCTGAGTATTTTTAGTGATATGGTTGAACGCTATCTTGAAGTGTTTATGGATGACTTTTCTGTATTTGGTGATTCATTTGATGACTGTTTCTCTAATTTGCAGAATGTTTTGAGCAGGTGTGAAGAGAAGAACCTTGTGCTTAATTGGGAAAAATGTCATTTCATGGTCTCTAAAGGAATTATTCTGGGTCATATTGTTTCCTCTAAGGGAATTGAAGTTGATAAGTCAAAAATTGATTTAATTACTCATTTGCCTGCACCCAAGACTGTTAAAGATGTTAGATCATTTTTGGGTCATGCAGGGTTTTACAGGAGATTCATCAAAGATTTTAGTTCTATTTCTAGACCATTATGCAATCTCCTATCTAAAGATATTGTTTTTGAATGGAATGCTGATTGCGAAAAAGTTTTTGCTAAACTGAAGGGAATGCTTACTTCAGCCCCTATTATGCAACCCCCAGATTGGACTTTACCATTTGAGATAATGTGTGATGCTAGTGACTTTGCTGTGGGGGCTGTTTTGGGGCAAAGGAAAATTCCCAAAATTTATCGGCTCCCAGACGAAGGAAAACAACAGCGCTCGAGCTTCTGCTCGAGCGCCGGTGTAATAGAGGAGCACGGCGGCGAGATTCACGGCGTGAAAGAGGCGGCGCTTGTGCTGGCGGCGGAGAAGAAATGGTGGCCATGAGCTAAGGGATTCCGGTAAAGTCGGGGTCTTGACGGCAATGGGTCTGTCTGTGGCGAAACGACGGTAATAGCAGTGGGCAGAACGACGGTCATGGCGACCGGAGCTGGAGACGATCGGCGAAAGGACGACAGAGGAGCTCAGCGGCAATCGTGGCAGAACAGGACTTCAGAAAAAGAAGAAATCGTGTCGATTTGGGACTCTGTTTGAAACAGAGTCGTGCTTGACTGTGACGACGGATTTGGGTTTATCTAAATGAGAAATTGAAGGGGGATGGACTCTCTCTCGAAACCTATAAAAGACGATCGAAGAAACAGAAGAAAGGATGGATTTTTGGGGGGTGGATTTTTGGAACTGGACGGACTGTTCTGGACGCTCTGTTTTCAGAAAAAACAGAGCTGCTTTCGGGAGATTTGGGTCGTGTTTTTCGTCGAGAATTGGCCGGAATTGAAGAGGAAGAAGAGGGAAATCGAAGGGAGAGAGAAGGAGAAGAAGAAAGGGAAGTTTTTGCGCCGTTTTTGCTTCGGTGAACATTGATTTCGAATTTCTACAGTGCTGACGGGCATTTGAAGAAGACGATGAATAGTGCAGTGCTGTGAACAGTGATTTGCTACAGTGTTCCTGCAATAGTGTTTTCTGATGCAATTTCTTCCAAATCTAAATCTGATGTTTCTCTTGAATATGAATAGCTAAATCTTTTGTCAAAGTTAAAGGTGACATTATTTGATTAGTATTTTTACGTCTATAAAGAAGTTTTTAATGCTTATTTGATTGAATGCGATGTTTTGGAAATAGTCATAATCTATACAATTAATTGATTTGTCGTTAACGTAAGGTACGGCGAATGCTTATAATTCCCTGTGATTAGTAGACTATGCTTGTTAATGATAAATTTTCGATCGATATTTTTATGTTAATGGTTACGATGTACGTGAATGAAATATCTTTCGATTAGGTCAAATCATTATTTGAATCTAATTGCGTAATTAAATAGACGTAGAATATTAATTAAATAATTGATCCTTGAAGCTTTGATATCTCCCATCGATTATCTTTCCTATCTTTAATTAGTTTTAATTGAATTTTTAATCGTCATTTTAGTAGTTAATTAAATTACAATATCTCTACAAAATTTTCAGAAAAGAATTTTAATTTGCTAAGCTAAGTAGTAATTAAATTAGTGTGGAGAAGAATAATCCTACATCATTCCCTGTGGTTCGACCTCGGACTTACCGAGTATATATTACAATTTATCAACCTTCGCTTGGGTTAGATCAAATTTTGGCGCCGTTGCCGGTGAAAAAAATGATGATGAAAAAAAAATGAAAACAAAAAGAAAGAAAAGGGGTTGGTTGACTTTATAGGATTAACTTAGGCTGATGCTCGGGCCCGAAGTGGTCTCTTAAAACCCAATGCCCTAAGCCAACTGTGCTGGGAGTCATTGGCCTGAGTCATTGCTAAACCTAAGCATCTTGAAGTTAGGCCTTACACAGTCCTGCTGAAAATGAAATAAAAAAAAGAAAAAAAAATCTATGGTGTATTATCCTCTCAAATCTAGAATGTTGGACCTGAAGGAGGCGCGCAAATTTGTGCTATCATGAACCTAAAGATTACGATGACTATGTTAATTCTGATGTTCTTTGATTAATGGGTAACACTGAATATGTGTAAAACAGAAATTCAGGGTGTATTACTACAATGTTCTACACTTTTACTATTATATTATCATTTCATATTATATTGAGCAGAAATTTCCAAGATGAAGGTGTAGAATAAAACCACTTACTTGAGGGCTTCTATATTCCAGTTGATTATAAATGCAAGTACATGTGGTTGATTTTCTTAAACATTGTGGTCTGCATTTGAAGGGATAATAGGATTGTTTGTTTTGAAGTGTTTATTTTATTTTTTCACTTAGATTAACAAGGTTAATTTCATAAATACATGTTTGTGGGTAACATGGCTGTAAACCCTCACGAGAAAAACTCGTCCTACTAGGGACACCTAGAGGTTTAACGGCTTGTTGCATACGCTCAATGCAATCGTGTTCCCTACGAAAGTGGCATTTATTTTTTAGTTTATTTTATTTTACTTTATTTTGTGTGATTTTGTTTTGTTTGTTTTGCTCGGGGACTAGCAAAATATAGGTTTGGGGGTATTTGATAAGCATAAAATATACACATTTATATGCCTTATTTACCTATATGCTAGTGTAGTTTTTGTGATAAAACATGAATAAAACGGGTTCTTTGTGATTAGGGTAGTAATTAGGGGATTAATAATTAAATTACTCTAATTAACTATTTTAGATGCATTAAAGAATTTAAGGAATCATATTTTTATTATGTGTCTAATTTTAGTTTGGTTTTGTTATTACAGGTTTAAAAATGCGAATTACAAATCAGTAGCAGACGAGCGCATAAGACGTGTTTTGAAATGCCAAAGTGACCCAAGAGCTGATATCACGCGTATTGAAGAATCTGAACCGTTGATGAGCTACTTAAGAGAAGACGTGCGCAAAATTAAAATACGGACGTTCGGATGAGAATTGGTGGTTGAGATTGTTTCGGGGGGTTTTATTAAAGAGAAAAGAAAAGGAATTAAACCGGTCTGGTCCGGTTTGGGTCAAAGTAAAAAAAAAAAAAAAAAGAGATGAAACAACCCGAGCCATTGGCTCGGGTGTTCCAGATGATCGGGGGTGTCTTCGTTCTGGAATAGAGGAGGGAGTAATGCACCGGCAAGCTCATGGCATGCGAGCTCCGGCGGAATGGTAAGCTGAAGGACCTGACGACGGCTAGAGCTCGTGGATTTCGGTGGAACGGCAGCGGCTTGGGCATGTCGGGGCGACGACCGGAGCTGGAGACGATCGAGTGAAACGACGGCGGCCTGAGCTTGGCGGCGGAGCAGAATGGCAAGATCAGACGTGCAGAACGGTGGTAATGGTTTCACGGCGGGCACTCGAAGACGGAGATTGTGGAAATGGAGACGACGGCACAATGGATAATGACAGAAAACAGAAAAAGAAGATAGAGCTCGAATCGGGAAAATAGAGGAGTCATGCTCGAATCGGGACTCTTTAAAAAAACAGATTCGTGCTTCGTTTCGTGACGGATTTGGGTTCATTCAAATGAGAAATTGACGGGAGAAGGACTCTCTCTCGAAATCTATAAAAACCGAGCGGATTTTGAAACGAAGAAGAGATTTTTGGGGGCGAAAAAGAGGACTGTGCTGGACTCTGTTTTGAAAAAACAAAACAGAGCTTTTGTTTAGGATTTGGGTCGTGATTTCATTGTGTTTTAGGCCGGAATTGAAGAGGAGGCAGAGGAGAATTCACGGGAGAAGAAAGGAGAAGAAGAAGAGAGGAAAAAACCCAGATTTTGGGTCTGATTTCGAACTGCTACAGTGCCGTAGAGCTGAGGAAGACGATGAATAGTGTTTTGTGAACAGTGTTTCTGCTGCTACAGTACCCGTGAATAGTGCTCCTACTACAGTGTTTTTCGATGCAATTTTTTCCAAATCTGATTTTTCTCATTAATATGAATAGCTAAATCTTTTGTCAAAGCTAGAGTTGACATTATTTGATTAGTATTTTTACGTCTATAAAGAAGTTTTTAATGCTTATTTGATTGAATTCGATGTTTTGGAAATAGTCATAATCTATACAATTATTTGATTTGTCGTTAACGTAAGGTACGGCGAATGCTTATAATTCCCTGTGATTATTTGACTGAGTTTGTTAATGATAAATTTTCAATCGATATTTTTATGTTAATGGTTATGATGAACGTGAATGAAATATCTTCCGATTAGGTCAAATCATTATTTGAATCTAATTGCGTAATTAAATAGACGTAGAGTATTAATTAAATAATTGATCCTTGAAGCTTTGATATCTCTCATCGATTATCTTTCCTATCTCTAGATAGTTTAAATTGGATTTTTAATCATCATTTTAGTAGTTAATTAAATTACAATTTCTCTACAAAATTCTCAGATAAGAATCTTAATTTGCTAAGCTAAGTAGTGTTTAAATTAGTTTGGAGTAGAATAATCCTACATCATTCCCTGTGGTTCGACCTTGGACTTACCGAGTATATATTACAATTTGTCAACCTATTTTGGGGTTAGACCACAAACGAATACAAGATCCTTTAGAGGCCTGCTTAACACATTTTGGTTGTGAATTTGATATCGATCAGTCAATTGAACAAGTGAATTCATTGCTTGAGTCTGTACCTTTGATGAGTACTGAACGGTGGCAACCAAAAGTGGAGCCTCTTGCCTTATCATCATCACCAGTAGGTCCATCTAGTGTTGAGCCACCTAAGCTTGACCTAAAACCATTACCTGATACTCTGAAATATGCTTATTTAGGTCTTTCTGATTCCTTACCTGTCATTATTGCATCTGACCTAGATGTGGCTCAAGATTGTAAATTACTTGATGTTCTTAAAAAGCACAAAGAAGCCATAGGGTGGACCATTGCTGACATTAAAAACATCAGTCCTTCTGTTGTTATGCATAGAACTCATTTGGAGGATGATGTCAAGCCTTCTCATGAATCCCAAAGGCGTCTTAACCCTGTAATGGAGGAAGTGGTTCGAGCTGAAATCCTTAAACTTTTGGATGTATGAGTTATCTACCCAATCTCTGATAGTAAATGGGTAAGTCCTATTCAAGTTGTACTAAAAAAGTCTGGCATAACTGTTATGAAGAATGATGCTGATGAGTTAGTGCCAACTCGAGTTCAAACGGGATGGCGAGTTTGTATTGATTATAGGAAGTTGAATGCTTTGACAAGAAAAGATTATTTTCCCTTTCCTTTCATTGACCAAATGCTGGAGAGGTTAGCGGGACATGAATATTATTACTTCCTTGATGGTTATTCTGATTATAACCAAATTCCCATAGCCCCTGAAGACTAAGAAAAGACCACTTTCACGTGCCCTTTTGGTACCTTTGCCTACCGTCGCATGCCATAAATTCCAGCACATGACAACATATAAAAATTTTTAAAATTTTAATAATACACTTTTGATAATGTGAAACAGATGGTTTCAAGTAAATTACTTTTTTTTATTAGTAAAAAAACGAAAGTGAATTGTTTTCAACGACGCTCTTACAAACGCCGCTAAAACTCATTGCAGTGACATTCAGCGACGCTAGAACAAACGACACTAGTTCTGATATTTGTACTGGAATATTTTTACCAACGCTTTTCTAAACATCGTTAATTTTTTTTGCAACATTTTCCCATAGCATTCCCTGGAACAAGAAACGTCGCTAATAACTTTTGCCATCGTTTGTCAAAGAGTTGCTAAAAGAATTAATGACGTTTAACAAACGTCGCTTTAAGCATAGTTAATACCCGCTGCATTTAGTGTCATTTGCTGGTAGCGTCGCTAATCTTTTAGTGACGTTTTTTAGACTTTTAACGACTTTTTATATATATATATGGCTGTGTCATCATCTTAGATTTTTAAAGGGGGTTTCTCTTTCCTTTCCGTTGTTTCTCTTTTTTTTTTGTAAATTGAATTTTAATTATCAAAAAAAAAATTCTTATGTTGCAACATCAAAGGGAAAAAAAATTAGAGTTAAGGTCGAGTTTGGACCGAGCTTCCATGTAGTGGGTACTTGAGATCGAGCGCGAACCGAGCTATGAAATTCTTAATGAGCCGAGCTCATCCAGTTGGAGAGGAGCTATCTGTGGATGGGGGTAGTGTGGCACATAATAGGTAAGGCCTATTTAGAAGAAAATAAGCAAACAAGACAGATTAACAAGTCCAAATCCTCCTCCCTTGTTCTCGTCCCACGTCCATTTTATTTCCCTTCTTAGCCGAAACGGGTCAAACACAAGATAGTTCGAGTCGAGAAGACTGCATCAGTAGCCAGATGAGGAAGACAGTGGAGAGAGACCAGATGAGGAAGATAAAGCAGGTGTAGTTTTGGTGGTTATTGAGGAGATGGGAGAGGATTAACGGACATTTGAGTGTATTTCAAAGGTTGCATCCCTCAGAAATACGAACTTTTTCCCATGTGTTGATTCTTGGCGGGTTTCTATTTCTAACAATGGGCCAAGTGCCGTTCGGCCCCACATCGCATTGTCTACGAAAAGCCCATTTCCTATTGATTCATGGACTATGTGGCAAACAAAATCACTTAGTTTTCTTCATTGTATTTACATTTCATTGCAAAATTTTAGTTCCTTTTCTAGTGTATTCGTTGTGATTGTACTTTTGATGTTTTTCAATGAGAATAATAGGTATAAAAAATGTCCCACTCATGGGTTTCATTTTACTGAGATTAGATCATAGCTTTTTTATTCTTTAAATAAATATATACAAAAAATATATCCATTTCTCAGCCCCATTGTAGAAGAAATCTCGGCTCGCCCCTGTCTCTAGGTGACTCTATTATCAGCAAGGAAGATGGTATGCAAGGAGTGAATCAAAGCAGGCTTATCGGAATGCGGTAAGAATGCTACTTTTGCTAACTAAAGAAGGCAATGAACTTCCATATTCTTAAGGCCCTTAGTTTTGATGATAAATGGCTCCACTGGACCGGCCAGTGTTTATGCACCTCCACTTTTAGTGTCTTGATCAATGGTTCGAATTATGGGCACTTCTCAAGTGCAAGTGGTCTTCGGCAGGGATATCCATTATCCCCCCTCATATTCTTATTATGCATGGAAGGTATGTCAGCTATGTTGAACCAGGCCACAATGAACGACAACCTCAAGGCACCCAACATTGAGGGAGGTCTTCCTATCTCTCACTTACTTTTTGCTGATGATGTTCTTTTGTTCTCTAAGGAGGATGTGCAGTCGGCCGAGTGCATTAACGGAATCCTCTCAGCTTTCGCAGACATATCTGGCCTTCATGCGAATATTAGCAAGAGCTCTATCTTCTTCTCTACAAGTTAAACCAATCATCCTACAACTGTTTGGATTTCAGGAAGGGTATTTTCCAATCAAATATTTGGGTATGCCTCTCTCTTCTAAGTGTATTTCTTATTCACATTGTAAACCTCTCATTGACAGGATCGTTGGCCGTGTCAACGGGTGGAAAATTGGACTCCTATTATATGCCAGGAGATTACAACTGATCAAATCGGTTATTGGTGGCCTGAATATCTTATGGACATCATGTTTTAAACTTCCTAAGAAAGTCTGTCAAAAGGTGGAGGGCATCATGGCTACTTTCATTTGGAAATGTACTACTCAATCCAATAGTTTTCATAGCATATCTTGGCGAAAGTTATGTCGTCCCCTTAAAGAAGGAGGTCTTGGGGTTAGACACATCCAAGACATCAACAATACAGATGTGGTTGGATCCATGGAGTGGCCTCCTTCCTCTTGTCTGGAAATTTCGTAACTGAACTGTTCTTAAACTGGACGGCCTTATAAATGAACCAATTGCTGACTACCTAAATTCCGGAAATCTCCATAGTGAGCAACTACTCTCTAGGAGATCTTGCTAAGGCGGAAATCTTAGAGAACATACCGGTGCTTACTGAATCAGAGGATTCTTATGGGTGGCTCAATCAATCCGGAAAGTTTACTTTTAAGAGTGCATAGGATGCAAGGAAAGTGAAATCTGGTAATGTGCCATGGTATGACCTCACATGGTTCAAGCATTGGGTAAACCGTTACTCCTTCTGTGCTTGGATGGCACTCAATGATGGGCTACTCACATTAGATAACTTGAAAAAAAAAGGGGATATCTTTAGTAAATAGATGTGTTCTATGTAGGAAAAGTGAATAATCAGTCAAGCATCTTCTATTTCAATGCATATATGCTAAGGTGATCTGGCATATATTCCTCTGCTATGGAATTAGATTGGTTGACTCAGTTCATCAGAAACAATAGATATGCAGGCTACATAATCCAAACTGGATTCACTAGCTTCATCACAATGATCTGGGAGGAAAGGAATAGACGAATATTTGAAGATAAAAAGCTTGAGACCTATGTTTTGGGCCAAAACCTCATCCATAGAGCTAAGGAGATCCTTAGTACCTTCCAGCTTAAGAAAATTTGCCTCACACACCGCCATTTCCTGCATACCTTATGGGATGAGTGAAAATCTTGAGCGAAGTGAGTGTTTGGACCCAACTGAGATAGTACAAATTTGGTATGATTCGTCTCTTTTATTTGGCTCCTGATATGGTGGAGAAGTCGTGATCTGTTGGTCTTGCCCTACCGGTCATCCTATCTGGCGTTTTGATCCTCTCGGCACTGATCCCCATCTCGGCCAGTTGCTGTTATATGGCGATCGATCGGCTTCCGATCGATTGCCCAATTTCAAATGCAAAGGAAGTTGGGTGCGATCGATTGCCTCCCACTGATCGATTGCAAATACTGGAAAACCTAGATCGCATTGGTGATCGATCGATCTCCCCTCCCCCGATCGATCATATCTACTGGAAATTACCTTAAACTGGGGCGGGATCGATCGCCTCTCCCTCAATCGATCGTAATTACTGGAAAAAAGTGATTTGCTCGAAGGGATCGATCGCCTCCCTTTCTCGATTGATCGCCTAGTTCATTGAAAGCTGCAACCTGAAGGCGCGATCGATCGCCCTCCCCCATGTTCGATCATATCTACTGTCATTTGGAGTTACAAGCTGGAGGCATGATCATTCACCCCTTATCCGATTGATCGTGTTTACTGGAATAAATGGATTGCACTGGCGATCAATCGCGTCTCAGTCGCGATCGATCGCCTTGTGAGGTGCAATTGATCGTTCTTCCCTCCGATCGATCGATTCTACTGGAACAGTGGAATACTTTGGATATCGCTCTCCGATCAAAGTTTTCTCTAGCGATCGATCGCCCCCCAGTGGCGATCGATCGGAATCCCACATCTGGCCACGGTTTGTTCTCTGGTCTGACCTTCTTCTATGGTTGTTTGGGGTCGCCTTAGGGACCCCTTAGCTTAGTTGGCCTCTCTCTAAGGGGTCTTCTCTTTATGCTTTTCTTGAGTTGGGGAGTTGGTTGTAATTCTTTATCCTTGTATCCTCCTTTGCTTCTTTTAATATAATTTTTAATTATCCAAAAAAAAAATGATTTCCCATTTGCATTCAATCGGTGATGGCTGGCATGTATACCTGCTACGGGCCATGAAAGTTGTATGCTTGAATGGCCAACTTCTCAATTTAGTGAGAGAGAAAGCTTAGTGAAACGAGATTATTAGCAGAAGATAGGACCGTATTAAGGCTTAATTTGGTTCGAGAATGTGATGCTTGTTTCAAAAAATGGACTGGGTGGTGGGTTTGCATTAGTTGCAGGATGGTGTTGATGTGGAAGTGCTATTTGAATTTTCTTTTCTTTTTTTTTGCTATCGGAAGTGCTATTTGAGTTAAGTAGATGATGTTCTTCTCTTGTAGTTCCGCCCTTGGTCATGATGAACATATTCATAGACAATCCTTTTATGTAGCAAAAGATTTTGAATCTCGTGTGCATGAGCTTGAGCTCATACACTTTGGCATGAACCGAAACGATGATTTGATCTGATGGTAGACTTTATTACAGGGTTCAATTTGAATCATTTCCCGGCATGCGGCATGCATATCGTGGGATCTCAATCTGACGGCACAAATCATTTCACATCACACATGCACATGAGCTTGGGCTTATATTAACATTTTTCATCGAAGTTTTAGGTAATAAAATATACCTTTAATAAACAATTATAACTAGTTAGGGTAACTCCAAAATGATAATTGATGGCCTCATGCAGTTAGTTATATCATGCCAATAGTGTCAGTAGTCACGTTTATACATTGGTAGCCTGGGCAGCTGCATACCCAAGCTTTAATGGTGGGGGCCACAAATCAGAACCAATCAGACCTATACATTTTTTCTGCATGGACAAAGCCCTCTCTCCCACTTTAATCGTCTGATTCGGTTTTTTAAAATGATCTAAATTGAGCTTCTTTGATAAATAAAATATAACTATTAATATGGGACGGAGGAAGTATAAGTTATCTATTCAACTATATAATCTTTATTTCATACAATATCAAATAAAATTCCCAAATTACAAAAACAAAGGAATTATCACTCCACAAATTTCTCGGCTTTATTGGTGTGTGGAAGACTTATAATAAGGTAGGTTAAGATCATTGGGACCTGGCGGGGTAAACCATGTCGTCAATTACAGAATCATTAAAAGACAAGTAATTGAATAATAATATGAGAATGAAACTATTAATTAAATGAAATATCGATAAAGTATCTTTAAAAATCCATACTAATCAATAATTGACACACAAGCCATTATTACAAAGTTTATGTTTTTGCAAAAATTAAGATAAATAGATCTTCTAGATTCCACTTCTCGATCTCCACGTCCAACTAAATTTTTAATCTAATCCATATATTCACCTTCATCACAGGATGCATGAGTATTCTAAACAAATACTTATAAACGAAATACTAACAAGATTCAAGATGATCACAAAGGTAAGGACTTAATATAGAATAAAATGGACATCAGAATTTCCATGAATAAAAATAAAAGATAGATCAATATAAAAAAATCATTAAGTTCATCAAAGTTCAGAATAACCAACGTGTAAGGAGATATATAGTAAATCAAAATAAGAGAATTTTACAAATTCAAGGGACATCAATACCCAATAAATTTCATAACAACAAAATTGTTCGAAAATTAATAATTTTTGCTCTCATATCAACACCACTAGGGCCCAAAACAGGCTGGAATGGAGGTGTAAGATCCGTGTCGCCGACCCCAAATAGTTGGGAAAAGGCGCTACTTGATTATGATTATGATTATGATATCAACACCACTAGGGGCACTTCTCTGATTACCCTAGTGTTTTATCTTTGAAACCTTGTCATGTATCTAGAATACTGTCTCTATCGGTGTTCATGGACGGAATCTTTCAGACCTTCCGTGATGTCTGAATAGCGTAAAGATGTATGTATATGCTTCTCTTTGGGAGCCTCACAAGGTTCCAAAAATTGTGGAGATCTTGCAAAATCTAACATGGCTAACTAAGCATACTATGGGTTTAGCTCGGAGAGAGCCTCGCAAGGTCTCTTGTGGAAAATTTCTCAACAATGATGCACAGAGCTAGAGGTGTCGCAACAACCCTGATAACTAACTTCCTTGGTTCCAATCGATTAGCAAATAGCAGATAAAGATTGAAGTTCTCAACGATATGCAACACAAGAATTATTGAACAAGTGACTTCGCAATATCATGGATTAATTCTGACAAACAAAACATTCAAGTCTTAATGAATCTGGCAAACTATTGGCTTTCGTCCCCGGTAACGGCGCTAAAAACTTGATTGTTTAAAATTAAACCCTTGCAAGTGCAAAAGGCAATTGTGTACTACAGCGAGTATTGAAGGGTTGTCAAGCCTTAGGGACGGTTAAATAATTTACCAAATTCAAGAACATTGTAGCATCTCTCTCTCTCTTTTGAATAAAGATTTTCAATTGGCTAGCATATTCCTCTCGGACATACACTTGTCAACTCAAAATATAGTGCTCTCCTCTCGAACGTAACACATAAAATGATTAAAACATGGAATTGTGATCTATCGCTCTCGAGTATAAACCAAAGAAACTTTATTAGTATGTAACACTTCAGATTACTCACGTTCCTCTTGAATATGCAAGTGCTCTTTCAGATTGAAATCCAATTAATTCACTCATGTCTCTCTCGAGTAAAAGAACAAACTTCAATGAATTAACTTTAAATGCATAACAAAGAGTCATACACCAACTAGAGTAAACATAAGATGAAAGAAAAGAAAATATACAACCAGTCTATTGGGCTTCATCTACGCCTTGGAAAGGAGTTTAGCATTGCATTGGAGAAGAAATTACTATTAAGTTCTTCATCATCATCTTCTTCTTCTCTCCTTTGCTCAGCCTCTAAGCACTCCAAAACTCTATTCTCTAATGCCCAATACATTCCTCTTAAGGCCTATTTATATAGTTGGGAAGGAAACACAAAAGACCCCTTCCAATTCCAAGTCAAAATAAGTCAATTTCCAGTTTTGCGTACACGACGATTGATCACTATTACGGGATGATCGATCGTTCTATCGGTTTATTCCTGCAGCCTAATTTTCCAATGATCATAAGTTTTTACTCCAAACTTAGAATTGCGCGCGGTCAGTGGCGTTATAAAGCTGACTTCTTGAAATTTAACATAAAGCTTGAATCAGTCCAATCAGATATATACACATGAAGTTATAAAGATTTAAACATTATAGTCACTTTTCACCTCATTTTTGCATCTTACTCTTGTTTTCCTATAAAAACTAAAAACTATATTAAAGTATCACTAAATATAATCAAACACTAACATAAATATAAGTTTAAGGGCTAATAAAATGCATAATTCATGTGTAGATCACAGCCCAAACCTACATTTTGCTAGTCCCTAGCAAAAGAAAACAAAAATAAAATCAAACAAAGGGAACTAATGCATAAAACTAAACGCCACTTCCGTAGGGAACACGATTGCATTGAGCGTATGCAACAAGCCATTAAACCTCTAGGTGTCCCTAGTAGGACGAGTTGTGTTTCGTGAGGGTTTACAACCATGCGATCCACAAACAAGTATTTATTAACCTAATTATCCTAAATGCAAAAATAATCGAAAAATAAAACACTACAAAACAAACAAACCTAATATCCCGACAAATGCAAACCATAATGCTTAAGAAAATCAACCACACATACTTGGTTTATAATCAACGGGAATATAGAAGCCCTCAAGTAAGTGGTTTTATTCCACACTTTCATCTTAGAAATTTTTGCTTAAATATGATATAGAATGATAATATATATACTAAAAGTGTAGAACATTGTAGCAATACATTCTAAATTTATGTTTCACACAGATCCAATGTAACCCATTAACCCAAAGAACATCATAATCTACATAGTCATCGTAATCTCTAAGTTCATGATAGCACAAATGCCTGTGCGCCTCATTCTGGTCCAACATTCTAGACTTGAGAGGATAATACACCATAGATTTTTTTTTTCAATAGGACTTTGTAAGGCCAGACTTCAAGATGCTTAGGTTTAACAATGACTCGGGCTAATGACTCCCTGCTAGTTAACTTAGGGCATTAGGTTTTAAGTATAGACCACTTCGGGCCTGAGCATCAGCCTAAGTCAATCCTATAATGGTCAAGCAGCCCCTGGCTTTCTGTTATTTTTCTCATTTTTTGCATTTTTTTCATTTTTTTAGCATTCATATTTTCCATCGCATCTTTATTTTGTCCGGGCTATATTATACTCTCAACCTATTTCCTGTTCCAAGCCCTTGCCATTGCCAAGTAAATGGTCTACAATGACCTTTTAAGCTCAACATACAACCACATATCATCCAATGACTCTGACTAAAGACATCCCACTGAAGGTTAGTATCCAACAAATCTCTAGAGGGTATTAGTTTACGTACTAGTGTATGTGAGTGAGTTTTATTAGCTCAAGTACCTGATCCAAGAGGACTGTAATAGAAAGATATTCTCAGTTAAGTGTATCTATCCTCCAGTATACTTACTCACACTTCCAATGTAAATTAATCACTTAAAAATTGGAGCATGCATTATCAAGGGATAAACTATCAAAACCTATAAAAAATTATTTAACAAACAACCTAAAAACTAATCAATTTTTTATTTTTATTTTTTTATTTTTTTATGCAAGCAATATTCCCTCCTCCAAAGCTATTATGAACATTGTCCTCAATTTAAACAAGATATAAAAATGACAATGATCATATAACAAGAAAAAGGAAGAAAATGAGAGATTACACTTGAATACGTAAGTTGCCTCCTACCAAGTGCAAAGTTTAACGCCTTCAGCCAGACTGAGCCATTTGTTCAACTTATCTTGGATCTTTCAATCCAACATTCAGTCCATCTGTGGTCCTACTACGCACATTAGGGTTAATGAAAGAAATTGCAAGTGGATCATCAGAACAAATCAATGGAGGTGCACTATCCACATGAACTGCATAAGAATCATTTGGCGGAGAATGTTGTTTTTGAACATTAAACACATTCAGTTTGATATTTAAATTTCCAAAAGACAATTTCAGCATATCATCCCGACAATTTATAATAGCATTGGACGTCGTCAAGAATGGACGTCCCAAAATCACTGGAATCTGACTACCAATGTTCTGCACATGTTGTGTATCTAGGACAATGAAGTCCATAGGAAAGAAATATTTATCAACCTACGCCAGAACATCTTCAACAACACCGCGTGGAACTTTAATAGATCGGTTTGCAAGTTGTAGTGTTATGGCAGTCGGTTTCAATTATCCCAACCCAAGTTGCTAATACATAGAGTAAGGCAACAAATTGACACTCGCCCCCAAATCTAACAATGCTTTTTCAACAGTATGGTTCCCTATCACACATGAAATTGTTGGACATCCTGGGTCCTTGTACTTCGGTGGAAGATTATGTGTCAATAGGGAACTCATTTGCTCAGTAAGGAAGACCTTTTTAGTCACATTGGATTTAGCTTTGCGCTTTTGGGTACAAAGATCTTTCAGGAATTTAGCATAGACAGGCACTTGTTTAATGGCATCTAACAATGGGAGATTTACTTTAACCTGCTTGAACACCTCTAACATCTCCTCCATCTTTTGATGGGATTTGCTAAATGGGGAGGGTTTGTCCAGGCATTGTGGGTATGGTACCCTAGGGACATAGGCTTTGGTCAGGTCATCCTGCAGGGTTTTAGAACTAACGGGCACAGCTTTGACTGGAGCAGGTTCTTTTTCTATCTTAGGGGACATTTTCTCACTTGAGGGACCAACAGACGAATCCCAAACCCTATTGTCAACTTGCTTACCACTCCTCAAGGTAGTTATGACTTGCACTTGTTCAGGAGGGTAATGGGAGGCCTCAGCTACAAACTGGCCTCTACAACACAAAAAACACAAGGGTTTCTTCGGCGATTTCCATCGGCAACTCCATCAGCAAGTTCGAGCGGCGATTCCACCAGCGACCCCTGTGGATTTTGACAATCCTATTCACGTCCCCAAGCTCGATTTTGAGCTGCCCCCTGCTGGATTTCGATGACATCACTGACGGAGAGTGCGCAAAGACGGCGGTTTAAAGCGTATACCTCAGGGGATTTTGGGGCTTCAACTTGCTGAGTTTCGCCCACGGCTCCCTGCGCCTTCCTGCAACCGACGGAGTGACCATTGAGCTTTGGTTTACGGTTGGGAAGAGTGTGAAAGGCGCTTGTCAGGAAATACACACATACACATGACTAAACCATAGTAAGTTACAACAATCCTTACTAATTTTAGTTTCAAAAGGTCCGAAATTTAGATTTTTAATTTTTACTATGACCTATAAAGTCCTGTCTTTCAAAGACACGACTGTATATTTAGTTGTGTATGCGACGACACGAGTTTTATGTTTTCGTGTTGCACCGACACGACTGACCACTCTACCTATCTCCTTGCAGATGGATACAAAAAGAGATGAGTCTATGGAGGAAATACCATCGGAAGAGGAGGAGGATCAGGATTTTGTGTTGGCACCTCGATAGCAAAAATAGAGGGGCAGGAAAAGGAAGGCTCCGATGAACCCATCAATAAAGAGAACATACTATGCGCGATCGGTGCTTCGGACGTTTTGTCAACCGGGCACGATGAAAAAGTGTGCGACCCTCCTACGGCGTCACCAAAGATGTGGCCAACTGATCAGAGAAGCTGGTTTAACTGTCATTTTTGAATGTGAGGACGTAGTTGTTTCTCGGAACCTCCTCGACCATTTGGTCAAGTACTGGGATGAGTCGGCGAAGGTCTTCAATATCAAGGGCAGGATGCTACATTTCACAGAGCAAGAAGTTGCTCTTATCATCGGATCGCTCGCAAAGGGCGAAACAGTTGAGGTCCTCCCCTCTTTGCCACACCGGCCGGAAGGGCAATTCTTCATAAAGTACTTCGCCGTCAGGAGACCGGATATTCCACACATTGAGGAAATCATTGACAAGCTTAGCGAGGGCAAAATGAAGATGGCAGAGGAGGACATGGTGAGGATGATCATCTGCCTCCTCTTCTGCACGGTGCTGTTTCCACAAAGCACAAGAGCACTACATCCATGTTTGTTCCATTACATTGAAGACCTCCCAAGATTGAGCTCATACAATTGGGCTAGGGCTATGCATAACATGTTGGTTTCTGGTATAACCCACACCACCAGACTAGTGGGTGCGAGATCTCAAGGAGGGTCACGGGGCGGTGGATACCTAAATTGCGTCTCATATGTCATTCAGGTATGTAGCATTTCTATGTTTTTAGAGTCTTTGAAGGACACGACATATAGACGCTAAGTGTCGTGTCTTATGCAACACAACTTTATTTATAGTCGTGTATTATGCAACACGACTAAGTATATAGTCGTGTTGCATAAGACACGACCAAATTTCTATAATAGTACACGGCTTGCCTGTATTCGTGCCTTTTATAAATGTTTTCATCTGTTTACTATGCAGATTTGGTTTTTTTAGCACATGACAATCTTCCATGCTATCGTGGGCCCTACCAGTCCAAGGGCGAAAAGGTGGCCAGGAAGTGGGGCTCTGATTACAGAGGTCAAGAAGGGTGCACAGAAGAAGCACCATATGACCGACTACTGGAATGGAGTGTTCCATAATCTCGATGTATGGGAAGAAGTCGTCGATGTAATCATCCCCATGGCCCAAGAGGCATCTCTCATTACTTCGTCTCCCTTAGTGGCCCCTCCTCCACGACGGCAGAAGACAAAGAGGCCGGAAATGAAGAGGACTCCCAAACAACCTTCACCCTTGTCCTTGAGGACAGCAGCTCAATCTACTGCAATCGGGCGATTGGAGGGTTTGCTTCAAGGCATACAGTCACTGATTGAGATAGCTTTGTCTTCGTATGAGGAGATGGGAAGGAGTGTCGGACCACTGAGAGAGGTTCTTCACTCTATCAAGGCATCTTCCGCCACAGCATCAATGCCATTAGAGGGTCGGAACTTTGAGCATCCCAAGGAGGAGAAGACTGAAGAGCCAACGAAGGAGACGAAGGAATCAGAGAAAAAGGAGAGGATAAAAAAGTCATCGGTGCATCACATGGAGCCAAAGAAGCGGCCTGATGACAAGGAGCAGATGAAGAAAACTCCAATGGGTATGTGGAGAAAGGAGCTGGCACACAAATCAGCCGGCTGTAAGTTGTACACGATTATTTAATTTTTTGTGTCACATGGTACACGACTATTTAATTTGTCGTGTTGCATTCTACACGATTTTTTAGTTTTTCGTGTTATAGTCTACCCGACTATGTTCTTTTTCGTGCTGCTACTGACACGAATATGTAAAATGTCATTTTAGCTCCCATCATGCGCGCGGATGAGGAAGAGAAGATTCAACGGGCTACTGATCTACACATGAAATATGCATTTTATTATCTCATAAACTTACGTTTATATTAGTGTTTGATTAGAATTACTGATACTTTAATATAGTTTTTGGTTTTTGTAGAAAACAAGAGTAAGATATAGAAATGAGGTGCAAAAGAACTTCAATGGTTAAATCATTATAACTTCGTGTGCATATCTCTGATATAACTGATTCAAGCTTCATGTTAAAGCATGGCAGATTTTGTCTTCAAGTCTCTTGGAAAAAATTGGAGAAATTATAAAAGAAAGTTCAAGAAGTCAGCTTTCCAATGCCACCGACCACGTGCAATTCGGACTTCGGAGCAAAAAGTTCTAACCATTTAAAAATTATAATACAATACTTACGATCGATCGGCATTTCATACACGATCGATCGCCAGAGCCGGAAAATAGTGTTATCGAAGGAAACGATCGATCGACACTCAAAATGATCGATCGTATCTACTGAAGTTTTTGATCCGTACAATACAGTAAACACGATCGATCGGTAATAGAAACGATCAATCGGAGGATGAAATTAACGGACGATCGGCGCGACAAAGCAGAATTTCCGAAGGAAAGTAATCGATCGGCAAGCGATCAATCGGCTATATGGAGTGATCGATCGGTTTGTGCGGTAAAACTTAAATCAAGTATATTTCGACTCAGATTTAGATGGGGACTTTAGGGTTTCTCTTCAAACATATAATAAGCCTTAAGGGAGAACGTTTTGGGGTATCTTGAGCTATTTTGGAGGCTAGAGCAAATGAGAGAAGAAGAAGAAGATGATGAAGAACAAAATGATGGATTCTCTTCCAATGCAAGGCTAAAACTCCTTTCCAAGGCGTAGATGAAGCCCAATAGACTAGTTGTATAGTCTCTTTTCTCTCAATTTATGTTTTACTCTAGTTGGTGTATGAACCTTTGTTATGCAATTAAAGTTAATTCGTTGAAGTTTATTCTTTGTACTCGAGAGAGACAAGAGTGAATTAATTGGATCTCAATCTGAAAGAGTACTTGCATATCTGAGAGGAACGTGAGTAATCTGAAGTATCATATACTAATAAAGTTTCATTGGTTTATACTCGAGAGAGATATATCATAATTCCATGTTTTAATCGTTTTATGTGTTACGTCCGAGAGGAGAGCACTATATTTTGAGTTAAGTGTATGTCCGAGAGGAATATACTAGCTAATTAGAAATCTTTATTCAAAAGAGAGAGAGATGACACACTAGTTTATTGTGGTGGATTCGAAGCCTTGGTCTCTTCCATATTGATTAAATCTCAGTTAGTTTAGTTAAAGTTTATCGCTTTCTTTAGATTAATTAAAAATTGCAAGTTTCTCTTGATTTTGGTAAATTTTTTAACCGTCCCTGAGGTTCGACTACCCTTTCTATACTCGCCGTAGTACAATTACCTTGTGCCCTTCAAGGGTTTATATTTAAACGATCAAGTTTTTTGCGCCATTGCCGGGGACGGAAACCAATAGTTTACCAAATTCTTAGCATAGTTAGTTTTAGAGTAGCTTTGTGTTAATTTAGATTTATTTTTTGTAATCTTAATTTGTGTCTTTGCTGCTACAGGATTAAGAGAGGACATGGATTCTCGCCAACGTTGGAAGGGCCATCCCTTCCCACTATTTGCACTCTCTTAACCTTCTCTTTTTAGTATAAACTGGGTGCTTGGTGTTTTCCACTTTCTTTTTGGGATTGCATGATGTGCTAGTTGTCGCTAGTAGGATTGCTAGTTGTCGCTATCTAGGATTGATGCTTGCTGGTTGTCGTTATTAGGACTGTTACAAGTTTTGTTGATTTTTACTATGCATGCATGGTCGTCGATCCCTGAAACCTGACCGTGCCTTTGATCCTGATCCTGAGCGCCTCTATAGAATCTATAGAACTCCTAGCAACCCAATCCCTGAAATCCATCCCATGGTGGACAACCTGAACTTTGGGGGTGGGAATGGCCTAAACCAGAATCCGATAGTAACCCATGCCCGTACCCTGCAAGACTACTACCGTCCCACCACCTACACTTTTCCCTCTTGCATCCGCCTACCTGACAATGTGGCTAACTTTGAGATTAAGCCCAACATCATCCAGATGCTGCCCACATACCATGGCCAACTCAATGAGAACCCCTATAGGCATCTCCAAAACTTCCTAGAGGTTAACACCACCTTTAAACTCACACTGTCTGATGACCAGGTGCGCCTTAGGTTGTTCCTATTCACTTTGAAAGACAGGGCCAAGGAATGGCTATACTCCCTTGAACACAACTCCATTTCCCCTTGGGAGGAACTTCAGGCCGAATTCCTTAAGAAATATTTCCCTGTAGGGCGGACCAATAAGATCCACAATGAAATCATCACTTTTACCCAACTACCTAATGAACAATTCAATGAAAGTTGGGAAAGGATGAAAGCCCTACTCCAGTCCTGCCCACACCATGATGTGCCCAAGGGGCAATTAGTTCAAAGATTTCATGAAGGTGTGTACGATCAGCACAAGACCCTAATTGACGCCTCTTGTGGAGGCACATTCATGAAGAAAACCCCGGATGATGCTTGGGATCTAGTAGAGGACCTGAGAAAAAACTCTTTACACAGTGCCACCCTCTATAGATTTGAAGGCCATATGCCTGGTGGGAATGCCTTAAGGGGAAGAATGCACGATGCCAAAGCCACCACCAGTTTAGAATACCAAGTGGCATCTCTGACAGAGAGGTTTGACAGGTTTTTCTCTCAGACTCCATCTTATACCGCAACCTCTCAAGATGCTTGTGCCATTTGTGTCAGCCCTATGTTCACCATAGTTGATTGCCCCTCAGCTTCCCAATATCCAAACCTTGTACAGGAGCACATCAACCTTGCATAGACCTACCCTAGAGCCAATAACCCTTACTCCAATACATACAATCCTGGGTGGCGTGAGCACCCTAATTTTTCTTGGAAGCAATCTAATCCAGGGCCGACTTTTAATCCAGCCCCAAGACAGGAGTTCCAAAGCCAAACTCAGCCCTACCAACCCGCTTTAGCTCCCTTTGGCCAATCCAATAAGTGACCTTCTTTAGAAGACCAGATGAGCCAAATGCTCCTCTCACACTTAACCGAGATTAAAACTGAACAGAAGAAGATAAGAGCAGAGCTAAGAACTCAGGCCCAGCTAGTCCATTACCATACACAATCTATTGTCAAGATAGAGACCCAATTAGGACAGCTTGCCCAATCCATGAACCACAGAGAAGCAGAAACCTTGCCGAGCCAACCCCAACAAAACCCTAGAGGCCAGTTTGTAGCTGAGACCTCCCATTACCCTCCTGAACAAGTGCAAGCCATAACTACCTTGAGGAGCAGTAAGCAAGTTGACAATAGGGTTTGGGATTCGTCCATTGGTCTGTCAAATGAGAAAATGTCCCCTGAGGAAGAAAAAGAACCTGCTCCAATCAAAGTTGTGCCCATTAATTCTAAAACCCTGCAGGATGACCCGATCAAAGCCTATGTCCCCAGGGTACCATACCCACAATGTCTGGACAAACCCTCCCCGTTTCGTAAATCTCACCAAAAGACGGAGGAGATGTTCGAGGTGTTTGAACATGTTAAGGTCAATCTTCCATTGTTATATGTCATTAAACAAGTCCCTGCCTATGCCAAATTCCTGAAAGCCCTTTGTACCCAAAAGCAAAAAGCTAAATCTAATGTGACTAAAAAGTTCTTCCTTACAGAGCAGGTGAGTTCCTTATTGACACATAATTTTCCACCGAAGTATAAGGACCTAGGATGTCCAACAATTTCATCTGTGATAGGGAACCATACTGTGGACAAGGCATTGTTAGATTTGGGGCGAGTATCAATTTGTTGCCTTACTCTGTGTATGAGAAACTTGGGTTGGCAGAGTTAAAACCGACTACCATAACATTACAACTTGCAAACCGATCCATTAAAGTTCCACGTAGTGTTATTGAGGATGTTCTGGTGCAGGTTGATAAATTTTTCTTTCCTGTGGACTTCATTGTCCTAGATACACAACTTGTGCAGAATACTGGTAGTCCAATTCCCGTGATTTTGGGACAGCCATTCTTGGCGACATCCAATGCCATTATAAATTGTCGGAATGGGGTGCTGAAATTGTCTTTTGGTATTTTAAATATCAAGCTGAATGTTTTTAATGTTAAAAAACAACATCTACCATCATATGATTCTTATGCAGTTCATATGATTGACACTCTTGTGGATGGTGCACCTCTATTTATTTGTTCTAATGATCCACTTGCGATTTCTTTCATTAACCTTAATGTGCGCAGTAGGACTACCGATGGACTGAATGTTGGATTGAAAGACCCAGGATAAGTTGGATAAATAGCTCAGTCTGGCTGAACATGTTAAACTTAGCGCTTGGTGAGAGGCAACCCACATATTCAGGTGCATTATCTCATTTTCTTATTTCATCTGTTATATGATCATTGTCATTTTTATATCTTGATTCACATTGAGGACAATGTTCATAATAGGTTTGGGGGAGGGAATATTGCTTGCATATAAAAAAAAGAAAAATTTTCAGAAAAAAAATACCATAAATATTTTTAGTTTTAGGTTGTTTGTTAGTCTTTTTTCATAGGTTTTAATAGTTTATCCCATGATAATGCATGCTTCAATTCTCAAGTGATTAATTTGCATTGGAAGTGTGAGTAAGTACACTAGAGGATAGAAACACTTAACTGAGCATATCTTTCTGTTACAGTCCTCTTGGAACAGGTGCTTGAGCTAAGAAAACTCACTCACACACACTAGTACATAAAGTAAACCGTCTAGATATTTGTTAAATGCTAATTTACAGTGGGATGTCTTTGGTCATAGTCATTGGTTGATATGTGGTTGTCTGTTGAGCTTAAAAGATCATGATAGACCATTTACTTGGCAATGGCAAGGGCTTGGAACCGGAAATAGGTTGAAAGTATAATACAACCTGGACGAATAAAGATTGCTAGAAGATGTTTTAAAATATGAATGCTGAAAAAATGAAAATGCGAAAAATGAGAAAAACAAAATAAAGAAAGGGGTTGCTTGACTATTATAGGATTAACTTAGGCTGATACTCAGGCCCAAAGTGGTCCATCTTAAAACCTAATGCCCTAAGCCAAATTGGTTGGGAGTCATTGGCCTGAGTCATTGCTAAACATAAACATCTTGAAGTCAGGCCTTACACAGTCCTATTAAAAAAAAAGTCTATGGTGTATTATCCTTTCAAATCTAGAATGTTGGACCCGAATGAGACGCGCATTCATTTGTGCTATCATGAACTAAAAGAATACGATGACTATGTATATTATGATGTTCTTTGATTAATGGGTAACACTGGATATGTGTGAAACTGAGATTTAGAATGTATGACTACAATGTTCTACACTTTTACTATTTACAGTATCATGCTATATCATATTGAGCAGAAATTTCCAAGATGAAAGTGTGGAATAAAACCACTTACTTGAGGGCTACTATATTCCCGTTGATTATGAACCAAGTATGTGTGGTTGATTTTCTTAAGTATTGTGGTTTGCAATTGTCGGGATAATAAGTTTGCTTGTTTTGCACTGTTTTATTTTGTTTTGTTTGCACTTACGTTAATTAGATTTATAAATACATGTTTGTGGGTAGCATCACTGCAAACCCTCACGAGACACAACTCGTCCTACTAGCGACACCTAGAGGTTTAACGGCTTATTGCATACGCTCAATGCAATTGTGTTCCCTACGAAAGTGGCGTCTACTTTTATGCATTAGTTCCTTTTGTTTGTTTGATTTTATTTTGTTTTGCTAGGGACTAGCAAAATATAGGTTTGGGGGTGTGATCTACGCATGAAATATGCATTTTATTATCTCCTAAACTTACGTTTATGTTAGTGTTTGATTAGAATTAGTGCTACTTTAATATAGTTTTTGGTTTTTGTAGGAAACAAGAGTAAGATAGAAAAATGAGGTGAAAAGGGACTTCAATGGTTAAATTATCATAACTTTGTGTGCATATCTCTGATTGGACTAATTCATCATATTAAATTTCAAGAATTCAACTTTCCAACGCCACTGACCACGTGCAATTCGGAGTTCGGAGCAGAAAGTTATAACCATTTGAAAATTACAATACATTACTTACAATCGATCGGCATTTCATACATGATCGATCGCCAGAGTCGGAAAATAGTATTATCGAAGGAAACGATCGATCGGCACTCAAAACGATCGATCGAATCTACTAGAGCTTTTGATCCACACAATACAATAAACATGATCGATCGGAGGATGAAATTAACAGACGATCGGTGTGACAAAGCAGAATTAACGAAGGAAAGTGATCGATCGGCAAGATATCGATCGGCTATACAGAGCGATCGATTGGTTTGTGCGGTAAAACTTAAATCAAGTCTATTTCGACTCGATTTGGAAGGGGAGTTTGGGGTTTCTCTTCAAACATATAATAAGCCTTAAGGGAGAACATTTTGGGGTATCTTGAGCTATTTTGGAAGCTAGAGTAAATGAGAGAAGAAGAAGATGATGAAGAACAAAATGATGGATTCTCTTCCAATGCGAGGCTAAAACTCCTTTCCAAGGCATAGATGAAGACCAATAGACTAGTTGTATAGTCTCTTTTCTCTCAATTTATGTTTTACTCTAGTTGGTGTATGAACCTTTGTTATGGAATTAAAGTTAATTCATTGAAGTTTATTATTTGTACTCGAGAGAGACAATAGTGACTTAATTGGATTTCAATCTGAAAGAGTACTTGCGTATCCGAGAGGAACGTGAGTAATTTGAATTGTTATATAGTAATAAAGTTTCATTGGTTTATACTCGAGAGAGATAGATCACAATTCCATGTTTTAATCATTTTATGTGTTACGTCCGAGAGGAGAGCACTATATTTTGAGTTGACAAGTGTATGTCCGAGAGGAATATGCTAGCCAATTGGAAATCTTTATTCAAAAGAGAAAGAGACGATACACTAGTTTATTGTGGTAGATTCAAAGCCTTGGTCTCTTCCATATTGATTAAATCTCAGTTAGTTTAGTTAAAGTTCATTGCTTTCTTTTGATTAATTAAAAACTGCAACTTTCTCTTGAATTTATTAAATTGTTTAACCGTCCCTGAGGTTCGACAACCCTTTCCATACTCGTCGTAGTACAATTGCCTTGTGCACTTGCAAGGGTTTATATTTAAACGATCAGCTACCAAGAGATCTTCCGCAAAGTTGTTTTTGAAGAAGCTCCAACCAGAATTCGACGAACATATGGAGCGTACCGAAGTCGAGGGCCGTCAGACGTACATACTGAACCTATTCTCCCCTGGTGTAGTGGTAAGGAAGAGAAGGAGGGTTGTCTCCACGATTGAATTGCAGAGGATTAGAGAAGATGAGTATATATGGAGAATGGCGGTCAAGCAGGCAAGGAAGAATAGGTCCCGTCAGCCGGAAGCCGACTCCGAAGATACCGTATCCGATCGATAAACGACCTCTATCATCGATGAGGTGATCGACCTTACAGCAGTCGGATATCCAAACGGCCAAGGAGGAGGTGAAGGAGGAGGTGGAGGTGAAGGACGACGGGGAGATGAAGGAGGAGGTGAAGGAAGAGGAGGAGGCGAAGGAGGCCACAGGCTTAACCTCATCCTAGCCTGTTGACGTTGATGTCCTCCAAACCCTTCTAAAGGTTAAGGCTACAATTGCACTCCCAAAAAACTCGCTGGTTTGGAGTTATGCTTCGACATGAGGGGTATTGTTAGAGCGGGATAGAGTGGCAATAGATGGATGGATCGTCAATCCGAGGAAAGCTTATCCAATCCTAACGCTATGTAATGACGACTACGTATCCCTCATCAGCTGGTTTGGAGTTAATGTAAATATACATTATGTTTTCGTTTTCCTCATATGTTTTCCTCTTTTCCTTTTTTGAATACACGACTATTATTAAAGTCATATATAAAATACTCAACTTTTCATTAAGTCGAATATTTTTGTAGACAACCTAATTAAAAGTGGTATCTTGCCTTACTTCGACTGTTCTGACTCCTGTTGCTATTTTCTATAGGTTATAGATGAGTTTTTTAGTCTCTTGAGGCAGCGCAATGAGAGAGACCGGATGAAGTATCCATGGTATTTTTTTGGATGCTACGCATTCAAAGAGATATTCGACAACGTAAGTGTTCCCTACATCAGTAGTGATAAGTTGACGTTCCCAGCATCATTTTCTGACTCTCTTGCGGTCTTGCAGGAACACAAAGGAGGCAATAATTTGAAATTGATAAAAAAGCTCAGGAGGATGCTCATAGGCTTGAATAGGAACACGCTCTACGCCTTTTTCCCAATCCACACCGGCTCCTATTTCTGCCTCGTCTTTGTACACTTCCCGCACTATGTATGGCGCTTCTACAACCCGTTGTCTGGAAGATCCCAATTGTACACACATCACAGGAAAGCAGCTAACAAATTCACGTAGTTCGTGAATGTTGTGATGGCACACAAGCTGGGGTGGATGGGTTGGATTTGCTCGACAGGAAGATGACTCAAATCGCCAAAGCGCCCTGGCAAGAGAACTCAAAAGACTGTGGCATTTTCATCATGATGTACGTGGCGCAATTGGCGTCCAATGTCAACCCACCCGAGTTTGATCAGTCCAAAATTACACGTTTGTGGCGCCCAGTCATTGCTGCAACTATGATTCGCAGGGTTATTGACAACGAGTTTGACGACGATTCAATTAAAGACAAAAATCAGGAAGTCACTGTTGCGGGTTTTATGAGGATGTCGGATAAAGACTAAATTTTTTTCTCACATATATTCTTTATGTATATTCTTCTTATTCTACATACTTTTTTTTTCTGCATGTATTCAATTCTACCCACATTCTTTTATTGTACAAAGATTCTTTGATGTACATACAGTATTATTTCAATAAATTCAAATACATTTTTTTCATGCAACATGACTTCAACACACGACTACGTATATAGTCGTCTCTCATGCAACACGACTTTATATATAGTCACGTACTACACTACACGACTACGTTTATAGTCATGTTTCATAAGACATGACTATGGGTGCGTTTGGAAGCTGACAAGGTGAAAGGTGAAAATTTATGTCAGCCTGAAAATAATGAAGGGTGTTTTTTCCTGATTGGTGACAGCTCGTTTGGAAGCTGAAAGTAATTCGGCGTCAGGATGAAAATTTTCACGCCTAATTTGTGAAAGGTGAAATATGTTTGGGAACTGAAAATAAGTCACACTGATAGGAATATTCGTCAGCATATCGAGTAATTTGATACACTATAGTACTGCATATCGAGTAACTGGTTACACTATAGTACTGCATATCGAGTAATTTGATACACTATAGTACTGCATATCGAGTAACTGGTTACACTATACTGCATATCAAGTAATTTGATACACTATAGTACTGCATATCGAGTAATTTGATATACTATAGTACTGCATATCGAGTAACTGGTTACACTATAGTACTGCATATCGAGTAATTTGATACACTATAGTACTGCATATCGAGTAACTGGTTACACTATAGTACTGCATATCGAGTAATTTGATACACTATAGTACTATAGTACTGCATATCGAGTAATTAGATACACTATAGTACTGCATATCGAGTAATCGATTACGCGATAACTTTTTTAATGGGCAAACTTCACCGATGCATATCTTACTCATTTCTAATCCGTTTTGGCCCATTTTTTTTTCATTCTTCCTCATTTTTAGTGTTCTTTCTTATAACGATGAAAAAAATGTCCAAAACGGACTAAAAATGAGGGAGATATGACGGGGAGGGGGGGTCCCTTGGCTTAACGGTGCGGCAGCGGAGGTGTCGGGGTAAATACCGGGGTGACCGGCTTTGGACGACCCGAGCAGTTGCCTGGGAGGGGTGGGCATGGGTTCCCTCAGCTCAACGGGGCGGCAGCGACGAGGTGGGGGCCTCAATCAGCGGCGGCGGCAACCGGAGGGGAGGGGGGCTCAATGAGCGGCGGGGACGGGGGGCACAACCTCTCTCAGCTCAACGGGGCACCATCGGGGTGGGGGTACTCACCGGGGGGACGAACCTTGTGAGAGAGTTGATTTTTTTTCGTCGAAGAGGTGCGACGATCGATTCGTAAGCCTGATGCTCACTTTGGTGAGAATCAGCTTTTCAGGGTGAAAGGTGAAATTTTGTCACCTTTCACCTTTCAGGGCCAATTTTCGGCCTTTTAGCAAACAAACACTTTTCAGGGCTGAAAGGTGAAAGAGTGAAAATTTTCACCTATCACCGTCACCGACCATTTTTCACCATTTCAGCTTCCAAACACTTTTCACCCTGAAAGGTGAAAATTTTCACCTTTCAGGGCTGAAATATGCCTTTTTTCACCCTGAAAGGTGCAAACAAACGCACCCTATATACCTAGTCATGTACTATAATATTCGACTATTATAGTCGTGTTAAGTCGACGACATGACTATTACGGAGTCTTCTTTTTGTATTTACCTGTCATCGACAACACGGCTATAATTGAGATTCACTACAATAATGGAGATACACATATGATGCATGAAAGATTTTTTTTCATTTCTAATATTTTTTTCTATACATGCATACACTGTGATATAAGGTAATATTTGTTATACAAGAATTTCACTACAATCTAAGTGAAGAATGGTGGGGGCTTAGGTAAGCCGGAGCGGCATCTCTGTGTTGACTCGTTAGTAGTAAGATTGCTTGGTTGCGGGAGTCTTTGATTTCTGCGCCTCCTTGCTTCTTTCGCAGCAGTTGGGTTAGTACACCTTTTACGGTTGTGACCAGCTTGTCGACAATAGCCACATTTTAACCTCGACCTTTCTGGCGGGTCAGGCTGTGACTCAATTCTCTTTGTCTGTCTCCTCCCCATCTTTGAAGCTTCAAGCCTGGGTGGTTCGCATTTGAATAAAACCCCATAATCCCCCCACTGACTACTGTCTAAAATAGGGAAAACTACTTCTTCGTTTGTGGTTCGGTACAGGCTTGCGTAGTACCACTTCTCATGGTATTCTACTGGGTCGAAACTCCTCTCATCGATACATGCAATGGAGTGCTTGCACTGAAGTCCCATGCTATGGAAGAAGCCACATGTGCAGGTTCTCTTCGTCAGGTCACACAAGGAGAGTATCAGTAGTCGTGTCTTTGGCAACACGACTATATGAATAGTCGTGTTGTGGAATAGTTGATTATTTGAATAGTCGTGTCGTCGAGAGACACGACTATATCCGTAGTCGTGTCTCTCACTGACACGACTATTCCAAGAGGACGGTTTTATCCGAGACAATTGCGGAATGAATTCTTACCACATGGTATAAAGATGTCACTTCAAACTGCCGTAATGATAGCGGTTGCACTCTGACTGTTCCAGCACTCTTATTCCTCATTTTGTTGATATGATTCTGTGCATGCTTTGTTAATGGTGTCGTTAGCCCTTCTGCTTCCATGTGGTGTCTCTCAAAATGGGAGGTTGTGGTTGCACGGGTTAGCTCGATCAAACGAGTTATTGGCCAAAACCTAGCCTTCCAAAGCATATTATTTATACTTTCGGATCTGCTTGAAGTGATAGTACCATATCTTTTACACGGATATTCCAAGTTAGCCCAATTTCTTTTATTTATCTTCTGAACATATTTCCAAGCATCCTCATTGTGTTCCTTCATCTTTTGCATGATTTCATCGAAGTCTAGTCTCCTTAAGTATTTTGCAGATCGGAATAGCAGTTCCTTTAGGTACTTATCATTCCAATGATGAAGCATATTAGCGGCCATATACCTTAGGCAAAATCCATGGTGAGCCTCGGTAAAGACATCAACAACCACTCTTAGAAGTCCCTTATGTCTATCAGAGACAATTGTATCCAGAGAGGCCAGGGGTCCATAAATAGGGTGGCTTTCAGTAGGCCTAAGAACCACTTCCTGCAAGTCAAAAATCATAGTGAAAGCATATTAAAGAAAGAAGAGATGGGTTGTAGACAATCGTGTATGAAACAACACGACTATATGAGTAGCTGTGTGCTCGAAGACACGACTACTCATACAGTCTTCTTTGCATATGTAGCACATATTTATGGTCTCTTTCTCGACAACTGCATATGCAAGGCACATTAATTGTTGGTTCCCGTCGAGTGTTGTTGCAACCAATAAAATTCCAGGGTACTTTCTTTTTAGGAATGTTCCATCAACAGTGAGCAGCGACCTCAGTGATCTTTGGAATGCTCTTGCGACTGGGCCGAACATCCAAAAGACACGTCTGAAGTCGTATCTGGATACCTCAATTTCAATTTCAGGTATATCAGAAGATCTTTCTATCACCACATGTGTACCTGGATTAGACCGCTCTAATTCCTTTCCGTAATGTGGCAAAATCCGATATGCGTCTTCCGGGTTGCCATCGATCAATCGAATCAATTCCTCTTCTGCCCTCCAGGCCCTTTTATAGTTGACTTTTACGCCCCAATGTTTCTCAATGTACTGTTTCATATTAGCCATTTTTATGGAGTTTGAATCCTTGTGGAGGCCATGATACTTCCGTGCAATCCATAGGTGTGAGGCCAATGGATGATCTTTAGAACTTATCAAAGTGTCGCATGTATGCCTTCCTTCCCTCCTTGTCACGGTGACTCCGTCAAGTAGATTCGAAGCCCGTATGTGCCACGTGCCTCTAATCTTGTATTTTGCAGCAAATGTGTCCTTGTTCTCTTCCACCACTTTGAACATGAATTTCCTCTTGATTGCGAAATCACTAAGAACTATCTTGAACTACTTCACGCTTTCGAATCTAGCCCCTAAGGCAAGTTGTGCCTCATAGTCGTTTGCTTGCAAACTGCCAGCCAACATTGTCTCCTCCTCATAATTTTTTGAAGGACTGGCCTGTGGTGAATAGGTGCCCCAATTCCAACCGCCGTCACCATCGTCCTCTAAATCTTGCAGCTCCGACGCAACAAATTTCCCTTTAGATGTGTCTCCTGCCGTGGGAACTCTAGAAGTCGATGCTATTGCTGCATGTTGGAGTTCTATATCGAGCACAGAGTGGTCTCTTCCCGCGGGATCTACCTGGCGCAAATTTGGTAGTGTAAGAGGCTCATCCCACTCATCTACAGACCACGGTAATTCTTCTTCATCGAAGAATTCTTTCTCATCTGCATCTTCATCTTCATCTTCATCTTGATCTTCATCTTCACCTTCTTTCCCATCTCTCAATCTGCGTGAAAAAATTTGTATGAATGTACGTACTTGAGAACACGATTGGAAATAGTCAAGTCATGTCTTATGCAACACAACTATATATATAGTCGTGTACTAAATTACACGACTAAGTATATAGTCCTGTTGCATAAGACACGACCAAATTTCTAGTCGTGTACTATTATAGTCGACTATAATAGTACAAAACTTGCCTGTATCCGCGCCTTAGAAGTCTTACATCGCAGCTTCAAATAAATAATCTTCATCTCTTCCTCCTTCAGCTGCTGATGCGGGTGTCTTATTGGCCGGGCTGGACAGCCTCTCCGGCGGCGTCGTACTGGCCGGCCTTATTTCTGCCTATGGTATCCTCTCCTCCTTATTTACACTGGAATTCATTTCCTTATTGAGAGTGGAAGTCTCCATGTTATTGCCAGTAGAAGTCCACTCCACGTACAGGTGGAGTAGTCCATTTGTGCCTTGGTTGCTCTTGTGAAGGAAAAATATTGACTCCAGGTCTTTATCATCATCAAGGAGGTATCGGGATTCATAATCAACACGATATGACACAGATAATGTACCAGCTGCAGACTACAGCGGTAATCTTTCTTCCACTTGCTGCAACAGTTCCAGGTACTTTACTTGTGTATCTAGAGGTATGAGCTTCCGTTTCCCGCCCACGTACGCATCAGAATTTGTAAAACTCCATCGTAGTGTAAGCACACCTTCTCCATCAGTACCTGCAATTAAAATATCAAAATAAGTCAAAAAACCGTCAGACACGATATATTGTAAACCGTATATGAGTGAAAAACATCGTCTATGAGTCTTGTTGCATAAAACACGACTATTGTTACAGTCATGTTGTCGAAGACACGACATTGTAAATAGTTGTAAACTTGGCAAGTTTTCAACTTTCTTCTCTGGAACCAACTTTCATTATAAAAATCGTAGTATTTGAATTTGACGTACCGTTTTTTGATGTACGATGCCTCCGTTGAAGTTGTTTTTGCGTACCCGGTCTTTTTCACTCGTTTTCCCACTTTTGGGCGCAAAGATGACCTTTTCCGAGTTTGACGGCGCTGGCGCCGGAGATGATATGGGCAGAGATGCAGGACGGAATGCTCTGCCTTCTTCTCCAACTGAACGCTCATCAGATTCCGGCCAATATGGAAAAATGCTGAGTGTGGGATATGGGATGGCTTATACCTCTTCTTGGGGGTATTTTGGATACTTTCTGGGTCATATGGAAGAAACAAAGAGATTCTGGGTCATATGTCATAATGATAGTTGGCGCCAGGTAATAATATGTAAAGAACTCCGAAAACTAGTTTAACAAATGAGTTCAGATAAAATGAGGAGAATTGAAAAACTATAAGACTGAAGTCAAAGGACATGGAGCTTCTCTGGAGGCCATGGCTTTTGATGGCCATGCTTGTGGCTTTACTGGTCTGCGGTGTGGCTGAGGCTGATCCTTACTACACGCCCCTGTCCCCGCCATCCCCTCCTCCGCCATACTACTACAAGTCCCCACAGCCACCATCTCCATCTCCACCGCCTCCATACTACTACAACTCTCCGCCTTTGCCATCACCTTCTCCAGCCCCCGGACCAAACGACAGATCCTCATCAGCAACCGTAGATATATGTCGTTTTGCATGTTCTTGAAAACCTCCATATGAATTCACCTTCTCCATACCTCCTCCACCTTACTTTTATAACCGCTCTCTATCTTCACCAATGGCTTCCTACCACCTCCTTACGACTATTTTCTTGTTTGTGGCCATAACAGTCACTCAGTACATAGCACTTAGCTAGCCTGTAGTAAATAATTTGTTATTGTACGGGTTACTTTGTTTTGTGTGTTGTGTTTCTCAGCTTGGATGACATCCGTGTGCTTCTCTGTTTTTGTAATTTATGTTTTACTTGATGTTATGTGCAATCAAGATTATTTGGTCCAATAATTTCCTTCGCAAATTTATGCTCTCTCTGTCCCACATTATTAGTCACAATTTTGTTTAGAAAACGAACTCAGTTAAATTCATTTAGAAACCAGATGAGACTATTAAAGTGGGAAAGAGGGAATATCTTCTTTGTCTAGACATTTGTTCAGATATTTAGTTCTTGAACTCTTTTCTTAGCAGTATCGACAAAGGACTAACTGTGTGCTTGCATGAGGCCATCAATAGTCTATTTAGCCTTACTCTAACTAGATATAATTGTTCTTAAAGATTTTTCTATTTACCAAAAATATCTTTGGAGAAAAGGTAATATAACTTTGGGCTTATGCTCATCGTCTTGAAATGAATTGATCAGAGCTGTCGGATTGAAATCCGACAGCGTTCAGGGTGGGTCATGATTTAAATTTGACTCTATATTAAAGTCTGCTGCAAGTTCGAAATCAGATCGGCTCAGTTCCTCACAGTTCACGCCCGCTCTAATATAACCGGGGTTCAAATTATTTTGCTACATAAAAGAATTGTCTATGAATATGTTCCTTATGACGAGGGCGGGACTAGTGCAAGCATGAATAACATCATCTACATGATGCTTAATTAATTTGAATAGCACATCGACATCAACATCATTCTGCCACAATAACGCAAACCCACCACCCATTCATTTTTCTAAACAGGCATCTCATTCTAGAACCAAATTAAGCCTTAATATGCTGTTATCTTCTGCCATTAATCTCGTTTCACCACGAAAGAGGATGGTGGAAGGTTTCCCTCACACTAATTTGACAGCCATCGCCAATTCTAACATAAAACTTTCAATGCCCCGAGAGGTCTGTATGCCAGCCATCACCGATTGAATGCAAATGGTTGATCATTGCCTTATTTAACTAGCAGAAGGAGCATTCCTACCAGATTCCATCAAGTATGCTTTGATTCACTCCCTGCATACAAATATACATCTTCCCAAGAAAAGAGTCACCCAGAGAAGAGGACGATGCACCAACACGGTCATCGCGCGACCGCGACACACCGTGTGTGTGGCTTGGCTAAGCCCAATCCGACAATGGTGGGTTTATCTAACATCTACCTCCTCTTCAACCACCATTTCATTTACCTTCATATTGAAGTCACATAATTTCCAACAGATCCTACGGTGCATGTTAGGATATGAATAGTTCGGTGATTCAAGTTCACCTACCCCATGAGTTAATGCATTATGTGGGATGTGAGATCCGATTGCCTATGATGCAACGTAAATGCTGGGCTCAAGGTTTTTTTCTCCTGCAATAATAAGACTATAATAAGATGTTATTTGATTTGATTATATGTTTAAGTGTGTTCATTAGATATGTAATTTTGTATTTTGCAATCTGATTTTTGTGCAAGAATTGATTGATCAATGCTCTAATCATCAACAGCATGCCATGATCTTGAGAGGCAAAATGGCCGGACGAACCAACGTTGGTATCGAGGTTGCGGTTGGTGATTAGTGCAAACTGGATTCAATTATTTAATATTTAATCACTATTTGCACAATATTTAATGATGATATTGCTAATTAATTGCAAAGCATGCATAAATTGATTTGCGTTGATTGTTAGACATTAAATTATGATGTTAATACATTATTATTGATCATTGTTGCCATGTTTAATCATATTAGTCGTTGATTATAGTTAATTATTGATGTTTTATTTAATTGTGGCTTGAAAAAGCATTCAATCAGTTATGTACCTATCGATCGCTAAGCAATCAACTTGGCCGAGGTTATAAAAATTTTTAATGCTATTTGGCATAGATAAATGATCATATTACATGAGTTACTCAATTATAGTCCATTTCTTTTTGGAGTCTACTTGTTTTTTGTATTTCTTCATGGCATCCAAAGCTACTGCAAGTGAATTGAGAAAAACTGAAAGGCTCAATGGAAATAACTTTGTGATATGGAAGAAAAGGATTAGGCAATTACCTGAAAAAGCAGGTGTGAATATGTGCTTGACCAGGTCCAAGAGGTATTACCTGAAAATACAGGTGTTACAGCTCGAAAGACTTACGAGAAATTCCTCGAGGATGACAAAAAGGCTCGCACTATTATGCTTACTTTTATGGATCTGGATGTTGAACTTATTTTTGAAGATTATAAGACTGCAAAATTTATGTTTGAGGAATAGCTAACATGTATGGTGAAGGTACATATGGGCATATTAGGTTGCTAATTGAATGTTATCAAAATAAGAAAATGAGG
Organism: Houttuynia cordata; assembly: GCA_039654745.1. Classification (NCBI taxonomy): domain Eukaryota; kingdom Viridiplantae; phylum Streptophyta; class Magnoliopsida; order Piperales; family Saururaceae; genus Houttuynia; species Houttuynia cordata. The sequence goes on from CM077502.1 coordinate 32,974,731, forward strand.
GATGGGGATGATGTTCTCGAGCATATAAATGTTATGGTTGTGATAGCTAAGGAATTGGCAGCCCTTGACAATGCCATTCTTGAAGGGCTTTAGGTGAACACTGTCTTGGCTAGTCTCCCCAACTCATGGGAAAATGTTGCGATAGCACTCAATATACAAGATAAGAAGTTAACTTTGAAAGACCTTCCTGCTAAGCTTGGTCTTGAAGTAGAAAAGTAGATTAAAGAGACTAGTTCTTCCTTTATTGCTAACCTTGTTAATTATGCAGGTCCTTCAAAGAATAAAGGTAAACTTGTCCCAAAGAAGAAAGACTTCAAGAAATGCGCACCAAAGGCTCAGCCACAAGAACAAAAGAAACTTGCAAAGGGCAAGAAGCTCTGCTACAATTGTAGGCAGACGGGCCATTTTAATGCCTAGTGTATCAACCCTAAAAAGGGGAATGGCCCTAATGCAGGTAGTGCTAGCAATGCTAGTGGAGGAGGCACAGACAAGGACGTAGTGTGTGTGATCAGTGAGGTTTTTCTTGCTAACACTAAAGAAACACACAAGTGGTTAGATTATGCTGCCTCTAGGCATGTAGCATCTTCCAAGGATTTCTTGTTTGATATTTGCACTCTTAAGAGTGAGGAACACAAGGTGTATATGGGAAACAACACTTACAGTGAGGTTGTTGCTATTGGGACTGCTAAAATACTTTTGCCTGAAGGACATTATCTCATCCTTCCTGATGTTTTATATGCACCATCTATTAGGCGCAATTTGCTTTCTATTCCTTAGCTAGATAAGAAAGGTTTTGATATTAAATTTAGAAATTGACAGGTTACTATGGGACATGATTACAAGGTTTTATTGTCATTAAAATTAGTTAATGGTTTGTACCAACTTATGATTGGAAATGTTGTGGATGCTATGGTTATGGTTAATAATACTTCTAATTCTCAGTATATTGTGTGTTTGTCTGTTGATTATTATTTGCTCTGGCACTTGAGATTAGGTCATGTGCATGTTAATAAATTGCACAAGATGTCAAAATACGGCATGTTACTTAATTTAGTAAAAGATCTAAAAGTGTATGAGCATTGTTTATTAGGGAAAATGACTAGGCATCCTTTCCCTAAAGGACAACGCGCTAAAGAATTACTTGAGGTTGTACATTCAGATATATGTGGTCCCATAAATGTTAAAACAAATAGAGGCATGACATATTTCATAACTTTTATTGATGATTATTCCAGATTTTGTTATATCTATTTATTGACTTAAAAGTCAGAGGCATTAGACAAATTTCATAAGTATAAAACCGAAGTTGAAATCAACTTAGTAGGACAATTAAAGTTCTAAGCTCAGATAGGGGAGGTGAATATACCTCAGACCTGTAGCCTTGGGATCTAAACCTCACAAATAAGGTATTCCATAACTCCATCTCCGTCCCAGCCCTATCATAAATCGGGTGCTCCTTGATGATACAAGGCTCTTGATCAAAATAGATGAATGGAGATTCGTCTTCAAAATCTACTCTGATCTTGGGTGATGAAGGTCCTTCTCCATCTACCCCCTCCACCGGGAAGTCCACATCTACGGCAGGGTCATAATCCAAGTATGGGTCATACTCAGGGTCGCTCCTGGGTAAAGGCTCTACATCCACCGCCTATGGTACCACATTAAAACTGAGCAAGGATAGTGATGGAAAAAGTGCTGATTCTCATGTTTATAGGAGTATGATTGGCAGCCTACTTTATCTGACTGCTAGCAGACCTGACATATCATTTAGTGTAGGAGCATGCGCGAGATTTCAAGTTGATCCTAAAGAATCCCATTTAACTGCTGTTAAACGAATTATCAGGTATGTAGCAGAAACCTCAGATCTAGGGCTCTGGTATCCATATGACACTTGTACCGCTCTAGCTGGATACTCAGATGCAGATTGGGCAGGCAACTTAGTTGATAGAAAATCCACAAGTGGTGGATGTTTCTATGTTGGAAACTGTCTAGTTGCCTGGCATAGCAAGAAGCAAGCTTCTATTTCTCTATCTACTGCAGAAGCCGAGTACATTGCCGCTGGTAGCTGTTGCGCTCAATTATTATGGATGAAGCAAATGCTTCAGGATTATGGAATCCAACAAGGGACCATGAGCGTATACTGTGACAACACTAGTGCTATAAATATTTCTAAAAATCCGGTTCAACATTCACGCACTAAGCACATTGATATTAGGCATCATTTCATCCGTGAATTAGTTGAGGATAATATATTTGCACTAGAATATGTTTCTACTAATAATCAACTAGCAGATATTATGACTAAACCACTGGACTCCTTGAGATTTACTAATCTTCGAAAGTCCATTGGAATTTGTGCTAGTTAGATTAGTTTCGTATTTCTTTTCTTCTTTTGTTTTCTTTTGTTGTTTTTGCTCGTGTTGTATTTAAAAAAAAAATGTCTTGGTTTTTGGAGAGTCACTATCAAATTTTATTGGGTACTAAAACCAAAAGTGACACTCAACTTGAGGGGTATAATGACAACGAGTAGGGTTCACCCTAACTATCCACGAGTTCATAGGTTTGCTCTCAAATGAAAATCACCTTTATTTTGGTTTGGGAATCATTAGAGTTATTAATCTCTTAGGATTGTAACTAAGACATTCATTGGTTGTTTTCCCATTTTGTTAATGATGTATGTTTTGATCCTATGTGCCTATGCTTTCATGCTCTATCTATGTGCTTCTCATTGTTATGCTTTAATGCCATTTCTCTATTAAGCACTTTGAACTTAATGTACTCTTTTTATTGTGCTTTAATGCTAAACCTCCCTTAGTTACATTTTTAATGTATGACTCTCGCTTGTTATCTACAATTCTTATCTAACCTTGCCAATTTGATTAACAAAAAGGGGGAGTGAGAAATTCCCACCTAGTGTACTAGAATGTGTTTGTCTTACAGGGTAAAACTTGGCATGCCCATCGAAAGAGGAATTGCTTCATTAGAGGGGAATGCAACTTAGGGGGAGTTGCTAATTAAGCCTCTAATTTATATAAGCATTTTTGTCATTCAAATTGACAAGGGGGAGCTTGTTAGGGCAAAATTTGGGAGTGTGATTTTGTCTCTTAATGTATGTCAATTTAATGTACAAAAATATATGGGGTATGTGAGAGGAAAAATGGGGTATATGTACAAATTGGGGTACATATACAAATTGGGCTATATGAAGAGGTTGAGAGGAGACAATCTCAAGAAGAAGCCAACACAAGTGGATCTTGAAGAGAAAGCTATCATATTGAGCAAGACACTCCAAGGTGAAGCTAAAGGAAAATGAAGATCACAAAAGTCCAAGACAATGTGGGAGCACACCACAAAGCCCATGGCCAAGACACCACTTAAAAGCAACCTATTGAAGGCCCATCATGAAGACATACAAGAGGAGTGCATATTTTCTAGATGATCAACTCACAACCATTAGATCATCCATAGTTGTCCTCTAGGCCCATAGCTTTTGGATCAAATTTGTTAGGTTCAACATATTCCAAGAAAAACCCACTAACCAAAGTGATCCAAAGCTTCTTTCAAAGCCCACCTAAGGTCCTTAGGAAAAGACATTTAGAAAAAGCCCATTTGTGAAATGGGTTCTTGGGCTAAAGGAACCACCCATTAATAGGACCCAACCCACATAAGAGAACCACTAATGGGTGGGTGGATATGAGGTGGATCCACCCATGGGTGGGTGGATACGAGGTGGATCCACCCAAGGATGGGTTGATACACACCTCCCTCTCCATCTATAAATACCCACCTCTTGGAAAGAAATGGGCAAGCCATCTCCCCAAAGCCTCTTGGCCTTATTCTTTGCATATCATCTAGAGCCTTGAGGGTTCTTGATTATTCTTCCTCTCCTTTCTTTGAAAGGGGTTTAAGATCTTGTTATGAGATCTTAGGAAGAGATTCAAGTCCTCTAGAGCCTTGATGCTCTTGATTATTCTTCCTCTCCTTTCTTTGAAAGGGGTTTAAGATCTTGCTATAAGATCTTAGGAAGAGATTCAAGTCATCTTGGATCATGGTTTCTTGGAGCATATAGAATCATCCTTTAGAAACCAAAGCCCCCCCACTTGACCTTTGAACCAAATACTTCCAAATTCTCTCAAAGGTCTTGAATACTTTGATCTACTCTCCGGTCCCTCATTAATGATTAGATGGGTTCATACCATTGACCCTTGAGAGTAGTTCAAAGTATCTTTGGCCGTGGTTTTCACTTAATCCCATAGGAAAATTCTTAGAGAAACCAATCTCTTGTCCAAAAAGCCTCTACAATTTCGGAGCATCATTAGTTGAATCCAAGGATGGACAATGGACGGCCATAAGCTCAAAACTAGTTGAGCAAACCGGGTAGGATATCTAACATCCTCCCAACAAGAGTATGTACTCTAACTTATCCTCTTAATTAGAGTAATACTCTTATCTTCTCTCTATGCTTGGTTGAGTGTAGTAAACCGTAGGGTTTAGACATGTGTGAGAGAGACGGGTTCTTATAACCCGTAGTGAGTGGGAGTACACTCACTGTGAGTGGTTTGGGGTTAACCTTTATGTAAAACCCTTGGTTTAGGATAAACCATAAAATCCGGTGGTTTGGGGTTAGCCTCCGCGTGAAACCCTTGGTTGGGACATACCATTAAGTCCTTGGTTTGGGGTGAGCCTCTGAGTAAAACCCTTGGTTTGAGATTAACCATGAAAATCTCTGGTTAGAGGTGAACCAAGAAAACCTTTGTAAGAAGTTGTGGGTGAACTATAAACCCTCACTTAGTGGATGTCGGAGGTTCCTTGGATTAGGTGCTCCGAGAGTGGATGTACCCGTTGAAGCGAGTTGCTTGGCGGCGAACCACTATAAATCTTTGTGTGATTGCTTGTGTTTGGTCATCTTGCATATTGACACACACACACATACACATTCCACACCTCTTAAGTCTCTCTCACTCATGCGCCTCCAATTACTTGTTAATAAGATAATGTTGCATTGAATGATTATTTAAATTAACATTATCTCTTATTAAAATAGAGTGAGAGTTTTTAAGTGGTTGTCCTATTCACCCCCCCCCCCCCCCTCTAGGACCTAAAGAGCACTTTCAATGCGCACCAAAGGCTCAACCACAAGAACAAAAGAAACTTGCAAAGGGCAAGAAGCTCTGCTACAATTGTAGGCAGACGGGCCATTTTAATGCCTAGTGTATCAACCCTAAAAAGGGGAATGGCCCTAATGCAGGTAGTGCTAGCAATGCTAGTGGAGGAGGCACAGACAAGGACGTAGTGTGTGTTATCAGTGAGGTTTTTCTTGCTAACACTAAAGAAACACACAAGTGGTTAGATTATGCTGCCTCTAGGCATGTAGCATCTTCCAAGGATTTCTTGTTTGATATTTGCACTCTTAAGAGTGAGGAACACAAGGTGTATATGAGAAACAACACTTACAGTGAGGTTGTTGCTATTGGGACTGCTAAAATACTTTTGCCTGAAGGACATTATCTCATCCTTCCTGATGTTTTATATGCACCATCTATTAGGCGCAATTTGCTTTCTATTCCTTAGCTAGATAAGAAAGGTTTTGATATTAAATTTAGAAATTGACAGGTTACTATGGGACATGATTACAAGGTTTTATTGTCATTAAAATTAGTTAATGGTTTGTACCAACTTATGATTGGAAATGTTGTGGATGCTATGGTTATGGTTAATAATACTTCTAATTCTCAGTATATTGTGTGTTTGTCTGTTGATTATTATTTGCTCTGGCACTTGAGATTAGGTCATGTGCATGTTAATAAATTGCACGAGATGTCAAAATACGGCATGTTACTTAATTTAGTAAAAGATCTAAAAGTGTATGAGCATTGTTTATCAGGGAAAATGACTAGGCATCCTTTCCCTAAAGGACAACGCGCTAAAGAATTACTTGAGGTTGTACATTCAGATATATGTGGTCCCATAAATGTTAAAACACATAGAGGCATGACATATTTCATAACTTTTATTGATGATGATTCCAGATTTTGTTATATCTATTTATTGACTTAAAAGTCAGAGGCATTAGACAAATTTCATAAGTATAAAATAGAAGTTGAAATCAACTTAGTAGGACAATTAAAGTTCTAAGCTCAAATAGGGGAGGTGAATATACCTCAGACCTGTAGCCTTGGGATCTAAACCTCACAAATAAGGTATTCCATAACTCCATCTCCGTCCCAGCCCTATCATAAATCGGGTGCTCCTTGATGATACAAGGCTCTTGATCAAAATAGATGAATGGAGATTCGTCTTCAAAATCTACTCTGATCTTGGGTGATGAAGGTCCTTCTCCATCTACCCCCTCCACCGGGAAGTCCACATCTACTCCGGGTCGCTCCTGGGTAAAGGCTCTACATCCACCGCCTGATTCTCAACTTCCTCTACATCAATCCTTAAAGGGTCTGCTTTTGTTCCCATACCTACATTACCTTGCTTCCATTGCTTTTACCATTGTTTAGCAGCTTCCTATTTCTCGCTCTCATAAATCCGTCCGCTCCTTGTCCTATCCATTGAACCTATACAAGAAGTGTCATTAGTGTACTATAAGGTACAGTCAATTATCTCCAACTGATTCTTCTAAGTTTTCCTGGGTCTTTTCTAATTCCAGCTAAGTTCTATTACATCATTTCCATATTAACAGTGTTCTTCTAAGATTGTAATGAACTGAATGCTCTGATACCAAGCTATCACACCCCAGAATTTCAAGCCTCAATCAGAGTGCGGAAGCCAACAATAATAACAATGTTCTTTAGGCAGAGACCCCGGGCACGTGATCGAATAGTCGATCAAACCGCCAATCATACCATCTCAAAAGAAGAACACTGTTAATATAGAGGAAGTTGAGAATACGAAGTCATTCAGTCTCAAAATAAACATTGTTACATATAAGAAATGAAAATCTAAAGTTTCTAATTAAACTTTAACACAACCATAAACAAAATAATCCACAACTGAGACATAATAATTCTGGGCACACTTGCCACTAATCCATAATAGTTCAATAAAATAAGCAAAGTAATAATAATCTTGAAACCTTTTCCAACGCGGTCTGCAACACCTTCCTGCAATCGCGATCTGTCCTAAATTACTCATTTTTCATGCCTGCATCAAAGGATGCATAAGTATTTTATAGAAATACTCAGTAGGATGTAAAAACCCACCAGAGGTATAATAGATAGCATGAAGAAAGGATTATCAAAAGAGAATGGAATATTCAATAACATCAGGACTGAACACAGGGTTTACTTTACATGAGTAAAAATGTCATTCAATAACAATCCCAACTCACAAGTATAAGGGGAGAATATCCATCAATATGACTCCAAACAATTACCAGTGTAAGGAGAGAATTTACCATAATCAAGACTCCAAACATCAAAAGTGTAGGGAGAAGACAAGCAATCAATAATACCTTCAGGCATCCATAATGCAAGGAGATTTCAATTTCTGCTCGCTAAACTTACCACTCGCAAGTGGCTGATTACCAGAATCAACCTAAAGGTTCTCCATTCAGAACTCGGCCATGCATCTAGGATGCTGGCCCTATCAGTGCTTACGAACACAATGGGAGGAGACTGGAGACCTTTCGTAATATCATACAGTCTAAACATACGTATATGCCTCCCTTCAGGCAAGAACAACTAAGTTCCAAAAATAATCAAAGATGACACTGGATCTAGCAATGGCTCTCTAAGCATACTATGATTCCACCTCAAAGAGATCCTCACAAGGTCTCTAGTGGAGAAGCAATTCAATATCAATGATTCCACCTTGGAGAGATCCTCGCAAGGTCTCTAGTGGAGAAGCAATTCAATATCAAACTGAGCAATATCTCAAAAGAACAGAGGTCGCAACTCTCTGGAATTCAAGGTATCATTTACCGAAAATTGACTCACTCTAGGAGTATAAATGAAACATCTATATCTCTCATTAGAATACAATTCACCACAAGAGTACTAATGAGATTCCAATATCTCAAATAGTAGATGACTCTCTATAGGAGTGTCAATAAGTTTTCCAATAATTTTGCCAACTTACATCATGTATAGCCCAAGATAGGAACATCCCTGAAAGTACCTGAGTTTACAATTTACAAACCCAAATTCAAGACATGAGAATAGGGTTTTGAAAGTTTGGTCTCCAACTGGAAACTCAAACTGACAATTTTCACTCAAACTCAAAGACAATTGGAACTCTAGGTCACATTGAATTTTCCCATGATGTCGATCTTTTTAACTAACCAATCTTATTGTAATCATCTTTAGAGAGTTGTATAATGTATAATAATGATACTTTTCTCTTATCATACAATATCATTTAGTATGAGTAAGTATTAATGTCTTATACCCTAATTACAATAAATTGTCTTATGCATATTAGACCACTTCCGATTGTCCCCACAGTCAGTAAGATTTGAATAAAAGTATAAATATTTGACTGGAGTTAACCCTATGAGTCTAGTTTTTAATCCCACTAACGGATTATTTTTTTGATTTTTTTTATAATTAGTTATTATTATTTTATTACAAACTATCGGCACAGAAACAGTTCTGGCCGAGATCATTAATCTTAATCATATTTGATTATTAGTTGTAAACATCCCTTATTATGATTACTAGAGACTTACTAGCCTTAAATACACCCTTCCTAGGTTGATTTCAGAACCTTGAGGGTTCTGTGAATTTTATAATGACATGTCTTAATGTGTCTTTTATCACATGAACTAGTTTGTATTATTACCCCTTTGATAATAGAGTCATTAACAATAGGATAACTATTTCTAGACACTTGAATCAAACAAATCAGAAGATTTACAGATCAACAAGGAACCCTTTAGATGTTCAATCGACCAAGAGATGTTACAAATTTGAGTGGTGTTCCCATCTAGGTACTAGCATGTAAGTCTAGAAGATGTATCAACATTATTTTCAACATATACAACTCATAATCATAAGATCATAGAATTCATTTCAATCAAAGCAATTTACTCAACAATGATAACTGATTTGAAGCAACATATCACTTATATATGATTCATAAGAATGAACTTCAATATCAAAGGAAATTTAGAAAGAATATGTAGGAAAAACCATCCTATCGATCTCGAATACGAGTGTTTCTTGCTTCTTCGCGTAGGTCTATGCCTCCTCTTTGCAATGCCGCCTTCAACTATTGAAACGGAAGAGGTTCGAATCGAAATAGGGGCTTGAAGTGTTTCTGGTTTGGAGTAGGAAAAAGAGAAGAAAAATCAAGGTGAAGCGCTCAAGGGTGAGGTCGGCCAATAAGGAGGGACCCCCCTCATGTGTGCTTTTATACAAAATCTCATATTCCAATTAGGATATATCCTTACCTAGACTACTTTCCTCTCATAAACTCAGCCATCCAATAAGAAGGCTTCTCCAAATTGGCAAGGGCGAGCTTCTCTCTTGATTCCCCATTTAGTTAGGATTTGAGATCTTCTTTTAAAATCAATTCCTTATACAAGCTTATCCCAAAACCATATTTGGAAACTGTCACGCCCCGAAATCCCATACCTCGAACGGAGTGCGGAAGCCAATCAATGATATACATTTGGAGGTAGAGAATCTCGGGCGCGAGACCGAACTGTCGAATTAACCACCAATTACGATCATCTCAAAAGGATGTGTAATCGGTCATGCCCATAATCAGTGCAATACACATACAAACATTAATGAATACTATGGAATGGAAATTTACTTAATAATACCGATAATCCATTTAAGAAAGTCAAATCAAATAAACCTATAAATCTATGGCACACAATTGCCAATAAATGTCATAAGCATCAAAATAAGCAAAGCAAATAATATAAACTCTAAATCTTCACGGCTCCTGCGACCGCTTCACTACTGCAACTTCCTGCTCTCAATTTCCATTTGCGCCTGCATCAGAGGATGCATGAGTATTTCATAGAAACACTCAGTAGGATGTAAAAACCCACTGAATAAGGACAAACAATATGAATAGGATAAGAATAACAAAGGTTTATGAAGATGCCGCAACATCGGGACTAAACCAAGGATTTATACACCTGAAAGGTTAGTCGATAATAATTCCAACCCGCAAGTAGGGAAAACAACGATAAGGCTCCTACTACACATATGAGTAAGGAGGGAATGATAATCATATTAAAAAGCTCCAGACATTAAAAGTGAAAGGAGTACAATTTCTGCTCGCTGAACCGATCACCCGCAAGTGACTATACCAGAACCACCCTAGGGGTCCTCTTTTTGGAACCCTGCCATGCGTCTAGGATGCTGGCCCCACCAGTGCTTACGGGCACGATGGGCGGAGACTGATGACCTTCCGTAATGTCAACAATCTAACGTACGTATGTTGCCTCTTTTTGGGCAGTGTGGAACCGCAGTACCACGAATATTAGTGACCCCGCAAGATCAAGCAATGGCATAATGTGAGCATACTATGAATCCACTTCCGGAGAAATCCCGCAAGACCTCTAGTGGAGGAATCAATCAAATAATCATGATGAATAATAATTCAAAGAAATAGAGGCCGCAACACTCTAACCACATAAGGTGTCAATCACCGGAACAGACTCACATACAGAGTATAAGTGGGAATGTCACACAAAGAGAATAACACAATCCATACATACGTTCATGCTCAGCCCTAGATGGAAATCATATAGGTCTTATTGAAATATATAAATCAGAGACAAGGTATTAATGAGTCCTAGATGATTTGGATTCCAAATGGAACCTCAAACCGACACAAACGCTTTATCTTCAAATACACGATTACGGTATTCTTAACATAGGTATCACCCATCTATCATATTAACCATAACCCAACCTTACTGTGATAATCATAAGGATATAGTCTAGTATTAGTTACTAGCACGTCATATCATCTTCACATCTTATTAAGTGGTTTTACTTAAGTACATAGTATTTTCACTTAGATTCTGCTCACTGTCTTATGCACAACAGTCCCCTTCCGGCGACTCCCAGACACTGTACAGTTAATATTATCTTCTGAAAATTTTATTGAGAGTACCCTTATGACTCTAGTTTCTAACCCCACCGGTTTTATATTTTTCTGATATCATATGAATTAGTTATGAATTATTCACTGTCGACTGTCCGTGCAGAAACAGTTCTGGCCGAAAGTGAGAAACTTGATTAAACTTTAATTAACTTATACCGTACCACTTATAGATGATATTATACTCATGATAGATGATAGTACTCCCCTCCTAGATCAATTACAGATCCTGGAATTAACTAGAATTACCAAAAGATTCCCTTTTTATCATGTTTCTTCACATATAACACAATCTTGGACCATAATATCTTTCAACTAAATTGATTTAAGCAAAACGATCATTAAGGTATAAGACTCAATCATTAGACATCATAATTAGAACAATATCAGAACTTTTATCTTCTGTAATAATTAATAAAGCATCCATCTTTGATGTGATTTACCATCTAGACATGAAGCATGAAGGCATATATGCATGTATCGCAATACACATGGAAAACAAGACATAAATCAGTAATCCCGCAAGATTCAAAGCAATACTCCAAGGAAATCAGTAAGAACACTCATCATATAGTGTGAGAAAAGAATGAGAAGAGAGGGAAAAACCATCCTACTCTTTATCACCACAAGACGTCGCCTTTCTACGCGATGTTCGTCTCCTCCGCTTCCTTCAAAGCTTCCCGATCCAAGCTCTTGAGCAATTCCCACAAGAAGAGGTCTTCTAAGAGAGGGATGAACGTGGGAAGGAGAGGGGAAAGCCTCTGGACGTTCTAGGGTTTAGTTTTCAAAAGCACAAGCCTAGACTCTATGGGTTTATATAGAGTTTTTAGAAGATCTTTGCCCAATCAATTCTACCATATCTTGGGCACTTTCCACCAATGGGAGAGTCCCTAAATCACCCTAGGAACGTGCAATATAAGTTTAGTTAGGATATGACATCTTTCCCAAACAAATCCGCCTCAAAATTAGGTTAGGATTCGCCAAACCGCAACTGGCGATCGATCGGGCAATACGGCGATCGATCGTCCTGCCCTGATTACCAATCGCGCGATGGCGCCGATCGTAGCCGATCGAAGCCGATCGATCGTGTTCCGTAAACCGATCGATCGTTTTCAGCGCGATCGATCGTGATTATTCAATTTCCCATATCTTTTTACTCCGAACTCCAAATCACACAAAATTGGTGTCGTTGGAAAGCTCTTCTCACCAGCTTTAATTTAAACACAGCACCACACGGTCAAATCAATCATTAAGAGGGTCAAATTTCAGTTTTAAGATACTTACTAATTTTCCGGATGTTACAGAAACTGTCAAATCTCGCCCAATTCCTTTGGGCGTCCAACTTATTTGTGTAATCCCTTCAAATTGGCTGATGGAAATTTACATAATATCCTCCTTCAATTACTGATTTACTCTCTTAATTTATCCCAACTAATTCGGGTAATTTACTGATTTACCACAGTCTTTCCTTAGTTAGCACTATGAGATCGAATTCAAACTTTTTAACGATATTATTTCTAACCATTTGATAACCACCACGTGCCACATCACCCACGTGAGCACGACGTCCCAGACATGTGTCCATGTGGTCCTGACATCTAGTGCCTCTGCATCTTGGCACGTGTCCCATGCTTGCACGTCTCTGATGTCCCGCGTACATGTCATGCTACTCTGACTCGCGTAGACCACGAACCATACATCTTAACCAACTTGTCACACACACGACCCTTTGTGAGCCACGTCCCCTCACTGGCGCCCAGGTGCACCTGACGTCCAGGTGAGCCTGGCGCCCAGTGCGTCTGGTGCCTGGTTCCTCCGTCTGCTGATTGACGTACAATTAACTTACCAAACATAGCTTCTCACATTACCAAAATCCAACTTAATAACTCGTATTGCTCAAGAGTTTAGACACTCTGAACTCATACCATGGTGCCTGGCGTCAGGTGTACTCAGCCCCTAGTGCCAGGCCAACCTCAGCGTCAGGGCTAGTCCTCGTGCCATGGTATCCTGCCTAATTTGATCGATCGATTAAGCAATTCATCATGCATTATAACAATCAATCAACATATCAAATCACACGACATAACCAAAAATCCAAATAGGCAGCTAAACTTTTCTATTTTAGACCAGCTTCCTAAAATAGCAGTTTTAGTAAACATACTAATTTTTCAGGTGTTACATCTAGTATAGAAGAAGAAGTTTTCCTAAAATAGCAGTTTTAGTAATCATACCAATTTTTCGAGTGTTACATCTAGTATAGAAGAAGAAGTTGTAACACCCCCGAGAGCAATTGACACTATTACCCAAATATTGAGACCACGTAGGTAGGGATGCCACCGGGGCGGGTTTGGGTCGGTTCTTGGCAAACCCGGCCCCGGAACCGTTGTAATTCTTCAAACCCGGAACCACCCGAGACCCACTACGGGTCCAATTTTTGGACCCAGAACCGCCCCGGTACCAAACCCGGAACCGCCCCGCCCAGCCCCGTCCCGATACCAAATCAAATTTTTTTAATCTATTTTTATTCTTTTTCAAACTTGTATATTAAACTTTGATTATTTTGACTATTTTTCACTCTTTCAAGCTACAAAAGGGCACTAAAAGAAAAAAAAATGAAAAGAAGAGAGACCTAACTTGAGTTGAGTACTTATATATCGGGTCGGGTCGGGTTTTAATATAATACCCAAACCCGCCCCGACCCGGTGCATCGGTTCCTCTTTCAAACCCGGAACCGGTACTGTATAACGTTTCCCAGAACCGGCCCCAATAAGGCCGGGTCCGGTCGGGTCGGGTAAAAACCCGGCCCCGGTGGCATCCCTACACGTAGGAACTCCACAAGATTTGTGGACTCCAGGGACACATATGCCATGTTGGGTGAAGACAATGTATCAATTGATGAACCCATGTATGACGACGACCCAACCACGTTTGAGCAAGCCATTAATGGTCCAAACTCTAATGAATGAAAAATGGATATTCAAGAGTAGATGGACTCAATCATGAAAAATGGGGTATGGGAAGTTGTAGACTTGTCGGAGGGAAGAAGGCCAATTGGTTGCAAATGGCTCTTCAAGCAAAAGCTCAAAGTATATGGTTATGTTGATAAGTACAAGGCACGGTTAGTTGCCAAAGGTTTTACTCAAGTTAAGGGTGTAGATTTTAAATAAACATTCTCAAGTGTCATGTTTTACCTCAATTAGATGTCTACTGGCCTTATATGCATACTTAGATTTGGAATTACATCAAATGGATGTAAAGACATTCTTTAATGGTAATCTTGAGGATGACATATATATGCTAGTACATGAAGGGTTTAATACCCCAAGTCAAGTAGATAAAGTGTGCAACCTAGTTAAAGCTCTCTATGGGCTCAAACAGTCGCCTAGACAATGGTTTTTCACTTTTCATAAAGTTATAAGTGAATATGGTTTTGTTGCCAATGATTATGACCATTGTATTTATTCTCTAGTTAAGGGAAATAAACTTATGTTGTTATATGTGGATGATATCTCATTGATTGGAAATGACTTAAACATGATACTTGATCTCAAGAAATGGCTTAATACTCACTTTGAAATGATGGATATGGGTGAAGCCTCCTATATTTTCGGAATGGAGATCAAGAGAGATAGGCAGGAATACATGCTAAGTCTATCACCTAAAACTTATATTGAAAGCATATTGAAACGCTTTGGTGTAATAGGTTGGAAAGTCATTGATTCTCCCATCTATAAGGGAACAACTTTGTCCAAAAAGATGGCACCTTCATGTGATGAAGAGAGACTCAAAATGAAATATGTGTCATATGCACAGGTGGTTGGCAGTCTTATGTATGCCATGACCTGTACAAGACCAGATTTAGGTTTTGTGGTTAGCCTTGTAAGTAGATACCAAAGTGAGACCATAATACATCATTGGCAAGCAATTAAATGTGGCTTGAGGTACCTAATAAGCACGAAGGATATGAAACTCACATTTAAGGCTGATGACTTTACTTGCATTGAGTATTCAGATTCAGATTATGCTGGGGATCCCGATGATAGGAAATCCACTGCCGAATTTGTGTTTATGCTTGGAAGCAGTGTTATTGCTTGGGCTAGCAAGAAGCAAAAGTGTGTCACCAAGTCTACTATAGAAAGAGAGTTTATTGCTTGCAGCTAGGCAGCTTTTTAGGTAGTGTGGATTAAAGGTTTCCTCATAGGGCTAGGACTTAAGGATTGGACTGATGATCCTGTTCACATCTATTGTGATAATATAGCGACTATGTCTACACTTTGTAATGGAGAAATCAGCTCAAGAGCCAAACATATAGAAATACATTATCATTATGTATTTGATATGTTAGAGCAAGGATTTATGACAACAAGTCACATTCTGACATTACAAATGTTGGCCGATCTGTTGACTAAATTAAACTTTTAACTGCGGATCAATTTTTGAGACATGCTTATAATATAGAACTTAGGAAAGACTAAGGCATACTAAGATTATGTTATCTCGAGTTTCTACGCCCAAGTGAGGGATGTAGGTTATGTGGGCTTGAACCACATAGGGGTCCACGAGATGTGGCCCACGAGAGAAGGTGGGGGGGGGGGGGGCCTAGCCCACCCACGATGGAGAAGGAAAAGTTTCCTTCTCACACACGTTGTTTTACAAGTTAGTTGCACAAGTTAGTTAGGATAGGGATGAGATCATTGAATTGGATAAGAGCAAATCCTAGGAAGGGGCGATCAAGGAGATTAGAGATAAACCCCATGAAATTGTGCTCATCTAGGAGATCTAGCATAACAACTTCTATATATTCTTAGTTTGCTCTTAATTCAAGATATTTTTCTCACTCTTTCTCTCTCTAAATTTCTTGTGCGCTGGAGTTTTTTGGAAGAGGCAAAAGGCAGCTGCTTTATTGTGGAAAAGTGAAGAAATTATCATAGCGTGATTCCATTGATTAAGCAAAAGGTATTTTCTTTGTGATTTACCTATTTTGTTTAACTCTGTACATCTTTGTGATGTTGATTTAACCGTCCAATGGCAAAGCCCCGAAGGTACTTCTCTGTATCTCTATTATTTGATTTGATTACATGTTTAATTATGTTTATTAGATATGTAATTTTTGTATTTTGTAATCTATTTTTTGTGCAAGGATAGATTGATCAATGCTCTGATCACCAACCACATGCGATGATCATGGGAGGCAAAATGGCCGGACGAACCAACACCGATGAATTGTCGTTACATGTCTGGGCCTTTCAGTGAAGCAATCCACAGCTTCTGGGAAGATGGGTGAGAGGTGAGGGGTGAAGTATACCCCTAAGGGGGTCAGTCTGGTGTCAGCTGAGAAGGTCGAGAGAATGAAGGACTCTGACACTGTGGAGGCAGTGCATTCATTCATTCAGAGTAAGCTGGGAATATAAAAAATTAAGTGGGAAGGCAAGCTGGGGGCTCTCTCCAATTTTCTGTCTTATGCACGAGCCTACAAGAGAGCGGGTGAGGGCGAGCGGCTGTAGCATTTCTCTAGAACACAGAAAGGATGGTTTCCCTGGTTTTATTTTATAAAACTCATTGGGACTTAATTCGAAAGGCTGTTTGTAATTGTGTCGAGAATTTCTTCAGTCATAGTTAGTTGTGCACATTATCTCTTAATCATACTTATATTGTGCCAGTTCTTCAAATTACACACCCTAGATTGCTTCATCAATTTTTACCACTCAGCCTTTGCAACTTTTCTGACAAGATGTCTCAAGGATTATTGTTAGCTTAAACCAATTTGCATTCATTAAGGGCTATTCCATTCATGACAACATATTGTTGGCCCAAGAGTTGTTTCATAACACACAACCAAAGAAAAGGAAATTGAAAAATGAAGGTGGAGTAATATTTGTCAAGTTTAATATAGTAAAGACATCTTATTGAGTCCAATGGCCTTTTGCGAAGATAAGTTTTTTAGTTTTTGCAATTGTTGCTAACACTGATACTAGAGGATATTGCCCCTATTCTAACTCAATTCCACCATGTAAATAGGGAAGGTAACGAGTTAGCCGATAAGCTAGTTAACTCTGTCTATAGACCAGATAGTTGCTTAGGGTCTGTTTGGTTAGTGGGAAAAAGAAAGAAAAAGAAAAATCATAATCTCAAGAAAATAAAAGATAAGAAAAGAAAAGAAATTATCTTTTCCTTTTTTTTTCTGTGGTGTGTTTGGAAAGAAAAGAAAACTGGGTTTTTCCTGCATGTGTTTGGATCGCGAGAAAAAGACAATTCTATTAACATCTAAAGGGATAAATGGGAGGGCAGTGTTACAAGATTTAGTCCCCCATGGTGCCTGAATGTAGTGATTGGACTGTTAGTATGCTTATTGATCAAAGAACTAATAGTTGGAACCTTGTTGTGCTTGAATTGCTATTTCACCCAAGGAGCATACCCTTATTGCCTCTATTCGCCTCGCCACT
This sequence comes from Houttuynia cordata, assembly GCA_039654745.1. Lineage (NCBI taxonomy): Eukaryota > Viridiplantae > Streptophyta > Magnoliopsida > Piperales > Saururaceae > Houttuynia > Houttuynia cordata. The sequence goes on from CM077502.1 coordinate 32,992,247, forward strand.
GACAGGCCTCCTGACTCATTCATCTGGGCTCCTACTAAGAAAAGCAACTTCACTGTCATGTCTGCCTATTGGATTGCAAAGAAGAGTGACATTGATCCAGTTCATGTGCCTTCAAGTTCCAATGATGTTGGTCTCAGGAAATTCTGGGAATAACTTTGGAGTCTCCACATTGCTTCAAGGATCAACATTTTATTTTGGCGCATCTGCAATAACATTATTCTCTGCAAAACAGAGGCATGTCCCTTGATACAACCTGTCTGTTATACCAGTCTCGTAATGAAACAATCCTGAATGCAATTTGGAGATGCCCTTCCATTCGTGCGGTTTGGAGTTCCTTCCCCTGGCCCTCTCTTTGGGAGCATAACAACATCAGACCTATTGATATAATTGGTATCCTTTTTGGCCTTCCGGATTGGATGACATTCTACTTGGTGTTGCTTTCATCTCTCAAATTTGGTTTAATAGACTATTCAGCATGGGGGCCATTGGAAGACCTCGTAGGAAATTCTTTATAGTGCAAAGTCGCTTGCTAAGCCCTATCAGGTTATGAATAACTTCACTGTTAACAACCAACATGTTTAGATGCCCCCTCCTCAGTGAGTTATGAAGATTAATTTCGACAGCGCCATTTTTGCTGATTTGAATTTGTCGGGAATTGGCTTCTGCATCAGAAACCATGAAGGGAGTCTTATTGCTTGTATGTGCCAAAATTTGCAGAGAGTCCGGAGATCCGGAGTGCATTGAAACACAGGCTCTCTGCAAGGCAATTGGCCTGGCCAAGAGTCTAGGTCTGAAGGAGGTTATCTTCGAGGGAGACTGTGCTTCAGTTATCAATTCCATCATTCGCCATGACCTAGACTTAAAAGAGGTTGGACTAATAGTGCAGGAGGCATTATTCGCTGACATTTAAAGAAAATACTATTATTGAGCTTAAAATACTCGATCAAGTTAAGACTGTTCAGAAAAGTATAATTCATGAAAAATAAATGCCTGATCACAGGAGGGATGAAATGAAATACAGCGGAATCACACTGTTTTAGTTTTTCTGTCACCCTTCAACACGTTTAGGCTACAATGATGAGTAACACTTTACAGAACCCAAATTCAACTGAAAAAGCACACTCATACGAGTGCTACCATAGGTGCTGAAAAGCCGTATAATAAGTTTTTAGTTTTTGCAATTGTTGCTAACACTGATACTAGAGGATATTGCCCCTATTCTAACTCAATTCCACCATGTAAATAGGGAAGGTAACGAGTTAGCCGATAAGCTAGTTAACTCTGTCTATAGACCAGGTAGTTGCTTATGGTTGAGGACTACCTTATTGTATGTTCTTAGCCAACTATGTACATATCAAACAAAGAGAATATTAGTATCACATAGGAGGATTGTGACAGGTAGTGTTGGTGCATCGGCATCTTCTCTTGGTGACATTTTTCTCGGCGAGGAAGATGGTATGCAGGGAGTAAATCCAAGCAAAGACTTGTTGGCTGAGATAAGAAGGATAGCTTCTTATGCTAAAGAATGGTCTGATCGATCATTTGCATTTCAATTGGTGACGGCTAAGATGCTGGCCTGCCAGGAGCCATGAAAGTCTTATGTTGAAGTGGCCAAAAGGCTTGGAAATCCTTGGAAGTTCGTGCCCTTCTCAATGTAGTGAGAGGGCAAGCATCCACCATTCGCTTTCTTAATGAAAATCAGGTTGAATGGTAGAAGATGGAACTGATATTAATGCTCAATTTGGATCAAGAATGAGACGCTTGCTTCAAATAATGGATGAGGTGGTGGGCATCATTACTGTGGCAAAATGATTTTACTACTATGGAAGTAATTAGTTATTCAAAGCATCATGTAGGTTGTACTATTGGTGTTTGTAGTCCTCTGGTCATGATCCACTTTTCACAGTCTTTTTATTTAGCAAAAAATTCTGGGTCAATAAAAAAATTTTGATAAGCATTTATAATTAGTTAGAGTAATGCTAAATATTAAAGTGATGGTCGCTTGGAGGCCGGGAGTTGGTTATGTTATCTATCAGTAATTAATCTCTTAGACAAAAACATAAGTATTAGCATCATCCTCTTTGTCGTCTAGAAAAAGAAAAACAAATCAAATCTCGATCCATTGACAGGAGACCCATTCTATCAATGTTTTTCATATAATGTCACGTAGATCCCAAGTTTCAAGACAAAGAAGCACACTTAGGTCACAAACAAACATAAAAATCCCATAATTAGAGACCAAAGAAACATATTGAGGTTCCCCTATGATCAGTAACACAAACAGATCTCAACGTGTACTATAGCTAATTATATACTGTAGACGAACTCCTTCCAACTGGCTGCTACTTGCTATATGTTTGCAACATACTAATGAACCTTAGTAGTAAGCAGGAGGAGGGGTTGGTGAGGAGGGCGGCGGGGACTTGTAGTAATATGGAGGAGGTGGTGATGGGGAAGGTGGTGGAGGAGATTTGTTATAGTAGGGAGGATACGGAGACGGAGAAGGCGGGGGAGGAGAGTTGTAATAGTAGGGAGGTGGGGAAGGGGAAGGAGGTGGCGGGGACTTGTAGTAGTAAGGAGGTGGTGGAGAAGGTGATGGTGGAGCTGGGGACTTGTAATAGTATGGAGGCGGTGGGAATGGTGAGGGTGGAGGAGGAGACTTGAAGTAGTATGGTGGTGGTGGGAATGGCGAAGGTGGTGGTGGTGACTTGTAGTAGTATGGAGGAGGTGGAGAAGGTGATGGGGGAGGCGGGGACATGTAATAATATGGAGGTGGTGGGGATGGTGATGGCGGAGGCAGAGACTTGTAGTAGTAAGGAGGTGGCGGAGATGGTGATGGTGGCGGTGGAGACTTGTAGTAGTAAGGAGGCGGTGGAGAAGTTGATGGCGGTGGAGAGTTATAGTAGTAAGATGGTGGAGGAGAAGGTGATGGTGGCTGTGGAAAGCTATAGTAGTAAGGTGGTGCGGGAGAAGGTGATGGGGGAGGAGGTGACTTGTAGTAGTAAGGAGGCAGTGGGGATGGAGATGGGGGCAGTGGAGACTTGTAGTAGTATGGTGAAGGTGGCGATGGTGATGGAGGAGGAGGAGAAATGTAGTGGTATGGCGGAGGTGGCAATGGTGATGGCGGAGGAGGAGAGTTGTAATAATAGGGAGGTGGCGGTGACTTGTAGTAGTAAGGAGGTTGTGGAGAAGGTGATGGCGGGGGAAGGGACACATAATAGTATGGTGATGGTGAAGGGGGCGGCGGGGAAGATGGCTTGTAGTAAGGATCATCTGCAGCAACAGCGGAGACTGCTAGCAAGGCAACCATGGCCAACCAAAGCCATCGCTTCCAGAGAGGCTCCATGTCTTCTCCCTCTTTCAGTCCTCCTCTTTCTGTCTTAGCTTTGAAGAAGTAATTGGAAACGCAGTCTGAAGTTTCCTGTGGCCTTTAGTAGCTTAGTTACACCCTTTATATAGAGGAAGTGTTTGGATTATATATGACTTGATCGGTTTATGTGGGATTAGGAATTATTTGGCATTTGCAATTTTTTCATTAGCTTAGTTGGTACTCTCTCCCATTCTCCCTCCAAAATTATCTGTCCTCATTAGAGAGATCATTTGTTAGAGTAGATTTTTTTAGACCGCCTGCTCATCAGACTTTGTGGCCAGTGGACTTGTTCTTTGAAAGAGATGTACGGGATCAATTGCATTTTTGAAATGCAGTTTTCATGATTAGAAATGATTTTGTGAAGTCATTTAGAAAGTTGTAAAAATAGTAAAAGTCAAGGGTTAGTATGCATTTTTAACTTGAAGTACTAGCCCAGCCCTGGACAGTTCATTCTTACTTGGTCTTGATTGGGACAGGTTATTAGGGGTTAAAATTCTATGATGTCGTTGTGATCAGAAGTCATGAGCTCAGTGAGAAAATTTGATTTTGTATTTATAATTAGAGCCCTAATTTCTCTGCTAAATAAATTAGAGACCGCATTATATAATACATAGACCAAAGTGCGCTCGCAAAGCCGTGCACAGGGCGCTTTTGGGCAACGTGATTTCTGTCTAATGGCGACCTTTACGAGCTGTTGCAGCGAGATCCGATGCTCAGTGATGCGTAGGGCACGTATCTTTGAAGAGTCCTATTAGTATGCGGCCTGGCTTATGCGCATCGGAATGCGGCAAGACGCCGCCATGGGCTGTCGGATTATGATCTAGCAGTGCCGATAATACAGGTTTCGCGCAGGTTTGAATCACCAGTGCGCCCCATCTATTAGGTACACCGTTGGATCTCGATCTTAAGATTTTGTGCAAAGCCTTTGCGCATGCTAATGCCTGAGTCGTGGTGCAGGTTAACAGTTTCTCAACACATATTATTAATACAAAAGCATTTGAGACAGAATCTCTATAATTGACTTCTATACAATTAGCATTATATTATGATCATACCTAATTCATCTCTCTTGACACTTCACACAGTTCAGATGAGCAAATCGGACATCCAAGATCATCAGATGCTGCGGCAGCTGTGCACTTCTGTGGCTTAAATGGAGTACTTTGACAGTATCAGAGCAGGTCATTACCTGCTCCTTATGCCAAAGCTCTGTTGTAATCATTCATTCAGTATTTTTTTCCATTTATAAGGAATGACCCAGTATACGGTCAATCCTACTTTTCCTATTCAGTTCATTGAATCAAACGGTTTGGCAGTCTTTTCTTCAATTCACTTTTCAGTAACAACCAAAGCAAAGAAAATGCAGGATTAATTGCCTGGCTGGTTAGGTATTCTCATAAACCACAAATAATCCCAACTTCTGTGTTTTTTTTTTTTTTTTGCACTAATGTCAACTTGGTTTATCTCTTCGATACGGATAGTAGTAAGACCGCTATCAAACATGGACTTCAAAGACTATAGACCATCTCTGGAAACAGGGCTACTATCAATTTGCTCTGAATTTCTACCATTGAGACTAGGTCAATTTACAGTACATTTTTTTTAACTCTTAACAACAAGAGATCCAAAGAACCACTTGATAAATTAAATCAATTTGTATGCTCCCCTTACTTTCGATCTTTCAAGCCTCCCTAAATACTACTCACGTAGAACAAGTTGGGGCCATCAAAAGGGGTGAGGATGTGAGCTTGGGAAGCATTTTTTATCCGCCTCCATGCTATCCCTGAGGATTTCCGCCATCATATGGGAGCCATCGATCATCAAAACTGACGATAGCCACTGATCAACTATGTGCTCCTGCAAAAAGCACCTTTTTGGCGCAGGTAATGTCAGTTCTGATGATCATTGATGGCTCATATTTACGGAGGATAGGTTGGCGGACAGCAGAGGCAGATAAAAACTGCTTCCTTGAGTGTTAAAGTATACTCCCTTCATCCGGATTTATTATGGAAAATATTTTCCTCACCAACATTATGTGACCAAGAAGCATGACCAAGGGACACGTAGCAGGGGGACCAGGAATCTTGATAAAATTATAATTTCTCTTTTTATTCAGCCCTTTTTCCCTCTGTCTGTTAACCTGGCAAAATCTGTTTGGTGGTAACCTGATTTTAGTGACCAAGTTGGTCGGCTAGACAAGTCCATTTATTATCACCATAAGCTTGGGACACATTTTTTATCTGCCTCCATTTTATTATCCCATAGGACTTCCGCCATCATATGGGAGCCATCGATCATAAGGAAAGCACGGATGCAATGTCGGTTCTGATTGTATATGGCTCATATTTGGGAAGGATAGGCTGGCAGACAGCCTGGACGCGGATAAAAACTGCTTCCTGAGTATGATATATACTCCCTCTGTCCGGATTTAGTATCACCATAAGCTTTTTCATTTTATAAACAATTCTTCTAACCTGACCAATTTTCATTACCCTCACATTACCACCAAGGAGAGATTGACACATCATCAACAGAGAGGGAAAAAAAGGCTGAATTGAGAGAGAAATTATAACTTTACCTAAGTTTCCATGGTCCCCCATCCACGTGCCCCTTGGTTCTGCTTGACATAATGCTGGTTAGGGAAACATTTTTCTTTTGTAAAAGCTTATGGTGGTAATAAATCCAGACAGATGGAGTAAGATTGAAAAAAAAAAATCTACTAACTGTAAACCTTATTTTAAAATCTAGGAAATCAATGGGGACATCCTTACCTAGTTATCCTCAAATAAAAGCCCAAAACTTCCACCGTCCTCTATTTTCTGAATCTGTAATTGTGCTGACGGACTACATCTCTATGGAGATTTTAATTCTAAAACAAAAAGAACTAGAAGAGAAATTTCATTAGTAGGGAAGTGAGTTAAACAATATGAACCACATCCATGAATCTTCCAATCAAATGCAGTAAACTACCAATGGGTTCAGTTGTCATTCTTGCATTTAAAAGATTTGACCAGTTAACAAACAATTAACTGCATGGTACATTTCAAAATCTTTGAACCCGAGGGACTATCTCGGCCATTCAGGCTATTTGTAAAACCAATGATGCTGTTACTAGTCGAATGAATGTTGCAATCAATACAGTACAACAAACAGTTATCAATTAACTATCGATGAGAATTGCCGGATCCAGGCTTGTACTCTCCAATTCCAAGTAGGTCCTGCACAGGTTCCATTATATGTACAGAATTAACATATAGAAAATGCAGTAAGAATGGTGAGAGAGTACAAATTTGACAAGAAACATGCCATCCCATTCCAAGTCTGATAACACTGTCTTAATTTTGAAAAAATGGAATCATGTTAATGAATAATCACTTCGTAAAATATACATGTTCATTAAGAAATCTACTAGTCACACTTCTGAAAAATATTTATACTAGACCACACCAACTTTTTTTTTTGGCTATTAGGACTAGGGGTGTAAATGAGCCGAGCTTGGGCATGGCTCAGCTCGAGCTCGACTTGGCTCGTTTATAGCTCGTATCCTCCCGGCTTGAGCTCGGCTCATTAAGAATTCTGGAGCTCGAGCTCGAGTGAAAGCTCGACCCAGGCTCGAGCTTGGCTCATTAGAAATTTTTATGGAATGAGATTTAAATAAAAATAGTATATTTGTATATATTTGTATTTATATAAATATATATATATATAATAACGAGCCAAGCTCACGAGCAGGCTCGCGAGCTTGTTCGAGCCGAGCCGAACCGAACCGGATTAGCTCACAAGCCGGCTCGGCCCGTTTACACCCTTAATTAGGACCCACACCACATCCCAACGAGTGAAACCAGGCAGTGAGCTAAATTCTGAAAAATATCATTATCAACTACAAAAGAAGAAGCTTATCATGATTTGATTTCTTAAGGTGAAAATACTATTTGTCATTAACTTGAAATATCCATCCTTATTAATAAGATCAGCCTCAATTATTCAGTCTTCTCATGCTTAACTTCCATAGAACAGCAAAAACCATATAGATATTGGTGGGCTAGGCGAGCATGACCAGAAGTAACAGGGTTTATCCACAGTTCTATAGTAGTTTTTGCATGGATTACTAAATAACTAATTACTGATATTCGATAACCACCAATTTGCAAGTGCTAATCTACAAGTAATTGTTGAGGGACCTAACAAGCCTGAGTTGATTGGGATTTCGGAGCTCTATCTCAGGGGAGGAGGTCAAGCTCAATCTGGCTAGGCTCAGTTCTAACTGTTGACATTAGTATTTAGTTTCTCAGCCTATAATAAGGTGCAATTATTTTAAAATCATTACTTAAGCATAAACTCTGTTTTAAAACCATTACTTAAGCCCAAGCTCAAGCTTTCAGCCAACCGCAGTAGACTCGAGCCTCAAACCAAATCAAGCTGGCTCTGGTCTCTGACTACCCCCAGTCATCGGTGACAGAAAACTAATCCTTATGCAAATTTTTAATAGATACGTCAAAACGCTTAATTTTTTCCACTATTCACTTTAAAAATCCGGGCCAAACTGCTGTATGCTTGTGTACACATTCGAGGACATTCATTAGATAGTATGGGCCAAGCTGTATTTCGTGCTATGATAACCTATATATATACCTGCTGACTAGATAGCCTGGAGTGCAGCAGTAATTCTAGTGGATCCCATCACACTTGAATATGTAATAAGAAAAGTCACTCGTAAAAATATATCTGAAGCCTATCAAACAGGCACTTACTTGGCATGCCTTGTTTTTAGCTCTGGTTTCAGCTGTACTGGGGATGTCATGATTTGGTTTCATAAATCGCTTTTCACGCCTCTCGCAAGAACCCCAACTGTCTGAAAATCTGCCACCTCTGGAACCCATGAATGTTTGGCGTGAAAATTAGTGATACATATGGTATAGAAATTGCACAAATGTAATTATGAATACTCGTAAAGAGTCAATCACATGGTGTAAGGTCCTTACTGCATGTAAGCTCGAACGACAAATTCAGCTCTCTGAACATTCCTGTTCTCATCAACCTCAATAGACTTGTCCTTGATCTCGAAGGAGATGTTGAAGTAGAATGATATCTTCCTCCATCCTAAACAAATCAATTCACAAATTCAAAAAACTAGAACTTTATGATTATAATAACGTTCAACATCTCAGAAACAGAACTACCAAGTTGTCACCTGATTTCTTGATAAATGGGCTCCCAGAAATCATGGTATAGTCGCTTTTTTCCAAAATCTGCTCACAGGTGCAGCAACTAGTAAAGATTCAGACTAATGCGCAAATCACATACACGAGAACATGAAATTTTTAATTCAACCATGGTATAGTCGTTCACAGTAGCAGCAACTAGTATAGAATCAGACTAATGTACAAATCACATGCACGAGAACCTGCAATTTCAATTCTCATGGTATAGTCGTTCTTTATCCACAATCTGTTCACAGGAACAGCGACTAGTATTGGCTCAGAGTAATGCCCAAAATATATATATGAGTGAGAACATGCAATTTCTATTCAGTCATGGTATAATCCGTTTTTCCAAAATCTGTTCACAGAAGCAGCAACTGGTAAAGACTCAGAGTAATGCCCAAATCATATTTATGAGATAGAACATGGAAATTCAATTTGGTACTGAGAACATGCAATTTCAATTGAAGCTTGGTATAGTCATGTTTTGCAAAATCTGTTAAGGAGCAGCAACTAGTAAAGCCCAAATCACATAGGAGAACATGCAATTTCAGTTCCTGGCATGATTGCCATTTTCACTTTCAGTTTTTTTCAAAAAACTGTTCACAGGAGCAGCAACTATAAAAGCTCAAAACACCTTCTCCCTCTGTCCGGCATTAGTACTAACAAATGTTTATACAAAATGAACTAAAAAACAATTAATTTTGAAAAACCGAATGTTACTACTAATTCCTTACGGAGGGAGTATGAGAACGCACAATTTCAATTCAAGGCATCATTTCTTAAGAAGGCCATACCAACCAGTATACGCACTTCCGACATCCAAATTAAAGAAATCAAGAACAGTAGAGCAACAAAAGAACATAAATCATTATTTGGAAAAGATTCAGGGCTTTTTGATTAACAAAGAATTACCGCCATGGCTGCATTCTGATACTGTTTGAACATATTCACCGTCGGAAAGCTTCCCAACAAGCTATGCATAGAGGGGCTCTCGACGGGGAAGGGACTGACCTCCTGGACTGGAAAATTGCCGCTGACGGGCGAAGAATAAAAGGACGCAGCAGGCGTCGGCGTGGGCCGCTGGAGGACAACAATCCGGTTGTCGTTGCCGCTTTCGCCGGCATAAGAAGCCCTAGGTTGCTTGAAAGGGCGGTGGTGCTCCCAGGGCTCCTGGAGGACCTCGCCACCATCGGAGGGATAGGTTAGGGCTTTCTCGTCGGCGAGGGGGCGGGGGCAGGGATTGCGGTGGAAGGTGGAAGGGGGAGGGGGAGGGGAGAAAGAGGGCTGGGGGAGAGGGGAGCGGAAAGTGGGGGATCGGAGGGGTAGGGGTTTGTTGCGGGATGATTTGGAGGAGGAGTGGGAGGCGGCGGCGGAGTCGATGACGGCCCAGAGCTCGGCGTCGTCGAGGTCGTGATCGTCGACGACGGAGAAGAAGGAGGACATGATCGCCGCCGATCAGAAGAAGCTAGGGTTTAGCAGTGGTCTTCGTCTTCTTCATTTCAACTGCTGCTGCTGCTTCTTCCTTCCTTAGAATTCGGGGAGAGGCGGCGGTGGCTCTCTTCCCGGAGGCGGCTGGGGCTGGGTCTGGGGCTGGGCGGGTCGTGGGTGTTTTTTTAATTTGAATTTTGAATTGGCCAGGAAGGGAGGTACACATGGACGAACTGGTTGGTCACGGAAATGGTGTTCCCTACAACGAATGTCTACACACTGTCCCTACACTGAGTTTGTTAGTTTTTTTTTTAGAGATAGTCCATAAACGGACTCGACCACGGCAGGTTTTGATGGACAGTGGAAAATGGGTCATTAAGGACCAAATTTACTGGCCATCAAAAATATAGTGTGTGATTTTGGTGTATATGTATGGTGTACAGTTATTGGCTTCGGGTGGGAGGTAACACTGGTGATTTTTTTAAGATGATGGAAGTGCTACATATATTTTAGGGGCTGTTTGGGGCGTGATTATTGCAAAACATCCAGACTGGATTCTGGATAAAAACTGTAGCGTCCAGGTGGATTTTTATATCCAGCTGAAACACGTCCTGAGGTGTTTCAGCTGGATATATAAAATATCCGGATGCTACAGTGTAGCAAAACATCCCATTTGGATGTTTTGCTTTTAATCACGCCCCAAACGGCCCCTTAATTTCAAGTTCCCAAACGGGTTTTCACTTATTAAGAAAAATCACCTTGATTATTTTAAGGTTGACATTTATTTTTTCATATTTCAATAAACCTCACCCATAATATCCAACAACAATCCGCCACCTCAACCTCAAGGATGTATGGGTTTGGTATGCAAATTTAATGTAGCATTATCATTTTCATGGGACAATGAAAAAAGCTACATCCAATAGATCCAAGAAAACCTTCCAATTGGGGTTTGATTACACAGAGTGGGTTTCAAGAAGGGTTCACCTTTCTCTGTCCAATAAAACCGGCCAATTGAGGGGTTCAAAACAAAAAATGTTGTTTTTTCTCTAAATGAAATAACAACTTAGACGGGGAAGCATTTTTATCCGCCTCCATAACATCCGCCCAGATTTTCGCCTTCAAATGCGAGCGATCAATCATCAGAATTGATAGCGCACATAGATAGCTCTAGCAAAAAGCAGTTTTATGCAAGATCGCACGGTACATCTATGTGCGGCATTAATTCTAATAATTGACAGGCTTGTACTGATGGATGATAGCCCAAACGGATCTCATGGAAGCAAATAGAAAATGCTTCCTACGACAAGAGATCGCTTAGTCCGAGCCTCGGTGAAGAACAAGACCCGTGTTTGGTATGGGGCTTGTATTGGTTGGGCATCATAGTATGCCGTCACCAAGTGTTATTTATACTCTTTTTCTTGTGACAAGGGGTGTTCGCGTTCTTAGGACCACTAGAAAGAAGAGGGTAACTAGCCCCCTATAACACTTCTCAGGCACAAACACAAGGCCCAATGGCCCATACCTCACATTGGTAGGATACGTCTGGACATAATCTGGGTATGTGGCCAAGAGTGATGTTCAATCTAATTAAGGACCTCCACTTAGATTCATGCCCCTATAGGATATTATACTTTTTCTTTCTTCTTGTTTTTGGAGAAAAGTAAGGGGCCGTTTGGGGCGTGATTAAAAGCAAAATATCCAGATGGGATGTTTTGCTACACTGTTGCATCTGGATATTTTATATATCTAGCTGAAACACCTCAGGATGTGTTTCAGCTGGATATAAAAATACACCTGGATGCTACAGTTTTTATCCAGAATCCAGTCTGGATGTTTTGCAATAATCACGCCCCAAACGGCCCCTAAAGCATACATAGACTTCAGTTTATGATAAGATACCCACCGTTTTTTTGGTAATTAATAAATGGTCAGATTTTGCATTTGTACTCCTTACATTACTCTCTCTTAGGGCTGGGAATCGGGTCGGGTAAAATAGGGTTGGGTCGACCATTACCCTACCTAAATAGGGTCGGGTAATTGTCCGACCCTATTCATGAGTAGGGTGTCGGGAAATGACCCAACCCTACTTTTTTTTCAAAAATTTACTTTTATTCTATTTTACCTCCAACTGTCCACCATCCCATGACAATTTGAAAAAGGAAATTGTTGGACCTCCAAAAAGAATTGAGGAAATAGCTAGCTCTATTGATTCTTATCAATTGAAGAATGCAATCAGAACTATTATTTCTAACAGAGTCATCTTCGAGAAAGCTAAATGTCTGTCATCGAGACATATCTTATCTTATATTATCCTAGAATTAGATCCAAACAGTTTTACGGATGAAAGCCAACCTTTCAACATATGGTACACCTGATAATGCACATTCAAAAGGTAAGCAAACTTTATGAGACCTTTCGTTCACAGCTTCAAGCAGCACAAAAGCCCAAAAGCAACGTAAACAAAATCAGCCTTAACCAAAACTAGTGGTCTCAAGCCACCAAAAATTTTGACTGATGGCTGGCTGGAGTTTATACATATAACAACAGTAATACAACTTTTCTGGTTACATATTGCAAGTACATGCAAGCCAGAACTCAACACAAGTACTTTATACTCATATGTCGTCATGGGCATATTCATCTTGAAGTTGCAATTGCGCCGATGGCAGGAAGCTTATCTGACCTACACCCTCAGCCATTGAAGATCTGATGACCTGCAAACCAACATACCCTTAACATGAACTCGGTTGAAGAGCACAAACTTTCAACAGTCCCGGGTATGCCTTGTCCCAATCTGTTTATCGATTAAAAAAATAGAGCTTAGGAAATATGGGATATTCCCATAGGCTTCTACAACCATTTGCATTACACTGGGGTTGAAATCTTTTATTAACCAATAAGGTAAAAATGGCACTAGTCTATAAAAAAAACACTGATTTTTGGAAAATGAACAAAATTAACCTGTGATCTTCATAGCTATACCAGAAGCCTTTCTTCTCCACTATCTCCATCATCTCAGCACAATCCAAGATGCAGCCCTGCAAATTAGCCCCGTTGGGTATGAAGAATTTTCAGTATCAACTTCTCTACTTAATGATTTTTCAAAATGACCTAAGAGTTACCAAAAAGCATATTAATAGTTACATTTATACTGACCAATTTACTCACTCCCTCTCCAAATATGATCTCCAAATACTGACCAATTCAACACCAAGACATGTAGAATAGAGTACCTTCAATCCTAGTAATGACCACCAAAAAGTCTAAACCTTGAATCCCAGTAATGTAACACGAAAATTGCATAAGTGAAACACAAAAGCTTGATATACATAACAAACATTTAAAAATAGGGCACAGCTATTTCAATTGCCAATCTAGACAGAATACCAATAACTGATACTCCATCTGTCTTATTTTAGATGCTCCATCTATAAAAGATGGAATCTAAAAGGACTGCTCGATATGGTCAGTTTAAGTGGATACTCTCTCTCTCAGAAATAATAAATTAAGAACATAGCTCAGAGCATATTTGGAACCGTTGGATCTTGGTAGTGCAAAGGCTTACAATAACCCATCTGACCTAAAATTTACAATACATGCAATGGTGATCGGGCAGTCCTAGAGCATTCCGCAGTTACCCATGCTCATATAAACTTTGGGGCATATAAGTAGAGAAAAATGTTAATTATCAAAAAAAAAAAAAAAAGTAGAGAAAAATGCCTCAGTTCTGGTTTTTTCCATCTCTTTCACATCCTTTGGTTGCTGCAGTGCACAGTACATGCATGTGCGCCATCGAAGGATATCTTGGCGGACATCATCCAAGCGGATCTCAAACTCTTTCGGCAACCACAGGCAGTTGTGGTCGCCAATAATGAACCCCAGTGCAACACAAAGATCAGAGCTTTCTTTGCACAAAGCGTGGTTTCTATGAAGGAGATGTCACAATGAATTGAAATGTTTTTAGTTTGCAGCCCCATTCACAAACTAATTTCCGTTCAATGGAAACCTGACCATGTTCAGCTGTAAATTGCCACTACAAAAATTTAAACATATTGCTACATTTCAAAGAACTTTTGAACTTAGTTTTTCAAAACTTGGACCAAGTTTGTGACAAAAATAAAAAACCATTAACAAATTTACATTTTAGTCCATTTTGAAATTCACTTCAATCTGCTTTTCTTCTAATCTTTGTGGCACGTGCAGATTTCAGCTCTTTCTAGTGGGCATTGAAGGGGTGCTTGGATACAAAATCCAAAAATTGGATTTTAGAAGAATTACGGTATTAATCATTCTCAATTATATAATTTTGGATTCGAAATGTAGAATTCTAACTGCACACAAAATTTTTGGATTTAAGCTGCTGGATTTATTTCATACTTGGTCCCCATTGTACTCTAAGAATCCCTCGATTTCATTTCTAAATTTTAGAATAATTGAACACCACTTTTTCTCCTACAAAACCAACACATCCTCCTTCCCACCTTCCCCATCTCTAGTTTTAAGTTCTAGATTTTAAAAATATTCTGGTCATTGGAAACTCTATTACTTTTGAAAAACCCTGAACTTGGAAGTTTGTAATTCCATGCCTAATCCACTGACGTTGTATTTAGTATATCATATTGTGAATCCTCATTGACTAACACAGGATTGAAAATTGTTAGTTCATTTTGGTTTTCTAATGGGGACATATATTTTTGGACGGGGGAGTATTAATAATTCTCAACGACTAATGCAGAATTTGAATTTCAAAGATTGTATTCTGAAATCCAGAACCACTAAACCTCCTATCACAAGTGAATTCCTGCAAAATTTTGTTTCATAACTAAATTCCGAGTAAATAAATTAAACAGTACTAAAATTAGAGTTTGCCAAGAACTTAGCAAAATGTTGGAGATTCTGGAAGACTTTGAGACTAGAATTTTGCCCATACTTTAGTTGCTCAACAATCTATGCCAAAGAAATTTCTGATATTTTTAAAAAAATTGAAGCGGAATTAATTTTGCTAAAACCTAGGTTCTATCCTAATGAGATTTTATTTTAAAAGAGCCCTTAATATGGCATTCAGGTATTTGGGAATCTGGCTGGGGACTTCACTAGAATCTCAATGATCTAAGATCCATTCGAATTGATACTAATGTGAAACTATGAAGCTCTTTCCATGCAAGTTTGAATATAGATTTCATTGCCAAAGAAATATCTAAACAAAATAATTATTTGAGATTTTTAATAAATAGAATAAAAACTTGATCTCAATTTGGACATAATTGGGAACATGCAAAAGACCTTGACCAAAGCTTCTACTAAAGTGATTCAAATCAGCAGGAACAGAAAGAAACTTAGAATTCAAACGTCGCTGTTGTTTTTTCAGCCTAGATTTGTTAGTTGTTATTAAACTCAAAATTTCTTTTTTCTTTTTTCATACTGATCTACAATAATTTTATTTTTTTGTAATTGATATTCTATTTAATTACCAAAGATTGAAAATATGAAGAAGGCTAAATGCTAGCTTGCATGTAGGATTGTTGAAGATAAACGTGAAAATGGCAATTAGTGTTAGATGATCATAGCTCCTCGAGCTAAACAGATTGTCAATATATATATCACTTCATATTCCAATACATCACTGCATGTGCAAGCATCCATCAAAGCGCTTTATACGTACACACACATAGGAGGTGCATATTCACATTTAGTGGGAGTAGAACCATAATGTAGTCTCTGATAACATGTTAAAGAAGCTATTTCGAAGTAGAGTCCGGTTTATATAAGACAGGTTACATAAAGCCAAGTCATCTCGAGCCTCGGATATCAATTCAACGGTAGATGTCAAATGAGGGGTAGGTGAGAGTAAATCATCATCCCACCCCTGGAGCCGTCATATCAAGATCCGACGGCTTAAGATTACTCTGACTCATACAATCCACATGATACCAGTCTTATTTAAACTTTTCCAACTTTTCCCTTAAAAGTATGGCTAAGTGCTTTACAGAACATCTAGCATGCGTAAGAAGAAAACCTATGGGCTTTTATTAGAAATGGTATTGGACTGTGCATCAAACTGATCCGAACATGTTCTCAAAACATGGGCCTCACATGAAAGCCCATTACTTCATCCCGTACGAAAAGAAATGGGAAATGTATTGCATTGCAGGGCCCCATGCCCACGTGGGCTGGGGTGATTTAATCTGCTCTTGAAAATCGATCACGCTAGACGCCCTCAAGATTGTTATCAGAATAGTGCTATTGCCACCCAATTTATTCAACTGGGGGGCCTTCTCAGTTAGCCAAGGCTGTGGTATCACTGCCACTATGTTCATTATATGGTGGTGGGAATTGACCACTACGATCATTAAGGTTACTTAGATATTGAATCTTCTTGGTTAATGACCTGGCGGTGAGAAGTGGTCGCCATAGTCATCCAGTTAGCTTTGGGGTATGGAGCAAAACGCAAGGGGTCGTTTGGATAGACAAGCTCATCAGATTGTTTGGTAGGACAATCTGGATTTTCTAAAATCTGAATGTGTAAAAATCCGAGGTCCTTTTGGCTACACAAAAGCAATCCTATCAGATTGTGAGAAACACCCGTCCTCTGATTGTTTCTAAACAATCATTCGTGTAGGTGATTGTGCAAAATGCCAGCATGTCCATAAATCGCCTGACAATCCTGACTTTTTAGATCATTATTGGCAAACAATTCGGATTACCAAAGAGGATTTCCCCCAATCTAAGACAATCCGGAAACAATCCCCCAGCAATTGGTGAATAGTCTATCCAAACGCCACTCTAATAGCAGCTTTCTTGTTAGCAAAGCAACTTTAACATTTCTTGAAGGAAGATCTTCTGTAATTACGGAAGAAAAGTAAGCATCAGCCCATCACTATCATATTGGCATCTTGTCCCCTTTGACCGAGATCATACTATCCATTTAATCATAAAAAACCCTGGAGTGGCATCTTCCCACCTTTCTCTTTCTAACTGATTTTTCTCCACCCTACGGTGGAAGGCCCAAGCAAAATTCAAAAGCATGGATGGGGTCTTCTTGCCCCTTGGGGATTCCGTAGTGGACAAAGGGCAAATTCAGAAGTAACCACAAGTCACACCAACTGCAGCTTTCTCCAACAACAGTTGCCAGTAGTTCTGAACTTTGTAAACAAATCTCAACACCAGGCCGACAACTACCTCCCTTTCTTTGCTCTAATGTTGGGGAGAGCTAGAGGAGTCCCTCATTTGGCTCAAGCTCCTCTTTCCAAGCAAGTTTCCATAAGTATGCTATCATTCACTAGTATATTTAGTCGACATGATAAAAACAAATTATCGAAGCACAGGCACATTGATAGCCGTTGGATGTAGGTCTGATACACACCTAATTTAGAGGGCGGCTGGGTTATAAAAAACCTACCTGCCCGCTGTATCGTCGTTGTGATATGGTTGTGCAAGCTGTAAAGCCCATACTAACGGGCAATAAATTATAAATCCCTAGAGAAGTAAGATACTTCCGTGTGTATTCCTTGCATGTATTGTTTAAGTTGTTGAGCTAGTGAGGTGATTTATTTGGTCGATATCCTTTGCCACCCAACAAAGTTCCATATTCCATTAGCCAACAATTGATACCAGTTTTTCTTGAGATGAGATATATAATCTAGATAGATGTTGTATCTAGTAGCGATTCTTTTGGTTGTTGAGTTATAACCGAACTTAGATTGATCAATGCACCGTGACAACAGTCAGACCTGAGTATTTCAGTCAAGGAAAGCTAAGTCTCGTTTCGTGTGCCACTTAAATTTGGTCGATTGGCTAGTTTAATGGGTTTAATCGTGATTTTTTTCATAATACTTGGCCAATGAGCCCAGAATGCCATATTACCTAATTTTTCTGATCTCATGCCATATAACCTAGTTCTGGGACCTGGTCTTCCCATTTTTCCCTCCCTCCCGCCCAACCCTAAACACTAAACCCTCCATCCTTCATGTTTTACCCTGAGTCGTACCCCATTTCATACAAGCTTCCCCAACATTGATCATACAGTAAATATTTTGTGTTTCTAATCTTAGGGGGTGACTGATAGTAATAAAAGAAGTGGTTGTTTGTCTACACTACGATGGATTATTTGAAAGTCCTTATGATTACATAGATGAGAAAGTAAAGTTGATGATCATTGACAGACGGGCAAAGTTTTTAGATTTGTTGATTCAAGTTGACTAAAGATTAGAATTAAAGTTTGTAATAGGTAACATATCCCTCAAATATCTAGTTCCATCAGCATCTACATGCATATCATATGTCATGGAGGATGATGAAGATTTTCAAAGTGTCTTCAACATTTATAAAAAAAGCAAGGAAGTGTTGGAGTTGTATGTAGAGAGGGCTTTCAGTGTCAATAAGAAGAGGATATCCCCATCAGATCAACCTATTCACTTGTCCTCAAATATACGATAACATTGCTATCATGTCCTCGAATACATGATAGCAGTGTTGTCGTGTGCTTGGGCCATGAAGCATGTCATGGAAGCCTCAATGGTCAAATTCCAAAATTGCCCTCCTAGCCAGCTATCATATCTTTGACAGTATCGTGTATACGATAGCACTACTATCATGTTCTGGTCATCACAAGGAGAACTGCTATCGTGCATTCAATTACACAATATCAGCTATATCGTGCCTTCGACTACACGACTGCATTGCTATTGTGTCCTCGAATACATGATAGCACTGCTATCGTGTGTTTGGGCCATGAAACGTGTCATGGAAGCCTCTACATTCAAGTTCTGAAATTGCCCTCCCTGCCAGCTTTCGTGTCTCATATAGTAAATACATATAAACATCGCTTTGAGAGGGTTCAAAGGTGACAGTCTTGGCGGAGAGGCAAAAGAGGGTTATTTTGTTGCTGACGATTGCAGATTCGCATGAACTACCAATACAACCACTAAAGATCATTCATCCCACTGGTAAGCTTCAAATCTCTTTTCATTAATATGTTAAATGTTACATTTTTGCTTAAGTTTGATGTCGTGTATCCGATGACACGCAGCAATAAGATATCGTGTCATTGAAAACACGACCCTAGTGATAGTCGTGTTGACAATGACATGATATTGTCTTTTTTCATAATAGATTGATACACAAACAACTAAAACTAAGGAGAAGAACACTATGAAGAACAAGATGAGATATAACCCTCGACCATGTATCTGGACACACTGTAAACCCAAGAGCTCTTAGTAAGAGTATGAAAATTGTAGAGCAATACACATAATGTAAAGCACGATAGCATTGGTATCGTGTCATCGAGGACATGATGCCAGTGGTATTGTGTCATTGAGGACATGATAACAATGCTATCATGTATTCGAAGACACGATATGTTTAATTTGTGTCATCCATGACATGATATTTTAATAAGTCCATGTTTAATTCGGATTTACCTCATTTCAGAGAAGAAACTTACTCACGGCCAGGCAAAGAACGTATGACAATTACGTGAGGAAGTTGAAGAGCAATCTAGGCAAACATTTTTCTTCCCAGACACTCCTCGTGTGCCTAAAGGAAAAAGGACACGTTTAGTGGAAGCAAACAAGGTTGGAAAGACACCTCCACCAGTTGAACAGGCAGAGGAGAAGTCTCCTAAGGAGGATGAGATATATCATAAGGAGGATCAACAGACGGGTTTTGATTGTCCATTCTTGTCATGGCCCGGGTTTTTAAAACTATTTTTAAATCAGAGTAGTAGCGGAAAACCATAGGATTACTCCTCTATACGATAAATCATGAGTTGAAAATTTTTTGACTAAGCATCTAGGCCGTGATAACTGGGGTTCACAAATATGGATATAAAACCATATATATATATAGTACTACAAGATGCAAAGTCGATTAAACCAACGCAAGTCCTCTAAGTGCAGGTCTATCATCCATCTCAAAATAAACTAGAAATAGTTGGCTCTCACGCCTTAATACAAGATCTAGAACAAACCCGAAGTAGGAGATATGCTAAGCAATCTGATCGTCCTCACCACCTAGCTCCCAAGTGCACGTGAAGTCAATCCTCCATAGCAGCACCTACATCATATAAGGATGCTAAGTATAAAAATACTCAGTGGAATACCATAACACAGTCATCACCATTACAATAAACCAGGATTTGCATTAACATATTATGCATCCTATTATAGGATTCCACTTGAATCTTTTATTAATCTTTCAAGCAAGTCTTTTATTGCTTCCCAAGTTCAAGTTCAATAATTAAGTCTTTGTCCCATAGATAGACTCACTGAATGTCATACCTACATAACAGATAGCACGAAAATACCGTGACTATCACTTCGGTTAATACCGGTAATCACGGAATGCCCTGAATCCTCAAGGGTGATTGCCTCGCCCATTCCTTACCTTAGAAGGTATGACCGTCGGAAGGGTCCGGCTCCACATCAGCTCCTAGACTCGATGTGGGTCGGGAAACGCGGCCTTCTAGGATGCTAACATCTCCAATGTGCACAGTAAACTACCTAGCAACCAAGGCTCAGGATGAGTGCAGAGCTTCCACTTGGGAAGATGAAAAAGCTCTCTCTAAAATCCATAGAGAATAAGCACGCTCTCTCTAAAATCCATAGAGAAGAGGTAACAGCTTAAGCCTGACCAATAAAATATGTAATGCTCCCTCTAAAATCCATAGAAAGATGCAAACATGGGCCAAAATAACATGTAAATGCTCTCTCTAAAATCCATAGAAAGATATAACAGCTTAAGCTTGGCCAATAGAAGTTGGTCCTTATTAGGTACCATAACACAGAGCTTCCACCAGTCGGAAGATGTGAATACTCACTAAAATCCATAGAGAGATACAGATGGCAGAGCTTCCACCAGTCGGAAGATGCAACACCACCCCAATCTATACCTTGTGATCCTTAACAGGTATCACGATGTTACTAATATGAACCCATCTTAGAGTTATCACATACCATTCACAATTGTTGGCTCAATAGCTCAACAGATAGCCTGACATTTGACTTAATAGTCATTTGGTCGCTTGATCGGAAGTCACTCACACTCACACACTAACTCCCAATCCCAAGGGCATTTTAGTCTTCATCTTGATTAGATTCTTCCCAACCCTCAAGCTTAGCCCTCAAATCATCATTTTATTATCTTTTATAAAATGATTATGTCTCTAAACCATCTAAGTTTATTAGTCGGGTTTTTCTTTACCGTTTAAGACCTTTGCTATTAGTCAGCATAACATAAGGGACTAACGCCCTTAGTACCGTAACATCACACACATACCAATAACACACAAATTAGGGCTTGAAATTATTTATTAAATAGCTCAAAATTACTAAAAAGAGCCTATGTACCATTCTGGCTCTGTATGTACTATAATTGACAGAAATACACAGACGGTTAAGTTCGACCGTCAGTTATAAGCAGTTTTTAACTGTCGGTTGAGGTCCACTGACAGTTCAAATTCCAAACCGGCTTATGAACCGGGTTTATTTAGTGAGCCGGGTTTGGTTTGGGCATGAACTTGGTTCGGTTTGAGCATGGACCGGTCTATTTACTGGATCGGGTTTGGTCTAATCACGGACCGAATCGGGTTCGGTATAACTATTACCGAACCGGGTTTCGGTTCGGTCTGTCGATCCGTTCCCCGGCCAAACCTGGACCGAACCGGTCGTCATCCCTAGGAAGATGACCAGTCGGTCGTCTTCTTCTCACTCGTGGGTGGCGGCTGACACGACCGGCATCGTCCGGCCGCCACCGCCCAATCGGTGCCGCCCTCTTCTCCTTCTCTCCTCCACTGATCGTCAGGCCGTGGTCCGGCCGGATTTGGGAAAGGAGATGGGAAATGGCAGCAGCAAAAAGCTGCTGCCTTTGCTTCTTTCGTCGAGGCCTGCGGCCCGGCGGAGGTTGAATTGTCCCCCAGTGACCCGCCACGACCCCTTACCTCCTATGTCGACGTCCCCGCCACCTCCATTGACGAAGAACCCAAAAAAAATCAAATCTTTATGGAAGAGGTATGGTATCCTACCTTGCATGAGGTTGAGTCACCGTCCGCCGGAGGTGGTCGAGGTCAACGAGCCCGCCGGAGTCGCCGTCGCTGCCGGAAGCCACCCTCCCCCTGCTGCTCCTCTCTTCTCCCCGGCTCCCCCTTTGCTTTTGTCTTAACCCAATCGCCGGAGTCACCGTCGTGGTCGCCGGAGGTAGCCGAGGGTCGGCCGAGCTTGTTGGATGTCATCGAAGATCGTCTTCCCAAATCAAAATACTGGCTCTCTTTGCTGACTGAATTTGTAATGGCATAAGCAACCAGGGTGAAGGCAAAATGTGAAGAGGACGGCCACTATTTGAAACTTGTCACACCTGGCACCGAAACAAGCCACACCTGGCTCGAAGCAGGTGAGGGCATGACAATTCTTTGTGACCAACCCAATAGTGCTTGAATTCTAAGTTATATTACGGGGAAGAAAGCGGGAGTAGAAGAGAAGAATGTGGACTCTGAAGAAACTATATCCGATTATGAACAACTTTCTGACATGATAGCAAAACTACTATCTGATTTGAAACCGAAGGGAGAAGAGAAGGAAAAGGGAAAGGCAGTGGAAATAGTAGATGCTAATGCATATGAAGAACGTCCTCTTGAAGATCTTCTCGATGAATATTTAGACACTCAGTTTTGCTTCCAAATGGTCTTTTTAGAAGCAAAAAATCAACAAACGATTATGAAGTGGTGATTCACCCAAGGGGGAAGTATCCACTAGATACACTTCGAAGATACGACTATTTGTAATATCATGTGCACATTTCCACGATATCTACACTAACCTCTTATTGTGTTCAAATCCATGCAGGTGATTGATGAGTTCTTTCAATTGCTAAAGTAAAGGAATGATAACAATGTAGGCATGTATCCATTTTTCTTTTTTTGGAAGCATCGTCATTCAAAAATATATCAAATACGTAAGCTTGATAAAGTAACTTTTTTTACACTGGATTATAAGCAATGTCATATACTAACCATCATAAATTATACTATTTTGTAGGAGCTTATCCCCAACGGGGATAATTCAAAGCTGGCACATAAGTTGGTAGACAACTTGCATATGGAACAAAAGACATGCACTATAGTTTCTTCCCAATCCATACTTCCAAGCATTTCTGCATGCTTATTCTACATTTCCCCACACAACGTTGGTATTTCTACGATCCTCTAGGGGGAAATCCAGCATTGCACCCTCACTACAAGGAGGTTGCGGCAATTGTATCCGAATTCTTCAATGACCTGCTCCAAACACATTTCAAAGTCAAGGGAGCTAAGCAATGAAAGTTATCCCAGATCAAGGTGCACCCTTCCAAAAGAATTCCTCCAACTACGGAATCTTCATAATAATGTACGCGGCTCAATTGGCATCAGGGATAGAACTAACAATGTTTGATCAGATGGCCATAATAATGCTATTTTGACCTCTAATAACTGTAGTTATGCTCAGGGAAAAGATTGAAAAGGAATTTGACGGCAACTCTCATTGAGTAGGTGACACGAGTCACTGTCTGTTACTTGTAATTCAAAATACACAATTCAAATTGCAAAATGCACTTTTAGATTTATTATATTATGTTCATAGACACAACACATTTGAAAGAAATACTAGTCAACACACTTTTTAGTCGTGTTCTTGAACACACGGGAAACAAGTGTATCGAGTATGTATTTGAATAATCGTGTCTTGGAGAACATGACTCACTGTCTGTTACTTGTAATTGAAAATACATAATACAAATTGTAAAATGCACGCTAAATTTCATCTATTTTGTTCATATACATAATACATTTTAGGGATCGTTTGACCATGTCTTTGAGGGCACGACTTTTCTCCTATTGTGTTCTCGATTATATGATAGCATTGCCCAAACACATGACAGCATTGCTATGGTGTATTCGATGACATGATAGTAGTGCTATCATGTATTCGAGGACACGATAGCAATTCTATTGTGTATTAGTGTCACACCCCAAAAATTCTTTACCTCGATTAGAGTATAGAAGCAACCAATCAAAGACAATCAGGAGGTCAGAAACTCGAAGCATGACCGAATACTCGATCTATCTCATCACGATTATCATATTAGAATCTACAAGATCGACATGACAGAACAATATTCAGGTATTCAATCTTAACATAACATTGCCAATAAAAGAAAACTCTAATTAGTCTATTACAACAAATAAAATAATAATCAACTAATTCAAAGTACTAGAGTTCTAGGCACACATCGACCG
This sequence comes from Houttuynia cordata, assembly GCA_039654745.1. Lineage (NCBI taxonomy): Eukaryota > Viridiplantae > Streptophyta > Magnoliopsida > Piperales > Saururaceae > Houttuynia > Houttuynia cordata. The sequence continues at coordinate 33,016,521 of CM077502.1, forward strand.
AACAAAATAAAGATCAAATAAAAAATTAAAGTCTTCCACTCCAAGCTTCAGCCATCCATAGCAGCTCTAGCAATATTTACCTGCTCAGCTTCACTCTCTCTTAATTCTTGCATCAGAGGATGCATGAGTATTCTGAAGAAATACCTAGTAGTATTGCAAAAACTCCACAAAAAAAGGAATGGAAAATACAGATATAAAGTTCTCAAAAGGAATTCAATATTGAACAGAATCAGGATTGGAAATACTGAGTTTACTTTACCTTAACAGTAACTATACTTAGAGACAACATCAACTCGGAGTATGGGTAAATTGAATAACAATTTCAAGACTCCGAACGATTATCGCGTAAGGAGAAAATAATTAGTAAGTTCAGACTCCAGACATCCATAGTGTAAGGAGACGTCAATTTTTGCTCTCAGATCGGTCCACTTCTCGTGTAGAACATTATACCAGAACATCCTAGAGGTTCTCTATTTGGAACCCGACCATGCGTCTAGGGATGCTGGCCCCATCGGTCCTTATGGGCACAATGGGCGGAGACTGTAGACCTTCCGTAATATCATACAGTCTAGAACGTAAGTGTGCCTTCATAGGCTGAACTACAAAGGTTCATAATAAATTGGAGATCACCATGGATCTAGCAATGACTCTTAAACATACTATAATTCCACCGCAGAGAGTTTCTAATGATAACTCTTCGTGGAAGAAAATAGTTTACAGGGAACTGAATGATAATTCACAATAACAAAGGTTGTATCAAATAACTCAAGATTCTTATCTCTAGGGTTTGGCTCACGTAAGAGTACTAATGAGATTTCAATATCTCACTTAGCAAATGACTCACCAACAGAGCAACATGAAGACTATTTCTTCTCGAACATCATCCAACTCTTTTGAGATATAATGTCACGCCCCGAAATCCTATACCTCGATTGGAGTGCGGAAGCCAACAATTGAGATACATTTTGAGGTAGAGATCCCTGGCATACGACCGAACAGTCGATTTCATCACCGATTACAATCATCTCAAAAGAATGTGTAACCGATTATACCCGCAATCAGTGTAATACAATAACAGACATCAATAAATAATATGAAATAAATTTACTTAATAATAATCCATTTAAGAAAATCAAATAAAATAAACCTATAAGTCTGTGGCATACAATTGCCAATAATGTCATAAGCATCAATAAAAGCAAAGCAAATAACTAGATAGTCTTTAAAACTCTTCACGGCTCCTGCAACCGTCTTTCCAGTACTGCACTTCCTGACCTCAATTTTTGTTTGTGCTTGCTGATCGTTTAAAATTAAACCCTTGCAAGTGCACAAGGCAATATTACTACGGCGAGTATTAAAGGGTTGTCGAACCTCAGGGACGGTGAATACTTTACCAAATTCAAGAGAAAATAGCAGTGTTGATTTTAGACTAAGAAAGCAATGAACTTTAAATTAAACTAAGCTGAGATTTAATCAATATGTGGAATACCAAGGCTTCGAATCCACCACAATAAACTAGTGTAAAGTCTCTCTCTCTCTCTTTTAAATAAAGATTTCCAATTGGCTGGTGTATTCCTCTCAGACATACACCTGTCAATTCAAATTATAGTGCCCTCCTCTCGGACGTAACACATAAATCAATTAAGCATATGGAATTGTGATCTATCTCTCTCAAGCATAAATCAATGAAACTTTATTAACATATGACAAATCAGAACACTCACATTCCTCTCAGACATGCAAGTAATCTTTCAGATTGAAATTCATAAAATTCACTCTTGTCTCTCTCAAGCACAAAGAATAAACTCAATGAATTAACTTTAATTGCATAACAAAGGTTCATACACCAACTAGAGTAAAAATAATATGAGAGAAAAGAACTACACAACCAGATTATTGGGCTTCATCTATGCCTTGGATAGGAGTTTAGCCAAGCATGGGAAGAGAATCCATCATCTTCATCTTCATCATCTTCTTCTTCCTTTGCTCTAGCCTCCAAGGTCTCAAATTGCTCTCTAGGTTGAATATGTGGTGCCCAAAATGTTCTCCCATAAGGCCTATTTATAATAGTGAAGAGAAACCACGAAGTCCCCTTCCAAATCCAAGTCGAAATAGGTCTTAATTCCGGTTTGCCGCATACGGCGATCGATCGTACGTATTGACGATCGTTCGCTATCCGATCGATCGCAACTCCTTCGTTATTTTCTTCCGATCGATCGCTTTGCCGATCGATGCCGTATGATACCGATCGATCGTAGTTACTGTCTTATGCGATTGAAAAATTCCAGTAGATACGATCGATCATTTTTATGCCGATCGATCGTGTCCTTCAATACAGTGCTTTTGCGGCTCTGGCGATCGATTGCATTGATAGCCGATCGATCGTAGTTACTGTTCATAAACTTCAAATGGCTATAACTTTCTGTCCCGAACTCTGAATTGCGCGTGGTTGGTGACTTTGGAAACCTGACTTCTTGAACTTTAACATGAGATTTGAATCAGTCCAATATGATATTTGTAGACGAAGGTATGATAATTTAACCATTCGAATTACTTTTCTCTTCATTTCTGTGTATTACTCTTGTTTCCTACAAAAACCCAAAACTATATTAAAGTAGTAGTTATTCTAATCAAACACTAGCATAATCATAAGCTTAGGAGATAATAAAATGCATATTTCATGTATAGATCACTTGCATCAGAGGATGCATGAGTATTTCATAGAAACATTCAGTAGGATGTAAAAACCCACAGAATTAAAACAAGCAGTATGAAGAGCATAAGAATAATAAAGGATTGTGAACATTCCATAACATCTGGACTGAACCAAGGTCTATACACCTGAAAGGTTAGTCAATAATAATCATCCCAACTCACAAGTATAGGAAAAACATCAATAAGACTCCGAACAAACAGATGTGTAAGGAGAGTATTACAATCACATCAAAGGCTCCATACATCTATAGTGAAAGGAGTTACAATTTCTGCTTGCTGAACTGGTCGCTCACAAGTGACTAAAATAATATACCAGAACTACCCTAGGGGTCCTCCTTTGGAACCCTGCCATGCGTCTAGGATGCTGGCCCCACCAGTGCTTACGGACACGATGGGCGGAGACTGAAGACCTTCTGTAATGTCAACAGTCTAACATACGTATAGTGCCTCCCTTCGGGCAGTATGGAATCGCAACTCCATAAATATTAGTGACCTCGCAAGATCTAGCAATGGCTTAATTGAGCATACTATGAATCCACTCTTAGGGAGAATCTCGCAAGATCTCCAGTGGAGGAAATAATCATGTAGCAATATGAGCAATATTTCAAAGGAATAGAGGTCGCAACACTCTAAGATCATAAGGTATCTTTTTTACCAGAATAGACTCTCTCATGGAGTATTGATAGAAGTGTCAAAATCTTTGCCTAACACATAACTCGCTTATTGGAGTAGGGTAGAACAACAAAGCTTCTCAAAGGCATGCAATTCACTCTTGGAATAACAAGAAAATCCAAACACTTCGAATAATAACAACTCACCCAAGGAGTACAATACAATCAATACACACCTTTCATGTGCAGCTAGATAGGAATTTCCCATACATATTAGAATTTTATAATACAAATATCAAAAATAAGAATACCAAAGAATCTTAGATGATTTGAATTCCTAGTGGAATCACAAACCGACATCAACGCTTTTAAGATAGATAGTTATGAATTTCTTGATCAAAGGATTATCCATCCTAATTAGATTACTTCTTACTGTGATATTCCATAAGTATATAGTCTAATTACTGGTATTGACACGTTAATTATTATCATATCATATTACATGATGTTATTTGTATACTTAGTATTTTTCTCTTATTCCGATGGCTACTGTTCTCTGTACAGTAATTCTTAACCTCTGAAATTTTTACTGATAATACCCTCATGAGTCTAGTTTCTAACCCAACTGATTTTATATTTTTCCGATTTTATTTGAATTATTTATGAATTATTTATTATAGACTGTCAGGACAGAAATAGTTCTGGCCGAGATTAAGACTCTTAATTAAACTTGATTATCCCACTTAATAACACATTATAGTTGATAATATATCATTAACAGACCATATACTCCCCTCCTAGATCAATTACAGACCCTAGGATTATCTGGAATTACCAAAGCACACCCTTTTATAATGTCTCTTTACATATAACATAGTTTAGTCATTAATACATCCCAAACATGACAATTAATGCAAAACAATCATTAAGACACATGACTCAATGTGGATCATGGTCAACAAAGCAATATCAGAACTTCTAACCTCTGTATAATGGTTAAAGCAACCAACTTTGGGTGTGAATTCCCATCTAGACACGTAGCATGAAAGCATATATGACTATGTTGCAATAAGCATGGAAAATAAGGACATAATTCATTCATCTCACATGAATCAAAGCAATACTCTAAGGTACTGAATCAAAACACTTATAAATATCATATGACAGAAAAGAAGAAAGGGGAAAAACCATCCTACTCTTAATTCACCGAAAATTTTGCCTTTTTACGCATTGCTTGTCTCCTCCGCTTCCTCCAAAACTCCCGCTCCAAGCTCTTGAAAAACTCCCCCAAGAAGAGGCCTTATAGGAGGTGGGTGAACATGGGAAGGAGAAGGAAAAAGTCTCTGGACGTTCTAGGGCTAGGTTTTCCAATAGTACAAGCCAACTCTCTAGGGTTTATATAGAGTTTGGGGAGAATCCATTCTTAAACTAATTTTCTATATCATGGACACTTTCCACCAATGAGAAGGCCTCAAGATCCTTCTAGAGACGTGCAATTTAAGTCTAGTTGGGATTTGGCATCTTGCCCATGCAAATCCACCCCAAAAATAAGCTAGAAATCACAAAACCGCAACCGGCGATCGATCATCGCATGCCTTTTTTAAACTACCACATTACAACCGATCGATCGTAATTATTGACGATCGATCATTTTTCCCAAACAAAACAATCAATAATCACAGTAATTACGATCGATCGTTTTGATAGGCGGTCGATCGGTTCAATTTACCGATCGATCGTTTGTTCTGGCGATTGATTGCAGCCATGCCCAAACAAAATTCAATTTCTCATATCTTTTTACTCTGAGCTCCAAATCGCGCATAGTTGCTGGCGTTGGAAAGCTCTTCTCACCAACTTTAATCTCTTAAAGCAAAATACAACCAAATCAAACATTAAGAGAGACAAATTTTGGTTTTAATATACTTACTAATTTTTTGGGTGTTACATATAACAACAGATTAACTCATCCAATACATTCACTGTGGGTAGCCCTAGATAGGAATTTCCAACATTGACAATAGAATTCAATGGTCATCAAATAAATGGAATACTAGGGTCCGAGAGTTCAAACCCTAGTTGGAACTCTATTGACTCAATCGGTATACGAAAACTGCAAACACGTAGGACACTGCTTCAGTTATGAATGAATCGACTAAGATCATCTTTTAAGCAAATTATTCTTACTGTAATCACCCTTACTCAAATATTTAAATATTCATTAGGGTTGTGTTAGTTATAACTCATCATATACACGTATCTTATAATGTAATAATGTTTAGAAATCTAATTCTGTGTACTATTTATTTACATAACAGTCCGCTTCCAACGCTTACTACAACTTGTACAGTTAGAGTTAAATTCTGAACTTTTACTGAGAATAACTTTATGTGTTGTGAATGGCAGTACGCAGAACCGTATCTTGGTAGCTGAGGTCTAGGAAGCTGAAAGGACATATGCTTTAATTATTCTAGGAAGTTAAAAGGTCATATCTTGTAATCAGGCTAGGTAGACGCGCCCTCTCTTTCTTTATAAGGAGGTCTTCTTCCTCCTTCTGGGACATGCAATATTGTATCCAGTTTTCATTATTCTGTTTTCTTCTTCCTCTTTTTTCGCTTTTTCACCATGGCGTTTGATTTTGTTCGTGTTCCATATGGGAACACAACATTGGTATCAGAGCCGTTCTGATCCGCCGGAACGAGGGACGATGTGCTCGACTTGTGTGCCGAAATCCTAGAACGGATTGAGCGGATCACCGCGACTGAAATGCCCACCGTCACTACTGCTGCCGTTCAGGCTTCGCCGCTCCCTGCTCCATTCCAGCCACAATGGGGCTACCCATTACAGTCGCTTCTCCCCTCCGCCGGCCGCGCCTTGTCCGCAGATCGCCACTATCGTTCGAGCCAGAAAATGGGTAGACTCTCCATATTTAGATCCATCGGCCCTTCCCTGCTGGGGCAGCAATCCTTCCCCTCCTCTTCCAAAGCCCCGAATGTCGCAATCGACCCTCGGCCGGCCGCCACCACCGCCGGTCCTATTGCCATCGACAGGCAAGCCACTACACCAGTCGACCCCCGCGTCGTCGATACCATGCCTTTTTGTCCAGTCGATGGTCTCCTTCATGCATCAGGAGAACGACCTTACTGATGGAGACATTGCTGATGCAGTCATCACCACACCAAAGCCGTTGGAGACTCTGAAATCGATGGAAATGGGTGATCTGGTTGTTTCCAAAGATGACAACTTGATGGTGGAAGATTAGGAAGTCGATTCATCCACTGCGCCGGGAGCCTCTCTCAATGATGCCTTCCTCAGTACCGCCGTGACCACCGAGGTCCAAACCTCCATTGTTGGACATGCCCGCTCCTCCAAACCTTTGGAGCCGGTGCCACCATCTGCAAGCTGCTCCAATCCAAGGGCTTCCGCATCCTTGGCGTCGACCACCTCAGCCTCCACAAGTTCGCCCTCTTCACCGGCACCCCACCGCTCGACCAACCAGAGCGCCATGGGTGGCCGGTATGATCCGTAATGGGGAAGTTCCTCCGCAATTCCGACAACACAGCTAGCGCGTCCGAGGATTATGAGCCCTTCAAGTACGTCCTTCCTTCCAAAAATTTGTCTTTCTCGATTCTTGATCTCCAAAAAGTCCATGCACATATCGTCCGATCCATTGTCTATTCTGATGGCCTTCTGGGCGATCAATTGGTTTCACGTTATGCCAAATCTGGGCTGCGTGATGCAGCACTTCGGCTATTTGATGAAATTCCAATTAAAGACTTGGCAGCATGGAATTCTGCAATTTCCGTACTGGCCCAATGTGGGTCTGGTGGGGAGAGCTTGGCCATGTTCCGCCGGATAATATTGGGTTCTAGTTTGAAGCCGAATAGTGTTACAGTTATGTCGATACTGCCTCGCATGGGAAAGTCTGCTAGTGACATTTCTATTGAGACAACTTTTATTCGTAGAAGCAACAGCAAAGTCGCCCATTGATGATGGAATACAGTCTTCATTCCAGTGGAAGAGTATGTTTTTTCATGTCTACATGTATAGTATTTGCAGTCATTGTTCAAGTACATGCATCGGTGCTACTGGTGACAATATTTCTGTGCTTCATTATGGACATACTCCTACAACTGACAAGACATTCGAGGATGGAGACATGGCATTACTGGATATGGGAGCAGATTACCATTTCTATGATTCCGATATTACTTCTTCATTCCCTGTCAATGGAAAATTTACCAGTGACCAATGTCTTGTTTACAATGCCGTTCTCAAAGCTCATGAGTCGGTCATATCTACAATGAAATCAGGAGTAAATTGGATAGATATGCACAAATTAGCGGCAAAATTTATTCTCGAGTCACTCACGATTGGTGGTATCATGCAAGGTGAGGTGGATCAAATGATGGTGACGAGGTTGGGTGTTGTTATCAAGAGGTCCATAGCTTCCTCAAACAGAAGGGCAACATTATGTTTTTTGGCTCTCAAAAAGAGAAGATATTGGTTTCCTTTGCTGGTTGGAATTGGACTACTTTGTCTGCAACAGCTAAGCAGAACTTCTTTTATTGCAATCTTTGCAGCGGCTGGAGTTTCGTCAACTAATTCCACAATTGGTAGCAGTCCATTGGGTAGCGGACCATCACCTGTGGTAATCAGCATGGCAAAAGAAGAGTGGCTCCTTATGCTCCTCCACCCGCTACAGAAAAGGGTCTTGCTGGTACCCAACTGGCTGGGACGTTGGAAGTCAACTAACTTATGTACTTGCTTCTCTCGGGTTATTCCTTCGCGAAATCAATTAGCGCAGGCTTTTCTTAGGGAGCACTTCATTTCTTGGCCGCCTTGAGGACAAGGCGGAAGCGGAAGCGTGGTGGAGTGTTGTGAATGGCAGTACGCAGATCCGTATCATGGTAGCTGAGTTCTAGGAAGCTGAAAGGACATATGCTTTAATTATTCTTGGAAGCTGAAAGGTCATATCTTGTAATCAACCTAGGAAGCTGAAAGGTCATATGCTTTAATTATTCTAGGAAGTTGAAAGGTCATATCTTGTAATCAGGCTAGGTAGACGCGCCCTCTCTTTCTTTGTAAGGAGGTCTTCTTCCTCCTTCTGGGGCATGCAATATTGAATCCAGTTTTCATTATTCTCTTTTCTTCTTCTTCTTTTCTCGCTTTTTCACCATGGCGTTTGATTTTGTTTGTGTTCCATATGGGAACACAACATTATGAGTCTAGTTTCCAACCCAATAAACGGAATATTTTTTTGGTTTTTCTACAATTAGTTATGACTTTTTGATTCCTACTCGTCGGCACAGAAACAGTCCTGGCCGAGAGAGTCAATCTTAATCCAATTGGTCTTAATCATTATAGATACATTATATGCCACCTAAGATCATTATAATAATAATAATTACCCATTCCCGAAGTATGTTACAGAACCATTATAGTTTCAGTATAACTTAGTATTACACATCTCAATACACACATCATTTACCTAAAACTGTTTTACACAATCAATATCTTATTGATATACCCTTAGCCCAAATAGGATGACTAACCCTAGACAGAATCCCGAAAGGTAATCAACTGAAATAATCATAAAAAGAATGACTTTTTGTGAATCCAAAAGTCGTGACACAAGATTTAAACATCAGGCATGAAGATGTATCACAATACACCAGTGGGTGCAATTACTTTACCTTTCCTAGGTGATGCTTGTTTTAGAACTCATTGAAACAACACGATAAGAAGACAATAATTATGGGACAGAACATTGCTACATCACCCAATTGTCATACTGCATCATATAAGGAATGGACAACATGAGAACCATCTAGGTGCTAGCACGTGAATACCAAACACAAATTTATCAACATGATTCATGAATGTGTAGATATTCAAATAAGATCCTTTTAGGGAATATGCATTATCAACGTAAAATGAAAAAGAAATCATAACTCTTTCATGCATTACTCTAGAATCATTGCATAAAAATTAATCATATGGGAAGTAGGGAAAAACTCATCATAGCACTTTATGCGATGAGTTCCTCAAGTCCTCGCGTGGTACACTGCTTCTTTCTCGCGAAACTACCTCGCTCTGTGGATCCAACGTGGCCAATCTTGCTGATCGAGCAATGGAAAAGAAAGAATCACCAATCTCCAAGAGGCTGGATGTTTAAGTGCATGGCATGGTCCTCCCTTATGGGTTTGTATAGAGAAACTCTAATACAACTAGGAAATCTACTTCCCAATCTCTTTCCCAATCGGTTACAATCACTTTTTAATCTCCATCGTTGATCCAAAACCTCCTCCTAGCCATCTAGGACGCTTCCCCGTCAAGCCACCTTGATTAGGTAGGAATCCCAAATAAAAAAGATCCTGAAATCACCAAAATCGGAAATACTTTTGCCGGTGTGATCAATTGCAGGGCTTAGCAATCGATCGCCAACATTACAGTACTTACAATCGATCATTCACAAGGCGATTGATCGCAAGTGAAAAAACTGAAAATCATAGCAAATACGAACGATCGTCACACAATATGATCGATCACACCTGGCTTTCGCTCCGTTACAGAACTGACCTGATTGATCACGTCACTTCTGGCGATCGATCGCATTCGATATTTCTCACGATCAAAACTCCTTAAACTGAATTCCAAAATTTTACAAATTTTACAGCAATGGAAAGCTTACCTCAAGTGCTTCCATAACAGCTCCCGCCTTCTCATCGATAATCAAATCGCATTAAAGTTTCAAATTTTCCAGGTATTACAATTAGATGGCATGATACCACTGCTATAATGTAGTCATGTTCGTGTACATGATAGTCGCGTATAGAATGACAATTTGTGGCAAATCGTCATCAATGACACAATTTGATGGCAAACTTCAACGATTCATATCTCACTCATTTCTTATCCATTTTTGCCCATTCTTTTTCTCTTCTTATTTATTTTTTCTCCTCTCCCCCCCTATGGGGATGTAACACCCAAAAAAAATTGGTATGCTTACTATAACTGAAATAAGAATTTTTTATGCTTGTTTAGAGTTGTTATTGCTATGTTTTGTGATCCGATGTTAAAATACGCATAGAAAGCTTTCCAACGCCACTGACTATACACAATTTGGAGCTCGGAACAAAAAGATAAGACTATTTGAAAGTTTGAATGTGATCGATCGCCATGGCATACGCGATCGATCGGGATAGTTTCATAATTGAAAGCAAGGCAGACACGATTGATGACCTCAGGTGACGATCAATCGTATTTACTGTGATTTGCGATTTTGAAGCAAGCGATCGATCGCCACCATAATGATCAATCATAAGTACTGTGATCACGCAGAAAATAGCCGCGATTGATCGCCTAGCGCTGCAATCGATTGCACCAGCAAGTCTTCAAAATGGAAGTTGCGTTTTGTTATGAATTTGATGGGAAAAGGATACCAAATCCTAACCAAACTTGGAGAGGACGTCTATCTAAGGATTTTGGAGGATTCCTATTGGGAGTTGAAGCCATGATACGGAAGGATTTACTTAAGAGGAACCCTAGAAAACTATATATAAACACATGAAAGGATGGTTTGTGCTATTCAATCTAAAACCCAAGCTTGAGAAATCTTGTGCTTTTCTCCTTCCCACATTCACCCTTCTCTGAAGCCTCTTCTTGACTTGATTCTTTATCCAAAGCTTGGAGCAGAGGCATTGTTGCGAAACGAAGGAGGCAAATGGCGTATAAAGGGCGAGACTTTTGTGGAACAAAGAGTATGATGGTTTTTCCCTATTCTATTTTCATTTCTTCTCATATATGAGTACTGATTCACTCATATCATAGTTATATATGTTGTTTTGAATAGAACTTGATACACAATTGATTCTATCATTCATATTGTTAAGTATATTCCTTAATGCATTTATGCTATGCCCTTAGATGAGAATACTATCCATGCTTGATATCTATTGATCATGTTGATGCTAAAAGTTTTGATCTTTGTCTGTTAGTCCTTTGATTTCATTGGTTCAAGTGGTCACCACTATTGTTTCGATTTAATTGTCCTTATTCCAAAGGGTTAGTACTTAAGACTGTGTTGTATGATAAGAAACATGATAAAAAGGGGATTTTTATGTAATTCTAGAATACTTTAGGATCTGTAATGAATCTAGGAGAGGAGTAAATAAGTCTGTAATACTTCATTAACACTAATAAGGTTTAGTTATATGAAATACTTAAGTATAATTATGATTTATCATCTCGGACAGAACTGTTTTTGTGCCGATAGTCGGTATTAATTAATTCATAACTACTTCAAGAAAGATTAGAAAAATATAAAGTCACTGGGGTTAGAAACTAGACACATAAGGCTAATAAAAATTTCAGAGTCTAAGTCCTATTGTACAGACTACGGGGAGAGTCGGAAAGGGATTGTTATGCAAGTGACAGTGCGTTATAATCAGAGTGAAAACATTAATACATAAGTAATACTACATGATATTGTATGAAATAAGTAAAAGTGCCAGTATTATTCATTACACTATTGAAGAAGGATTATCACAGTAAAGTTGGTTAAGTAAAAAGACTAATCATATGGGGTAAGTGAGCAAGTGAACCAAGGTTTCTGTTTTTAGACAAGCGGTTGTGTCAGTTTGAAATTCCACTTGGAAATCAAATCATCAAAGACCTATTATTAAATCTTGACTTTAGATACATATATATTTTAAACCCAATTATTTTATGGAATGTTCCTATCTAGGGCTATGCATAAAAATATGTGTGTTAAAAGTATTGATCTATACTCCTATGGTGAGCTTTGTTATCATCTGGAATATGCGAATCTCCTTGTTAGTTCTCAGATTGAGTCATATCCTGATAAGAGACTTCGATGTTCTATTCATACTCCATGAGTGAGTCATTGTAGTAAGAGTTACCATTATTTTCAGAAAGTTGAGACCTCTGCTATTGTTAAAGCATTGTCAAGTTTGACATTGACCTATTACTCCACTAAGAGTTCTTCTGAAGATCTCTACGGGTGGAATCATAGTATGCTCACGAGCCATTGCTAGATCCATGATGATCTCCGATATTTATGGAACATGGTTTCCTTATTTCCCGAAGGGAGGCACATACGTACGCTTAGACTGTATGATATTACGGAAGGTCTGCAGTCTCTGCCCATTGTGTCTGTAAGCACTGATGGGGCCAACATCCTAGTCGCATGGTTGGCATATTTAGCGAGCATAAATTGAATCTATTTGCACTTTAGATGCCTGGAGGTATTATGATTGTTTATCTTCTCCTTACGCGTGTGATGTTCGGAGTCTTTTTATTATCATTTTCTATATACTTGCGAGATGGGAACCGTTGTTGACTGACCTTTCTTTTTAGGTAAATAGACCTTAGGTTCAATCCAGATGTTATGGAACATCAGTTGTTCATTTGTTATATTTCTCTTCATACTGCTTGATTCTTTTCAGTGGGTTTTTACATCCTACTGAGTGTTTCTATGAATTACTCATGCATCCTCTAATGCAGGCATGAAAGATAACTGAGACAGGAAGTTGCAGTAGTAGGAAGGCGTTTGATGATGCCGAGAAGAGATTAGAGATTTCTTGATTATTACTCAGTTGCTTGGTTTGATACTTTATAATATTATTGACCAATGTGTGCTATAAATTTGAGATTTATTTTGATTAACCTTGTTAAAATTTATTGGCTGTAATAAAGACTAAGTAGATTCATTTTATATTTATTTAATGATGTTTATATACTATATATACTGAATTTTGGGATGATCGATTACACATCCTTTCGTGATGACTTAATTGGTTATGTTTTCAACTGATCGGTCACGTGCCCAAGGTCTTGGCCTCGAGATGTTAATATATTTACAGGCTTCCACACTCCAATCGAGGTGTCAGATCCTGGGGTGTGGTAGGGGATATACCAAAATTTTATTACACAACTTCTAGTGGGGATGATGAATTTTCAAAGATGGAGTATGTGGTGAAGCTTCTATTATACCGCTTCATTTCTTCTTCCTTTTTCGTTCTTCAATATTTCTCCTTGAGAAACCTTCTTGTGGGCATGACAAATTTGCAAAAAGCAGTTCGCCACTCGGCCACAAGTACTTCTGATTAGTGCAAACTGGGGCGGGTAAAACATGTAAGTATTTTAGGGTTAGGGTTTAGGGTGTTGGGCGGGAGGGAAAAATGGGAAGACCAAGTCCCGAAACCAGGTTATATGGCATAAGCCTAGAAAAACTAGGTAATATGGCAGTTTTGGGCTCATTGGCCAGATAATATGGAAAAGTCTCGGTTTAATAGGGACATCCCTAGTTCTAACAAGCACGGTTTTTGACATGATACGATACGACAGAGACACAACGATATAATATTTTCCTAAAAAGTAGGATGCGACAACTTAAAAAAAATTTATATACTAATTAGGTGTATTTTTAAGGAGCTCTAAGCAGAAACCCAAACCTCCTTCTAATTTATTATTGTGTTCCACTCAACAAAGAATAAACAAACATAAAACCAACTGATCGAACCCCAAAATAGGTTGACAATTGTAATATATTCTTGGTGAATCCAAGGCCAAACCACAGGGAGTGGACGTAGGATTATTCTACTTTACCCTAAACTACAATTTACTTCTAATAAAAAACTATTTAACTTATTATGACAAGATTTTTAAATAATATGAACGAGTATAGAAATGTTAAGGTAAGAATTATAGAGCAAGGATTCTATAGCAAGAATCTAAAGGCACAAATGTTAAGGCAAAGAGTTCCATTTTCAATCACTATCAAATATCGTACTATGATTGAATTGATAACTCAATTGCAAGCAAATAATGATTCACTTCAATCAAAAAATATGACAATTAAATTAACATGAACATAACAAAGGTAACTGATTGAATCGAGACTCTTAATCTCTCATTAGTAATAGCAGGGAATCACAAGCATTCAGCATACCTTCCGTTAATGACGAATCAAGCAATTATACATATTGCTAATTTTTTCTAAAATAAATTATCAATCAATTTAAACATTAAATCTCACAATTAAATCATATAGATATTCGATTAGCAATTAAAAATTTTACACTTATGCCTTAGCTCAAGTATTAGTTACTCATTATTATAAGAAAAGAAATCAAATTCAGGAAAAATTGCATCAACAATACTATAGCAGTTTTACTATTCACAGAATCACGATTCACAGTTTATTGTAGCAAAAACGCTGTTGCAATGACACTGTTTATAGAATGACACTGTTCATCGTCTTCCCCAATAACCCGAAATCACTGTAGCATATTCTATGGTACTGTAGCAATATTGTAGCGATACGAAAATAGTTCAAAAATTAGCCTTCTTCCACTCTTTCTCTTCCACTTCTTCCCACCGATCAATTCCTTCTCCTCCTCCGGCCTTATTGCCATCGGAACAGCCTCCTTTTTCGGCCAAAAGTTCGCCCAAAATCAACCCTTTTCCACTAAACAATGACCCAAAACTCCCAAAACAGTCCACTTTTCCCCGAAATCGACCTTTGTTTTTCTGCTCCAGAAACCTCCCAAAACTCCTCAGAATGATCCATTTTTGTAGTCCCTGTTCAAGAGCCAAAACCAAACGCTTTCCTGCTTGAAGATGACTTCGAATTCCCTACCAACTCGATCCAAATCCGCATCTATCCTCCAAATTCCTTCTAGACCAAGCCCATCCAATCCTACTCAAGTATATCTCAGATGAATTTTGAGTTTATCATGACCACAAGTAACTGGATTGAGGACGAGTCCTAAATCTGAATGCCGACAAGACTATGAGTCGAAAACACATCTTCCAGTTGAGAACAATGCAAGAACACGCATCTGAAAATCGAACTTTCCTTGATGCTTTCCAATCTGAGCATGATTCTTTGTTCTTCCAGTCTGCCGTGAGCCCTCATCTAAGATCGAGCTATTAAAACATACTGTCGTAGAACTTGTCATAGAACTGTACACTCAGCACTGTACTTCTTGTCTAGTGACTCCCACAGTGCCTTAGCACTTGTCATAGAACTGTACACATTATATAATGTGTTGTCCAACCCGGTAAGGAAGTAATTACGGCATAAGAAATTCGCATGTTTCCATGCATCTACTATCGCAATAGCTGTTTTGTCACCCCGTTTCTCCTCAGTGAGAACGAGTACGTCCTCTTGAAGGAATCAGGCCAAATTCAGTGTGGTAAGATAGAACAATATTTTTTGTTGCCATCTTTTGAAATCCGCACACTGAACTTTTCTAGTTTCTCCCCTTTAACTTAAACAGGAGCATTCATTGGAGTGGAAATAAGTACCAGAGTGAAGTTGGTACCCTCAACAGACATATCTTTACAAATAACAGAAGATAATCACAGTTAAATAAAAATTACAGTACAATAATGCAATAGAATTCTGTCTTAAGATTATTAAAACTTAATGTTACTATCTTAAGGATAATATCTGTGTACCTTTGCAAAGATGAAAATGGAAATCGTTAGTAGAAGTGTTGATGATCGAATCAAGCAAATTGCTCTATCCTTAAAACAGAATTCATCGTCCTTATCGGTGCTTAGGACTCTTGGGTGTCTGCCTCCTAGGATAAGACGATCAACCATGTACTGTAGGAGCACCTCCAACACAGTACATGCGGTGAACCACAGTATGGAATGCTCTCACACAAAAAACAGTAAGGGAAAGAAGACGATCCAAAAATCTGTATGCAGAAAACTGTTTTCCCTTATTTTATAGAAATCCCGTTGAAGACACCATTTCCCGTTCAAACGGATGTGTCCATCCATTAACGGTCACATTCTAAGTGAAAAGAAAACTGGACCCAATAAAATCAAAACAAATGAATTTGTCCCAAAAATAATTATCTTGTTGACCCAACCCAACCTAACCCGGTCGGCCGGACGACAGCAGCGGTGCACGCACGTGTCTGGGTTAGCCCACCTAGGTGCATGGGTCCAACATGTCTCTCCCTCACAAAAGTGGGGTGGCCCAAGGGCCTAACTTGAAAGGCCAAACTTATGCCTTATATATCAACAAGATCACCTTCTTTTAGGCGATGTGATACTATTCACTCCTTCAACCAATTCTACATGTGATTTTCATTCAATGCAAAGTGGGCTCTATGCCCACTTCTAACACGAGCAACAATGCTGAAACCCATTGTCTACCGTTGACCTCTCTATCGTTGGCATCGAGCTCACAGTCCTCCGTCATCGCCATCGGCCATGACCGCCTCGAGTGGCCGCTATCGCTGCTCTATCTTCTGCTCGAACAGAGCTCGAGCTTGTTCTGGCTGAACCACCCAAGCATCGGCTCGGGTTGATTTTAGTTTTTCTTTCTTTCTTTAACCGAACCAACGAGCCGAACCACTTGAACCGGTTCAATTCAGTTAAAGTAAAACCCGTTGTAGGAACCTCAAGCATCTGATGTCATCTAGACGACTTATTTACTTTTAGGAACAAAACCAGCCTAATGTGCTCTTCTTCCTCCAATATGCAATCTGCACTTTTGAACCTACAATAATAAAAATCTAACCAAAATTAAACATATAATAAAAATATAATTCTTTCAATTCATTAATACATCTAAATTAGTTAATTAAAGCAAATTAATTATTAATCCTCTAATTACCATCCTAATAATTAATAATCTATTTTATTTTTATTATATTATTAAAACTCTACTAGCAAATAGGTAAATCTAGCATATAAATGTGTATATTTTATGTATATCACCAACTAAAATGACTGAATTGTAAATCCAACAAATAAAATACGAGTACAAGTTTGAACCTTTGGACCAAAAAAGCACTCATCCTTTCCGTATTGACATAAAAAAACATCCTTTGCTATCACAAATGGATCAAACAAATTACCCCAGGTTCATCCGAAACAAAACGAGAAACTCCGGCTACCCTTTGTCGAGCTTTAAGGCCAGGAAGCGAGGAAGTGACTGCAACGACCATGCTTGACAATAAGAGAGGGGCTAGGGAGAGTGCTTCTGGGAGCATTAAGGAGCTATCAATATGTGGTGCTGCTGGATGTGAGTGGAAGAGGGGTGAGGGATTGCTGCTCCAACATAGAAAGCAGAAGTGCTCTACCTTATGGAGTTTCGTACAGGAAGAAAACTCGGTGAAATCCTTAATTCCAGAGAAGGGGAGAGGAGATCACGGGAAAAATATTAGGCAAAGGCCAAAAGGAGGAAACAGAAGAGTGAAACCTCACTTGGCCGAAGGTGGATTGTCGGTGATGTATAAAGCGGCCGACCTCAAACTGATGAAATGAAAATAGGCTTCAGATGGGCCTTCTTTTTCTTAAATAAAAAATGGCTGCGACATGTAGGTAGCCGTATCGCTACAATATCCGTGTTCGATACATATCAGATACGGTCATTTTTCACGTGTTTGTGCTATTTAGCTCAAGTTTCATACATGGAAAAAGGTTGGATGACCCACAATGCATACTTCTTACTCCGTCTGTAAAAAAGAAGTTCTCGGAAAAAAATAGGTGCAATTAGGCTTTTATCAGCATAGGGCTTTCCCACTTGTGGGTTCACTGTAGCTTAAAATTTTTTGTGCTCCACACTGTACCATACCTTTGTTTTTGGACGGAGGTAGTATTTCAAAGGAAAATGATAATTGTATAACCAATTTTGTACAACTGAAGTTGCAAAAGCATCCAACCATGAGGTCTGTAAACGGCGTCCGGATGTCTGTGTCCGTCTGTTCGTTCGTCCGTTTTACTGTCCAAACAAACATAAAAATCTGTCCATTGCGAACATGGACATGGACAACTTTGGTGGTTAGGCATCTAGGCGGACGCGACTGCGGACATAGTGTGTCCGCCCTCAAAGCTGTCTGTGTCCATCCGTATACATGTCCGTGATAATTTTTAACGCAGTGGTTCATAGCGTCCATGTCCGTCTATGTCTGCAACGAACACATGCAGACGAACACATAGGGGTGTCCGCACGGACAGCGGACGAACAAATACCTAGTTTTAAAGTGAGCGGACGGCTACAGACTTAGCATGTTCGCATCCGTGTTCGTCCGTTTATAACCCCTAGTGGCAGGGGCTCAATGCATAAGAAGCATTTACTGTCTCCTTGGCAGCTTTTTGGAAGTTTGTCCTCAATTGGGAGCAATCATCAGCAAGGAATTCCGTATATGGTATTAGTAAAATATCGGTCGACCTAAGGGACAAAATTTCAGAGATATTTGTAAAAAAAATATCAATGGTTGAAAACTAATTTTTACTATATATTTTCACAATCTTACTTCTAAAATTAGTTATACTAATTTAAACAAAGCATAGATTTCAAAATATGCGTAAAAATGCATATTAGGATCAGAAACAAATGGGAAAGTTGTTTTTTTTTAAAAAAAAAATTTCCGAATTTTTTTTAAAAATGATTATTTTTTTAAAAATGGCTATATATCGGTCCGAAACAAAAATTTCGACGACATTGTAAAATTTTTTAAAAATCGATATTTTGTCGTATCGTTTTATCAAGTGGGACCCGATATCAATGTATCTTCTAATTTTCGCCACCAGCGCATAGACATCAATTGTGCATGTCTCCTATTTGAGGGAGGGAATCCTCCCCGACAGCATGCAGAAAGTAAATGCTTCCCAATGCATACCATTTGATCGATCAAAGAGCTGAATCCTTACCTGGCTATTATGTAGGTTTGAAAATAACTCTACCTATTAAAAGCGACCGGAGGGAGTAATTGTCTCGCTGGAAGCTTCACCTCCCATCTCATGGATGATTGGAATATAGGCACTTGGCCGTCGATCATACAAAATCGACGGCTCACACGTTTTTGGTCAGTTTTGACCGAGCGCACATTATATCCAAGTACGCCGTCGGTAGATTTTATATGATCGGCACCCGCAGATCCGGACTCGATCATCCATGGCCTCCGTATAACTCTGTTCAGAAAGTGTGGATCTTTCAGGCGGACAGGTGGCTATACAGGTTGAGATGTAGGGCTCACTTATCAGGGCCAATAAAGTTTGTCCTGGAAGTTATTAGCTGTGCGCCGTGGCCCCACATGCGGGGGAGACGTGCCCATCACCCGTGATGAGCACACTGCTTCTCCTGCGCGGTGCGTAGCCAATAATTTTCCAGTTTGTCCTAATCAGCGGCCCATGACAGCCTGTCCATCAGCCTGACCGTCCGCCAGGTATGCTAATCAACCCCCTTGGGTTTGAGCGAAGCTCTTGTCCCATGTCTGCTTATATCCTTGAGGGTGGAAATGGCGGGGAAGCTCTGCTCATACTTTCTCCTCTTTCAATCCCATCATAGGTGCGTAGATCATGCTATTCTTCTTCTGTTGAACTAGTAACTATTTTCTTGCTTCCATTTTCTTCACTTTTTAAATCTTTTTTTTTTGGCTTTTTTTCATCAAAATTTCAAAATATTTTGGTAATCTTTCCTCTTGTTATTGTGACCCAATTGCTAGCTGAATGCTGTAACATGTGATTTCATGCATGCCCTTGAATCTGAAAAAAGAAAAAAGCTCCTTAATTTCCATTTGATTCAGGCATTTGGCTGCAGACAAATTGTGGAAAACCCATGTTTTTCTGACTAGATAAAGAATCACCATCTACTCATCGGTAAAATTTTGATAAAGTTGAGACCTTTTGGCTTCAACATCATTATACGGGGCCAAAAGCCTCTTGCTTTAGGAATTTTGGCATAAATTGTTACAAATGCATTACTG
The DNA here is from genome assembly GCA_039654745.1 of Houttuynia cordata. NCBI lineage: Eukaryota > Viridiplantae > Streptophyta > Magnoliopsida > Piperales > Saururaceae > Houttuynia > Houttuynia cordata. The sequence goes on from CM077502.1 coordinate 33,036,604, forward strand.
TAAGCCTTGAGCAAATATGAGCTTAGCCTGAGTTTGGTTTCCATGCCTTATTGTCCTTCGGACCCTGGTATTTCGTAGGCTTCAAATGAGGAAGGTAGGAGCCTATACACCTGTTGGTTTGGTTTGGTGGTTTGTAACCTTCATTGTTCCTTTAGACATAAGACAACCTTTCACCATTAAATCTCGGCCTTTATACCCAGCGTAATAGATGATATGATTGATCAAGCTTCATCCTTACAACCATAAATCTGTGTAGGGCATCGTCCTGGTCTTTCTGTATTCTCCAACTTCAGTGAATACCAGAGCTGATAAATAAGCACTGTGCCTTTGTTTTTAATTGTTTATGGGCGAAGTGATCAGTCAGCAACGTCATTGCCGTATGAAAGATGTTTCGTTTTCTTTCTTGTTTTTTTTTTCTTTCTTCTTTTTGTTTCATATGGTGGAGAAAAATCTTCATTTAGTTTTTAAACTAGGAAACTAAGGAATATGGGCTTGTTTACTTCAAATGCGCTTGTATATTGATTTGTATCCAATTTTCTTTCTCCTTGAAATATGGGTCTTTAGTGGCATGCCTTGTGTTCTCTTGCATGCCTTGTTTTTGGCAGAATGTGATGTCGTATATGTTTCTTGCGATGATATATGATAGGTGATGTGTGTTCCTGCATGGATCTGGTGAATATTTCTGCGTTAGATTTTCTGATATAAGAAAATTGAGGTTGCAACATGGTCAATATCAATTAAGGACTTATTCAAGAAATTTGAAAGGTTTTCTGCAACATTGTCAATTTCTGTGGAAACTAGTCAAAATTGGGATTTGTACACAATTAGTTCTTCTTTTCTTTTTAAATATCTAATTGTTTATACTAGGGAAACAGTTGTGAGGAATGAAGTGTAGTGACCCGATAGGGAAAGGAAGAAGAAGAGGAGGTAGAGGAAATAGTGTTTTCTTATTGCATAAGTCCTAAAGGAGGAGGAAGACCCCCTTATATAGAAGACTCTAGATGACAAAATAATGACGACATGATGTCATTATGACGACATCATAGGCCATGATTACATCCAATTAGAGAAACGTCACTATGACGACATCATATGCCATGATTATATCCAATCGTGGCCTTTATTACAATCACTAATTGATACGATAATCAGAGAATCCAGCGATATCCATGCGTGATGACCTACGTGTGCTGACGTCCTGGCATGACATTCACAACACTCCACCACGCTTCCGCTAACGCATTGTCCTCAATGCGACCAAGACGGAAACCGATGCATAAATTCATCCTCAAGTAGCCACTCAGCATCCTCCAACGGTTTGCCCTGTCATGCCACGAACACGTGCGTCACAATACGCCCAGCGCGACGCACGCAATGTATGTCAATAACCGAAGCTGGTACTGGCTCATCAGATTCAGCCGGACCCATGAGAGGAGGAGGCGCAGAACCAGCAATCAAGTGAGGGTCCCCCACAAAGCGACGGAGGCGAGAGACGTGGAATACAGGATGCACCAAGGACTTGGCAGGCAGAGAAAGACTATACGCCACTGGGCCCACCCGTGCTGCTATGGCATAGGGCCCATGAAATTGAGGTGCCAACTTCTGGTCAGCCCTATGCAAAGAAGTTTGGCACTGGGGAAGAACTGACACAAACCATATCACCCACCTGGAACTCTTTGTCCGAACGCCGTTTGTCGTACAGTTGCTTCATCCGGTTCTGGGCAGACGCTAAATTGAATTTCAACTGACGAAGCACCTCATCCCGAGTCTGTAACATATAATCCACCTCGGTGATGGAAGAACGATGAGGAACATAAGATAGGACAGATGGAGGGGGGCGGCCGTAGACAATCTCAAATGGTGTAAAGCCTGCAGTGTGTGATATGCCGTGTTGTACGACCATTCTGCTCAAGGTAGCAATGAAAGCCAATGACGGGGTTGATCCCCCACAAAACCGCGTAAGTACTGCTCAAGGCGTCGATTTACCACTTCCGTTTGGCCATCTGTCTGGGGGTGATATGTCGTGCTCATGTGAAGTTCTGTTCCCTGCAACTTAAAGAATTCCCGCCAAAACTGGGAGATGAAGACCCGATCTCTGTCAGATACAATAGTATGTGGCATACCATGCAACTTCGCCACTTCATGTACATAGAGTTCAGCAACAGTACGGGCGGAGTACGGATGACTTAGGGCACAAAAATGGGCATATTTAGAGAGACGGTCAACCACCACCATTATCACCGTCTTGCCCCCTACAGCTGGTAAAGCCTCAATGAAATCCATGGAGACGTCATCCCACACCTTGTCTGGAATGGGAAGGGGCTGTAGAAGGCCCGCGGGAGAAGTAGACGATGCTTTGGCTCGCTGGCACGTGTCACAGGCGGCCACATAAGCATGCACTGCTTTCCTCAAACCGGCCCACAAAAAGCTTTGGCTGACCCGTTTGAAGGTTCGAAACGTACCTTCATGCCCAGTAATCGGAGTATCATGGAAATGAGCGATAACCCGTTGCCTCAAGTCTCCCACATCTGGCACCCAAAGTCGATCTTTCCAAAATAATAACTGGTTGCGCCAGTCGAAGGGGGGTGCCGCAGAGGGGTACGCTCTGAATACGACCAATTAGTTCTTGGGTAGGAGGATCCTCCACATATGCTGCCCGCAAGTCTGGAATAAACGAGCAACAAGGGACGGAGAATGCGAGGCAGGCACCTTCTTGGGGCCGGCACGATAAAGCATCCGCCACCGTATTATCGACGCCCTTCTTGTAGACCACCTCATAATCGTAACCCAGTAGCTTACTCACCCAGCGTTGTTGAGACGGAGTTGAAACGCGCTGCTCCAAAAAATATTTGAGAGGTTGGTGGTCTGTCCGAATAAGAAATCGTCGGCCCAACAGATAAGGCCGCCACTTAGAGACGGCGTGCACAATGGCCAGCATCTCCTTCTCGTATGCCGATAAAGATAAGGACCGGCCCGACAGTGCCTTGCTGTAAAAGGCGATCGGGCGCTCTTGTTGGAGTAGGACCGCACCCAGGCCCAAATCCGACGCATTCGTCTCAACCACAAAAGGTAGAGAAAAATCAGGGAGAACCAATACCGGTGCCTGCACCATTGCTTGTTTCAATCTATCAAATGTAGTTTGGGCTTCATCCAACTATGCAAATGCACCCTTTTTGAGCAATGATGTAAGCGGCCTAGCAATTAGCCTATAGCGCTCAATGAACCGACGATAATAGCCGGTTAGGCCCAAGAACCCTGGAGGGACTTCACACAAGTGGGCGTGGGCCATGATCGCATGGTCTCCATCTTGGACAGATCCGTGGCCACCCCTTGAGAGCAGATAATGTGGCCCAAATAGTCGACCTGCGCGCTGCCAAAAGAGCACTTCGAACGTTTCAAGAAAAGTGTGTTAGCCCTTAGAATAGCAAAAACTGACCTGAGATGGTCAAGATGTTCCTCCCAGGATGAGCTATATATCAATATGTCGTCGAAGAATACTAGCATGAACCGGCGGAGGTATGGGTGAAACAAGTCATTCATCAGGCTCTGGAATGTGGATGGCGCATTGGTCAGGCCAAAAGGCATGACTAGAAACTCATAATGGCCGTCATGAGTCCGGAAGGCTGTCTTATAGACATCATGCGGCTGCATACGGATTTGATGGTAACCAGAGCGCAGATCGAGTTTACTAAACACCGTCGCCCCTGCCAATTCATCAAGGAGCTCCTCTATTACGGGAATGGGGTACTTATCTTTTACTGTGATAGCATTAAGTGCCCGGTAGTCAACACAGAAATGCCAAGATCCGTCTTTTTTATGCACCAACAGGACTGGTGACGAAAAAAAACTGGTACTAGGGCGTATGATACCCGACTGCAACATTTCTTGAACTAATTTCTCAATTTCAGCCTTCTGCACATGGGGATAGCGATAGGGGCGCACATTGGCCGGCGGGGCCCCAGGCGCGATAGGAATGGAATGGTCATGGCTTCTGGTTTGTGGCAGCACCGTCGGCTCAGTGAAGATGTCGGCATGCTCATTAAGGAGGTCAAGCATGGCTGTGGCGAAGGGTGGTTGATCCACATCCATAAGTGCGCGCTGCTGTAATAAATGACCTTGAGGTGCGAACTTGAAAAAGGAACTCACTGCCTGCGCCGTATGCAAAGTGCCTGGCTGTGCCCCGTGAAGGCGTATGCGCTGGCCATCCACTTCGAAATCTATAGTTAGATCCCTGAAATTCCATATCACATCTCCCAGGTCTTGTAACCACTGTACACCCAGCACCACATCTGCGCCCTTTGTGGGTAGAAGGAACAAATCAGTGACGAACGAGTGCCCTTGGATCCTTAGCTCGATCTGAGAACACACCCCCATGCTGCGAAGGTGCTTGCCGTCCCCAATCAAGACATCAAAGGGTTTGGACTCGGAGACATAGCACCCCAGGCGTTGCGCCACCTTGTCATTGATGAAGTTATGTGTTGACCCACTATCGATGAGTACTGCGGCCTGTTGGCGTTTCAACTGACCCTGAATGCGCATGGTCCTAGGGGTAAAGGTACCCGAAAAAGCATGGACAAAGATCTCCGGCTGAACATGGTCATAGAGTCCAGCACTCTCTTCTGGGTCATCCACTCCTGCGTCTTCCACTTCTTCAATGAGTAGACTTCCCTTGACAGAACAACGATGGCCCGGGACGAACTTTTCATCACACCGATAGCAGAGTCCTTTCACCCGCCGCTCCTCCATCTGGGCGGTCGTCAGATGGCGAACAGGAGTGGCTGGAGAGCCTAGCAGGGTTCCTGGTAAAGTCTATCGGCTGGGACCTGGGCTAGGCGTTGGGGCTAAGACAGGGGTCTGGCCAGTGTACGGCCTCAGAGGCAGCCCTCCACGACCCCCTCGTCGTTGACGGGCCAACTTTTCTTCTTCAATACGTGCATGATGCACCACTTCCCGCATAGTCTGGCAGGGGAAGTGTCGCATCTCATCAGCAATTTCCGGCTTCAAGCCCCGTTTGAATGTTCCCTCGAGTACAGCCATTGGCTAGTCCGGTAAACGATTGGCAATTTTCATAAAATCAGAGTAATATGCTCTCACCGTGGTAGTTTGACGCAGAGTAGAGAGCATCTCATTGAAGTCCTGGAATTCATTTGGACCAAATTGGATGCATAGCTCGTCAGAAAAGGAGACCCATGTTGGCCGACGAACCTCTTTTTCGAAGGCTCTAAACCAAACTGATGCATCGCCATCCAGATGAAAGGCAGCGACCCGAAGTCGCTCTTCGTCGGAATAGGTTCCTTGGTAGGCAAAGAATTTATCAGCCTTGTATAGCCATTCGACCGAATCATCCTCTCCACTGTACCTAGGAAACTGCAGTCGAGCCAATCTGGGTTCAGCGCTGTTCCGTTGTCCTCCGCGGAACCCGGAGAACTCTTCCCAGTCCTCCTCCATCTCACGCTGGATATTGCGTGTTCTTATAGTCATTGAGCCATTTCCTCGAGCACCTTCCATGCCTTGTGTTCCTTGGCCTGTGCGACCTGTTTCTATCTCAACGTGGATTGACCCAATGGGAATGCCTTGAGAACCAGGATGGCCAAGGGGTTGGCCTAGCAGAGAACCACCTACCGGTTGAGAGCCCCCTTGTTTTGGTGGTGGCGGGGTAGCATTGGGGCCAGTGTGCATGGCTTCTCGCGCTGCCCACCTGGTCCTCTCTTCCTCGTGTGCCACATTCATCACCTTTAGTTGCTCTTGAATCCCCAATAACACAGAAACCAGGGTTGCTTGTGTGGGGTCAGGATCAGCCTTCGGGCTTGCAACATCGTGTGCCTGTTCTTGCTCAGAGGACGTCCCCGCAGCCATGATTGGCTGCTTGCGAGGAGGCATGAGGTTCCGCAGATCGGAACGGCTCTGATACCAGTCTTGTGACCCGTCACAAGGAATGAAATGTGCCTTGACGGCAGGGGAAAGGAAGAAGAAGAGGAGGTAGAGGAAATAGTGTTTTCTTATTGCATAAGTCCTAAAGGAGGAGGAAGACCCCCTTATATAGAAGACTCTAGATGACATAATGACGACATGACGTCATTATGATGACATCATAGGCCATGATTACATCCAATCAGAGAAACATCACTATGACGACATCATAGGCCATGATTACATCCAATCATGGCCTTTATTACAATCACTAATTGATACGAAAAGAGAAACTAATCCTAATCAGAGAATCCAGCGATATCCATGCGTGATGACCTATGTGTGCTGACGTCCTGGCATGACATTCACAACAGAAACTGGTATTTATCAATTCCCACCGATAATTCCTTTTGCTATGAGCAACCTTTTCTTTTGATATTCAATGAGCAAACTTTCATTTGCACTTGTTTTCGGTCCAGTAAAGTAAAAGGATTGGTAGAGATATATTTCATTTTTTAATGATTTGGTGTGCCTACGTTAACCTATTTTTTTGTGCCCGCCCTGAAAGAATTTTTAGATATTGTGGACAATAGATGCGGCCACAGATTTGCAGCCATCCAGGCTTGACACATCTAATTTTGTTGTATTGAGCCGGCAGTGTTTGGGTTAGTTTTATTGGATGGGCTTCTGGCCTTGATTTAGATTTCAAAAGACAAGTTTCAGTGTTGTCAAGACTGAGTAAAATGCCCCTTAACATAAATTGCCTTGCTTACTTGTCTTTATCTTTACTGGAACAAAATAGTTTTATTTTACTTCTGATTTTCGTAATGAATATCCATTCAAGGAGTTTACTTGATGCTATTTGTAACATGATTTTATCTTTTATGCAGGGATTGCTGAATATATGTGGACATAGTTGAGTTGGAACTAATATCATCTGAAGAGCTTGCAATGCATAACATAAATGATCAATATATGGATGAAGTTGACAGCCGAGAAGATCCAAATCAAATATTGCATGAAAAAAGGGACAAAGATGAAGTGGTGGAAAGTTCAAGTCGCAGCAAAGATGACACCCTTACCCCTAGTCTGGGAATGGTTTTCAAGACCGCTGATGAAGCTTATAATTTTTACAACAGATATGCATATTTTAAAGGATTTGGAATTGCGAAAAGTCATACTAGAATGAGGGAAGGTGCAAAACATGAGCTCACAATCTCATGTGACAAAGGAGGAAAGCCAAGAAGTGCTGAAGACCATACACGTAAACGACCCAGGATATCAGGAAAAACCAATTGTCAAGCAAAGATAATAGTAAGGTATCACTATGACGGGTTACTACATTTGGAATATCTAGTTCTAGAGCATAATCATCAGTGTATGACAGATAAAGTACGACTATTCCGGTCACACAGGAAGCTCTCTTCATCTGCCAAAACACATTCAAATGGCAATAACCAGGTTAAGGAACCATCAAGGCACTCTCTCCAGTCAGTGTTTGAAGGAGGTACCTCAGAAGATTCAACATATGCAAATAGACATTGCAGGAATTATTTTGACAAACTGCATCTTGGAAAAGTTGGAGAGGGTGATGCACAAGCCATTATGGATTATTTCTGTCGTATGCGTCAAGAAAACCCACTTTTCTTTGATGTAGTGAATCTAGATGATGGAGGTCGAATGAAAAATGTCTTTTGGGCTGATGCACGGTCTAGGACATCTTATAAGTACTTCAATGATGTTGTTCTATTTGATTCAACTTACCTCACAAAGAACTTTGTCATGCCCTTTGTTTTCTTTGTTGGAGTAAACCATTATGGTTCTTCAATCTTGTTAGGAGCTGCTTTGCTTTCAGATGAAAGAACTGAAACCTTTGTATGGCTATTTAAGATGTGGTTGACATGTATGGATGGAAATGCTCCGAAGGCCATGATAACTGATAATTGCAAGGCAATTGAGTATGCAGTGAAAGTTGTTTTTCCTAATTCTTCTCATCGGTTTTGTATATGGCATATCTTAAATAAGGTTCCGGAAATGTTGCAGGGTTATGCAAGGTACCAGGAAATCAAAGATAGACTTTATGATGTTGTTTATAATTCATGGAGGGTGAGTGAGTTCGAGGAAAGGTGGAAAGAAATGATCCATGTCTTTGAGCTAGATAAAAATGGGTGGCTAAAGTCATTGTACGAAGATCGGCAGAAGTGGGTTCCAGTCTTTGTGAAGAATACATTTTGGGCAGGGATGTCAAACATCCATGAATCTGAAAGCATTAATTCGTATTTTGATAAATCTGTGACATCACAAGTTTTTTTACGATTTTTTGTCATGGCATACGAAAAGGGTTTGAAGGAAAAATATGAACAAGAAATCTTAGAAGATTTTGATCTAGATGATAAGCAGCCGCCTTTGATATCCCGCGGGAGGCTTGAAGAGCATTTATCATCAATTTACACATTGAATATGTTCAGAACTTTTCAACTCGAGATACAAAAGGGCTTGGATTGCAGGGTTTCACTCGTGAGAAAGGATGGCTCGGTCTCTATATTTGAAGTTAAGGAAACTGTAAGAGACAGGACATTTGCTTATGAAGTTTTATTCAATGAGGAAAAACTAGAAGTCCAATGTATATGTGGCCTATTTGAATTCAAAGGCATCCTATGTGCTCATGCACTTGTTGTCCTTAAGGAAAAAGAGATAAAGACGGTTCCTGCTAGGTACATCTGTTACAGGTGGAGAAAAGATTTCAAGCACAAACGTCGTGTATGTCCTCACTTTACCCCAGTGGTACCAAAGAAGCCTATAAACCGATATGACAAACTCTGTGGACAAATTCTTCAAATTCTACCTAGTATGGTGGAGATAGGGGCATTATCTAGCAGTTCGTATGGGTTTACCATAAGTCTTTTGAATGAAGCAGTTTTGAATATCAATGAGTATGATAGAAGATGTAGAGAGGAGAAAGGCAATCAAGGAGCTTCCTATGATCAGCGGGGAATTGCCCATAGTGAAGATGTAGGAAGCAACAAAGATACTGATGATGGGCCATCAACTCCCGTGGTGCTGGAAATTGAGCATGCCTAGTACGTTTTCTTGTCTATTTTCTAGTATTGTTGATGCATTAATCTATTGCATGTTAGATTCTGCACTATGCAGCTTGCTTTGCACGAAATTGGAGACATATATTATTAGTAGTTCTCAGGCTGATCATATTTTATTTTATATAGGTATATTTCTAAGTTTTTATGATGTTGAAAGGTAGCAACTTTTAAAGTCAGACACTACACATTGATCACACATGAAGGGGAATGCTCTTCATCATTCTTCTGAGTTTTACCACATATCAAAGACACTGCTCTGCGTTATTCTGCTGAGTTGGATTGGATTGATTCGAAAATGCTAGCTTCAACCATGATGATCAGTCTTTGTCTTATGTGATTTCTGTTGGGTCAAGTTCTCAAGATTACTTTCTTCCACCATTTAATCTATTGCCAGTCACTCTACTTTTTTTTATAGAAACAGAAGCAGGTGGTGTTGGTGCTTGATCAGCATTTTGCGAGTTAATCGTGATTTTTGCCTATGAAAATTTGAAAGCCCTGTTCGTATAGACAATTATTAGCACCTTTGTTCTGTGAAACATGTGTGCAAGGGCGATCTTTTAAGCAGCCCTCTCGTGAAAATGCAGCCACGTGACTTGCCAGTTCTAAATCTGCTGTGTTGGCCTTGTGGCATGAAAGATAAAACTTTTGGACCGAGAATTTAGCTCACTTGGAACAAACATTGGAATTGCTTAAAAAAATGAAAGTATTTTCATATGTATATACAAGAAATGGAAGTATCTTAAGATTACTGTGGATGGATATTTTATTGATCAATCTGTGGGTTTTTTTATAGATTGAGATCTGTGGAGTAGTTATCTGGGCATAATAATTCCAGCTCAGGGTGAGTTTCCACACCCATTGCCTATTTGACTCGCGTAGCATGTTTTCGGCAGATAACCAACTCAATGGTATCAGCTTCTGGTTATTTTTTATGGTGGCACATTAAGTAGCAGGTTGGGTGTCTGAATGGAGAAATTATTGGGTACAACTGCCAGCCCACATCACCTTGTATGCCACTTTTACAGGAGCTGTTGATTTTGAAGATCAATGGCGCATATGCTATGCATGTTTGCTCTAGAGGTTTGACAAAAATTTATTTGAGCGCACGTCTATAGAGTGAGTGCCGTTGATCGACAGATCTCTGGTGCCTTGTGCCGGTTGTACCCAATGATTTCTTATATGAAAGACTTCAAGTTGAAGAGATGTACGGGTTAAAGGTTTAAAGGCTGGAGTTTCTTTGCCAGCTTTTGTATGTTGTTGCTTCCACTCCCAACATTTACATTTCTGGTGATTTCTTTTTTCGTGAATGTGGCCAACCTTTTTGTTCTTCCTCTTTTTATCTGGCGTGAAGCTTTTGTCAGAAAAAAAAATGTAACCACTGGTTATAGAATGTAGACAATGACAGACCATGAGTCTAACAAGAGCTCTTCATGTACTAATCATGTTCAACTGGACCGTTGGCATATGAAAGTTGGTCCAACTCTTACACAACCCCCAATTATGAAGAACCCACCAGTTCTATATTTAGAATGCAATTCATCAAATTGAGAATGCAACATAAGTCCTACGCATTTGGAGTGTGCATTTGTTAGCACGCTTCAGAATGCACTGTTCTTGAATAGTCTAGCATTTTAGAACGCCTGTGTGTTCTAACTTTCCTGAATGCCGTGGCTAGTTTGGCGATTTCTATCATTTCTTATGTTTTCTAGAATGGTATCTGATATACTCTTAATTTAGGTTCTTACATGCAGATTCCCCCTGAACATTCTGAAATATGGGTTTTAAAATGTAGGATTCGGGCTGGTGTTATGAAATGTAGCAGTTCACAGAACAGAACAATTAAACCCCATTTTCAGTTTCCAGTTATGGTGTGGCATTTTACAGCTGATGCAGCTCAAAAAAATTCTAGGCACTCAAGGCATCACAAACAAATCTGTAAGTTTTTCTCTACCAATAAACTTCCAATGCAATTCAAAAAGATGATAGGAAAGCTTTAAAGCAATATGGACAATTAGTATAGCAGAAAATTTTGTCGAAACCATACACATAAAGATGGAAGCTTTATGAAACAAACTAAAACTTCAGAGCTTAAACAATACAAAAGAAATATTTTTCTAGATTCTACCTAAAGCAGTTTAAACACTTGTATCATCCTTTCTTCTGCAAGCCTCCACTTTTCTCTACAACTAAGACAAAAATCTTATTACCAATATCGTCGAAGAAACAGAAGTACAGAGTTCTTAAAGGCAAAATATTCCCCAAAAACCTACGACAAAGCCAAATATCATGCTTATGTAAAACCATGTCAGTTTTTTCTTCTCCATCTTCATTGCCATATTCAATTGTACTTGTTTCATTTACCGAACAATTCTTAAGTGGAGCGCCACAAAGGTCCTGGTTTCCAAAATAAATAGATGGATCATTGATTGTCTAGGGTTTAGGGATTTTTCCTTGTAACTTGTTGTTGAACAAATTTAGCTTGCTCAATTCCAATAAACTTGATAAGCTAAGAGGAATATCACCAGTAAGTTGGTTATTGGACAAATCAAGAGACTCTAGCCTTTTCAATCTTCCAATGTTCCTCGGAATCTTCCTATTCAATTGATTATATGATAAGTTCAAGGAGATCAACTAAATGAGTCTGGTTAATTCATCTGGAACTTCTCCATGAAACTATTGCTTGAAAGATCAATACTTCTGACAAGATGAAGGGTATTAGTGTACTCGAGCATCTGGCCTTTTATCATCAAGGACAAATGTTGGACATAATATGTATCTTTTCCGTTAATAATTCCATCTCAGGGTGAGTTTCCACACCCATTGCCTATTTGACTTGAGTAGCATGTTTTAGGCAGATAACCAACTCAATGGTATCAGAAGCTTCTGTAACTGCTCGAGATTGGTTATTTTTTCTGGTGGCACATTAAGTAGCAGGTTGGGTGTCCATCATCATCATCATCATCATCATCATCATCATACGCCTTATCCCAGCTATTTGGGGTTGGCGGCATGGATTATATACCACGTTTGATCCTTATCGGAATCATAATATATATTAAATCCATACAAAGAAACATAGTGGCAAGTTTTTAAGCCGGATGCCCTTCCTGACGCAACTTTCTTAAGAGGGACGATGATAAGAAGATTAGATCATTATATTCATCATACACCTTTCCAAATATCTGGATTGGCTTTATGACATGATGGTTGAACATGAAATATTAATATAGCCATCTTCCATCACAAAACAGGTTGGGTGTCCGAAAATAGAAATTATTGGGTACAGCGGCAGCCCATGTCACCTTTTAACTTTTACGATAGACGTTGATTTTCAAGATTGATGGTGCATACGCTATGTATGTGCGCTCTAGCGGTTTGACGCTAATTTACTAGAGCGCACATTTATAGCGTGTGCGCCGTTGATCTCTAGGATTGATGGCTCTCTAATGCCTTGGGGTATTGTGCCGTTTGTACCTAATAATTTATCGTATGAAAGACTTCAAGTTGAAGAGATGCCTAGGGTTTAAGGTTTAAAAGCTGAAGTTCCTTTGCCAGTTTTTGTATGTTGCTGCTTCCACTCCCAACGTTTACTTTGTCAGCTCCATCAACATTTTTGGTGAATTGTTTTGTTTTTTTGGGTTAATGTGGCCATCCTTTTTGTTCTTCCTCTTTTTATCTGGCATGATGCTTTTATCGGAAAAAAAGTAACCACTGGTTGTAGACAATGACAGACCATGAGTCAAACAAGAGAGCTTCTCATGTTCTAATCATGGACGACTGGCATATGAAAGTTGGTTCAACTCTTACACTTCCCCAATCATGAAGAACCCACAATTCTATATTTAGAATGCAATTCATCAAATTGAGAATGCAACATGAGTCTTGAGGATTTGGAGTGTGCATTTATTAGCATGCTTCAGAATGCATTATTAGTGAATGCTCTAGCATCTTAGAACGCCCATGCTCTACCTTTTCAGAATGTCATGGCTAGTTTGGCAATTTCTATTATTTCTTATATTTTCTATAATGGTATCTGATGTACTCTTAATTTAGGTCTGCAGATTCCCCCTGAACATTCTGAAATATGGGTTTTAAAATTCAAAATGTAGGATTCGGGCCTGCGTTCTGAAACTGTGGTTATAAAATGTAGCAGTTCCAGTTATGGTGTGGCATTTTACGGCTGATGCAGCTCAAAAAAATTTTATGTGATGGGTTTTCTCCTGATAACAGAAGAACGCCAGCTATTGCTTAACATGGTGTTTTATATCCTTCACCATTTCTTTGAAATCATTCCAACTTCCAAGTAATTGCTTTTACGGATCTTGTTTTACATCCTTTCTGTTTTTTCCAATACTGATTTTTGCTATTGTTGTTTATGCATGACGACAAAAATTATGTTCCTTTTTACTTAAAGATGGTAGATGAGCACTTAAAAGAAAAGGGTTGACAAGCTTGGATATATTTTTTGTTTTTTTTGGGTTAAAAGTTTGGTAAGAAGTTAGTGAATTGCTTTAAAGATACCATTTTTTCGGACTGATTGACGCCGAGAAGGAAAATGATCTGCCATGTCAAATTAGAAGACACACCTGCAATTGCAAACTAGTTTCATATCAAGTAGAGTATGGTTTTCTTCTGATCCTTGGCAACTCACAGCAACTTGGCTCACAAATAAGATCTGAGAAGGTGATTCTTTACTTTCAATTGAATTTTGATTACAGAATGTTAAGTTCTTTCCCGTGATATTAGGCCTTTTAGTTTTTCTTCCATTGTTCTTAGTAGCTTAAGATTTATTTAAGAATGATGTTTAGTGCAAGTAAGTGTGGATTTTTGTTCACACCCATGACACAAGTTAAAATGAATCCTTTTATTACAAAATGTTTTCAAGTTGATTTTCATTTTATATTTTCTTGCGGTTATATGCATTTTAGATATTAGCAGTTGGTCAAATCTACGTATTCTTAATTAAAAGTCTCTACAAAAAAGGGACGGTTGGAGTGTTTATCTCCTTGCGAAAAACTCTTTGCTTGTTTCACTTCTCATTTTTGCAGTTAGTTGAAAACCTTCAAATCAATGGCAGGCTTAGTTAGCTCCTTGCTGGAAGAATGCAAACTCTTTTATATATATAAATCCTAGGCCTTGATGGATATCATCAAGTTTATTGGAGGCTTAAAAAATCTATACTCTAGCCAGGCCAGCCACTGGCATGCTTGATAGAATCATAGAACCTCCCTTGTTGAGGGAGAGGTCCCACATTCGAGTCTAACTTATGGCACCTTTGGGGAGAATGGAGCTGGGATTTGGGGGATGGGTTTTTGATTTCTACTCTCTAGCTCTGAACTTGTATGGGAAATGTAATAGGATGTGTTGTGACTTTAGAAGGTCTATAGCTTTCCTCATGTATGATCACAAGTTCAGTATACATTAGACCAAGGACTTTGTCATGAAACTCTTTTAGTGACCACCAGAGCGGAATGAGATTTGATGCTACAGTTATATTATTGTAATGCAATAAAGTTCTGGTAGAAGGGAAGTCACAGCTTTTTAAGGGAATATCGCCAGTCTGTGCAGTTACAGTATGATGCAAGGTGCACGGTTTTGGTGCTAGTAATGCGTGACGATCAAATAGATTCTACAAGGAAACGTCTCTATACTAAATCTTGTTACCACCAAGGTTTATCAACTGTAAATAAAGTAGCTGCTTCCATTCATGAGAAAGAAGCCCATGAATTTGGTTGTGAGCAATGTAGATTGATGCAATGTTGCTAATGTTCGCTAAGAATGCTAATATGCTATTTCCCAAGTAATTTCCATTGAGATGCACAATGCAAAGAGACGTGAAGTTCAGAGAAAGTGAAGTTTGAATAGGGAAATTATTCAGAAACAGGTGGTCAAAATAGCTTAGAAAACCACAGTTGCTTAGATGCAACTAAGAAAGATAAGGGAGAGTGTTGGAGTGCATATAGGAAACTAGTGCTGGTCTTTGAAAGATCCACAACATCCATACCCAGGTGCTCCAAAGAGGTCATCCCTGTCAACCACTGAGGCTGGTCAACATGTAATGCCTGTTGTGACCGGTGAGGGTCACAAGGTATCAATCGAGGGCAAAAGTGAAAAGAAAGAAGAAAAGTAATAAACTGAAATGGTTTCTATTGCATAACCTCTAACTGAGAAAGATGTCCAACATATAAAGGGAAAAGATGGCGTGTCTGCTTAGGGGCGCGTGCCATCTAGCCAAGTTGATGGGCCACTAATTGGCCTGATTATTCTCAATCAGCCCGTTACCTAACAATTAGCCTAAACGGGCCTGATTACAATAAGATACGCAATACTAATCAAATATCCTACTGGCATGATGGCTACTGCTGACGTTGGCCCGCTGACGTATCCATACTGGCCTGGCATGGCGTTCACAACAATCCACCACGCTCAGCTTATCGCCTTGACCTCAAGGCGACCAGTTCGAGATAGTAAAGATAATCGATGAGAGATATCAAAGCTTGAAGGATCAATTATTTAATTAATACTTATATGTCTATTTAATTTTTTAATTAGGTTCAAATAATGATTTGACCTAATTGGATGATATTTCATTCACGTTCATCATAACCATTGACATAAAGATTTCGATTGAAAATTTATCATTAACATGCTCAGTCAAATAATAACAGGGAATTATAAGCATTCACCGTACTTTACGTTAACGACAAATCAAATAATTATATAGATTATGACTTTATCAAAACATCGCATTCAACCAAATAAGCAATAATTACTTCTTTCATAGACATAAAAATATTAATCAAATAATGTCACTTCTAGCTTTGACAAAAGATTTAGCTATTCATATTCATGAGAAAAAGAGAAAATCAGATCTTGGAAGAAATTTCATATGAAAAATCACTGTAGAACAGTATTCACGATTACTGTAGCAAAACACTGTTCACTACAAAAACACTATTCATCAAGCACTGTTCATCTCCCCAACCTGAAATCACTGTAGTAGTTTCGACAGTACTGTAGCAGTACTGTAGCAAGTACGAAAATAGCTCAAAAACTTCCCCTTTTCCTCTCGATTTCTTCCTCTTCTTGCTCCCGTCGATTCTCCTCTTCCTCTTTGATTTCTGGTCAAAAACTCACCCAAATCACGACCCAAACATAGCCCTTTTTCACCCAAAATGAACCTCTGTTTTTTTCTTAGAAAACCGTCCACCAAAAACCAGTCCTTCATCTCGGTTTTTTATAGGAAATTCAAAATAGAGTCCTTTTCCAATCCGATTCCACCTTGAGATGAGCCCAAATCCGTTTATGTTTTAGATTAACCCGAATCGAAATCCAACACCCGATTTCAGCATGAACATGCCTCTGAGCTTCCCAATTTAGCACAACATTGTTTCAGCACAATTCCACAATCCTAATCGAGCACGCCCTTGATCTGTTTTCTAATTTTCCTCACCCATGCCGCTGCTACTTCGCCTCCTTCGCTTGTGAGCTCTGCCCTTCTCTGCCTTCGATTCAGACTTCCAAATCGAAAGCTTTTGTTGTTTCTGTTGCTCCACTCTCGGTCGCCATGACCTTCATCATCGCCATCGCTTCGAATGACCGCCGTCAATCGTCGTCAGCCCAGCCGTCAATCTCAACCACCGTTGTCGACCATACTTATCGTCGCCGGAACCCAGGGCCGCCGTCATTGGTCGCCCGAACAGAGCTCAAGCTCTGTTCTTCCGCTTCTGGCTGAAACGCTCAAGCTCTGGCTCGGGTTGTTTTATCCTATTTTTTTCTTTTTTTTTCTTCAGACCGGACTGGCTGGTTCATTTCAATTTCTTTTATTAATTTTTTTATTTCTCTCAATTAAATCTCATTATATCAATCGTATCCGCCGGATCAAATCTGCACGTCTGTACTTTAATTTCACGTCCGTCTTCTCTTAAGTGACTCATCAATGGTTCGGATCTTCAGTGCGCATGATATCAGCTCTTGGGTCACTTTGGCACTTCAAAACACGTCTAATGCGCTCTTCTGCTGTCGATATGCAATCCGCATTTTTGAACCTACAATGATAAAACTAAACCAAAATCAGACGCATAATAAAAATATGATTCCTTAAATTCTTTAATGCATCTAAAATAGTTAATTAGAGTAAATTAATTATTAATTCCCTAATTACTATCCTAATCACAAATAACCTGTTTTATTCATGTTTTATCATTAAAATTATACTAGCAAATAAGTAAATAGGACATATAAATGTGGATATTTCATGCATATCAACGATGCATCTCCCACAAAACGACGTAGGCATGAAACATGGAAAACCGGGTGCACCAATGACCCCGGGGGTAGAGTCAGGCGATACGCAACGGACCCAATACGTTCGAGCACTGAATATGGCCCATGATAACGAGGTGCGAGCTTAGCCTGATCCGATCTGAACAAAGAGGTCTAGCGCTGTGGTAGGACGGACATGTAGACCAAATCACCCACCTAAAAGGCCCGATCAGTCCTCTTCTTATCAGCAAGTTGTTTCATACGGTTCTGGGCGGCTGCGAGATTTGCTTTCAGCTGCCTAAGAACCTCATCCCTTGTTTGCAGCAAATAGTCGACCTTAGCAACGGATGATCTGTGAGGCACATAAGAGAGAACTGTAGGAGGTGGATGACCATAGACAACTTCAAACGGTGTAAACCTTGTCCGTTTGTGATAAGCTGTATTATAAGACCATTCAGCCTAGGGAAGAAGCTGTAACCATTTACGAGGCTGATCCCCCACAAAGCAGCGCAAATATTGCTCCACACACCTGTTGACGACCTTCGTCTGGCCATCTGTCTGGGGATGGTAAACCGTGCTTATGGTGAGTTTCGTACCTTGGATAGCAAAAAACTCACGCCAGAATGTAGAAATGAAAACCTTGTCTCTATCCGAGACGATAGTCTTAGGCATTCCATGCAATCGAGCGATCTCTTTGACAAAGGTTTCAGCAACCGTCCGGGCTATAAAAGGATGGCTCAAAGCACAGAAATGAGCATGTTTTGAGACCCGGTCCACCACCATAAGAACTGACTTTCCTTGGACCACGGGCAAGGCTTTGACAAAGTCCACAGAGATATCCTCCCATATCTGATCAGGAATTGGGAGGGGTTGAAGGAGACCTTGTGGAGAGGTAGTGACAGCCTTAGCGTGCTGGCATGTGTCACAGGCAGCCACATAATTTCAAACGTCCTTTCTTAATCCGGGCCACAGAAAACTCTGGCTTACTCGTTTGTAGGTTCGGAAGGCACCATCATGTCCCGCCATCAGCGTATCATGAAAATGTGAAAGAACATGACGACGCAAGTCCCCACTGTTAGGCACCCACAGCTTCCCTTTCCAAAATAAAGTGTCACTTTGCCAAGTGAAGGAAGGATCATCCAATTGATGTTTGTGGAAACGTTCGATCAGCTGGCTAGTGTCGGGGTCCTCCGTATAGGCGCAATGCAGATCAGGAAGAAAGGGTCAAGTCGGGCCAGTCATAGCCATACAGGCACCCTCCACCGAGCGCCTTGATAGAGCATCCGCGACAGTGTTCTCAGATCCCTTCTTGTATACGATCTCATAGTCATACCCCAGCAGCTTGCTCACCCAGCGTTGCTAGGCTGGTGTAGACACCCGTTGCTCAAGAAAATACTTCAATGGCTGATGGTCGGAGCGGATGATGAAACGTCGACCCAACAAATAAGGTCGCCACTTGGTGACTGCATGAACAATGGCCAACATCTCCCTCTCGTAGGCCGAGAGTGTCAAAGAGTGGCCTGTGAGAGATTTGCTGAAGAAGGCCACCGGCCGTTCCTTCTGCAAGAGGACCGCCCCCATGCCTGTGTCCGATGCATCCGTTTCCACCACAAAGGAAAGCGTGAATTCTGGCAAGACCAAAATGGGTGCAGTAACCATAGCCTGTTTCAGACGATCAAAAGCCTCTTGCGCTTCACCTGTCCATGCAAAGGCCTCCTTTTTGAGTAATGCGGTCAGTGGGCTGGCAATAATCCCATACTGGTTGATGAATCTGCGGTAATACCCTGTCAGCCCCAGAAAGCCTCAGAGGCCCTTGACACATGTGGGAGCCGGCCAAGACAGCATGGCAGATACCTTCGCGGGGTCAGTGGAAACACCCTCGTGCGAAATGATATGGCCCAAGTACTCCACCTGCTTGCTACCAAAGGAACACTTCAACTGTTTAAGAAAGAAGGAATGAGTCCATAAAATGGAGAAAACTGACCGCAAATGTTCCAAGTGTGCGTCCCACGACTAGCTATATATTAGGATGTCATCGAAGAAAACCAGGATGAACTGTCTGAGAAAGGGCCGGAACAAGTCATTCATGAGATTTTGGAAGGTAGCAGGAGCATTTGTCAGGCCGAAGGGCATGACCAAGAACTCGAAATGACCATCATGTGTCCTGAATGTAGTTTTGTAGACATTTGACGGTTTCATGCGGATTTGATGATATCCGGCGCGCAAGTCGAGTTTGCTAAACACCCTGGCACCGACCAGTTCATCCAACAACTCCTCTATAACCGGAATTGGGTACTTGTCTTTGACGGTAATAACATTCAAGGCGCGGTATTCGACACAAAATCACCACGATCCATCCTTCTTGTGGACCAATAGAACCGGTGAGGAGAAGGAGCTGTTGCTGGGCTAAATAAGACCGGACTGAAGCACGTCGTGCACCAGGCGCTCAATCTCTGCCTTCTGAACATGAGGGTAGTGGTATGGGCGCACATTGGCTGGCGCGGCATCAGGTAGAATAGGAATGGCATGGTTGGCTAAGAGAATATGTTAGCATGATCATCGAGCAAAGAGCGCAAATCCTCCAGTATGTCAGTTTGTTCAACGTCCACCATGGCCCGCTGCTGCAACAATAGACCCTCTGGCACGAACTTGAAGAACGACCCCACAACCTGGGTCGCATGCAAGGCACCTGGTTGGGCCCCTTGGAGTCGAACCCGCTGTCCGTGCACCTCGAAGTCCATAATAAGATCCTTAAAGTTCCAGACCACATCCCCGAGGACCTACAGCCATTTGACCCCTAAGACAACATCCGCCTCCTTCGTCGGTAGTAGGAACAAGTATGTGATGAAAGTGTGACCTTGGATAGTAAGGGCAGCTTGGGTGCATACCCCTGAGTTCCTGAGGTGTTTACCGTCCCCAATGAGCACGTCAAAAGGCTTGGCATCGGCCACATAACAACCCAATCGCTGTGCTACCTTATTGTTGATAAAATTGTGGGTCGACCCACTTTCAATCAATGCCGCGACCTCCTGTCGCTTGAGGAGTTTTTGTACCCGCATGGTGCATGGGGTGAAGGTCCCTGAGTATGCGTGCACGGAGATCTCAGGTTGCACGTCGGGGTACTCTGGGTTCATCTCCTCGGGCTGGAAAGAAACATCCTCGTCGACTTCTTCTCTTAGTAAACTTCCCCGTACTGCGCACCTATGCCCTGGAACAAACTTTTCATCGCACCTGTAACATAGCCCTTTGGCACGACGCTCCTCCATCTGAGTGATTGTGAGTCGCCGAATAGGGGGAACAACAGAGCCAGTCGTCGTAGGTCAACTGGGATTTGGAGCAGGAGACGGTAGTGGCCCCAGCACTGGGCTAGCAGGGGTCCTTGCTGGAAAACTCCCACGTCCCCCCCTCCTTTGTCTGGCCAGCTTCTCCTCTTCGATGCGTGCGTGACGCACCACATCCCTCATCGTGTGACAAGGAAAATGCCGCATTTCGTCTGCTACCTCCGGTTTCAATTCGCGCTTGAACGTGCCAACCAGTGCTACGATCGGCCATTCTGGCAAGCGGTTCGCAATCTTCATAAACTCCGAATAGTATGCCCTCACAGTTGTTGTTTGCCTGATGGTGGAGAGCATCTCGTTGAAATCCTGAAATTCGTTCGGCCCAAACTGGATGCACAACTCATCCGAGAACGACGCCCAAGTCGGAAATCGTACCTCCTTCTCAAAGGCCTGGTACCAGACCAAAGCGTCACCATCTAAGTGAAAAGCGGCCACACGCAAGCGTTCGGCATCTGAAAAAGTCCCCTGATAGGCGAAGAACTTGCCAGCCTTGTATAGCCACTCCATGGGGTCCTCTTCACCATTGAACCGTGGGAATTGGAGCCGCGCCAACCTAGGTTCTGCGCTACCCCTCTGGCCTCCACGATAGCCTAGAGACTCCTCCCAATTCGCGTCCAACTCACGTTGGACATTTCGTAGGTGCGGATTCATTGTGTCATTTCCTCGAACACCTTGAGTGCCTCGTCCCTCAAGGCCAGATCTGCCCTCTTCAGCGCCTGGGTTAAAGGAACCCAGTTGGATTCCATGTGCGATGGAAGACCCAGCGTTCAGGGCTTGTGTAGAGCCGCCAAACATACTGGATCCCCCTTGTCGAACTGGACCACCAAGACCTGGTGGTGGCGGTGGAGTGACTGTGGCTGTCTAGTTGGCCGAGTTCTGCGCCTGGTTTTGGGAGTGGATTGCCTCCAAATTCTGCAGTCGGACACCAAGCGCATTGATCATGACGATCAGTACCTCCTGGTTGGATTTTGTCTTCGGTCGTGGACCAGTCACCTCTTTCGCCGCCTCAGGTTCCTCCCGGATTTCTGGCATTTCGAGTGGTTACGTGGACCAGTCACCTCTTTCGCTGCCTCATGTTCCTCCCGGATTTCTGGCATTCCTAGTGGTTGTTTGCGAGGAGACATGATTACTCTCATATCGGCACCGCTCTGATACCAATGTTGTGACCGGTGAGGGTCACAAGGTATCAATCGACGGCAAAAGTGAAAAGAAAGAAGAAAAGTAATAAACTGAAATGGTTTCTATTGCATAACCTCCAACTGAGGAAGACGTCCAACATATAAAGGGAAAAGATGGTGCGTCTGCCTAGGGGTGCGCGCCATTTGGCCAAGCTGATGGGCCACTAATTGGCCTAATTATTCTCAATCAGCCCGTTACCTAATAATTAGCCTAAACGGGTCTGATTACAATAAGATACGCAATACTAATCAAATATCCTACTGGCATGATGGCTGCTGCTGACGTATCCATACTGGCATGGCGTTCACAACAATGCCTTACCCCCCCCACCCCGGTGAGGCTCGATGTGACAAGTTCAAATACTTCAACTCCTTGAGAAACCCCAAGAAGTTTGAACTAAAACTCCAAGAACTGGAGATGCTTCAATTGAACCATTGACGGGTCTAATTGGTCACTGAGATCAAAACAACAGAGGTTGAATTTTTGTTGTACCCCGTTTGATTGTCGCAAGTGACTTCCAATCATTTACAGCGATCTGAAAGTTGATTGATACCAGTAAGCAAGCTCAGAGTCCATTCTGAATTTGGTGAGGGCTTTCCACTCCTGCTGGTGGGAAACCACTTTTTTATCTTTGTCCATGCCATCACAGAGCTAAAATAGTCTACATGAGAACACTAGTGTTGCCATAGTAACTTCATTGATGCAGTACATTCTCATCTTCCAATGTTTTATTCTCCAAGTAAATATTGAAGGGCAATGAGTGACATGCCCCCGCTGGCTGCCAGCAAACATAGAGTAATGCCTAATATAGGTGTATAATATTGAAATTAAGCAATCAAAGTTTTCCAACACAATTCTTTTACTTCTGCGTGGGATGGAGTTGGAGGGGTCACTATTTATAACACAAATATTGTCTTCCTGTTGAAGTTTCCAAAACTGGGTACCATGACCATACCCTATGACTGCAGTACATAAGGCGCTAACGTATTATATAGAGATGTTTATGTACCACGAACGCACAATGTGTACAACAATCACATGGGTCACGGTGCCTGTCAACCTAGACGCATTGGAGTTTGCTGTTATGTATAGTTAGGCATCTTTGTTGCTCAACTGAACTCAAATTTCTCTTTTAACCTCTTAATGCCATTCTGCTATCAGTCTTTGTAGCCCCACCTACGTGGGTCCCATTGTTAAGAGGGATGTAGGATGGGGGTTACTGGCAAATTGCTTAGAGTAGAATCAAGATTTTAGGGTAATTGAAGGAAGTTCTACTTGAAAGCTAAGAGCTCACATATGATGGGGTAAGAAGAAATATATAAGTTGCACATATTTTAATAGATCCAAATTTTGCAGGTTTCTGTTGTCAAACATATTCTCAAGTCTTAATCAGTCTCCCCCTATATCAGGGGAACCGCACAAAGATAGCTATCCCTCTCTGATTTGCAATTTTGTACGCCAAACTTGACTCTGAAAAGTTTGGGTATGAGACATGAAAACCCCAGAAATAAAATGTCAGTCGTTTAGATAGGAACCTATGAAGAACTTGTGCTTCAAGCCCAAGACTGGAACATGGATTGATTAAACTCTACTTCATATTTAATCTTCTTCCATTTCCTTGATGAGTAATTTCAATGTAGAATAGGAAAATTAAGGAGACGTCCTAGCTCTTGAAAGGAATAAAGTGTGCATTTTGCGACCCAACCGAACACTCGTTCGGGCTTACAAAGTTTATCGCATCGAGTTGGTGTCATCTATCTCTCAATTATCCAAATTTTTCGTCACATTTTATCGATGGAAGGTCCCACATGTTGGAATGGGTAGAAAATTTGCATAACCTGCCTGTGAAATCTCCTTACACTTCCCCTATAGTGAACCCATTATTTTTTAGGGGGTCCATATGATGGGGATAACACCGTTGTAGCTCATAATAAAAGGGTGAGTAGTTCATCACACCCTCTTGCCAGCTGAACCCGGAAGGTGAATACCCCACTACATACAAAAGGTAGGTATCCGACGTCCTTGTTAAAAGGGGGTGAGCTTCCTAAAGCATGGGGTGGCAGACTACTCATCCTGAATAAATTTCAATACATATAAAGCAACTTTTGCACTGATTAAGAAATCGATAATGGAAAAAGGTTCTCCAAACAAAAGAACAAAAGCTTCAAAGCCATATGAGGTATGAACATCCATTTAACACCAAAAATATCCAGACCAAACATATAAAGAAGGAACCTTGATGTAGCGAACCTAAAAGTTTTAGAAGTACTAGAGAAATCTTACATTCAACACAAAGTAGTTTAAACACATTTTTCATCCTTCTTCTGTTAGCCTCTAACTTGCTCTTTGTAGTGGAATTTAGCAATAGCCAATCTAACTAGGGAAAAAAAATTATCACCAATATCGTCAAAGAAACGAAAGTACATAATTATGATAAATCTCTTGGAGATGAGAAGGCAACTTATTCCCCAAAAACTTGCCACAAAGCCAAATATCATGCTTATGTAAAAAGCATAGCTTATCATGTCCTTCTCCAACTATTCTTCCATCTGCAACTGCAGTGGTTTCATTTGTTGGACACTTTTTTGCAAATGTACTGGCACAAAGTTCTCGATTTCCAAGATAAAGCAGATGGTTCAATGAACGTATGAAGCTGGTTTCCTGAAGGACTTTCCCCTTCTTAATTATTGTTTGACAACTTTAGTTTGCCAAATTTTAATAATCTTGATAAGCCGAGAGGAATTTCATCCATAATATGGTAGTTGGACAAATCAAAAGAGACTAGCAATTCCAAATTTCCAATGTTCCATGGAATCTTCCTAGTTAAGTGATTATTCGATAAGTTCAAGGAGAACCATTCAATAAGCCTCGTTAATTCATTTGGAATTTTTCCATAAAAGTTATCCCTTGAAAGATGAATACTTTTGACAATATCAAGGGTATTAGTGTAATTGAGCATAAGACCTTTTGCCAACAAAGACAATTCTTCAATATAATGCGTAAGTCCAACAAACCTAATAGACGAAAGACTTACATCTCCAATAAAAGGCCAAATACTTATGTCCCAAAGGCCTTCTCTTTGTCTTCTAGTGATTCTAGTCATTGCAGTCAAGTTTCCTAAAGTTTGAGGTATTCGGCATGACAAGAAATTATTAGATACATCAAAGATTTGAAGAAATGACATACATGCTATAGTAAATTTGTTTGACATCAATCTTAGAGCTCTCATGTCCATGTGGCTATCACTGATCAAAGACTTAATGCTCCCGCATAAGTTATTGTCTCCCAAATCAATAAATCTCAAATCCGAACAATTCTGGAGGGACGATAATGGTATAACCCCAAGTAAAAAGTTATCCCGCAAATCCAGTTCAATGGTATTATTCCACTCAAATTATTATGAGAGAGGTCAAGGAAATGAAGGAATGTCATTTTGCCACGCCATGATGGAATTTTGCCACTAATACGGTTTGTCGAAGACTCGAAAGAGTGATGCCTTTTAAATAACTTCCAACCGTGAAATTCTCAGGAATAGGTCCAGTAAATTGATTATCAGAACGATCTAGAATGTTGAGCCTCGAAGAGTAGTGTAGACAAGGTAAAGGTCCTGAGAAATGATTGACGCTGAAATTGACATGGAAAGCATGGTCGCGTGGATGGAGTTCTGAGATATGTCCAGACTCCAGAAAACTTAGTTGGGAGATTAAGTTCCAAAACCAAGATGGCACAGAGCCCTCGGTGCTACTATTGGAAAAATCTAAGTAAACAATGGTTTTTTTGTGTATTTAGCCAATGTAGAAAGTTTAGTCCCAAAATGCATGACTTTAGAAATAAAGAACGGAGCTGGAAAGGTGGGATGCAGTCGCGCTTTTTAGGCTGAACACCAGTTCATTGGAGGACATGGATAACGAGTTCAAACTTTTAAGCTCTTCAAAATGAGTGTCGTTAAGAATCCCAGTCAAGAAGTTGCCCTCAAGAATTTGATGTCCAATTTGCTTAACCATGTAATAAGTCGTCTGTTAACTGACAAATTGTATGAGTTAGGGAAAATGAGACCTATAATATTTAATAAGCTGCATGATATAGCTTTTTTTTGGCAATATACAGTTACCGATTATTTGCCTTTGACAGCTACTAACAGTCCAAAGAGGCAGTTTTGGTTCGCTAGACGATGTCCGCCTGTAGATGGGAGCCTTCGAGTGATCAATGATACAGCACAAGCATATATACCCAGCAAAATATTTTTCCTAGAGTGCATAGTACATGCTTGGATCCTCATGATCAATGGCTCATGTTAATGGAGAATATCTGGCGGACATCCTCCAGGCAGACCTCAAATTCTTTGGCCCTTAGGAGTGTATCTGCAACCCAATTGGTATGGCCAAAGCCTTTGAATCAACCCCAACTCTGCACAAATGGCACCAGATTTTTGTTGGTTCTTCACTCCGCATAAGCAGACCACAAGTGGAGAAGACAAACTATATATGTGACTTGGTCTGAGTTCGCCAAGATTATGTTCGAGTTTAAAGAAAACCTCTTAAAAATTTCATTGTATAATTAATAACAAAATTAATTGTACATATTGTTCATATGTGACCCTTTGAATCAAGGTATATAAAGAGTAGTACCATAACCATGGATATCCAAGTGTGGGATTCATTCTTATGAATTTCTTTAATCTTCTTCAATCCACATACTGTGAATAAAAATTCGAAGTACGGTGGAAGGGGCCCATTTTTTGACAAAAAGCATTTAAATTTTTTTTGGGGCTTATACATGACGGGAAGCTTTATGTTCGGCCTAGAGGATGTCGTCCATGAGATGCTCATTTAGTAGGATCTCGTCAAGCATTAGGCTCCACAACTTGGTTGGGCACTCTAGGAGTTGATCATCAAGATTAACAGCGCACATAGCTTCTTTGTGCTCTCCAACAATTGGAGCAAATTGCATAAGCATATGCGTCGTCAATCGTGATGATGGATAGCTCCCATCTAATGAAAAATATCCAAATGGGCCATAAAGCATTGTTATTAAGTTTGATGGTGTTATATGCATGTTGAATGGTGTTAGGCAATTCCAGAGTTAGAAAGGAGTTTAATATTTTTGCAAGACTTAGATAAGGGCGATTGCGAGGTTAATGCAATTGGTGGGGTGATGAAGATCACCAATGGAGATGGACCAATGATGTTGGGCCGAAAAATATGGAATGTCTATATACTTGTAGATTGTACAACTGTAGATGTGGTGATAAGTAGTGATATTTATGTGATAATTTATACCCTTAAACTTGTTTTTGTAGTTTTTTTAGGTGATAATATGGTTTAGATAGTTAGGAATAAGCTACAAGACTTTATTCTATGGCTTATAATAATTTTGGAGTTAAATTTCATAATTTTTGAATTTATTTTAATGCAGGATTTTGCACTGTCCAGTAGACTGGAGCTTTTAGCAGTCTTCCATTATAAGGCACAACATCCGGCACAAGACAGAAGCAACACCGGTCGACCAGAAGAGATTTGAGGTAGACTCAAAGCACACGACAGAGAAGTCCGGTAGATCGGTCTACACAACAGTCTACCACTAGAGAGGAGTTTTAAGTTGCAGTTTTACAAAAGTCACTCCAATAGACCGGAGTAAAATAGCGCACTACAAAAAAAACGAGCAATAGTGACACTTTTTATGGAGACGTTTCACTAAACGTCATTAATAATAGGAAATTAACGATGTTTATTATCTAAAACGTCATTAATAGAGGAGTCACTACCCGCGCGCGGGGGATTGTGGAGAAAATCCCGCGCACGAGCCTCCTTCCCGTTTCCCACTCTCACGGATCTTTCTCACGCCATTTAACCTCCTCCCTTCTTCCCCGGATTGCCATTTCCTCCATTTCACCTTCCTCCGGCCAGTTCCGGCCGCCTCCAGGTACGATTCCGACGTCCCCTTTTTTCTTTCCTCAGGATCAGATCATGGCATCTTTGTTCGTTTTGCCTCAGGTCTCACAATCATCCGATCCCAGTCGGGCCTCAGCAGAAGTCATGGTCGCCGGAGCCGAAGCCTACCCCGCCATTGTCCGATCGCCGCCGCCTGCCTGTTCCAGCGCTCGGCTTTACGGAGGAATCAGTAGTCGGAAAAGAGGGCTTTTTCTTGTTGGGGACTGAACGGTGACGAAGAAGGCCATGAGATTAACAGGTTTCGATCTCTTCCCTTAATTTGAGATCTGTTTCTTTCATGTTTTTTTCTTGTGATTTCAATTCTTTTTGAAGCATGTGATCTCTTTAAGTTTTTTCCCTTTCTTGTCTGATAATTTAATTAGTCTGTGAGCTTAGTGAAATAGATCATGAAGCCAATCATCTCTTGATTAGTCGCTGCAATCTTAATTGAACTCGAAGAAGTTTTCTGTTATGGTGCTTGATGTCTTAAAATGTGTAATCTGCTTGGCCGAAATCGTAGACAACTTTATGAATTAAGGTTTTTTTTTCTTCAGCAAATTCATGCATTGATGTGTTCTGAAGTTTGAACTGAATATTGCTTCGATAGACTAAATGGATGATGATTTCTTTTTGTGCAGTTAACTTTTTTGATGAGATGCAATATGCCTTTTCCTTTTTGAGATATGTTATAATCAATCAAGATCAGCCACTTTTGTTAGGGTGTATAATGAGCATTCAGTCCTATTTGTTGCCTGAATTTCATCTTCATTACAGTGGACATCTATGCTTTATCATATCTGTATGGGGTAAGTTGTTGGCGGTTGCCACTTTTTACCTGATTTTTCTGTGCCCAAAATTCAACTTTTATTGGACTATCCCATGTTGTAGAATATACTCTTAAATAATATTGGTTTAGTATTGCCATTATATTATTTTTTCAGTGTCTCACTATTGTTTATTTATGATACTTCTCATCACAATTACAGGTTAAAAAAATGTATTTGTGGTATTCTACGATGGGGAAAGGGCGAGGATGAAAATTATTAAGATCTGTGAAGCTTTTGGAGCAAATCGGTATCCATTTTCTGATGACTTGAGTAACCAACGGGCAGATGATTGAAGAGTTGTGCAATCTTCTCTCTTGCACCCAGTTTATCTTTTAAATGAGAGCTATATTTTTTGTTGATGTTATTTTATGATGCAGGTAGATTAGGTTTTATATCTTTTTTATTTTTATTTTTATTTTATAGAAGCAGTATTTTTCCTTAGCACAGACTGCATATTCCATCAGATGTAAATGATAATTGATTATGTTTTTATTTTTTCCGTGTTCAATATGAAATTTTAGATTTGATCTATTCTAGGTTTGTGGGAAACTCGAGGAGCTGAAGACTACAATAGATATTGGACTAATGCACAAGGACAACTTACTAAATAATATTGGCAGCCAATATGAGCAGTGGAATCTCGTGGTTGGTTCCTTGCTCTGTATTGTGTGCTCTATGTGATCCATTGTTGGCAACTACTAAGCTCTCTGGGTAATTATCACTTATATGGTTGAATTTTAACCTGTTTTTAGGTTAGGAAAGAGAAATCTATACATCACACTTTAAACATGCTAAGCATGGATGTGACAAAAAAAATGCTTAGTTGGAGAAGGTTGGACCCCTGTTTTTGCGTCACTCCAGGTATGCTATATCTTCTTAATTCAAGAATATACTTTTTGTGGTTATGCGTTGTTGGATGTGATGGTTTAACATCCTGATATGACCTGTACAGATCCAGGATGCCCTAGAGCGAGCTGCCCTTGATAGTAACTTACAAGTAGGGACCATATTACAAGTTTTGCATTCAAAAGAGTCACCGCCCACCTATTTTAGAACAAATAAGTTTACTTCTGCTTTTCAAGAAATTTTGGATGCATATGGGTAAGTCCCTAATTTTCAGCCACTATTTTTTCATATTCCATTTGAGTGGCTTGCTGTATTTGGTTATTTGTAAGCTTAAATATCCTTTATTTGAGTGTCTTGCTGTATTTGGTTATTTGTAAGCTTAAATATCCTTTATTTGAGTGTCTTGCTGTATTTGGTTTTTTGTAAGCTTAAATATCCATCCTAAGATATACTTGACCTTGTTGCATCGGTACTCATTTTAATTTGAAAGTCAATAGGGTTTGATATATTCTGTCAGATTTTAGATCTCACTTAATCTCAAGAATACTGTCCTTGTTTTGTTTGCTAGTCAGGTTCAGAAATGTTCTCCTTTCCTGGTATAAGGTGTAGTGTTACTTGGTTTTCTTTGTTCTGTGCAAGTCTGTTCTTTAATTT
Source organism: Houttuynia cordata (assembly GCA_039654745.1). NCBI lineage: Eukaryota > Viridiplantae > Streptophyta > Magnoliopsida > Piperales > Saururaceae > Houttuynia > Houttuynia cordata. Next base: position 33,066,651 of record CM077502.1, read on the forward strand.
GTTCCATGATGTAGTACAGATACCAGTTTATCCCGCAGATGATTTTCTTAAACAGTTTGTTTGGCTATCTTTCCCTCCTTATCATTATTAAATGGATCACTGGCTCTAAAGCTGACCTCTATCATGTAATGATATACATGTTTTTAAGTGGCATTGCAATGGCCAACAATGTATATTAGGTTTCTTTGATCTTCCTTTTTGAATTCATGAATAACAATTTAATGGCATAAAAAATAATAATGTATGAAATGCCACAATGCTTCTGCACAAACTACAAATAATGTCCTAGAGCTCATGTTTTCCTATCTGATTGACCATTTTAACTGCAGATTGCTGATTACCTGCAAAGTGGTGGAGCTCACCGAGATGACTTTGCAGTTGGTTTGCATAATGAGTTCCAACCAATTGATGGATCTGACATTGGGCAATTTCCTAATATGGATTTCCAGAAGCAAGATTTGGAGGCCAAAATTTGTGCATCTTGCACATAGTGCTGCATCTGGTTGAGACAATTTGATTAACAGTGAAGCCTATTGGTTTGCTTGGCCCATTTTCTGTTTAGAGGTTTTTGAGATGGAGAGAGACACAAGCAACTGGTTGTGCTAAACATTAAATAAACTTGATGACCCCAACAAAGTTTTCGAAGAGGAGAACCAAACATGAGAAAGTGAGATGCCTACAGCCATTAACAGGGGTTAGTGTGCTGCTCTTATGTTTTGGCTTTCTTATCTTCTAGCTTGTTATTCAGATTTTCCCTAACCATGCAGTACTTGAAAACCCTCCTGTTGTTTTGGTTATTATAATGATATTGCTCTCTCTCACTAGCTCTTACTGAACTTTTCTTGTCAGAACCTCATCGGTTGAAGTTGGATCACATGTATGTTGTGGATATACAACATACATGTAAGCGAGAGATATATGTGGTGAGTGGTTTCATAATTTCAGGATATGGTTAGGTATTTCCAGTTCCTTGTTTAATTTCTTTGTCTATCTGCTCTTGGTGATGCACTTACGTAGGTTAGTTTATTGGAAAGTTAGCATATAGAGTGCTTTTGTTTTAGGTTATGAGAGAAAAAATACTGGTTTTCTCTGTGATTTGCTCTTTGGCTTCCTGATTTTCTGTCAGCTCAGTTTCGTTCTCATTAACCCCCCACATTAATAGTCTTAGTACATTTTTAAAAACCAAATTAGACTGTTAATGTGGGACAGGAGGGTTATTGTTTATCATTTGATTGATTTAACTTATCTTACGAATTAAAAAGAGCAAGCTCTCAAGATTAATTCGTTAACTTATCATTTGATCAGATGCAATGGTAGATGAAGATAATTGTGTTTTCTTCCTGCCACATCGCCCCAGATGTGAAATCCATGGGCCCCCATTGTTCTTATTTATGAAAGGAACAGATAAATAGTAAACCTCAGATTTTTCTGTCATGTGCAACTTTTGTTCCTATCATTTTATGGCTGTTTAACCATGTTGCTTCCCATTGTTTACTGTTTCATTCTTTAATGGTTAACTCTTTCCATTTACCCTATTACAGGTTGGTGTGGGGCTGGAGCTGATCAGTATATATGAACCTTTAATTGCTCATCCTCTCCCTCTTATTTCCCAGGAGAAGGCTGCAGTTGTACTTTAAGGATCGTCGTTCAGCAATTTTGTGTAGTGGAAGTTGTACTGTTTGATATTTATTCTGTTTTGTGCAGATTCATAGAATACTAAATGTCGTGAGTTGGGGAATCATGAGCAAGGACAATTTGAAGAGAATTTCCAGAGTAAATATAGATACTTATAAAGATGTGTAGTATGACGTTTTGTAATTTGTTGAAATATATTGTTTGTACATTTCACTTTTATGTGAAAATCAATAATACACTTTTGATAATATGAAACAGATGGTTTCAAGTGAGTTATTTTTTTCTATTATTAAAAAAAGAATTGCTTTCAACGACGCTCTCACAAACGTCGCTAAAACCACTTTAAACCGACGTTTTATAAACGTCGCTAAATCTTTTTGCAACATTTTCCCAAAGCATTTCTTCGAACCAGAAACGTCACTAATAACGAAAAAATGACGTTTAACAAACGTCGCTACAAGCGTCGCTAATACCTTCAGCGACGCTGCATTTAGTGTCATTTCTTAAAAGCGTCGCTAATGCTTATAGTGACGTTTTGTAGCCTTTTAGCGACGTTTTTTGAGCGTCGCTATTGCCCACTTTTTTTGTAGTGGCGGTCTACCGAAGCCCGTTGTCAAGTGAAGAAAGTAGCCTTCCGGCAAATTGCATCTAGCCAGCAGTCTACTGGAGTTTGCGTCTAGATGAATTTAAGAAAGTTTGGATTCTTATTTCAAGGCTGATTTGACCCTCAATTTGGAGTCCTATTTAAGAAGACCTTCTAACACGAAATAAGGGTTCTTAATTCCATCTTTGGAGGCTAGAAACTCAATGAAGAAGGAGAAGGCGAATTCAATGGCCAACATCAACAACTCGCGAGCTTCTTTGGCCATGAGCGGTTAAACCTCCAGCGTAGGGTTAGGATGAAGTCTATAGATAAGTATATGTAGTTTAATTCCTGTGTAAATTGCTAGTTGTTCGTATGGATTAATTGTGTAATTGAGCACTTCGATTAAAATGAAGCTTTTTATTGTCAATTCAACATCCATGTCTACTTTCTCGTGTTTATCGATTAATTGGAGTTGATACACACTACACACTAGTGCTTGTAGCCTAGTAGTGGTAGTTTTAGACAATGTTTTAATTGAGATTTACGTTGAGCTTGTAATGGATTATACTAATTCTATAACCCAAATTTAGGAGCAGTAGTAATTTAATTGAGTAGTGTAGAAAGGGTTGTAAAAGTTGTGATAGTCCATAATATCGTAATTTGTAGATTACCTTTGTGGAATGATTTCATCTTGTAGTCCTACGTTCAATCCATACTTGCTAATTAGGCTTTGGTAGGATTAATACTTGTAATACGATTCTATGAGTGGATTCTAACACCCTACCCATTTTTTTCACTCGTTCTCTCGCTCTTACTTATTGCTCTAGATTAGTTCGTAGATTAAACAACACATAACAACTCTTTCTCTGAATTTGGTAGAATCTCTTAATTTGTCCCTAAGGTTTGACAACCCTCTATACTCGCCTATTTACAATAGCTTGTATACTTGTGAGGGTACTACTTTGAAAAGATCATGGAGAAATCCAAGCATTGTGCATGCAGGATGGGACAATGATAATCATTGAGATGGGGATGAGGATGGTGAAGGCACTACTCAAAGGGAGGAATATGTGCATGATTATTAAAAACAGTGTTAGTAAAGGAAACGATTGATCGACACTTATAATGATCGATCGTATCTATTGGATTTTTGGATGTGCATAATACAGTAACAACGATCGATCGAGAAGAAAAATGATCGATCGGAAGGTGAGATAAAATGATCGACCGGCGCAACAACGCAGGAATTAACGAAGGAACGAAGCCACCACCAGTTTAGAACACGAAGTGGCATCTCTGACCGAGAGGTTTGAAAGGTTTTTCTCTCAGACTCCACCTTATACCCCAACCTTTCAAGATGCCTGTGCCATTTGTGCCAGCCCTATGCACACCATAGTTGACTGCCCTTCAGCTTCCTAGTATCTAGACCTTGTACGGGAGCACGTCAACCTTCAGAGACCTACCCTAGAGCCAATAACCCCTACTCAAATACCTACAACCCGGGGTGGCGAAATCATCCCAATTTCGCCTTGAAATAACCTAACCAGGGGCCCGCTTTCCATCAGGCCCCAAGACAGGATTTCCAAAGCCAACCTCAACCTTACCAACCATCCGCAGCCCCACAATTTGGCCAATCCAATAAGAAACCAACCTTAGAAGACCAGATGAGCAAAATGTTAGCCACCTAGTCTACCATTCTCACGGCCTTAACTGAGATAAAAACCGAACAAAAGTTCCAGGCCCAGCTTGTCCATTCCCATACACAATCCATCGCCAAAATAGAAACCTAATTAGGACAACTGGCCCAATCCATGAACCGTCGGGAAGTAGGTACCTTGCCCAGCCAACAACATTAGAACCCTAGAGGTCAGTTTGCCGTCGAGGGTTCCCATTATCCAAATGAGCAGGAACAAGCCATCACTATCCTGAGGAGTGGTAAGCAAGTTGATAATCAGGTTAGGAACCCATCCAATGGTATTGCAAGTGAGGAAACTTCCCCAGAGATAGCTAAAGAACTCACTCCTACCAAACCTGTCCCTGTTAGTCTTCCACCGCAGCAGGATGCCCCATCTGAACCCACCAATGTTAAACCCTACATACCTAGGGCACCCTTCCCTCAATGCCTCGACAAACCCTCCCCGTTTAGTAAGTCCCATCAAAGAATGGAGGAAATGTTAGAAGTGTTCAAACAAGTTAAGATAAACCTTCCCCTCTTAGAAGCCATCAAACAAGTGCTTGCCTATGCCAAGTTCTTGAAAGACCTATGTACCCAAAAGCGGAAAGCCAAATCCAATGTCACTCAAAAGGTGTTTCTGACTAACCAAGTGAGCTCTTTGCTGACCAGTGAAATGCCACCTAATTATAAGGACCCAGGTGTCCCTGTTATTTCCATTATCATAGGTGACTCTACCATTAGTGGAGCTCTCTTGGATTTAGGGGCCAGTGTCAACCTCCTCCCGTACTCAGTTTATGAACAACTTGGCTTAGGAGAGTTACGACCCACCTCAGTCACCCTTCAATTAGCAGACCAATCCATTCGTAGACCAAGAGGTGTTATAGAAGACGTTCTTGTCGGAGTTGTCCGGTTCTACTTTCCTGTTAATTTTGTCATCTTAGACATAGAACCTGTTGCCAACTCCAAATCCCAGATTCCTATTATCCTTGGCCGCCCTTTCCTAGCCATTAACTGTAGGTCAGGGCCCATGAATGTACCATTCGGGAACATGAAAGTTAAGTTAAACATCTTTAGTGCTTCCCAACAACCCTCTAGTGAAACTGAGTGTCTTATGATTGATGACCTAGATTACCTAGTCCAGGAGCACCTTCCCTTTGCTGTGCTTAAGGATGCCCTAGAGCATATCCTCTTCTATGACTGGATAGATACATATGAGGCCACACCTGACCTTGAAGAGGTCCATCACCATTTAGTGGCTGCCTTACACCCAAGACATGTCCCATGGAGACCCCACCCCAACCCTCTTCCTGTGTCCACCGCCCCACCACTAAAACCCTCCATAGAGTCCCCACCCACACTTGAGCTAAAACCCTTTCCTAGTGATGTAAATTTTAATATAATACTCGCAAGCGCATGAATCTAATGCAGAATAGTGGCTACGAGGTCGATCCCTCAGAGACTTAGTAAGATATTCAACCTAATTCTAGAGTATGTAGCAAGCAACAATGAAATGAAAAGTTTTAATTTTTATTTTCTAATTAAGCAATCAGATGTTCAACTAACTTAAAACTTAGAAATTGGATAAATAAAAGATAAAATAATAATAAAAATCCTATTTGCTGCATTCAGTCTGTCTGTAATCCCGTTTTGCTTTTCTCTTCCCTCCACCTTCGCAACAATCTCTCGATTGCACGCCTCAACCGATCTGATCTTTCTCTCGAATAGAATAGATAGTTCCCTTCTCGCCAAAGCAAAGCAGCCCCGAATTCAGATCAGTCTTTCCTTTCCACATCCAGCAGTAATTCTTCTCAAATCCCCCACCAAAACAGTCTCCTTTATCAGCCAAAATCAGACTGTCTTCCTCTCTCGAACAGGACAGTCTCTCTGATCACTAAAGCACAACCGCTTCTCTCTTTCAGAGACAGCACAGCCAGCCTTTGATCCACCACCCCTCTCTGCCTCTCGACAGAGCCCTTTTTTTTTTTCACAGCACAGCCGCTTCTCCTATCACAGCACCGCTTCCACACACCCAAAAGCCACCGCTTCTCCTCCTGCCCAGCCGTTCGTCTAGAACCAAACAGAGCAGCCTCCTTCTTCAATCCACCACGGCCGCCCACCCTTCGAACCACCAGAACCTCACCCCTTCTACCACGGCCACAGCACAGACAGACCACCCTACTCCGACCGCCATAGCACCTCTTTTTTGAACAGCCAAAAAAAAAATGAGTCCTTTATATGGTCGGCAAGTCGACTTTTTTTTTCCTTTTCGAATCACCCCTTCTCTTTCTGGTTCATAGCTGCAATTGAAGTGTCTCCAACTTCTCGATTCGGCTCTGTTGCACGCAATTTTTCCAAATCAAAACCTTCCAAATGTGTTTCTTTCCTTGTTCTGTTCACACCGGAATTTTCCCCGTCGCCGGTGCTCCGCCGTCTCAATCCACCGCCTCTCTAGCCTCGCCGCCACATCGCCGGAAGCAAGACCCACCGCCCATGTCGCCGGATTTCCACCTTTGCTCACCTCTGCTCGAACAGAGCCTCCGAGCGAGGCTCTGTTTTCTCTGTTCCAGGCACCCGGCGCCCGAGCCATCGGGCTCGGGTTGCTCTTTTTTTTTTTTTTTTTAATTCCTGACCAGACCGGGCCATCGGCTAAACCGGTTCTCCTTTCATCAATTTTTTTTTCTTTTCATTGGGTTAAAACCCGTCGTAGCAACCACGTCCGTCGGATCTTCGATATCTTCACATGAGCTGTTTAACGCGTTTCACATTCGGCGATCTGATTTGGAGCTCTAAAGCCTGCATAAATAAAAATAAATCGTAATTAGACGCATAATAAAACATAAATCTATTAAAACCAATTAATGCATCTAAATAACTCAATTAAGCACGTTTATTCATTAAACTCCAAATTATTCACTTGACACAGATAAACATTAATTATCCTTACTTTAACTAAAAATACGACTAACAAATAGGTAGAAAGGCATATAAAAATGTGTATATTTTGCATATATCAAATACCCCCAAACCTACATTTTGCTAGTCCTCGAGCAAAACAAAACAAAACAAAACAAAGAAATCTAACTAATCCACTTTCGCAGGAAATCGCGATTGCATTTAGCGCATACAACAAGCCTTTTAAACCCCCAGGTGTCCCTGGCTGGACGAGTGAAGTCTCGTGAGGGTTTGCAGCCATGCTACCCACAAACATGTATTTATGAAATCAACCTATTTAATCTAAGTGTAGAAAGAAATAGAAAATCACTACAAAACAAACAATCCTAATATCCCTTCGAATGCAAACTGCAATGTTTAAGAAAATCAACCACATGTACTTGGATTTATAATCAACTGGAATATAGAAGCCTTCAAGTAAGTGGTTTTATTCTACACCATCTTGGAAGTTTCTGCTCAATAGGATATAGCATGATACTTTATATAGTAAAAGTGTAGAACATTGTAGCAATACATTCTAAATCTCTGTTTTATACAGATTCAGTGTGACCCATTAACCAAAGAACATCAGAATCAACACAGTCGTCGTAATCTTTAGGTTCATGATAGCACAGATCTGCGCGCCTCATTCGGGTCCAACATTCTAGATTTGAGAGGATAATACACCATAGACTTTTTTTTTCTGTTTTTTCGCTAGGACTGTGTAAGGCCTGACTTCAAGATGCTTAGGTTTAGCAATGACTCAGGCCAATGACTCCCAGCCAGTTGGCTTAGGGCATTAGGTTTTAAGTAGACCGCTTCGGGCCCGAGCATCAGCCTAAGTTAATCCTATAAAGTCAAGCAGCCCCTTTCTTTCATTCATTTTTTTTTCAGCATTCATATTTTCAGCAATCTTTATTCCGTCCAGGCTGTATTATACTCTCAACCTATTTCCGGTTCCAATCCCTTGCCATAGCCAAGTAAATGGTCTATCATGATCTTTTAAACTCAACAGACAACCACATATCATCCAATGACTCTGACTAAAGATATCCCACTGTAAATTAACATTCAACAAATCTCTAGACTGTATTACTTTATGTAACTAGTGTGTGTGAGTGAGTTTTATTAGCTCAAGCACATGTTCCAAGAGGACTGTAATAGAAAGATACTGCTCAGTTAAGTTCTCTATCCTCCAGTATACTTATTCACACTTCCAATGCAAATTAATCTATTAAAAATTGAAGTATGCATCATAAAGGGATAAACTATCAAAACCTAAGAAAAATACTAACAAACAACCTAAAACTAAGCAAATTTTTATGGTTTTTTTTTAATAATAAAAACCAAAGGATTACCACTTTTCTTTTCTACACCCCCAAACCTAAATGAAACATTGCCCTCAATGTTTACCAAAATAAATATCACAATGACGAGTAAAAGAACAGGAGTGTAAGGAAAGAAATCACCTGAATGGAGATGCCTCAGGGTAGATGTAGAGCATTGAAACACACAAACTAAGAATGAGGAGTAAGTACAAAATATAGAAAAAGAAAATACACCCCCAAACCTAGATTGTAGCATCCCCACACATGTATCAACAACCTAAATATTAAACAAATAAAAAACTATCAAGAACCAAAAATTTGGGTTGCCTCCCAAGAGTGCTAAGTTTTACGTCTTCAGCCAGACGTATCCAAAAATCATGTAGGAGCATTAGGTTCATCCAAATCTAGAACAATCTCCTCTCTTTCAGTAAAACCCTCTAAATATGGTTTCAATCTTTGCCCATTAACTTTGAAAATAGTTCCATCTTTAGGGTTTTGAATGTCAACCGCTCCATGGGAAAATACTTTGTGCACAATGAAAGGTCCAGACCATCGGGAATGGAGCTTTCCTGCGAAGAGATGTAACCTGGAGTTATAGAGCAAAACTTTTTGACTGGGCTCAAATGACTTCCTCATGGTTGACTGATCATGAAAAACTTTGGTCCTCGCTTTGTAAATCTTCGCATTCTCATAAGCCTCATTACGAATTTCGTCTAATTCATTGAGCTGCAATTTGCGAAGTGTTCCAGCCTTGTCCATGTCAAAATTAAAAGTTTTGATGGCCCAATAAGCACAATGTTCTAATTCCACAGGTAAATGACAAGGTTTTCCAAATACAAGTCTATAGGGAGACATTCCAATTGGTGTCTTAAATGCAGTACGGTAAGCCCACAATGCATCATTTTATCTTTCAGACCAATCTTTTCGGTCGGAACGAACCGTTTTCTCAAGAATGCATTTAATTTCCCTATTTGAAACTTCTACTTGTCCACAAGTCTGCGGATGATATGGAGTTGCAATTTTATGAGTAATGGAGTACTTTTTCAGAAGTGATTCAAAAGCTCTATTGCAAAAATGTGTACCACCATCACTTATAATTGCACGAGGGGTTCCAAAACGAGAAAATATGTTTTCTTTCAAGAACCGAACCACTACTTTGTGATCATTTGTTTTGCAGGGAATTGCCTCTACCCATTTGGAAACATAATCTACAGCAACAAGGATATAGAGATAACCAAACGATGGAGGAAATGGGCCTATGAAGTCAATACCCCAAACATCAAAAAGTTCAACAATCAAAATGTTAGTAAGGGGCATCATGGACCTACGTGACAGTGTACCCATACGTTGGCATCTGTCACATTTTGTGCAAAATTCATGAGTATCTTTGAATAAAGTAGGCCAATAAAAACCACTTTGCAAAATTTTTGCAGCAGTCTTTTTCGCACCGAAATGGCCACCACATGCATGAGCATGGCAAAAAGAAATGATACTATCAACCTCATGCTCCGGCACACATCTTGAACAGGTATGGATCATCCCAGAAAAAATGCTTAACCTCGGCGAAGAATTTGGATTTATCTTGTTTTGTCCAATGTTCAGGAAGTTGAGTTGTGACAAGATAATTAACAATATCAGCATACCAAGGCAATTGAGAGACAACAAAAAGTTGTTCATCAGGGAATGACTCATTCAAAGATAAGGGTTCCTCAGCAGACTCGTCAATAAGTCTAGACAAGTGATCAGCAACAACATTTTCAGAACCTTTCTTGTCTCTTATCTCAATATCAAATTCTTGAAGTAATAGGACCCAATGAATTAAACGAGGTTTAGTGTCTTACTTTGAAAGAAGATATTTCAAAGCTGCATGATCTGAAAACACTATGACCTTGGATCCTAAGAGATATGATCGGATCTTGTCTAGAGCAAAAACTACAGCCAACAACTCTTTTTCTGTAGTAGAATAATTGAGCTGAGCATCATTGAGAGTTCTACTTGCATAATAGATGACATGGGGTATCTTATTCACCCGCTGCCCCAAGATAGCTCCGACCGCATAATCGGATGCATCACACATAAGCTCAAAAGGTAAATTTCAGTCCGATGGTTGGATGATGGGTGCAGATGTGAGAAATTGCTTGAGTTGATCAAACGCTTTAGAACAATCATCATCAAAGACAAAATGAGTTTCTTTAGCAAGCAAATTGCACAAAGGTCTTGAAATTTTACTAAAGTCTTTGATGAATCTTCTGTAAAACCCAGCATGGCCAAGAAAAGATCGAACCTCCTTTACTGATTTTGGTGGAGGCAGACTTGAAATTAAGTCAACTTTGGCCTTATCAACTGCAATTCCTTTATTAGAAATAACATGCCTCAGAACTATCCCTTGACGAACCATAAAGTGACATTTCTCCCAATTTAGCACAAGATTTGTTTCTTTACACCTTGCCAAGACAAGAGACAAGTGGTGTAAACATTCATCAAAAGAGGATCCAAACACCGAGAAGTCATCCATGAAAATTTCAAGAAATCGCTCAACCATATCTGAAAATATGCTCATCATGCACCGCTGGAATGTGGCGGGTGCATTACATAACCCAAATGGCATGCGGCGATATGCATATGTTCCAAAAGGACAAGTGAATGTGGTCTTTTCTTGATCCTCTGGAGCAATGGGAATTTGATTGTAGCATGAATAGCCATCTAAAAAGCAATAGTAGCTATGACCAGCAAGTCTCTCAAGCATCTGTTCAATAAATGGCAAAGGAAAGTGATCTTTCCTTGTGACCGAGTTCAATTTTCTGTAGTCAATACAAACCAGCCACCCAGAGGTCATTCGGGTGGGGACTAATTCATTATTATCATTGTTGACTACTGTGATTCCTGACGTCTTAGGAACAACCTGAACTGGGCTGACCCAAGTACTATCTGATATGGGGTAAATGATGCCAACATCTAACAATTTTAGCACCTCGGTTCTGACGACCTCCTTCATATTAGGGTTAAGTCTGCGTTGCATTTCACGGGAAGATTTTGCATGCTCCTCAAGGTAAATGTGATGCATACACAGAGCAGGACTTATACCCTTAATGTCTGCTATTGTCCATCCCAAAGCTGTCTTATGTTCGCGAAGAACATTAAGCAACTTGCCTTCCTGTTCTGAATTAAGGTCTGAAGAGATGATAACAGGCAAGGTATCAGAAGAACCTAAAAACGCATATTTCAGTGTAGCAGGTAATGGTTTTAGGTCAAGTTGGGGTGGTTTTTCAATAGATGGGACAAGTTTAGACTCGGGAGCTGGAAGAGGTTCCACCCTGGCTGTCCATTTGGTTGGGTCCAATATAGGGGTAGAGTCAAGCAATGCATTGATGTCTCTAATGGACCCTTCGATGTCAAAGTCTAAGCCATAATGAGTTAAACATGTCTGGAGGGGATCATCATTTAAAACAATTTGCAGAGATTCTTCTACTAAACTTTCAATCATATTCATTGCAAAAGAATCATCCGTCTCCGGGGGTTGTTGTCTAACATTAAAGACATTGAGTTTGACCTTTAAATTGCCAAAAGACAACTTCATAACCCCATTTCTACAATTTATTATGGCATTGGATGTGGCTAAGAATGGCCTTCCCAAAATCACAGGAATCTGACTACCAGGATTCTGCACAGGTTGGGTATCTAAGACAATAAAGTCTACTGGGAAGTAAAATTTATCCACCTGAACCAGAACATCCTCAATAACACCGCGGGGGACTTTAACTTATCTGTCTGCAAGTTGCAGTGTTATGGTAGTCGGTTTCAACTCTACTAATCCAAGTTGCTCATAAACAGAGAATGGTAGCAAATTTACACTAGCTCCTAAGTCCAACAATGCCCTCTCCACATTATGGTCTCCTATAACGCATGAAATTGTGGGACATCCTAGATCTTTAAACTTAGGAGGAGTGTTATGCTTAAGAATTGAGCTAACTTGTTCAGTGAGAAACACTTTCTTGTGTGCATTCAATTTTCTTTTCTGGGTGCACATGTCTTTTAAGAATCTTGCATTAGGGGGAACTTGCTTAATAGCATCGAGCAATGGAATATTGATTTGCACTTTCTTAAAAATTTCTATTGTCTCATCAAGTTTGTTCCCTTGAGATGTTTTTGCAAGTCTTTGAGGAAAAGGTGCCTTGGGTATGTAGGGTGGCATATGGCTAGACTCAGGACATTAAGAAGCTTCTAGGCTCTTCTTCGATGTATTAGGACTCACGTCTGGTCTAGTGGTGCTCTCTTGGTCCTCACCCTTTCTAGCGATTGTTTCTATGGCAGTCTTAGGTGGTTCAACATTGTTGTCAATCTATTTTCCACTCCTAAGTACAGTTATGGCTTTAACTTGCGCTGGAGGTTGGTCTTGACAAGAATTAGATCCCACTTCAAATTTTCCTTTGGGATTAGCTACATGTTGACTAGGAAACCTACCTTTTTCCCTCTCATTTAATGCAGAAGCCAATTGACCCATTTGAAGTTCCAGCTTCGCAATTGCTTGTGAGTTGGCATGTAAAGAATGTTGGGTATCTTTTTGAAATTATAGAGAGCTTTGCATGAACAAATTCAAAGTATCCTCAAGAGATGGTTTCTTGGGTTGTGTAGGGAATGTTTGAACTTGTTGAGGATAAGATTGATTGGGAGGGTACCCTGGTGGTCCTCCTTGATGCGGTCCTTTGGACCATGAAAAATTAGGATGCCTTGCCCAACCTGGGTTATAAGTTTCCGAATATGGGTTATTGCCAGGTCGAGGAAAGGCATTTATAGCATTAGCCTGATCACTATTGTATTCCACTCCAGAGGTGTTAGAGGGACAGTTTTGTGTGACATGGGAGGGGTTAGAGCAAATTGCACACACATTGACATGTGATGGCATTTGGGGCCCACCAGCAGACATCAACGCATCAAAACGTTGTGTCAGGCTGTCTATCTTGGAGATCAAATGTGCATTATTGTCTACCTCATATACGCCTCCTTTCTTTTGAAAAGGAAACGTTCTATCAACTCTACTTGAGCAATCCCATTGCTGAGAATTCTCGCATAGAGTCTCAATAAAATCCCATGCTTCTTCGGAACTCTTCATCATAACTGACCCACCACTAGCGGCATCAACCATTTGACGGTTCTGAGGTGTTAAACCATCATAGAAGAATTGAACTTGTTGCCACTTTAAAAATCCATGGTGTGGACACTTAAGGAGCAAATTCTTCCATCTTTCCCAACACTCATAAAAGTGTTCACCCTCCTTCTGCATGAAATTTATAATTTCTCTACGAAGGGCATGAGTTTTATGAACAGGGAAGAATTTGTTGAAAAATTTTTCAGCTAATTGATCTCAACTCCTAATTGTTCCAACTTCTAAAGAGTTCAACCATGCTTTCGCTTTTTCTTTCAAAGAAAAGGGAAAGAGGCGCAACCTAACAGATTCATCAGAGAAATTTTGGAATTTAAATGTAGCACAAATGTCAAGGAACTCTTTAACATGATTATAGGGATCTTCTTTATTGGAACCATAGAATGTGGGCAAAAGTTGCATCACCCCTGGTTTCAACTCAAAGTGGTGTGCCGTGGTGAGCGGCAACACTATGCAAGAAGGTGAGTTGAATTGAATGGGGGATGAATAATCTTTTAATGTCTTCCTCACATTCTCATTTTCCATGTTACCTAATTGATTTGTAACATCCATTGTATGTTTGAGTCTTGCTTTAAAAGTTCTTTCAATTTCTAGGTCAAGAGGTGCAAGCTTTTCACCCAGTGACCGACGACCAAGCATACACTAATTAACGGCACTAAAAATTAAATACCTAGAATAAACCTAAAAATAGGAATTCCTCATACGCATTGGAATTTTATAATATAAATATCAGAGATAAGAAATCAAAGAATCTTAGATTATTTGAATTCCAAGTAAAATATCAAACCGACATCAACGCTTTTAAAATAGATAGTTATGAATCACTTGTTCAAAGAACTATCCCTCCTAATTAGATTACTTCTAACCCAATTCTTACTGTGATATTCCATATGTATGTAGTCCAATTATTGGTATTGACACATTAGACATTATCATATCATATTTCATGATGTTATTTGTATACTTGGTATTTTCTCTCAGATTCAGCTCACTGCCTCCTGCATAATAGTCCCCTTCCGACGGCTACTGTGCTCTGTAAAGTACGACTTAACCTCTGAAATTTTTATTGATAATACCTTCGTGAGTCTAACCCCATTAATTTTATATTTTTTCGATTTTATTTGATTTAGTTATGAATTATTTACTACGGACTGTTAGCATAGAAATAGTTCTGGCCGAGATTAAGACTCTTAATTAAACTTGATTATCTCACTTAATATCACATTATAGATGATAATATATCATTAACAGACCATATACTCCCCTCCTAGACCAATAACAGACCCTAGGAAGATCTGGAATTACTAAAGTTCACTCCTTTCTTATGTTCTTTTACATCTAACACTGTTTTAACTATTAATACCTCTCAAATAAGACCTTTAATGCAAGACACACCTTAAGGCACAAAACTCAACGTAGATCATGATCAACCAAGCAATATCAGAACTTCTAGTCTCTGAAAATTAATAAGGCATTAGACTTTAAGTGCGAATTCCCATCTAGAAACGAAACATGAATGCACATATGATTATGATGCACTACGCATAGAAATAATGACACAATTCATTCATCTCACAAGAATCCACATAATACTCTAAGGTACTGAATCAAAATACTTATCAATATCATATAATCAGAAGAGAGGAAAGGGGAAAAACCATCCTACTTAATTCACCAAAGATTCTGCCTTTCTACGCATTGCTCGTCTCCTCCGCTTCCTCCAAACTCCTGCTCCAAGCTCTTGCAAACTCCCACTAGAAGAAGCCTTAAAGGAGGTGGGTGAACATGGGAAGGAGAAGGGGAAAGGTCTCTGGACGTTCTAGGGCTAGCACAAGCCAACTCTCTATGGTTTATTAGAGTTGGGGGAGAATCCCTTCTTAAACTAATCTTCCAAATCATGGACATTTCCAACCAATGGGAAGGCCTCAAGATCCCTCTAGAGACGTGCAAATCAAATTCAATTGGGATTTGGTATCTTTCTCAAGCAAATCGCAAAACCGCAACCGGCGATCGATACGTCGTTCGATCGTCGTATGCGTTGTTCTACACTACCGTGTCACAGCCGATCAATCACTTTACCCGAAACAAAACAGTCAATAATCACAGTAACTACGATCGATCCTTTTGGTATGGCGTCGATCGGTTCCATTTGCCGATCGATCGTTTCTTATGGCGATCGATCACAGTCATGCTCAATCAAAATTTAGTTTCTCATAACTTTTTACTCCGAACTCCAAATAGCGCGTAGTTGGTGGCGTTGGAAAGCTCTTCTCACCAACTTTAATTTCCAAAACATGACAAATCAAACAATAAGTGGGACAAATTTCGGTTTTAATATACTTACTAATTTTCCAGGTGTTACAGTAAACATTCATCAAAAGAAGATCAAAACACAGAGAAGTCATCCATGATAATTTCAAGAAACCGTTCAACCATATCAGAAAATATGCTCATCATGCACCGCTGGAATATGGCGGGTGCATTACACAACCCAAATGGCATGCGGCGATAGGCATATGTTCCAAAAGGACAAGTGAATGTGGTCTTTTCTTGATCTTCTGGAGCAATGGGAATTTGATTGTAGCCTGAATAGCCATCTAAAAAGCAATTGTGGCTATGACCAGCAAGTATCTCATGCATCTGATCAATGAATGGCAATGGAAGAGGATATTTCCTTGTGACTGAGTTCAATTTTATGTAGTCAATATAAACTCGCCACCCAGTGGTCATTTGGGTGGGGACTAATTCATTATTATCATTTTTTACTACTGTGATTCCTGACCTCTTAGGAACAACCTAAATTGGGCTGACCCAAGTACTATCTGATATGGGATAAATTATGCCAACATCCAACAATTTTAGCACCTCGGCTCTGACCACCTCCTTCATATTAGGGTTAAATCTGCGTTGCATTTCACGGGAAGATTTGCATGCTTCTCAAGGTAAATGTGATGCATACACAAAGGACTTATACCCTTAATGTCTGCTATTATCCACCCCAAGGCAATCTTATATTCGCGAAGAACATTAATCAACTTTCTTTCCTGTTCTAAATTAAGGTCTGAAGAGATGATAACAGGAAAGGTATCAGAAGGATTTAAAAACGCATATTTAAGTGTTTTGGGTAATCGTTTTAGGTCAAGTTGGGGTGGTTTTTCAGTAGATGTGACAAGTTTATACTCAGGAAATTGGAGAGGTTCCACCCTGGCTTTCAATTTGGTCGGGTCCAATACAGGGGTAGAGTCAAGCAATGCATTGACTTCTCTAATGGACCCTTTGATGTCGAAGTCTAAGCCAAAATGAGTTAAACATGTATGAAGTGGATCATCATTTAAAACATTTTATAGAGATTCTTGTACTAAATTATATTCACTGTAAAAGAATCATCTAACTCTGGGGGTTGTTGTCTAACATTAAAGACATTGAGTTTGACCTTTAAATTGCCAAAAGACAACTTCATAACCCCATTCCTACAATTTATTATGGTATTGGATGTGGCTAAGAATGGCCTTCCCAAAATCACAAGGATCTGACTACCAGAATTCTGCACAGGTTACGTATCTAAGGCAATGAAGTCTACAGGGAAGAAAAATTTATCAACTGGAACAAGAACATCCTCAATAACACCATGTGGGACTTTAACTGATATGTCTGCAAGTTGCAGTGTTATGATAGTCGGTTTCAACTCTCCTAATCCAAGTTGCTTATAAACGGAAAATGATAGCAAATTTACACTAGCTCCTAAGTCCTACAACGCATGAATTTGTGGGACATCCTGGATTTTTGAGCTTAGGAGGAGTGTTATGCTTAAGAATTGAGCTAACTTGTTCAGTGAGAAACACTTTCTTGTGTACATTCAATTTTCTTTTCTGTGTCCACATGTCATTCAAGAATAAGTTTGTTCCCTTGAGATGTTTTTGCAAGTATTTGGGAAAAAGGTGCTTTGGGTTTATAGGGTGACATATGGCTAGACTCAGGGCAGGAAGAAGCTTCTAAGCTCTTCTTCGATGTAACAGGACTCACGTCTGATCTAGTAGTGCTCTCTTATTCCTCACCCTTTCTAGCAATTATTTCTATGTCAGTCTTAGGTGGTTTAACCGTGTTGTCAATCTGTTTGCTGCTCCTAAGTGTTGTTATGGCTTTAACTTTCTCTGGAGATTGGTCTTGACAGGAATTAAAGCCCACTTCAAATTGTCCTTCGGGATTTGCTACAAGTTGATTAGGGAACCTACTTTTCCCCTCTCATTTAATGTAGAAGCCAATTGACCTATTTGAAGTTCTAGCTTTGCAATTGCTTGTGAGTTGGTATGTAAAGAATGTTGGGTATCTCTTTGAAATTGTATAGAGCTTTGCATGAACAAATTCAAAGTATCCTCAAGAGATGGTTTCTTTGGTTGTGTAGGGAACGTTTGAACTTGTTGAGGGTAAGACTGATTGGGAGGGAACCCTGGTGGTCCTCCTTGATGTGGCCCTTTGGACCATGAAAAATTGGGATGCCTAGCCCAACCTGGATTATAAGTTTCCGAATATGGGTTATTGCGAGGTCGCGGGAAGGCATTTACAACATTAGCCTGATCACTTTGTATTCCACTCCAGATGTGTTAGAGGGACAATTTTATGTGAAATGGGTGGGGTTAGAGCAAATAGCACACACATTGACATGTGATGGTAGTTGGAGCCCACCAGCAAACATCAATGCATCAAAATATTGTGTCAGGCTGTCTATCTTGGAAATCAAATGTGCACTATTGTCTACCTCATATACGCCTCCTTTCTTTTGAAAAGGAAACATTCTGTCAACTCTACTTGAGCAATCCCATTGCTGAGAATTTTCACATAGAGTCTCAATAAAATCCTACGCTTCTTCTGCGCTCTTCATCATAACTGACCTACCACTAGCGGTATCAACCATTTGATGGTTTTGTGGTGTTAAACCGCCATAGAAGAATTGAAGTTGTTGCCACCTTAAAAATCCATGATGTGGACATTTGAGAAGCAAATTCTTCCATCTTTCCCAATACTTATAGAAGTGTTCACCCTCTTTCTGCATGAAATTTGTAATTTCTCTACGAAAGGCATGATTTTTATGAACGGGGAAGAATTTGTTGAAGAATTTTTCAGCCAATTGATCCCAAATGCTAATTGTTCCAACTTCTAAAAAGTTCAACCACGCCTTTGCTTTTTCTTTCAAAGAAAAGGGAAAGAAGCACAACCTACCGGATTCATCAGAGAAGTTTTAGAATTTAAATGTAGCATAGATGTCAAAGAAGTCTTTGATATGATTATATGGATCTTCTTTATTGGAACCATAGAATGTGGGAAAAAGTTGCATCACCCTTGGTTTCAACTCCAAGTGATGTGCCATGGTGAGTGGCAACACTATGCAAGAAGGTGAGTTGAATTGAATGGGGGATGAATAATCTTTTAATGTCATCCTCACATTCTCATTTTCCATGTTACCTAATTGATTTGCAATATCCATTGTATGTTTTAATCTTGCTTTGAAGGTTCTCTCAATTTCTAGGTCAAGAGATGCAAGCTTTTCACCCAGTGACCGATGACCAAGCATACACTAATTAACACCACGAACAAATAAATACCTTTAACAATCTTAATATCCACAACTAACAAGCTTCGATCCTAGATAGCGATAACTAGCACCCTAACAGCCACACCTAGCACAAGCATGCAATCACAGAAAGAAATTTAAAAACACGAAGGACCCAAATTTAATTTAAAAAAAAGGTAAAAGAATGCAAACGAGGGGAAGAGGTTGCCCTTCCAACGCCGGTGAGAACTCCGCGTCTTCTTTTAGTCCTACAAAAAGGTAAACACTAGTAAGCAATTTAGTAAACTAAAACTAAACTACTCTAACTATACTAAGAATTTTGTAAACTATCCTACGTTGTCCCCAGCAACGGCACCAAAAACTTGATGTGAATTTTAATATATTATTCGCAAGCGCACGAATCTAATGTAGAATAATGGCTACGAGGTCGATCCCTCATAGACTTGGTAGGATATTTACCCCAATTCTATGTGTAACAAGTAGTAATGAAATGAAAAGTTCTAATTTTTTAATTCTAATTAATGAATCAGATGTTCATCTAAGCTTAGTACACAAACAAAAAAAACTAAACATAAGATAAGATAAGAAAAAGCCTGATGTGTTGAATGATTCAACCGTCTGCAATTAGTCTTGGTTTTGCAATGTCGTCTTGCTTTGCTCTCTCCTCCTCCTTCTGCAACAGTCTCTCGACTGCACGCCTCAACCGTTCTGCTCAGAACAGTCCCAATTTCGGCCCAAAGCAAAGCTCTCCCCCGTATGGACTCAGCACCTCTTCTCTCTCTCGAGCAGAAGTGGCAAAAGGTTATGCTTTGCTCTCTCAAGCCAAAGCAATTCCTCTCTGTTCAGATTTCGTGAGCCAACCAGGACTGCTTCTCTGTCTCTCGACCAAAGCAGCAGTCCTCTCCCAGAACAATCCTCTCTTTCAAACAGGACAGCTTTCCTCCTCCTTTCCAGCTGACAACTCCCTTCTCAACGTCTGCTTTGCTTTCTCGAGCCAAAGCAACCTTTTTTATTGATCTCAAATCAGCCGGCTCTCTCCAACAACAAGTCTGCCTCTCTCTCGAGCAAGCAACTAGAACAGAGCCGCCTCCCAAATGCAAGCTCCTTGTTTCAAAGTTGCAAAATCGAGTCCAAGAAATCTCAGCACCTTCCAAATCGAGCATTCTTCATTTCAGCAAGCTTTGCACCGAGTGTATCTCCTTCCTTTTCTGGCACAACTTCAAACTTTTCAAAACAGTAATTTTCCATTTGTTTGGATACCGGCCAATACAAGAGCTTTCCATCCTTGTGCCCATCCAAATCGAGCTAGAACGGTCACCTTGCTTCGGATTTCTGTCGTCGACAATCATCTCCTCCATCGTCGTCGATCCATGGCCCTGTCCACCGACTGATTTCGAACCCAGCCGTCACCGTCGACCATCACCAGACTCCTCGCTATTGAGTGCTCGTCGCCTCTCCACAGTCGAGACCCATCGGCCGTAGTCGCCTTCAGAACCCATCGCCGACCTCCTTGTCCATCGCTCGAGCAGAGAGCTCGAGCTCTGCACAGTTCTGGCAGGAACACCCGGGCCATCGTGCTCGGGTTACTCATTTTTTCCTTTTCTTCAGACTGAACCAATCACTGAACTGGTCGATTCAGGTCTTGTTCATTCTTTTTCTTCATTCCATCAGTTAAAACCCATTGCAGCGACTTCATCCGTCGGA
The DNA here is from genome assembly GCA_039654745.1 of Houttuynia cordata. Classification (NCBI taxonomy): domain Eukaryota; kingdom Viridiplantae; phylum Streptophyta; class Magnoliopsida; order Piperales; family Saururaceae; genus Houttuynia; species Houttuynia cordata. The sequence continues at coordinate 33,087,240 of CM077502.1, forward strand.
ACTTCAATTTTTTCACAGAACTCATTCGACGTGCGTTCACTTTGGACGATGTGAATCTGGAACCTTAAAACCTGCATAAATAAAATTTAAATCTTAATTATACACATAATAAAATATAAATCTATTAAATCTAATTCATGCATTGAAATAACTCAATTAAGTGCATTTATTTCTTAAACTCCAAATTACTCACTTATCACTGATAAATATTAGTTATCTTTATTTTAACTAAAATTACGACTAACATATAAGTAGAAAGGCATATAAAATGTGTATATTTTGTATATATCAGCGGCTTTAACATCATACATGCCTCCCCTTGAGGCATTCTGATAAGCATAAAATGTACACATTTATATGCCTTATTTACCTATATGCTAGTGTAGTTTTTGTGATAAAACATGAATAAAACGGGTTATTTGTGATTAGGATAGTAAGTAGGGGATTAATATTTAATTTACTCTAATTAACTATTTTAGATGCATTAAAGAATTTAAGGAATCATATTTTTATTATGCGTCTAATTTTAGTTTGGTTTTGTTATTGTAGGTTTAAAAATGCGGATTACAGATCGACAGCAGACGAGCGATTAGACGTGTTTTGAAGTGCCAAAGTGACCCAAGAGCTGATATCACACATATCGAAGATCTGAACAATTGATGAGTTACTTAAGAGAAGACAGGCACGAAATTAAAGTACGAACGTGCAGATTTGATTCGACGGATACGATTGATACAACGGGTTTTATCAAAGTGAAAAGAAAAAAAGAAAAGGAATTGGATTGGTTCAATTGGGTGTGGTTCGGTTCGGGAAGAAAAAAAAAGACAACCCAAGCCGATGGCTCGGGTGTCTAACAGAAGAACGAAAACACAGCGCTCGAGCGTCTGCTCGAGTGCCGGCGGAATGGCGGCCTAAGTCGATTCAATCGCCGGCAAGGGTCGGCAGCTCATGGCGAAGAGCTGTGTTTTTCGGTCGCTGGGTTCTGGTGGCGATGATTTCACAGCGGACAGCGGCGACTGTGTAGATTTTGGCGGAGCTCGTCTGTTTCAGCCAGAAGTGCTCTGTTCGGGCGACGAATGATGGCGGCTCTGGGTTCAGGTGACAATGAGGACGATCGGCGCAGCAGGCAAAGGCAGTCAATGGCGGAGTTCTAGATGACGGCGATTTAGACAGAGGAATCGTGCTCAAATCGGGAACTGAAACAGAAACCAAAAAGGATAGGAAAGATCGGATTTTTCAAACGGATTTGGGCTCATCTCAAGGTGGAATTGGAGTTGAAAAGGTCTCTTTTGAATTGCCTATAAAAAACCGAGCGATAGGAGGAAGAATAAGACTGATTTTTTGGCAAAAGGGACGCTGTTTCGAAAAAAAAACAGAGCTTCTGTTGGGTGATTTTGGGTTGTGTTTTTCGTGTTTTCGGTGGTGATTTTGGTCGTAAATTGAAGAGGAAGAAGAAGGAGAAGAAGGGGAATCGACGGGGGAGAGAAAGAGAAGAAAAAGGGAGGATTTTGAGCTGTTTTCCGTTTGCTACAGTACTCTGCAATTGCTACAGTGATTTCGGGCTGTTGGGGAAGATGAACAGTGCTCGATGAATAGTGTTTCTGCTAAAGTGATTTTTCAAATGCAATTTCTTCCAAATCTGATTTTTCTTTTTCTCATGAATATGAATAGCTAAATCTTTTGTCAAAGCTAGAGGTGATATTATTTGATTAGTATTTCTATGTCTATAAAGAAGTGTTTTTATTGCTTATTTGGTTGAATGCAATGTTTTGAAATAGTCATAATCTATAAAATTATTTAATTTGTTGTTAACGTAAGGTACGGCGAATGCTTATAATTCCCTGTGATTATTTGACTGAGCTTGTTAATGATAAATTTTCAATCGAAATCTTTATGTTAATGGTTATGATGAACGTGAATGAAATATCATCCGATTAGGTCAAATCATTATTTGAATCTAATTGTGTAATTAAATAGACATAGAAGTATTGATTAAATAATTGATCCTTGAAGCTTTGATATCTCCCATCGATTATCTTTCCTATCTCTAGATAATTTTAATTAAATTTTTAATCATCATTTTAGTAATTAATTAAATTACAATCTCTCTACAAAATTTCGTGATAAGAACTTTAATTTGCTGAGTTAAGTAGTTTTAAATTAGTTTGGAATAGATTAATTCTACATCATTCCCTGTGGTTCGACCTTGGACTTACCGAGTATATATTACAATTTGTCAACCTATTTTGGGGTTTGATCACATTCCTACCAGGTATGTGGTCTTTAGATCTATAGAGGGTGACACTATTTAAGGAGTTTTCCCTCAAGTCCTCTAGTATATCCCAAGCATCATCAAGGGTCTTTTTCATGAATGTGCTTCCACATGAGGCATCAATTAGGGTTTTGTATTGCTCTCACACACACTCTCATGGAATCTTTGCACAAGTTGCCACTTGGGCACATCATAATGTGGGCAGGACCGGAGCAGAGCTTTCATGGAATTGCTCTTTGGGAAGTTGGGTGAATGTGATTATTTCATTTCTAATCTTATTGGTCTGTCCTACAAGGAAGTATTTCTTTAGGAATTTGACTTGCAGACCCTCCCATGTGGTAATGAAATCGTGTTCGAGGGAATACAACCGTTCCTTGGCGTTATCTTTTAGGGTGAAGGGAAATAGCTTAAGGCGAACCTGGTCATCAGACAATGTCAGCTTAAAAGTAATGTTAACTTCCAGGAAATTTTGCAGGTGCCTATAGGGGTTCTCATTCAGTAGGCCATGGTAAGTGAGAAGGATTTGGATGATGTTAGGCTTAATTTAAAAATTGGCCACATTGGTGGACAATAGGATGCCGGATGGTAGTAGTCCTATAGGGTACGAGCATGGGGCACTACCGAAATTTAGTTAAGGCCATTTCCACCCCAAAGGTTCATGTTGTCCTCCATGGGATAAATTTCAGGGATCGGTTTCTATGAGTTCTACGGATTCTATAGAGGCACTCAGGATCAGAATCAAAGGCGACGAGGTTAGGGTTCAAGGAACGATGACCATGCATACACAATCACACAGCAAACAAATCCTATAGCAATCCTAGATATCCACAACTGGCATACATCGATCCTAAATATCCACAACTAGCAACCAAGTGGCTACAACTAGCACAAGCATGCTATCTCAGAAAGAAAGGAAAACACCCAGCACACAATTAAACTAAATAGGACAAGATAAGAGAATTCAAACGAGGGGAAGGGTTGGCCCTTCCACGCTGGTGAGAGTTCCATGTCTTCTCTCAATCCTGCACAAGAAAGCAAAACACAAATTAAGCTACCAAAATAAAATCAAAATTAAACTAAACTATTCTAAAACTAATTATACTAAGAATCTGGTAAACTATTGGCTTCCGTCCCAGCAACGGCGCCAAAAACTTGATCAATTAATAGTTAAACCCTTGCAAGTGCACAAGGCAATTGTACTACGGTGAGTATTAAGGGATGTCGAACCTCAGAGACGGATGAATAATCTACCAAACTCAAGAAAAAAAATTGTCGTTTTGATTAATCTAGAGAAAATAATAAATTCTAGCTACTTAAAATGGATTATGCTAATGTGGAGAAGTACCAAGGCCTTGAATCCACCACAAAATAAACTAGTTGTATCATATCTCTCTCTCTTTTATAAATTCCTAGTTGATTAGCATATTCCTCTCGGACATATACTTGTCAATTCGAGATATCGTGCTCTCCTCTCGGACGTAACACATAAACAATCAAAACATGGAACCGTGATGCTATCTCTCTCGAGCATAGATCAAGGAAACTCTATTGATATATAACACCTCGGTCTACTCACGTTCCTATCGGACATGCAAGTATTCATCGGATTGAAATCCACAAGAATCATTCTAGTTTCTCTCGAGCACATAGAAGAAATCTCAATGTATTAACCATGTTAACATAATAAAGATTCATACATCAACCAAGATAAAACTCAAGATAAGAGAAAGAAACAATAAAAGCAATCTATTCGGGCTTCATCTACGCCTTGGAGGCTGTCACGCCCCAAATTTCCAAGACCCGATTTACGCGGAAGCGCCAATCCAATGACGGTTATAGGGTAGGAAACATGGGACTGACCGAATACTCGAGACTTCTATTGTCCCATTAAAATATCATGGGACTTGCAGGATCTATATGACTTATACAATATTTACTTACAAAAATATAGAATAACTGAAAGGAAGTCTAACTAACTATTACAATAACTGAAATTGTCTTATCAACCACACAAATCAAAACGGCACGCAGGCCGAAGTTCAAACACCAAAATATAACAGAAACATAAAGAAACGAGTCTTCAAAGCTCCGACATCAGTCCACGTCGCTGGATGCTATCACTTCTACTGCACCTTAAATCCTGCATCAGAGGATGCATGAATATTCCATAGGAAATACCCAGTAGGATACAGAAAACCCACACTGGAATTATAAGAGAAGACTCCAAATAGGTATAGTTTAACAGACTCAGGTTCAAAAAGACTGAGTTTACTTACCTGAAACCAACTGCCATCCGAGACACATCAAGGTCAAGGGAAAATAACTCAAAGACTCCAAACTTTCATGGAGGTAAGATAGAAAAATAGGCTTCGGACATCCAAAGTGTCAGAGTACAATTTCTGCTCTCAAATCTGTCAACAATACCAGAACATCCTAGAGGTTCTTCAGAGGAACCCGGCCACGCGTCTACGGATGCTGGCCCCATCGGTGCTTACGGGCACAATGGGCGGAGATTGCAGACCTTCCGTAATGTCATACAATCTAAGCGCACGCGGTTGCCGTCATCGGCTGAACTACAGAGGTTCATCAAATCTGAGATCTCGCAAGATCTAGCAATGGCTCGTGAGCATACTATGATTCCGACTAAGAGCTCTAAATGCTACTTAGCGGAGAAACAATTCTTGGAAATATTTGGCCTTATCGGCAAAAGGCTTAGAACAAGACTTTCTAAATTTCGACTCTTCATTGGAGTGAAAAGCAAACATCGGACACAATCCGAATCGACTCACTAAGGAGTGTTGATATCTTAAATGAATAAGTCTGGAAACTCAAATGAGACTCGACCATAATGACTTACACCACGAGATTTTCCAAAAGTTCATGTCTGCCATCTTCATAGTCGTACCTAACCCTAGAATTGATAATCCCCGACTCGGAATAATTCGGATGACGTGTCTCAGATAGACCACGTCAGAGACATCGAATAAAATTCAAGCTTTGAATACTCTTGAGTCATGAATGGACCAAAAGAAGAACAAAAGGACTATTAATAAGAGACACCACGTTTAGCTCTAAGACCCTTAATATTCTTTTAGGGTTACTGTTCTCAGTACTATATAAATCATATTATACTTGATTAAGGTCTTAAATATCAACTTAACTCAAGCCTCATAAGTTTATTAAGATTTTAAGTCTTTTAAAACCAGAAACAGTGTTCTGCTCAAAACAGAACAGCCCACTTTAACTGATCACCACGGACTGTAAAAATTGATTCAATCTATGAATTTTTTATCTTGAATAGCCTCAGATGTCTATTTTTGAGATTGATAAACAACTTAATTTTCTGATTACTGTATAGTTAGTTATCATTTTTCGAATGAGGTCTGTCTGCGCAGGATTACTCCTGGCCGAGACCAATTATCTTATGTTATACTTAATTTACTAATGTATAAACTTTAGTAACTCCTTATTAGTCTTTTCTGACATTAATTTAATATCACTTATGATCTTTACAGAACCCTAATGGTTCTGAAATCTCAGTTTTTAATTCAATTTTCCATTAGTCTTTACAACTCAATTGCTAAGTCATTTTTCTTATCTCATTATACAAGTGGTATTAACTAAGACATATAATTCTGGACAACTCTTAGGACTCATGGCACACTGACATGATGTCAGACCACATCTGAAATCTTAGAGAATGTACCTTACAAAACCCACAAGGAATGATCTCTTATTTATCTTAAGGTATACATTAATTGATTACCTAATTGATTAGTGTTGTACTAGTAGCAATAGATATAACAATACTCTTATGGAGCATGAAATACCGGACAAGTAAATGCACCGAAGTGCTCTGATATGTCACAAAGATCTGATCTTTACATAGAGACGTCGAATGATGAATAGCATAAATCAACACAAGCAATTGGAATACTATTACGACGTAAGAACGAGTATGACTTGGATCAACATAGAAGTCTATAAAAGAACCAACTTTCTTTGGACAGCAAATGAATAGGTGATTGAGGTGATACACAAACACCATCGAATCATGAAAACACATGGGGATATCAACTAGGGTTCGGCATAGAAAACTCAATGGTATACGATTATACATACACGATTACAATGCATCAAATCATTTCATGCAATCAACAATACCAATATCAAAGAAGAAAATAGTGGAAAAAGACATCCTACTTGATTTGAAGATTCCGAAATCCCACGAGCACACTTGATTCCAAAAATGCCACACCACCACCTCGCCGGTCGACACGCTTGGACCACCACGAACACTACCAGAGATGGGCACAGCCGGTTGGGAAAAGAAAGAGGGAGAGGTAGTGCTATGAAGTGCACATTAGCTGATTTGAATGGCTAATGCACTCAAGCAAAAACCGTCCCCCTAGAGCCCTATTTATAGACTTTTTAGATGATTCTCCACCTTAGATCTTCCCTCCAAATCAATGGCCTAAAATGCTCCATCCAAAGAAAAATCTAGAATTTCAACTTCCTAAGTGCCTCTTCGGTTTTCTATTTGGTAAACCCTTGAATTAATGGGGTCAATTACCTAGGATTGAATAACTCTCAACCAACCCACTTAATTACTTAAATGATATCCCAAATCAAATTGATTTCTAGAAAGGGTAATCCATTAATGAAATTTCAAACAAAAAGGGGGTCCCCACCACATGGCGCCCAAGGGTGTCCACGTCACCCATAAGGTGGCGCACCACTACGGGGTCCACGTGGCCCTCTAATGGTTCTCTCGCGTCTTAGACTACAGTTCTCCGATGAACGGTTAAGATGGCTTACACGCGTGATGTGCAGTTCCACCGTGCACGAGTCCTACACCTGGTAGCACGTCCATTAGGCTCCGCCACACGTATACTCGCCCGCGTGACTAGCCCTAGCCCTGGCACTCAAGTGGCCCTGGCGTCAGGTGTATTCAACCCCTGGCGTCAGACGGGTTACAACGCCAGGCCTAGTCCTCGCGCTCGGTAATACCTGCCCAATCTGGTTAAATAATCTCATTGATTAACAAACAATCAAGACGGATACGAAAACCTTCCTATTTTAGACCAGATTCCTAAAATAGCAGTTTTCATAGACATACCGATTTTTCGGGCGTTACAGAGGCGGTTTAGCCGAGCATCGGAAGAGGAATGTACATCATCTTCTTCTTCTTCTCTCCTTTGTTATAGCCTTCACCAAATCCCCCCAAAGACTCTCCAAAAACTACCCAATATGCCTCTCATGAGCCTCTTTATGGTTTATATAGGATGGGTAAGAAAAGTCCTAAATACCCCTTCAAAACCCTAAAAAAAAGGGTTTTCTTTTTGTGCTTACGCCGCCGGCGATCGATAGCTTGGTTAGCCGATCGATCGCTATCCGATCAATCTCTTCATATAACGTTCTCCAATGCGTTCCTGCGATCGTTCAGCAATCTCTCTTCATACGGAGATCGATTGCGTTAATGTGCCAATCGATCGCGCATTGTGCAACCAAAACGACTGTAGATACGATCAATCAAAAACGGTGATGATCGATCGGGAAGTCATCTGGCGGCTCTTTTGAATTGGGGCGATCAATCGCGTAAGAGATGCAACCGATCGGTTACAGTAGAAACCAACATTCCAGTAGATACGATCGATCGGGAATGGACTGATCGACCGTCTCCTTAGTTACGGCACATCCTGGCTCTTGGCGATTGATTGCGTATGCTTGGATATCGATCAGTTACTGTTCATTCACCAATTTATTTTGTTTCTCTTCTCTTCTTAAGCCAAAAAGAGTGTATGTAACATCCGAAAAATTAGTAAGTATCTTAAAACCGAAATTTGACCCTCTTAACGTTTGAATTGATTGTGTTGTGCCTTGTGCAAATTAAAGTTGGTGAGAAGAGCTTTCCAACGCCGCCTATTATGTGCGATTTAGAGTTCGGGGTAAAAAGATATGAGAAATTGAATTTGATTAAACGTGACAGCGATCGATCGCCATAAGAGCTGATCGATCGGCAAGCTGAGCCAATCGACGCCTTACCAAACCGATCGATCGTAGTTACTGGAATTTATGAATTTTGTGTTTCGCGTAAAGCGATCGATTGGCTGTAATAGCGATCGATCGGCAGTGGCGTATAGTGTTAAAATTGTGCATACGACGATCGATCGCCGTATTGTTGATCGATCGCCGGTTGCGATTTTGCGTTTTCAAGCTTATCTTTGGGTGGATTTGTTTGGGAAAGATATTAAATCCCATTGGGACTTGATTTGCACGTCTCCTATAAGATTTTGAAGCCTTCCCATTGGTTAGAAGTGTCCATGATTTGGAAGATTGGTTTGAGAATAGATTCTCTCCCAACTCTATATAAACCCTAGAGTATTGGCTTGTTCTAACCCTAGAACGTCCAGAGAGCTTTCCCTTCTCCTCCCCACGTTCACCCATCTCCTTGGAGGCTTATTCTTGTGGGAGTTTGCGAGAGCTTGGAGCGGGAGCTTTGGAAGAAGCGGAAGAGACGAGAGGCGCGAATAAAGGCGAGATCTTTGAAGAATTAAGTAGGATGGTTTTTCCCCTCTTCTCTCTTTTGATTATATCTGCTTTTGACAAGTGTTTTGATTCAACACCTTAGTTATTGTTTGGATTCTTGCGAGATGATTGAGTTATGTCCCTATTTCTATGCGTAGTATATCATAAAATCATGTGTGCATTCATGTTTCACTTCTAGATGGGAATTCGCATATAAAGTTGATTGCTTTATTAATTTTCCAGAGGATTAAAGGTTCTGTTATTGTTTAGTTAATGATGTCCCACGTTGAGTTTTGTGTCTATAAGTGTGTCTTACTTTAATGGTCTTGTTTGGGGTGTATTAATGTTACAAACTATGATATCTATATAAGAACACAAGAAAGGAGTGAACTTTAGTAATTCCAGATAATTCTAGGTTCTGTAATTAACCTAGGAGGGGAGTATATGTTCTGTTATTAATGTATTATCATTTATAATGTGTTATTAAGTAAGATAATCAAGTTTAATTAAGAGTCCTAATCTCGGCCAGAACTATTTCTGTGCTGACAGTCGGTGGTGAATAATTCATAACTAATTCAAATTAAATCGGAAAAATATAAAATCAGTGGAGTTAGAAACTAGACTCAAGAGGATATTATCAGTAAAAATTTCAGAGGTTAAATCTTACTGTACAGAGCACAGTAGCCGTCGGAAGAGGACTGTTGTGCAGGAGACAGTGAGCAGAATATGAGAGAAAATACTAAGTATACAAATATCATCATGTAATATGATATAATGATAATTAATATGTTAATAACAGTAATTGGACTATATACTTAAGCAATATCACAGTAAGAATTGGGTTAGATATAATTCATTTATGAAGGATAATTCCTTGATTTCTTATCTTTGATATTGGTATTATAACACTCTAATGCGAATGGAGAATTCCTATCTAGGGCTGAGCATGAAAGGTACGTATTGATTATATGTTACACCTTGTGTGAGTTGTCTTCTTGTTCTATGCTACTCCAATGAGTGAGTTATGTGTTGACCAAAGACTTTGATGCTTCTATCCATACTCCTTGAGAGAGAGTCTATTCTGGTAAGAGATACCCTATGTTCTTAGAGTGTTGAGACCTCTATTCCTTTGAGATATATTGCTCATATTGATTACATGATTGTTTCTTCCACTGGAGACCTTGCGAGACTCTCCCAATGGTGGTTTCATAGTATGCTCAATTATGCCATTGCTAGATCTTGCGAGGTCACTTATAATTATGAAATTGCGATTCCATACTGCCCGAAAGGAGGCACTATACGTACGTTAGATTGTGGACATTACGGAAGGTCCTCAGTCTCCGCCCATCGTGTCCGTAAGCACTGGTGGGGCCAGCATCCTAGACGCATGGCAGGGTTCCAAAGAGAGAACCCCTAGGGTGGTTCTGGTATGTTTAGTCACTTGCGAGCGACCAGGTTCAGTGAGCAGAAATTGTAACTCCTTTCACTTTGGATGTCTGGAGCCTTTGTTATGATTATTATTCTCTCCTTACTCATATGTGTAGTAGGAGCCTTATTGATGTTTTCCTTACTTGCGAGTTGGAATTGTTATTGACTAACCTTGCAGGTGTATAGACCTCGGTTCAGTTTAGATGTTGTGAGATGTTCACCATCCCTTGTTATCCTTATTCTCTTCATACTGCTTGTTTTCATTCAGTGGGTTTTTACATCCTACTGAGTGTTTCTATGAAATACTCATGCATCCTCTGATGCAGGCGCAAATGGAAATTGAGATCAGGAAGTGCAGTAGTGGAATGGCCGATTGCAGGCGCCGAGAAGAGTTTAAAAACGCTTTAGTTAATTGCTTTGCTTTTTATTGATGCTTATGACATTTTTGGCAATTGTGTGCCATAGACTTATAGGTTTATTTTATTTGACCTTTTTAAAGGGATTATTATTATTTAGTAAATTTCATTTCATAGTATTCATTGATGTCTATTATTGTATTACACTGATTGCGGGCATAATCGGTTACACGTCCTTTTGAGATGATTGTAATCGGTTTGGAAATCGACTGTTCGGTCTCGCGCCCGGGATCTCTACCTCGAAATATATTCCATTGATTGGCTTCCGCACTCCGATCGAGGTATGGGATTTCGGGGCGTGACAGTGTATGTTTTCTTTTCCTACAAAAGATAAAAAACAACATTAAAGTATCATGAAATCTAATCAAATACTAACATAAACATAAGTTTAGGGCTAATAAAATGCATAATTCATGTATATATCAATATCTGGTCACTGTACATGAATGGTGTTTTTTTTAAAACGGTTCAGGCTAGAACCAGGTCCGGTCAAGGTGTGAACCAGGCCCGTCCAGCCTGACCTTGGACCTAACTGGTCGTCTCCCTCAAAGATACGACCAGTTCTGGTAGTCCTTTGGTCGTCCTCTGGTCGTGCACAAGGTGGCCGGCTGTCACAACGACTGTCGTCGTGATGCCGTTGCCAGGCCGACACGCTCATCCTCCCCTTTCTCATCCTCTCCTTCCCTCTCCTTCTCTACCATCATGACCTAGATGACAGCAAAGGCAGCACCTTTCGGTTTCCGTCTCGGTCGCCCTTCGCGGTGTTTTGTCGCATATCCCTCTACATCCCACCAGCCCTTGGGCCTCTAGCTTCTATTGGACCGGCACCGCATGGCCAGTATTGCATCAGTGTCGTCTCTGCCAATGCCACCTTTCGAGCTTTCTTTCTCGAAGTAAAACCACTACAAAACACAATATTATATACACAGCTTGATGATCGGTATGAAATCCAACCTTATACGCACGTTAGGGTCGATCCGCCGTTCGCCGAAAGGTTGTCGGAAGGTCGCCAGAAGGTCTTCTCTGCTCCTGCTGGCCTGAATTTTGAGCAGAGAAGATGAAGCGCTTCATTTAGGGTATAAAACTGCTGGCTTAAGGGATCAGATGAGACCTCCACCTGGTTAACACCAAAGCTACATTTGACGATCCCAAGCTGCCGGGTCTTACAGGTACCATGACCAAACCCTGTGACCATAGTACATAAGGCGCTAATGTGTTATATAGAGATGTTTATGTACGATACTCAGGTGGGGTTTGGTCACGGTGCCTGTCAAGCTAGACGCAGTGGAGTTTGCTCTTATGTATAGTTAAGCATAAACTCAATTTTTTCTTTTAAACTCTTCATGTCATCCTGCCATCAGTCTTTGTAGTCCCACCTACGAGGGTCCCATCGTTGAGAGGGTTCTAGGATGGGGGTTATTGGAAAATACTTGGAGTAGAATCCAGATTTGCACAAAAAATTTCCACAACATGTGGGACCTTCCGTCAATAAAATGAGATGAAAAATTCAAATAATTTGAGAGATAGATGACAGCAACTCGTTACCACATTATCTGATGGCTGCCTGCCCTGCAACGCTAATGGGTGTGGCGTATAATGCCAAACGTAGCTCATAATAAAGAATGAGTCGTTACCACACCCTTTATAAGATCTCCAATACACAAGGAAGGTGGATACCCCACACACAAAAGTTGAATATCCAGCATCCGTGTTAAAGGGGGTGGGCTGCCTAAAGCATGTTGTGGAAAACTACACATCCCGTATAAGATCCCATACACATAAAGCAATACTTTTGCAATGCATAAGATAAGAACAGGATAAGGTTCTCAAAATACAATCCAAACAAAAGAACAAAAACTTCAAAACAGTATTTAAGTTTGAACAACCATTACAACACAAACAAATATCTAGACCAAACATATAAAGAAGGAAGCTTGATGAAGTGAACCAAAAACTATTGGAAGTTTAAGCAATACCCGAGAAATCTTATTTTCCAACCAATGAAGTTTCAACACATTTTTCATCCTTTCTTCTTTCAGCCTTTAACTTGCTCTTTGTAATGAAATTTAGCTACAACCAATCCAACTAGGACAAAAATCTTATCACCAATATTGTCAAAGAAATGAAAGTACAAAATTCTAATAGATCTCTTGAAGATGAGAAGGCCACATATTCCCCAAAAACCTGCCAGGCTGCCACAAAGCCAAATATCATGCTTATATAAAAGTATAGCTTATCTTGTCTTCTCCAACTTTGATTTCATGTTCAACTGCAATGGTTTCATTTAATACAGATTCATACACAATCTAGGTTGCAAAATCCTACGCATTGTCCAGTTTCTACTATCCATTTCAATGCAAGTAATTGGCTAATCGCCATTACATAATATTTGGAGGTTTAAGCAATACTGGAGAAATCTTACGTTCCACCCAAAGTTGTTTCAACACATTTTTTATCCTTTCTTTCATCCTTTAACTTGCTCTTTGTAGTGGAATTTAGCTGCAGCCAATCCAACTAGGACAAAAATCTTATCACCAATATCGTCAAAGAAACGAAAGTATAGAATTCTGGAAGATCTCTTGAAGATGAGAAGGCCATATATTCCGCAAAAACCTGCCACAGAGCCAAATATCATGCTTATATAAAAGCATAGTTTATCATGTCTTCTCCAACTTTACTTCCATGCTCAACTGCAATGGTTTCATTTAATACAGATTCAAGACAATCTAGGTTGTAAAATCCTAAGCATGTCCAGGTCAGTATCTGTTTCTGCTATCAGAAATAAAGAATTCTGATAGATCTCTTGAAGGTGAGAAGGCCAAATATTCCCCAAAAACCTGCCACAAAGCCAAATATCATGCTTATATAAAAAGCATAGCTTATCATGTCCTTCTCCAACTTTACTTCCATGTTCAACTGCAATGGTTTCATTTGTCTCCGCATGTCAGGGGGACTGCAGACAAAACCAAACAGAAACCATAAATAAAGCCCCGAAAAGGAACCAAAGACAATAAATACCCCCTACACTCAATCCATTTTGTTTCATGTCCGTTTGCTTTCTCTTTCTTGTCCCTACACTAACAAAAACGGCTTCTCTGCAAAACAAAAGCAGCCAGCCAAAGCCCCCTCTTTCTATTCATTTTAATCCATCTCTCTCTATAAATGAAGGCCAGTTTTTCCACCTCCCCCATTACTTCTTCTTCTTGTTTGACGTTTTTTCATAAAGAGAAGAGGCAGTGCAAGTGCTTGTGTTCTGCGGAGATTCTTTGTATACGGATTCATTTAGGTCCTTTGTTTCTTGTTTGGTTTTCTATTCTTTTCTTTTTTCTTTTGGGTTTTTGACTGGGATACTTCTTGTATGAATGCTGGAGCAAACACTGCAAATGGTGATTCTTCGGTGTTGAGGCATTGAGCCTTGCGAAATTCTGTCGGAAATCACAGGTAAAGTCACCGTTTTGCAAGTTGCAATGGTTGGTCGTTCTTTTCCCTTCTACAAGAGTGAGAGAATCGTTCTTTTCCCGTCTACAAGAGTGAGAGAATATAAGAAAGAATTCTTTTGTTTTTCTAGTGTTAAAGAAAGAAAGATGTCGTGATTGGTTACTTTGTGCTTAGAAAGTTTAGAAAAACTTCTTCTTCTTCTTCTTTATTCTCTATCCACTAAGAACAGAAACTTTGCAACAGTTACCATTCTTGGTAGATGTTCTAATTTCCCTGGTTATATCTGTTGCCAACTATAGGCCCTTTTGTAAAAAATGGTTCCTGCAATTTTTGGTGGCTGATTACTGTAATCACTAACAATAGAAAGTATCAATATGGAAATCCTTTATCTTTGTATGGTGAGTTAGTTGGAATTAATCGCTAATGGGGGATTTGAGCGGTGATTCTATTGCAGCTTTGGGAGTTTTGTATAGGAGCGTGCTTTTGTATCAAAATTTATGACAGGATCTTCTCCTTCACTGCAGAGGAAAGAAGAGGTATATTGCAGTAATTTTGGAAAAATTATTATTTGAATGTGCATGGGATCTTTTTCTAATAGATTGACAGATTACATGATCTTTAATGGAAAATGGCAAGACTCATTTTTATCCTAAAAATGTAAAAACATCTTGTATTATAATGCAGAATTGCAGATAAAAGATTGGTTCAAAATGAACGGAGACAGACCAATGGAGGTACACTACATTAATACTGGGTTTCCGTACACTGTCGCGGACAGCTTCATGAATCTATTTGAAGGTCTTTCATTCCCCCAGAGTAACTTGTTCCCTACGGAGGCTTTGGAGACTCAGGTTATTAATGCATCTAATGGTTGGAATATTAATCAAAATCTTCAAAGTTTCAAGTATGCCGATAAAACGTGTTCCTTTTGATGTTCTGATGATTATATGACCTATAGGAAGTACATTCTTCTCTATTTATTCGTTGGTTTTTCGAAGTAGTAAAAGGGAGATCTCAGAGAGTATGCTTGTTATTGATTTTTTGTTGTTAAATTTTTATAGTTTCATAGTTTGTTTAGACCTTATGCTGACAAATTTAACATAAATTGAGGGACACAACAATTTTTTATTGGATTTTACCATTGTTGTTCTCCGGATTATGTGGCAGAAGAAGGAAAAGTTTCATGGAGACTGCAGAAAAATTATGGCCGAAGACGTATTTTTTGTGTTGTCAGTCTTTAATGTATTCATTTTCTGCAGGAAAATGCATATTGGCCTTTGCATGCCAGCCTATACAATGGATATGGAGATAGCAAGGTTTGGGAGAGCCATCTGGTGATTGATAACGAGAACACACTGCCTCTTGGCCATGTTAATGCCATTACACCTACGTCTTCACCTGTAGAAGAACGTAAGTTAGAGTATTCTTTGATTGCATATGGGTGTTTCTGTGAACTAAGATTTAAAGTATGGCTGAATAGTACAGGTAGTTGGTTTTACCAATTTTTTGCACAACGGTGATTTTTAAAGGCTAGAAATTTCATATGGTTAAGCTTGTTGGCCTCGCCAATATTTCTGCGTTCGAGGTTTCTAGAGTATTCCTGAGAATGCATTCAATGAACACTCACTATTGTTATGGCACATCTTATCTTGAAAACTTTCTTTAAAAGAAAAATCGCATTAGGTTTTTGCTGCAAGATGGTATGCTTCGGGGACATTCTATATCATATTTTGGGAATAGTTTTAAGTCTCTGTATGCTAATATCGAAGCCGATCTGAATTTAAGAAAAAAAATTGAAGCCAGATCCGATTTGGGAGCTCTCAAGTTTTCCAGGGGTGATATGAAATGACTAGTTTTAAATCACCTGAATGCCTAGTGGAGGAACAATTTGGGTGGAAATGCCAGTGGCGTTGTGTGCTATATTCTAGGCACTGTAATAACCTACCCATTCTTACCAAAATGAAACGAAGGCCATATAACATAATGAAGTGAACTGCTGGTTGAAAAGTCAATTATCTGTTTCTTTGTAGAGGTGCTTCAGAAAGAAGTTGCTATTTTTATTAGTTCTTTTGTCTTTGATTTTGAGACAAACTTTTTGATTGATATCGTCATATGCCCTTCACCGTCGACTGATACTGTGCCTCACTTCGGTGGGTTATTTTTTCCTTCATGGGATGGATATCGCCTGCTACTTGTCTCTCTTTGCATGAAACTTAATGGTTGGTTTCCCATTTCTAAGTGAAATGTTCTCATGATCATTATGTCAAATGATTGGTTTTAAAATTATTCATTTATTGTGTAGCATGTAAAAGTAGACAATGCATTAGGAATAGTATCTTATATAAATCAGTACACCTATAATTAGTAATTTCAGAAGTCTAAAGTTTTGTTGCTTGTTGTAAGCATACGAGGTCATCATCATGCCACTAATACACAGGTGTGCAAGTTTCATTATCTTTCGGTTTGACCTTTTCCTTTTGTATGAACTTAGAGTTTTACATATAGATGATTTTGATAGGATAAGTTCACCAGGCAGACTAATTATGCAATATGCACTAGCTCATTCTACCGTAGCATCCAGTCTTCCTTGATACAATAGGAGAAAATGCTCTCTTTTTGCCTTTCATTTAGAAGCCAAATAAATCTTTGAACGAGGTGCTTTCATTTTTCCAATTCTCGGGGTCATGGTGAGAGAGAGATAACAGAGGTAAAGAGACATGGAAATGCACTAATTTAGTTACTACTTCTTATTATAAGTTACAATTGGGTCAAACCGTAGCCAGCACAACTGTTAGAAAGTCCATAGTTGATATGAAAATTACGTGACTATTGTTTTCCAGAATTGAGCTGTTAAGAACACTTTTCAACTAATTAATGGCCTATTGAAGATGTGATATGGCACAAGAATTTTTACTATGATTACTTTATCTTTTTAAAGAAAAGGGGATGAATCATTACTTCTTTACAAATTTCTTTGAATTTGCTAGGAATAAATTGATCACAGAACACACGAAAACTCTCTTTTTTAGAAAATATCTACCCTCTGGAGTATGTGTTCACTTATCCCGATCAAAATATATGGACATATCTGTAGCTCTTTAACTTATTTGCTCCTTTTGTTCACTAATTTTGGGTCCAGTAACTAGTAAGCAAATAAAGTTCTGGTTATGTTCTTGTTTGTACAACCATTTGCTCTTTTTGTTCACTAACTTGCAAATATATGTACTATCATGGCAGTCTTTATAATATGACTACATTTGTGTTAAAGTAGATTACATTCGTTAAGGGTGTGTTTGGCAACCAAGTCTGCTAGAAGCAGAATCAAAACCAAATGGAGAAGTGTGGATTCTGATTTCTTCCAAGAATATAGGTGTTTGGTTGGCAGATTATACTAGAAGTAGAAGCGGTGTCAGCTTTTATAATTATTCAAAGCTAGCAGGACGAGAACGCAGGAAGAATAGGCATGTTCCACCTGAAATCTCCACAGGACGAGATTCTCTAAAAAGGAAGAATTTTCCACTACTAATTTTACTTATGGAAATAGCAAGTAACCAAACATAGTACACCAGAAAGAAGGTGATTTCTTGAGAATTTGGGACGGAAATCACTTACCAAACGCACCTAAAGTAGAAACATTATTACTTACGGTCACTTCTTCTTCATCTTCTTCTTTGTTTTTTGCGTGGAGAGGTTGCAACAGCTTCAGTTTTTCTGTTTTCTTATATAAGACTGGGCAAGAAATGGCGACATCATGTAAAAAGGAAATATTCCTGATTACATGATCTTGTACCTCAGAATTGCTACGGAGACCGTGATCATACAAGATTACAAACCATGGCTATGACCCACCTTAAGCTATGCTAGTTGACCCAATTAGTGATTAGTGAAGTTACTTTCTTATTACGTTGTTAGAATGTATTTTACTGGTTTTTTATTCGATGATTGGTTAGGATTAGAATTACTTGTCAATTAGGATTAATACTTTGTTGAGGCCCACTTGCTCAAATCTATTTACAATGAAATACTCCAGTTCTACCATCTTTTCGACCATAATCCTTTTCTTTTGTCCAATTCTTCCCCTAATATAGCACCGTCCTTGTGGTAATCCTGTTGGGAACATGCTGATTTCTTCCACTTTCTTAGAATATCCATTCGATTTAATGACAAGAAAACCATTGTTGGAGCCTAAGTTTCATATCCGGGCTGACATATAAATTAATTACTTCTGTCTAATTTTCAAGGTAACTAATGAAGTATTTGCTTATTGTAGGAATCACAGTTAGATCGGCAAGATAACATTGACCCAAACTCTATGACATATGAGGTTCCTACACTTTGTTATGGCATCTTAATGCTGTTTTTTTTAATGCTTCTATTGATAAGTCCTGTGATTTAATGCTTACTAAATACTCCCTCCTTATTACGTTCTGACCTATTTGGTTTTTTAAATGAACTAATTGTGAAAAGCCAAATACTCCCTCCCTTTCAAAATATTGTGTACATTAAAAAATCATCACTATTCCAAAATACTGTGTACATTTCTAGTAAATCACGTAGCTTCGTTTCGAATTAGGGCCAACTTATACAACACCACCTCAAACAGCACAAAGAGTCACCCTCATACAAACTCCCCATCAGTAGCAGCAGTGTCACAACCTGTATTTTTAAAACTTTTATTAAATTAGAGTAATAGCGGAAAATTTAGAGGATTAGTCCTCTATACGATAAATCATTAGTTGAAATTCATCAACTAAGCATCTAGGCATTGATAACCAGAGTTCACAATTACGGATACATATAATATCACAAATGTGAAGTTGATTAAACCAATGCAAGTCCTCCATTTGGAAGTCTATAATCCGACTCAAAATATACTAGAAAGTAGTTGGTGCTCACGCTTTATTATAAAGTTCTAAACAAACTAGAAGGCTGAAGTATACTATGAACTTTTTGGACGTCCTCACCTCCAAGCCGTCTAACCCCGAGTGTCACGTGAAGTCAGCTTTCCATAGAAGCACCTATATCACAAGAGGATGCTGAGTATAAAAATACTCAGTTGGATATAGTAACATAATTATCAACAAAACAATATTTAAATTAGCATTTTATGCAACCTATTACAGAAATACACTCGATTCTTTTATTAATCTTTCAAGCAAAATTTTTTATTTTTTCCCAAGTTCATGCTCAATTATTAAGTCTTTGTCCCAAATATACAGACTCACTGAATATCATACCTAGCTATATGACAAACAACACGAAATCACCGTGACTACCACTCCGACTATTATTGGACATCACGGCATGCCCTAAATCCTCGAGGGAGAATGCCACGCCCATTTTTATTAATCTTTCAAGCAAAGTCTTTTATTTTTTTCTAAGTTCATGTTCAATGATTAAGTCTTTGTCCCAAATATACAGACTCACTGAATATCATTCCTATATGACTAGCAGCACGAAATCATCGTGACTATCACTCTGACTATTACCGAAAATCATGGCATGCCCTAAATCCTCAAAGGTGAATGCCTCGCCCATTTCTTACCTCATAAGGTATGGTCGTCGGAAGGGTTTGACCCCGCATCAGTTTCTGGACTCGATGTGGATCGGGAGAATGCAACCTTCGAGGATGCTGTTGTGAACGTCACACACTTAAGGCGCGTAGTCTATCTTAGGCAGTATTTTATTATTAAGATCAATTAGTGATTGTAATAAATGCCTGATTAGATGTAACGGGCTGTAATCATGGATTGTAATTATGTCGTCATTTGTTGTCATGATGTCGACATGTGACATCATGACAACATTATGTCGTCATTGTGACAAGTAGGAGTCCTCTTTATAAGGAGGTCTTCTTCCTCCTAGATGGGTATGCAATAAAGAACTTATTTCCCTACTCTTCTTCTTCTTCTTCTTCCTCTTTGCCGTCAAGGCGAACTCTTGTGACCTTGCTGGTCACAACACTGGTATCAGAGCAGTGACGATCTGAGGACGATCATGCCTCCTCGCAAGCAGCCAGCCATGGCCGCTGAGGTGCCATCAGAGCCAGAGACGACGAGAGATGCTTCCAGCCCACGGGAGAACACTGATTCCAACCAGGATGCTATTCTCTCACTGCCCAACTCGATCAACATACGACTACAGAACGTAGAGCTTGCCCAGACACAGATGAAGACGGACATGGCGACACAGGCTGCAGTCATGGCCACGCCACCGCCGTCAGCAGGGGGGCCTGGAGGCCATAATTGGCCAGGGGGCTCACAAGTGTTTGGCGGCTCAATCCTAGGCCATCATGCCGGACATTCTATCCCTCATGGCATCCAAATTGGATCCGTAAACATAGGTGATGAAGGGGGGCGCACTGGACAAGAGACACGAGGCATGGAAGGTGTTCGTGGTAATGCCTCAATGGCCCCACACCCACGACGCATTCAGTATGAAATGGAGGATGATATGGAAGAGTTTTCGGGCTCTCGCGGAGGCCAGAGGGCTAGCGCTGAGCCCAGGCTAGCTCGATTGCAGTTTCCGCGATACAATGGCGAGGAGGACCCCGTCGAATGGCTGTACAAGGCGGATAAATTCTTTTCGTACCAGGGTACGCATTCTGATGCAGAGCGCTTGCGGGTGGCGGCCTTCCACCTTGATGGAGACGCCTCAATCTGGTTTCAGTCTTTTGAGAAGGAGACGCGATTTCCCACATGGGTGACCTTCTCCGATGAGCTGTGCGTCCAATTTGGACCGAACGAATTTCAAGACTTTAACGAGATGTTATCAACCCTGCGGCAAAATACTACGGTACAGGCTTACTATTCTGAATTCATGAAAATTGCTAACCGCTTGCCAGATTGGCCAATGGCGGCCCTTGTTGGCACCTTCAAGCGTGGATTAAAGCCTGAGATTGCTGATGAGATGCGACATTTTCCGTGCAACACTATGCGGGATGTAGTGCGTCATGCTCGGATAGAAGAGGAAAAGTTGGCTCGTCAGCGAAGAGGGGGACGTGCGGGGCTGGCTCTGAGGCCGTACACCAGCCACCCGCCTGTCTTGACGCCAACGCCTGGCCAAGGCCCTAGCCGGTCACCCTTGCCAGGGCCTAATCCTCCTCCCGTCCGCCGTTTGACACCAGCCCAGATGGAAGAAAGGCGCGCCAAGGGACTCTGTTATAAGTGCGATGAGAAATTCGTCCCTGGACACCGCTGCTCAGTCCGGGGTAGTTTACTCATCGAAGAAGCTGAGGACGAGGAGCTAGCTGAACCAGAAGAGGCATCCAGCCTCTATGACCATGTGCAACCGGAGATCTCAGTTCATGCATTCTCTGGCACGTTCACCCCCAGGACCATGCGTGTTCAAGGCCAGCTGAAGTGCCAACAAGTCGCGGTTCTTATTGATAGTGGGTCGACTCATAACTTTATTAATGATAAGGTGGCATAGCGTTTGGGTTGTTATGTTTCTGACTCCAAACCCTTTGACGTATTGATTGGGGATGGCAAACATCTCAGGAGCATAGGCGCATGCTCGCAAGTCGAGCTGGCAATTCAGGGGCATTCCTTTATCACAGACTTATTTCTCTTGCCTACGAAGGGGGCTGATGTGGTTCTTGGTGTCCAGTGGCTGCAAGACCTGGGTGATGTGGTATGGAACTTTCGGGATCTGACTATGGATTTCGAGGTAGCAGGCCTGCGCATTCGTCTACATGGATCACAGCCGGGCACCTTGCACTCGGCGCAGGAGGTGAGCTCTTTTTTTCGATTCACACCTCATGGTTTATTCTTACAGCAACGTGCCATAGTGGATGTGCCCCAACCTGACTTACCGGCCGATATGATTGAACTGCTTGCGGCGCACGCCGACATATTTGCTGAGCCTTCTGGACTTCCGCCGGCACGGGGCCATGATCATTCCATTCCTATCATGCCCGGGGCTTCACCCGCCAATGTGCGACCCTACCGGTATCCACATGTGCAAAAGGCAGAAATTGAACGGTTGGTCCAGGAGATGTTGCACTCTGGCATTATCCGCTCCAGCACCAGTTCATTCTCCTCTCCCGTCCTTCTGGTTCGCAAAAAGGACTGATCATGGCGGTTCTGTGTGGATTACCGTGCGCTTAATGCAATAACTGTGAAGGATAAGTACCCAATTCCGGTGATAGAAGAGCTCCTGGACGAGTTGGCAGGGGCGACTATGTTCAGCAAACTTGACTTACGCTCAGGTTATCATCGAACTCACGATGGTCATTATGAGTTCCTTGTCATGCCTTTTGGACTGACCAATGCTCCGGCAACCTTCCAGAGTTTGATGAACGACCTGTTTCGCCCATATCTTCGTCGGTTTGTGCTCGTCTTCTTTGATGACATATTGATCTATAGTTCGTCTTGGGCGGACCACATTGACCATCTCAGGTCAGTCTTTACTATCTTACGGGCTAACACCTTGTTCTTGAAGCGTTCGAAGTGCTCTTTTGGCAGTGCACAGGTCGACTATTTGGGCCACATCATTTCATCTGAGGGGGTGGCTACTGATCCATCTAAGGTGGAGACCATGCTTTCGTGGCCCCGACCCACTAGTGTGAAGTCTCTCCGCGGCTTCTTGGGCCTCACAGGTTATCATCGTCGGTTTATTGGACGGTATGGGCTAATTGCTGGCCCCCTCACATCCTTGCTCAAGAAGGGTGCTTTCATATGGTCTGGTGACGCCCAAGCCGCCTTTGACAGATTGAAACAGGCAATGGCCCAGGCCCCGGTGTTGGTTCTTCCAGACTTCTCGTTGCCTTTTGTGGTTGGGACGGATGCTTCTGATATGGGCCTCGGTGCAGTCCTACTCCAAAAAGAGCGGCCGATAGCATTCTTCAGTAAAGCACTATCGGGCCGGTCCTTATCTTTGTCTGCATACGAGAAGGAGATGTTGGCTATTGTGCACGCCATCTCCAAGTGGCGGCCTTATCTGCTGGGCCGACGATTTATTATCCGAACCGATCATCAACCTCTCAAGTACTTCTTGGACCAACACCTTCTCAACAACGATGGGTAAGTAAGTTATTGGGCTATGACTACGAAGTGGTCTACAAGAAGGGTGTCGACAACACGGTGGCTGATGCTTTATCGCGTCGGCCCACGGAGGGAGCCTGCTTTTCATTTTCTGTCCCTGGCTGTCCTTTTATTTCGGACTTGAAGCAGGCTTATGTGGCAGACCCGCCTACCAAGGAGCTGATTGACCGACTTCAGACCGACCCGCATGCGGAGCCCCCTTTTGTGTGGCGCGACCATCTATTGTTCTGGAAGGACCGGTTGTGGGTGCCAGCTATTCCGGATTTGCGTCGACGGGTTATAGCCCACTTTCATGATACTCCGGTGGCAGGCCATGAAGGCACGTTCAGAACCTTTAAGCGGGTCAGTCAGAGTTTCCTGTGGGCCGGTATTCGGAAAGAGGTGCATGCATATGTGGCCAGATGTGATATATGCCAGAGAGCTAAGGCGTCGTCTACATCACCTGCGGGTTTTCTACAGCCCCTTCCCATTCCGGACAAGGTGTGGGAAGACGTGTCCATGGATTTTATTGAGGCTTTGCCGGCGGTCAGTGGTAAGACAGTTATTATGGTGGTGGTAGACCGTCTCTCTAAGTACGCCCACTTCTGTGCTCTGAGTCATCCATATTCTACCCGCACGGTTGCTGAGTTCTATGTGAAGGAGGTCGCTAAATTACATGGGATGCCTCAGACTATCGTCTCTGACCGAGATCGGGTCTTCATTTCCCAGTTCTGGCGGGAATTCTTCAAATTACAAGGGACAAAGCTTCATATGAGTACAGCGTATCACCCTCAGACAGACGGCCAAACTGAAGTGGTGAACCGGTGTCTCAAGCAGTACTTGCGCTGCTTTGTGGGTGATCAGCCCCGCCGTTGGCTCCAATTACTTCCTTGGGCAGAATGGTCGTACAACACGGCTTATCACACACGTGCCGGCTTTACGCCATTCGAGATTGTCTATGGCCGCCCTCCTCCATCCGTTCTGTCTTATGTGCCCCATCGTTCCTCCATTGCTGAGGTGGATTACATGCTGCAGACACGTGATGAGGTCCTTCGCCAACTTAAAGCCAACTTGGCTTCAGCGCAGAACAGGATGAAACAAGTCTATGATAAGCGCCGCTCTGATAGGGAATTCCAGGCTGGCGACCTCGTTTATGTGTCAGTCATGCCCCAACGTCAGACTTCTTTGTTTCGGGTTGATCGAAAGCTGACCGCTCGCTTTCACGGGCCTTACACAGTTGTGGAAAGAGTGGGACCAGTAGCGTATCGTCTCTCCTTGCCTCCAGGGTCCCTGGTGCACCCTATATTCCATGTGTCCCGTCTTCGTCGTTTCGTGGGGGACCCTCGGTTGATTGTTGATAGTGCACCTCCGCCTCTCATGGGCCCTGCGGACATTACTGATCCTGTTCCAGCTTCTCTTGTCGATAAACGGAGGGTGCGGCGTGCTGGGCGCATTATGACTGAAGTGCTTGTGGCTTGGAAGGGACAATCCTTAGAAGACGCTGAATGGATCCTAGAGGATGATTTTTTGGCCCGTTTTCCATCATGGTCGCCTTGAGGACAAGGCATTAGCGGAAGCGTGGTGGAGTGTTGTGAACGTCACACACTTAAGGCGCGTAGTCTATCTTAGGCAGTATTTTATTATTAAGATCAATTAGTGATTGTAATAAATGCCTGATTAGATGTAACGGGCTGTAATCATGGATTGTAATTATGTCGTCATTTGTTGTCATGATGTCGACATGTGACATCATGACAACATTATGTCGTCATTGTGACAAGTAGGAGTCCTCTTTATAAGGAGGTCTTCTTCCTCCTGGATGGGTATGCAATAAAGAACTTATTTCCCTACTCTTCTTCTTCTTCTTCTTCCTCTTTGCCGTCAAGGCGAACTCTTGTGACCTTGCTGGTCACAACAGATGCTAACATCTCCAATGTGCACAGTAAAACCACATATCAAAAATAACTCTAGGGTGGGTAGAGAGTTTCCTCAAAAGAGAAGATGTAAAAGCTCTCTCTGAGATGTACAGAGAATATGCAAATATCATAAGCCTGCCCAATAGAAGGTGGTCATCATCAGGCACTAATACATAGCTTCCACTATAGGGAAGATGTAGGATAGAAGTGCAGAGCTTCCTCTATAGGGAAGATGCAAAACAGCTAAAGCCCAACCAATATCACGTGATCCTTAACAGGTATCACTGTACTACTACAATGAACTTCTCTTAAATTGATCTTAGAGTAATAGCATGCAATCCAAGATTTTTTACTCAATAGCCAAACAGATAGTTTGACCTTTGACTTAACAACTGATTGCTCGGTTGATTAGAAGTTACTCTCACTCATGAATTGACTCTCAATCTCAAGGGCATTTTAGTCATTATTTTGATTGGGTTCTTTATAAACCCTCAAGCTTAGTCTTCATATCATCATTTTATTATCTTCATAAAATGATTAAGTCTCTAAACCATCTAGGTTTGTTAGTCGGGTTTTCCTTATCATCAAGGTCATCAACTATCAATCAGCATAAAATCAGGGACGAATGCCCATAAATACAGTAACGTAAAACTCATCAAGATATGATGCCAATTAGGGCTTGAAATCATTTATAAAAAAACCCAAAATAATAAAATCAAGCCTATGTACCATGTTTTCTATATATACTCAACTGTTCCACAATACACAGACGGTCATGATTTACCGTTAGACGTAAACAGTTATAATGGTCGGTAGATGTCTACGATAGTCTTAATTTTAAACGGTTCATAAATTGGGCCATGTCCGAACTCTACTTGTATCCGTTCACAAATCTCGTCTGATTCATGTCTGAAATGATGTTCACATTCAGCTGTCCATTCATTGTTCACGGACCCTGTTCATGTCTGATCACTATTCATGAACAATATTTTTTTAAAGCCGGTTCGAGCTAGGACTGGGTCTGGTCTCTGGGTGTGGACGGCCCGTCCCGCCTGATCTCGAACCTAACAGGTCATCTTCCTCAAGGAGACGACCAGTTCAGGTCGTCGTCTGGCCATGCCTTGGGTGGGCGGCCGTCACGATGTCTGTCATCGTGACGGCGCTAACCAGCCAGCACGCTCCTCCTCCCCTTCCTCTTTCTCTCTTTCCCTCTCCTTCTCGGCCATCACAACCCAAACGACAGCAAACTCTGTCTGCCACTGCCAGGTTACGCTGTCTGGTAGTGGGTTGTCATTACATTTGCTGCAGTTGCAATGCTGCCACCTAGCTGGCCCTACCTCTTCTTCTCTCTGATGGTTGGAGTAGCAGAGTAGTGACTGGGCTTCACCCACAGGTTCCTCCGTAGCTCGCCATCGAGCTCGACTCTGGCGGTTTCTTCTCCATCAAATCTCCTTGCTCTCCTCCACCTTCTCGCCGTCTACCCAAGGTATGATGACTGTAAATTTTATAGTATTTAAAAAGGAATTTCTTTGCTCAAAGATATGCATTTATTTAAGTTTTCGAAAATCTTTTGAAAATTCAAGTTTTCGCCAGAATCGACTTGCTTTGCCTCCTAATCTCGATCAGGTGCATAACGTGTTTCATGTCTCGCAGTTGAGAAAGTACTGTCGGGATGATGCACATGTGGTTGACTATTCCATGCTGGAACTAAAACCTGACTTGACCTATGAAGTAAAACCGATCAAGATTAAGGATCGAAGAAATCAGGTACTAAGGAATAGAGTGATTCCATTATTATTGGTTCAGTGGTGCAATGATAAGTTTGACGAAAACACTTGGGAGACGGAAGAAGAAATGCAGCGTGCCTACCCAGAGTTGTTTGTAGAATCTACCTGAATTTTGAGGACAAAATTTTTTTAAGGAGGGAAGAATGTAACACCTGTTAAAATGGGATGAACACCTGGATGGGCACCTGGACGGACTGAGGTAACTCAGCAGCTCTTCCTCCACGTTTTATCAGAGACAAGAGGAAGACGATGAGCAGCCGGCTGAGGGGGGTATTCCAAGCCAGAACCTTTCGGTTCAGAGAGCTAAGGCAGTGCCTTTGTCGACGCCGATTGGAGCTCGGGCGATCTCCGACTATCTCGATCGACGTTCAGAGACCTCTGCCGACCACCATGGTGACTCCGGCGATTGGGTTAGACAAAAGCAAAGGTGAAGCTTCTTGGTTCTGATCAGAGAGAAAGAAGAGGATCAGTAGAGGAAGAAGGGGGTGACGACCGTGATTACCGGCAAGGGCGATTTCCGGCGACCTTGACGATTCCGGCGACTGGGTTAAGAAAAAAAACAGAGGAGGAGCAGAGGGGAAGAGG
Source organism: Houttuynia cordata (assembly GCA_039654745.1). NCBI lineage: Eukaryota > Viridiplantae > Streptophyta > Magnoliopsida > Piperales > Saururaceae > Houttuynia > Houttuynia cordata. The sequence goes on from CM077502.1 coordinate 33,114,633, forward strand.
AGCTATAGGGGGTGAATGACCTCGAGTAGCGACGACGCCGGTGACGACTGCGAGCTTCAGCGGCGGCGATTCCGACAAGCCCACGACTCTCCAGCGACTTCGACGACAAGTCCGGCGGCACGAGGTAGGATCCCATAACCACCCATCATGTTTTAATCTTTTTGGTTTCTTTGCCAAAGGAAGGGATGGGGTCGCCGGAGGAGGAGAAAAAGGGCCGCCGGCGGGGCAGCGGAGGTCGAATCGACCTCCGCCAGGCCGCCGGCCACCGCTGAGGTAAGAAAGGCAGCAGCTTTACGCTGCTGCCAAACTCCATTTTCTCCCCCGAATCTGCCCGGACCACGGGCAGACGGCCAGGGGGAGTAGGGGAAGAGGTGGGGGTTGGTCGGCCGGTGGCAGTGCGACGGCGGCCGTCGTGGCGGCCGCTGCAGCCAGACGACCTATCAGTCGTCTTCCTGAGGAAGACGACTGGTCTGGTCCAGTGGAAAACCGGACCGGGCCGGTCCATCATCAGACCAAACCCGGCCCATTAAACCAATTGGTTCAGAAACAGACCGAACCCGGTTCGGTCCAAAAATAAACCAAACCTGGTTCATAATTAGACCAAACTCGGTCTATTTCTAAACCAAACCCTGGTTCAACAATAAACCCGGTTCATAAACCGGTTTAGATTTTGAACTGCCGGTGGACCTTAACCGACAGTTAAAATCTGTTTATAACTGACGGTCAGGCTTCACCGTCTGTGTATTTGCGTGCAGTGTGGTACATACAGAGCCAGTGTGGTATATAGGCTCCTGTTACTGATTTTGGGCTATTTATTAAATAATTTCAAGCCCTAATTGGCATGTTAATGGTACATGGTTGTGATGTGATAGTATTAAGGGCCTTAGTCCCTTATGTTGTGATGACAGATAGCTAAAGATTTAAAGGTAAAGAAAAACCCGACTAATAAACCTAGATGGTTTAGAGACATAATCATTTTATGGAAGATAATAAAATGATGATTTGAGGGCCGAGCTTGAGGGTTGGGAAGAACCTAATCAAGATAAAGACTAAAATGCCCTTGGGATTGGGAGTCTGTGTATGAGTGTGAGTGACTTCCGATCAAGCGACCGAATGACTATTAAGTCAAAGGTCAGGCTATCTGTTGAGCTATTAAGCCAACAGCTGTGAATAGTATGTGATGGATTCATACTGGTAATACTGTGATACCTATTAAGGATCACAAGGAATAGATGGGAGTGGTGTTGCATCTTCCGACTGGTGGAAGCTCTGCCGTCTGTATCTCTCTATGGATTTTAGAGAGCAATCACATCTTCCGACTGGTGGAAGCTCTGTGTCATGGTACCTAATAAGGACCAACGTCTATTGGCCAGGCTTAAGCTGTTATATCTCTCTATGGATTTTAGAGAGAACAATGATATGTTATTTTGGCCAGGCTTAAGCTGTTATTCTCTATGGATTTTAGAGAGAGCCATACATCCTAAGCCCTAGTTGCCAGGTGGTTTACTGTGCACAACATTGGAGACGTTAGCATCCTAGAAGGCTGCGTTTCCCGACCCACATCGAGTCTAGGAGCTGATGTGGAGCCAGACCCTTCCGACGGTCATACCTTCTAAGGTAAGGAATGGGCGAGGCAGTCACCCTTGAGAAATTCGGGGCGTGCCGTGATTACCGGTATTAACCGGAATGATAGTCACGGTGTTTTCGTGCTGTCTGTCATGTAGGTATGACATTCAGTGAGTCTGTCTATGGGATAAAGACGTAATGATTGAACTTGAACGTGGGAAGCAATAAAAGACTTGCTTGAAAGATTAATAAAAGATTCAAGTGGAATCCTATAATAGGTTGCATAATATGTTAATGCAAATCCTAATTTGATGTGATGATGACTGTGTTATGGTATCCCACTGAGTATTTTTATACTCAGCATCCTTATGTGATGTAGGTGCTGCTGTGGAAGAGTGACTTCACGTGGCACTTGGGAGCCTGGTGGTGAGGACGTTCCGATTTCGTAGTATATCTCTTACTACAGGTTTGTCCTAGATTTGTATTAAGGCGCGAGCGCCGACTATTTCTAGTTTATTTTGAGATGGACGACAGACTTGCACTTAGAGGACTTGCTTTAGTTTAATCGACTTTGCATCTTGTATTAATATATGTATATATGGTTTTGTATCCATACTTGTGAACCCCAGTTATCACGGCCTAGATGCTTAGTCGAAAAATTTTCATCGAAAGATTTATCGCTTAGAGTAACAATCCTCGAGTTTTCCGCTACCACTCTAATTTAAAAGTGGTTTCTAAAACCCGGGCCGTGACAGTTGGTATCAGAGCATAACCTTTATTTGCAAGTCTGGAAGTCCTCTTAGGATATATCTAGTTATAGTTGTGGTTGTGAGTAGAAGTAGTGATCAGTGTTCTCATCCTATAGGTTGAGATGGCACCTCATAAGAGAAACATCCGGACGCTGAAAATTTCGGATATTGGCAAAAGTAAAGATAGAGAATGCCAGGCAGAAGAATCTCTACCTCCTCATCAGACCTTCCGTGAGGAGTCCACGGAAAGCAGTGGGGGACAACGGGAAACCTTCCATGGCGCATCGTCATCTAACTTGGGAGGTGACGGTGATGGAGATGTAATGGAAATGATTAGGGGTTTAGCACAAACAGTGCAAGCTCAAGTGAAACATCGTCCTGACGCCAGGAAGAAAGCAGAGAAAGAAAAGATAGCTCATCTTAAATTGTTCCAGGGAATGGCTCCAGCTTTCACAGGGAAAGAAACTCCGGAAAAGGCTGGGAGTTGGGTAAAAGCTATCGAGAAGATTTTTGAATCTATCTCAGCGGAAGATGATAGTAAAGTTCGAATGGCGACTTTTGTTTTGACAGAAAATGCTGATCACTGGTGGAGTTCTGCCAAGCGCACCTTCTTTAAAGATCGGAAAGTTGAAGAGATTTCCTGGGAGGAATTCCTAAAAGTTTTTAATGGGAAATATTTTCCGAGTCACGTTCGGAAAGAGAAGATGCGGGAATTCTTGGGTCTTAGGCAAGGAAATATGACCGTGCAGGAGTATGACAATAAGTTTGTAGAGTTGGAGCGTTTCACCACCAAGATGGAGGATGATGGTGAAAGAATGGAGAAGTTCATTTATGGACTTAGAACTGGGCTGCGAGAGAAAGTCATGGGAGCCCGAACTACATCTTTTGCTGACGCTGTGGAGCAGGCGTATATTTTTGAGAAGAACCAGGACAGAAATAGAGAGGAGCAGAAAGCTAATGCTGGTATAGCAAAGAATGATTTTGGACCAAAAGCTAAAAGATTTAGAATTGATGCTGGGAGTAGCAAATTTGGTCAAGGACATAACTTCCAGGGCAGACAGAAGAGGGGTTTTGAGCCGAGGCGAAAAAGCTCAGGACAGTTTAATGCTGGTCAGCAGAGGCCATTTTTCCAGAGACCACAACCTCAACCTCAGGGGGCAAGTGGTCAGTCAGAGTGCTACTCTTGTGGAAAGATTCACCCAGGGCAGATGTGTGAGACAAAAGATCGCATCTGCTTTTTCTGCCATAAAAAGGGGCACATTGCCAGGTTTTGCCCTGAAAAGCAAAAGAATGCACAGCAAGGTGAAAGCAGTAGGCATGCACAGGCTCGTGTTTACTCCATTACTTCTGAGGATGCTCAAAAGAATGCAGTTGTGGGAGGTACGGTTTCTATTTACGACTTGGGTGTAAAAGTGTTAATTGACCCCAGTGCCACTCACTCTTTTGTATCGGGTGTGTGTGCTTTAAGTTTAAACCACCCTTGTAGCATGCTAGATTCACCTTTACTTGTCATGACCCTTGTTGGTGACATTATTAGAGTAAGTGAGTGTCTTCTAGGAGTACCTATCCGTTTTGGAGATAAGTATCTTCCAGCTGATCTTGTCTTGTTAGACATGATTGACTTTAATGTAATCCTAGGGATGGATTGGCTTTCTGTATATATTGCATTAGTGGATTGCAGGAAGAAAAGAGTAACCCTTACTATCCCTGGGAAGGAATCTTTTATTTTTCAAGGAGTGAAGTCAGAAGATAATGCATGCATAATCTCAGCCTTGAAGGCACATAAGCTTCTTATGAAGGGATGTACTGCTTATCTAGCAAGTGTGCTCACCTTGGAATCAGCGCAACCAAAGTTGGAAGATATACCGGTAGTGTCGCAGTTTTCTGATGTGTTTCCTGAAGAACTACCTGGTCTACCTCCTAGAAGAGAAGTTGACTTCACAATAGAGTTATGTCCTGGCGCAACACCAATGTCCAACGCACCGTACAGGATGGCTCCAGCGGAGTTGAATGAATTGAAGAAGCAATTGCAGGAGTTGCTTGACAAAGGATTTATTCGTCCAAGTATCTCGCCTTGGGGAGCACCAGTTTTGTTTGTCAAAAAGAAGGATGGTTCACTTCGATTGTGCATCGATTATAGGATGTTGAACAAGGTGACTGTTAAAAATAAATACCCCTTGCCTCGGATAGATGATCTATTCGACCAGTTGCATGCAGCCAAAGTTTTCTCTCGAATTGACCTTCACTCAGGCTATCATCAGTTGAGGATTCGAGATGAAGACATCCCTAAGACTGCCTTTAGGACCAGGTATGGTCATTATGAATTCTTAGTAATGCCTTTTGGAGTAACCAATGCACCTGCGACCTTTATGGATTTGATGAACCGGATTTATCATCCTTGGTTGGACCAGTTTGTCATTGTCTTCATAGATGACATCCTTATCTACTCGTCATCCTTCGAGGACCATGCAAAGCATTTGGAGCGAGTATTAGATGTGTTGAGAGGGCATCAGTTGTATGCCAAGTTTAGCAAGTGTAACTTTTGGCTAGAAAGCGTTAACTTCCTAGGGCATATTATTTCAAAGGATGGCATATCTGTTGATCCATCTAAGGTAGAGGCTATAGTCAATTGGGAAAGACCAAAAACGGTCACCGAGATTAGAAGTTTTCTGGGTTTGGCAGGGTATTATAGACGATTCATTGAAGGATTCTCTATTATTGCCTTACCTTTGACCAAATTGACAAGGAAGGATGTGAAGTTTATATGGGATGAAAAGTGTGAAAACAGTTTCTTGGAGTTGAAGAACAGATTAACTAGTGCACCAATTCTTACTCTTCCTTCAGGAGAAGGGGGTTTGGTGGTGTATAGTGATGCATCTGGGAAAGGCTTAGGTTGTGTACTCATGCAGCAGGGCAAAGTTGTGGCTTATGGCTCAAGACAACTAAAGCCACATGAGAGGAACTATCCAACACATGACCTTGAGCTAGCTGCAGTGGTGTTTGCATTGAAGTTATGGAGGCACTATCTTTATGGTGTGCAGTTCGAAGTCTTTACAGATCATCAAAGCTTGAAGTATATTTTCTCTCAGAGAGATCTGAATTTGAGGCAAAGGCGTTGGCTTGAGTATATCAAGGATTATGACTTCTCTATAGCTTACCACCCTGGTAAAGCTAATGTGGTGGCAGATGCACTTAGTAGAAAGTCAGAAACCCTTGCTGCCTTTATGATGATCAAAGAATGGGAATTGCTAGAATCTATGGCAAGCTTACACATAGAACCATCATCCAAAGGAGGGAAGTCTTTTGTGGCCATCTTTGTAGTACAATCTGGAATTGTCGAGAAGATTATTGTAGCGCAAGCAACGGATCCAGAAGTTCAGAATTTACTCAAAAGGACAGGTTCGGTTAGAGGAGCTGATGGGGGTATTCGATTCAATGGTCGATTAGTAGTCCCAGCTGTCTCAGAACTGCGCAGAGAATTATTAAATGAAGCTCATCATTCCAAGTATACCATCCATCCAGGTGGAACAAAGATGTTCAAAGATTTGAAGCGTAACTTCTGGTGGGATGGAATGAAGAAGGATATTGGCCAGTTTGTAGCCAGATGTCTCACTTGTCAGCAAGTTAAAGCAGAACACCAGCGACCTGGAGGACTTTTGCAGCCACTAGAGATTCCGCAATGGAAGTGGGAGCATATCACCATGGATTTTGTAGTAGGCTTACCTCCTACCCAGAAGAAGCATAATGCTATTTGGGTGATAGTAGATCGGTTGACCAAGTCGGCACACTTCTTACCAATTCGGTGGAAGCAAACACCGGAAAGTCTGACTCAACTCTATATCCGAGAAATTGTAAAATTGCATGGTGCCCCTCTCTCCATAGTGTCTGATAGGGATCCTAGATTCACGTCACGCTATTGGAGGAGTATACAAGATGCTTTGGGCACTGCACTTAATTTCAGCACAGCGTATCACCCTCAGTCTGATGGACAATCAGAAAGGACGATTCAGACCTTGGAGGACATGCTTAGAGCATGTGTGTTGGATTGGAAAGGTAATTGGGATGACCATTTACCCTTAACTGAATTTGCCTACAACAACAGCTACCAATCTAGTATTGAAATGGCTCCATATGAAGCTCTCTATGGACGTCCCTGTAGATCTCCAACTTGTTGGAATGAAGTTGGTGAGAAAGTCATGATCAAGTCAGAGATGCTTCAGTTGTGTGCTGACAAGGTGAAATTTATTCGGGAAAAGCTTCGGTTGGCCCAGGAGCGGCAGAAACACTATGCAAACAGAAGGCGTAGGGATCTTGAGTTTGAAATTGGTGACCATGTCTTCTTAAAGGTTTCACCCACGCGTGGAGTTTTGCGTTTTAGTAAGAAAGGGAAATTAAGTCCTCGGTTTGTAGGTCCTTTTGAAATCCTTGAACGGATTGGTAACTCAGCTTATCGACTTGCTTTGCCTCCTAATCTGGATCAGGTGCATAACGTGTTTCATGTCTCGCAGTTGAGAAAGTACTGTCGGGATGATGCACATGTGGTTGACTATTCCATGCTGGAACTAAAACCTGACGTGACCTATGAAGTAAAACCGATCAAGATTAAGGATCGAAGAAATCAGGTACTAAGGAATAGAGTGATTCCATTAGTATTGGTTCAGTGGTGCAATGATAAGTTTGACGAAAACACTTGGGAGACGGAAGAAGAAATGCAGCGTGCCTACCCAGAGTTGTTTGTAGAATCTACCTGAATTTTGAGGACAAAATTTTTTTAAGGAGGGAAGAATGTAACACCTGTTAAAATGGGATGAACACCTGGATGGGCTGGATGGGCACCTGGACGGACTGAGGTAACTCAGCAGCTCTTCCTCCACGTTTTATCAGAGACAAGAGGAAGACGATGAGCAGCCGGCTGAGGGGGGTATTCCAAGCCAGAACCTTTCGGTTCAGAGAGCTAAGGCAGTGCCTTTGTCGATGCCGATTGGAGCTCGGGCGATCTCCGACTATCTCAATCGACGTTCAGAGACCTCTGGCGACCACCATGGCGACTCCGGCGATTGGGTTAGACAAAAGCAAAGGTGAAGCTTCTTGGTTCTGATCAGAGAGAAAGAACAGGATCAGTAGAGGAAGAAGGGGGTGACGACCGTGATTACCGGCAAGGGCGATTTCCGGCGACCTTGACGATTCCGGCGACTGGGTTAAGAAAAAAAACAGAGGAGGAGCAGGGGGGAAGAGGAGCTACAGGGGGTGAATGACCTCGAGTAGCGATGACGCCGGCGACGACTGCGAGCTTCAGCGGTGGCGATTCCGACAAGCCCACGACTCTCCGGCGACTTCGACGACAAGTCCGGCGGCATGAGGTAGGATCCCATAACCACCCATCGTGTTTTAATCTTTTTGGTTTCTTTGCCAAAGGAAGGGATGGGGTCGCCGGAGGAGGAGAAAAAGGGCCGCCGGCGGGGCAGCGGAGATCGAATCGACCTCCGCCAGGCCGCCGGCCACCGCTGAGGTAAGAAAGGCAGCAGCTTTACGCTGCTGCCAAACTCCATTTTCTCCCCCGAATCTGCCCGGACCACGGGCAGACGGCCAGGGGGAGTAGGGGAAGAGGTGGGGGTTGGTCGGCTGGTGGCAGTGCGACGGCGGCCGTCGTGGTGGCCGCTGCAGCCAGACGACCAACCAGTCGTCTTCCTGAGGAAGACGACTGGTCTGGTCCATTGGAAAACCGGACCGGGCCGGTCCATCATCAGACCAAACCCGGCCCATTAAACCAATTGGTTCAGAAACAGACCGAACCCGGTTCGGTCCAAAAATAAACCAAACCTGGTTCATAATTAGACCAAACTCGGTCTATTTCTAAACCAAACCCTGGTTCAACAATAAACCCGGTTCATAAACCGGTTTAGATTTTGAACTGCCGGTGGACCTTAACCGACAGTTAAAATCTGTTTATAACTGACGGTCAGGCTTCACCGTCTGTGTATTTGCGTGCAGTGTGGTACATACAGAGCCAGTGTGGTATATAGGCTCCTGTTACTGATTTTGGGCTATTTATTAAATAATTTCAAGCCTAATTGGCATGTTAATGGTACATGGTTGTGATGTGATAGTATTAAGGGCCTTAGTCCCTTATGTTGTGATGACAGATAGCTAAAGATTTAAAGGTAAAGAAAAACCCGACTAATAAACCTAGATGGTTTAGAGACATAATCATTTTATGGAAGATAATAAAATGATGATTTGAGGGCCGAGCTTGAGGGTTGGGAAGAACCTAATCAAGATAAAGACTAAAATGCCCTTGGGATTGGGAGTCTGTGTATGAGTGTGAGTGACTTCCGACCAAGCGACCGAATGACTATTAAGTCAAAGGTCAGGCTATCTGTTGAGCTATTAAGCCAACAGCTGTGAATAGTATGTGATGGATTCATACTGGTAATACTGTGATACCTATTAAGGATCACAAGGAATAGATGGGAGTGGTGTTGCATCTTCCGACTGGTGGAAGCTCTGCCGTCTGTATCTCTCTATGGATTTTAGAGAGCAATCACATCTTCCGACTGGTGGAAGCTCTGTGTCATGGTACCTAATAAGGACCAACGTCTATTGGCCAGGCTTAAGCTGTTATATCTCTCTATGGATTTTAGAGAGAACAATGATATGTTATTTTGGCCATGTTTGCATCTCTCTATGGATTTTAGAGAGAGAGTATTACATACTCTATTGGCCAGGCTTAAGCTGTTACCTCTTCTCTATGGATTTTAGAGAGAGCGTACTTATTCTCTATGGATTTTAGAGAGAGCCATACATTCTGAGCCTTAGTTGCCAGGTGGTTTACTGTGCACAACATTGGAGACGTTAGCATCCTAGAAGGCTGCGTTTCCCGACCCACATCGAGTCTAGGAGCTAATGTGGAGCCAGACCCTTCCGACGGTCATACCTTCTAAGGTAAGGAATGGGCGAGGCAGTCACCCTTGAGAAATTCGGGGCGTGCCGTGATTACCGGTATTAACCGGAATGATAGTCACGGTGTTTTCGTGCTGTCTGTCATGTAGGTATGACATTCAGTGAGTCTGTCTATGGGATAAAGACGTAATGATTGAACTTGAACGTGGGAAGCAATAAAAGACTTGCTTGAAAGATTAATAAAAGATTCAAGTGGAATCCTATAATAGGTTGCATAATATGTTAATGCAAATCCTAATTTGATGTGATGATGACTGTGTTATGGTATCCCACTGAGTATTTTTATACTCAGCATCCTTATGTGATGTAGGTGCTGCGTGGAAGAGTGACTTCACGTGGCACTTGGGAGCCTGGTGGTGAGGACGTTCCGATTTCGTAGTATATCTCTTACTACAGGTTTGTCCTAGATTTGTATTAAGGCGCGAGCGCCGACTATTTCTAGTTTATTTTGAGATGGACGGCAGACTTGCACTTAGAGGACTTGCTTTAGTTTAATCGACTTTGCATCTTGTATTAATATATGTATATATGGTTTTGTATCCATACTTGTGAACCCCAGTTTGAAGCCAGGAGGGGAGACCAGCAAGAAGGGCCAGGCCAGAGTCTTCGCTTTGACCTCGGCAGAAGAGGTTCACGCTTCGGATGATGTGATCGAAGGTACTCTTCTTGTTCTGGATAGACTGGCTAGGGTTTTGAATGATCCAGGATCGTCAAAATCCTTTATTTCTGTGGTGTTTGCTGTGAGTCTAGGGCGGCAACCTTCTAGACTGGAGTGTGATCTCTCTATTTCTACTCCTGTCGGAGACTCAGTCGTGGCTACTGAGTATCTGGAAGGATCTTTTGTTGCGATTGATGGTGTGGTATTGCATGCTAATTTGGTGTTGCTTGATATGGTTGATTTTGATGTTATTCTCGGTATGGATTGGTTAGCTAAGTTTGGTGCTACAGTAGATTGTAGTAAGAAGAGAGTTTAGTTTAGAATCTCACGGAAGAGAGAACTGTTGTTCCAGGGTATTCGAGTGAGAAAAGATAATCGTCTAATTTCTGCAATGAAAGTGCAGAAGCTAGTAGCGAAAGGTTGTAAAGCCTTTTTAGCGACTGTTCTATCAGTCGAGAAAACTACCCCTAGTATAGAAGAAATTGAGGTAGTAAACGATTTTATCGATGTCTTTCCGGAGGAGTTGCCTGGTTTGGCACCAAGACGGGATGTTGACTTCACTATAGACCTGATACCGGGGACAGCACCTATATCGAAGGCACCGTATCAGATGGCACCTGCTGAGTTGAAGGAATTGAAGGAACAACTTCAGGAGTTACTGGAGAAACGGATGATTCGTCCGAGTGTGCACCATGGGGAGCACTAGTCTTGTTCGTGAAGAAGAAAGATGGATCTATGAGGTTATGTATTGATTACCGGATGCTGAACCAAGTAACCATAAAGAACAAGTATCCGTTACCAAGGATCGACGACTTGTTTGATCGACTGCAGTCAGCGAAAGTTTTCTCAAGAATCGATTTGAGGTCAGGATACCATCAATTAAGGATCAAGGAAGAAGATATTTCAAAGACAGCATTCAGAACCAGATACGGACATTATGAATTCTTAGTGATGCCGTTTGGTCTGACCAATGCCCCTGCAGCATTTATGGATTTGATGAACAGAATCTTTAAGGCGTTGTTGGATCAGTTTGTGATCGTGTTCGTGGATGATATATTGGTCTACTCTACAAATCAGGAGGAGCACAGAAGGCATTTAGCGCAAGTGTTGCAAATTCTGCGAGAGAATCAATTGTATGCCAAGTATAGCAAGTGCGAGTTTTGGTTGGATAAGGTTAACTTTTTGGGTCATGTTATATCAAAAGATGGAGTCTCAGTGGATCCGACAAAAGTAGAAGCGATTCTTCATTGGGAGCAGCCGAAGAGCGTGACCGAGATCAGAAGCTTTTTGGGATTGGCAGGTTATTACTGAAGATTTATCGAAGGATTCTCCAGCTTAGCCTTGCCAATGACCAAGTTAACAAGAAAGGGAGTGAAGTTCAACTGGAATGCTGATTGTGAAAAGAGTTTCCAGGAGCTGAAGAGGAGACCGACTTCTGCACCGATTCTGAAACTTCCATCAGGATCAGGAGGGTTCGTCATCTATAGCGATGCGTCGAAATGCGGTCTGGGTTGCGTATTGATGCAGAACGGACATGTAGTGGCGTATGCGTCAAGACAACTGAAGATCCAGGAGCAGAATTATCCAACTCACGATTTGGAGCTGGCGGCGGTCGTGTTTGCTTTGAAGATTTGGAGGCACTATCTTTATGGTGAAACCTTTGAAGTATTCACAGATCACAAGAGTTTGAAGTATATCTTCTCTCAGAAGGATTTGAATATGAAACAGAGACGATGGTTGGAGTATTTGAAGGACTATGACTTCTCCATTCACTATCATCCAGGAAAGACGAATGTGGTCGCAGATGCACTAAGTAGAAAGACGGGAACCATGGCGCATATGATGGTGCAAGAATGGCGTATGATGGAAGATTTGGGAAAGTATAATCTGGAATGGCCAACTACTCAGAGAACTTCATTTCTGGGAAACATCTCGGTGAGATCGTCAATCTATGAGAAGGTGCTGGAAGCGCAGAAGAGTAACCCTCAGATGCAAAAGCTGCTGGAAAAGCCAAATTTCACAAAAGGAGCTGAAGGAGTATCTTATTTCAAGGAAGATTGGTCGTGCCGAAGGATGCGGAGTTGAGACAAGAACTTCTTCGAGAAGTGCACAACTCACAGTATGCAATTCATCCAGGAAGCACCAAGTTATTTCAAGATTTAAAGAGAAACTTCTGGTGGAACGGAATGAAGACGAGATTTGGAGTTTCAAGAAGGTGACAAGGTATTCTTGAAAGTTTCTCCATCAAAGGGAGTTATGAGATTTGGTAAGAAAGGGAAGCTGAGCCCGAGGTTTGTTAGACCGTTTGAGATCTTGGAGCGGGTCGGGCCGGTTGCCTACAGATTGGCCTTACCCCCACAGCTGGCAGATGTACACAATACATTTCATGTATCGATGCTAAGGAAGTATGTACCGGATGAGTCTCATGTGTTGGACTATATAACAATGGAGCTAGAGGCAGATTTATCTTTTCCGATGAGACCTATCAAGATTTTGGACAAGAAGGATCAGGTGCTACGAAAAAAGACTATTCCTTTGGTGAAGGTTCTGTGGCAAAACCAGCACTCCGAGGAAATGACATGGGAATCAGAAGAGGAGATGAAGAAAGTCTACCCTCAACTTTTTTATGTTTAATTTTTGGCATTTCGAGGACGAAATGTTCTTTAAGGAGGGGAGGATGTGACGACCGTAAATTTTATAGTATTTAAAAAGAAATTTCTTTGCTCAAAGATATGCATTTATTTAAGTTTTCGAAAATCTTTTGAAAATTCAAGTTTCCGCCAGAATCGATCATGCGCCGTAAAATTTGTGATTTTTGAATTGATCTTGATCGGAGATTTTATTGGATTATATGATTCATGGTTGGCGTGGCTTGTTGTACCTAAGAATATTGGATAGGTATGTATGAAGTTTGTGTTATTTTTGGGAATAAAGTTAATTTGAGATTAATCAAAAATATGAATTAGATATTTCTTAAGTGGGTAAGTGGTGATTAATGGAAATTCCAATAAACCCTAAATCTCTCAATTGTGCATGGGTCGAGTTGGCCATTAGTGGAGGTGGTTGAGTGATGGGTTAATGAGTTGAGTGGAGTTAGTTGAGTGTTAACTCTAATTGCATGCTATTAACTCATTCCTTGTAAACCCAAGAGTCACTTTGAAAGTTGGAAAATCTAGAATTTTCTGCTGAATCTAAGCCATTGGTTTAAAGATTGATCAAGGGTGGAGATTCATTTAAAAAATCTATAAATAGGCTAGTAGAGGGGGGGCGGTTTTGCTTAGTGCTCAAAGCCTTGAGCATCTCTCTCTCTCTCTCTCACTCACTTTTCCGGCCGGCGGCAACCTCTCTCCGGCGGTGGTTCGTGGTGGTCCAAGCAAGGTCGACCGGAGTGGTGGTGGTGCGACATTGTCGGAGTCTAGAGTGCACGGGAAGTTTCGGCATCATCAACCAAGTAGGATGATTCTTTTCCCGCTGTTTTTATTCTTTGATAATGATTGATCATAAGTCAAGATTGATTTCAATGGGATGATTGTTGATGTTCTTAATTGTGTAATCGTAAACTTTGATTTTTCAATACCGAAATCCTGAATTGATAGTCCCCCATGATTTTCTTGAATTTCAATAGCGTAGGAGTTACTTCTCAATCACTCTTTCATGACGAAAAGTTGGACTACTATGTTAATCTAAATCCTGCTCGTGCTCCATTTGCATGTGATAATGTTATTCGTATATCCACGCTCTTTCTAGTATAAAGATTGGATCTTTGGGCACTTCGGTGCATTTCCATGTTTGAAATTTCTATACGTAAGTTGTTATAACTATTACTACCTGTAAAGTATCATCTAAATAAGATAATCAAATAATGTAACAATAAGAAATTATTCTTTGTATGACCATTCCTCTGTGATTTCAGTCATGGATTGACTTTTTTGTCAGTGTATCATAAGTCTTATAGTTGTCCGGAAACATATGTATCACTTGAATAATAAGTTAAGGAATTGACTATGCAATTGGGTTTTTAAAAGACTTTGGATAAATGAATCATAAACTAAGATTCTAGAACTAATAGGCTTCTGTAAAAAAAAAAATCTTAAGTAACACTAGATTGATGTCAGAAAAAGACTGATATGGAATTACTAATAATATTACAACAGTAAACAAAGTATATCTTAAGAAATTTGGTCTCGGGCAGGAGCAATCCTGCGCTGACAGGCTTCATTCGAAAAATGATAACTAATTATACAGTAATCAGAAAATTAAGACGTTTATCAACCTGAAAAAAAAGACATCTAAGGCTAATTAAGATAAAAATTTCTTAGATTGAATCAATTTGTCCAGAACGCAGTAACCAGATAAAAAGAGCTGTTCTGTTTTGGACAGAACGCAGTTTCTGAATTCAAAAGACTTAAAATCTAAATAAACTTAAGGAGTTTGAATTAAAGTTGATATTTAAGACTTAAATTATATATAAAATGATTTATGAGATACTGAGAACAGTAACCCTAAATGTATATTAAGGGTCTTAGAGCCAAATGGAGTGTCCCTTAATAATAGCCCTTTGTATTCTTCTCTTGGTCTATTCATGACTCAAGAGTATTCAAACTTGAAGTTGTATTCGATGTCTCTGACGTGGTCTATCTTGGACACGTCAGTCAATTATTCTGAGTCGGGGATTATCAATTCTAGGGTTAGGTGCAACTATAAAGACGGTGGACATGAACTTTTGAAAAACCTTGTGATGTGTCTCTTTATAGTCGGGTCTCATTTGAGATTCCAGACTATTTCATATTAACACTCTTAGTGAGTCGTTTCGAACTTTGCCCGACATTTACTTTTCACTCCTATGAAGAGTTAAAATTTTAGAAGGTCTTGTTCTAAGCTTTTTAAGGCTAGTTGTTTCAAGAATCGTTTCTCCGCTGAGTAGCATTTAGAGCTCTTAGTCGGAATCATAGTATGCTCATAAGCCATTGCTAGATCTTGCGAGATCTCAGATTTGATGAACCTCTGTAGTGCAGCCGATGACGGCAACCGCGTGCGCTTAGATTGTATGACATTACGGAAGGTCTGCAATCTCCGCCCATTGTGCCCGTAAGCACCGATGGGGCCAGCATCCCTAGACGCATGGCAAGGTTCCTCTGAAGAACCTCTAGGATGTTCTGGTATTGATGATGATTTGAGAGCAGAAATTGTACTTTGACACTTTAGATGTCCGATGCTTATTACCTTCACTACACTATGAAAGTTTGGAGTCTTTGAGTTATTTTTTTTCCTTGACCTTGTTGTGTCTCGGGTGACAGATGGTTTCTGGTAAGTGAACTCGACCCTTGTTGAATCTGAGTTTGTTAATCTTTACCTATTGGAGTCTTCTCTTATTTTCTAGTGTGGGTTTTCTGTATCCTACTGGGTATTTCCTATGAAATACTCACGCATCCTCTGATGCAGGAGTTAAGGTGGAGCAGAAGTGTTAGCATCCAGCGGCATGGAGCTTAGAAGACTCGTCTTTTATGTTTTATTTTGATGTTTGAACTTGCGGCCTGCATGCCAATTGTTTTGTTGAACAATTTAAGTGTGTTTCGGATATTGTAATAGATAATCAGATTTTCTTTCAGTTATTCTACCTTTTGTAAGTAAATATTGTTTAAGTCATGACGATCCTGCAAGTCCCATAATATTTAAATGGGATAAGCGTAGACTCGAGTATTCGGTCCGTCCCAGGTTTCCTACCCTATAACCGTCATTGGATTGACGCTTCTGCGTAAATTGGGTCTTGGAAATTTGGGGCGTGACACAAGGTTTGGGCAAATCTGGTAGGGGAAGTAAGCAGCGGCAAAGGCGTGTCATTTGGCCGCCGCCGCTGTCTCCCCGGCTGCCCATTGCCGGTAAGGGTTTGTGGAGATCCCACCTCTTCCCAGCACCAGAATAGTACCACTATGTTGCTCATTTGCGCTGCCTCACCAGTTGGCATGTGCAATAGGAGCAATATGAGTGCCACCTCCCTTCCCCAACCCCTCTTCTTCTGTCTATGATGCCATTATTCTGCCGGCAAAAGTAATAAAGAAATAGTGAGAAACACTAAATAGATGACACTGGTACGAGATCCTACCTCTTGCCAAGTGTTGATGTCACTTATCCTCGCTGCTGAGCTTCTCCATGCTGATCCCTTGCTGCTGCTTCTACTGGTTTTATCAAGTCAGTTGGAAACTGAGAGAAGCCAATAGAGGAAAAAAAAAAAGAACGAATTGGAATATATGGCTTGAGGGCTACACCTGATAGTCCTCAAAGCAAACCTAGCTTATCCAACAATCCAGGTGTTACAAGCAGCGTGTCCGCCCCCCTCCTCCCTCCTCATCGGCCATCGTCTGCGACACCGCGCTTGCCAACCGACCCGTGGACCCCTCCTTCTATGCCAACCGCACCTCACCCTGGCCCCTATCGAGCGGGCCACTTCCATATGGAATCAACAGTGGGGAAGCCATCGACAGTGGAGAAGCCGCCAACAAGTCCCCAACGGCGATGGGCGGCATCATGACGTTGCTGATGACGTTGGCTAGGTTACCTAGGTGCACCGAGCACATGCAGAGGCCCTCATCATCAGGCCCTCCTCTCGGATTCTAAAGTGGAAGCATCACCAAAGGTAGTGATGCATATAGGTCCCATAGTATCACCATAGGTGGTGATGACTATAGGACCCAAAGCATCACCATAGGTGGTGAAAATTTACGGTGAAAGAAAGGATATTGCCCGATCCCATAGGTGGTGACGACCCAATGGATAAGGTGGAGTCCCATCACATTTTTGCTGCTTGGAGGCTATGAGGTGGGAGAGGAGAGAGAATGTTATTTGTGGGCCCACTGTCACGACCCGTATTTTAAAAACCGATGTTTTTTAAATCGGAGTGGTAGTGAAAAATCAGATGATTATTCCTCTATGCGATAAATCATTAGTTGAAAATTGTCGACTAAGCATCTAGGCCGTGATAACTGGGGTTCACAAATATCTTGAAAGATAATTATTACAGATGCAAAGTCGATTAAACTCATGCAAGTCCTTCATGTACAAGTCTGTCATCCATATCAAAATACAATAGAAAAGAAAGAGACTGATGCCTACTTTGAAGCCGTCAAGTCATCCTCACTCTTGATCATCTACCACCAAGAGCTACGTGAAGATAGTCTTCTACTAAAGAACCTGCATCACGATCGGATGCTGAGTGTAAAAATTCTTAGTGGGATATCGTAACACAATCATCAGTAATAAAAAGTCAATAGATAGTACCAATCAAATCTATGCACTATAATAGCTGATCCACATGATCATCATAGCCATGTCACATGGTTTCCAATGCCGGAGCTAAGTGGTCCCAACTAAATTAAGGTTAACCACTACCTTTCCAGCTGCGTGGAACAAAGGCCCTCTATGGTCGTGGGAATATGCTCATGTGGCAACCCACTCACAACCTCACTCCGAAGCATGGTAGCCTACCCTTATTTGCCTTCAGACCCAACATGCTCCGACTATGGAACTCATGGCCATAGTTCTGAGTCACTGCCACTCATCACCTCCATCGGCGGAAAATATGCGTCGTCATCTCCTCCGTCGGCGGAAAGTACGTGCCGTCATCGTCTCCATCGAAAAAAATACAATAACACAAAGAAATGATGAAAGAGGTACGAAATCCAACCTCTACACGCATTGGGGCTCGATCCTCCATCGGCGGAAAATACGCGTCATTGTCTCCCCCATCAACGGAAAGTACAGTCAAAGCACATAAAAATACCAGAATAACGATGAAAGGGTACGAGATCCGACCTTTACACGTGTTTGGGCTCGATTTGCCACTTGCTGGAGGTCATCAAAATGTCGTCGGAGTGTCGCCGGGTGCAACTTCTTCCTCCGGTGCATCAACGCCATTGTCGCTGACATCGCAGCCAGTCGTCGGCATCGGCGACTGTGGCTCGGCTACCCTCCGGCTCCCCTTCCTTTATCTCCCTCTATTTCTCCCCCGGCTCCCTCCTTCTCTCTACTTCTGTCTCAACACCCTCCATCTCTCTTTTTAAACCAAAGAGAACTGCTGAGTTGCCCCAACAGCTTTGACGAATGTCATTTCTTTTAACACAAGTGTTACATTCATTTACTACAGGTGTTACCTTTCACCTCAGCAGTCAGCAGGTGTTGCCTCAGAAGACACCTGTGAGTTACAGTCTTCCCTCTTTAAAAGAATTTTGTCCCCAAAATTCGGCTGAACTTAACCTCAAACCACCTTAGGTAGAAAGCAACTCAACCACAAAGTCTATGGTAATGTACTTCTACTAAAGATGAGAGTCGTGCAGGTTTCGGGAGTTCGGTTTTAGCCTACTGGCAGGTGAGATATATAGCCACAACTGTCGAGTATCCTTCTTCTTGTGGTTATATATCTCATACTAATATCTCTGGCAGCTCACGCTTCTATGAATAGGTGTCATCGCATACTACTGACAATCACAACTATCCACTAACTCAACAAACCCCACAACTCTAACTAATCATATCTTGAGAGGACTTCCAGACTTGCAGATAAAGGTTATGCTCTGATACCAACTGTCACGGCCCGTATTTTAAAAACTGATTTTTTTAAATCAGAGTGGTAGCGGAAAATTAGAGGATTATTCCTCTATGTGATAAATCATTAGCTGAAAATTATCGACTAAGCATCTAGGCCGTGATAACTGGCGTTCACAAATATCTTGAAAGATAATTATTACAGATGCAAAGTCGATTAAACTCATGCATGTGCTTCATGTACAAGTCTGTCATCCATATCAAAATACAGTAGAAAAAGAAAAGAGACTGATGCTTACTTTGAAGCAGTCAAGTCATCCTCACTCTCGATCGTTTACCACTAGGAGCTACGTGAAGAACCTGCATCACGAGCGGATGCTAAGTATAAAAATACTCAGTGGGATATCGTAACACAATCATCAGTAATAAAAAGTCAATAGATAGTACCAATCAAATCTCTACACTATAATAGCTGATCCACATGATCATCATAGCCATGTCACATGGTTTCCAATACCGGCGCTAAGTGGTCCCAACTGCATTCAGGATAACCACTACCCCTTCCAGTCATGTGGAACAAAGGCCGTCCTCTATGGCCGTAGGAATATGGCCATGTGGTAACCCACTCACACACTCACGCCGAAGCATAGTAGCTTACCTTTATTTGCCTTCAGACCCAACATGTTCTGACTATGGAACTCATGGCCATAGTTTTGAGTCACTGCCACTCGTCGTCTCCATCGACGAAAAATACACGCCGTCATCTCCTCCATCGGCGGAAATACAATTAAAACACAATAACACAAAGAAATGATGAAAGATGTACGAAATCCAACCTCTACACACGTTGCGGCTTGATCCTCCATTGGAAGAAAATACGCTTCGTCGTTGCCTCCATCGGCGGAAAATATGCTTCGTCATCACCTCCATCGGTGGAAAGTACAGTCAAAGCACACAAAAACACCGGAATAACGATGAAAGGGTATGAGATCTGACCTTTACACGCGTTTGGGCTCGATTTGCCACTTGACGGAGGTCGTCGGAATGTTGCCGGAGTGTCGCCGAGTGCAACTTCTTCCTCCAGTGCGTCAACGCCATCGTCACCGGCATCGCAGCCAGTCGCCGGCATCGGTGACGGTGGCTTGGCTAGCCCCGGCTCCCCTTCCTCTATCTCCCTCTGTTTCTCCCCCGGCTCCCTCCTTCTCTCTGCTTCTATCTCAACACCCCCCATCTCTCTTTTTAAACCAAAGAGAACTGTTGAGTTGCCCCAGCAGCTTTGACGAATGTCATTTCTTTTAACACAAGTGTTACATTCCTTTGCTACAGATGTTACCTTTCACCTCAGCACTCAGCTCAGAAGACACCTGTGAGGTGAGGGTCGTTACACCCAGGGTCCAATAAAATAAACTTTTTTTGAAATGTACACAGGAATTTGGAACGGAGAGAGTAGGACACTTGATGTGGAGATAGAATGTTTTTAGTGAAGCATTAGCATTATTTGGTGTGTAATTGGCAAAATTGGGTTTGAACAGGTCGAATTGGCCAAGTGAATACTTCGATCATATAATGAGCAAATCAGGGTAGGATGAATTAACTTGACTGGGTTTGAATCTTCGTCTTCAACTTGGTTCAGTATTAACCGTAGCGTAAACGAAAAAATATAAAACAAAGATAAGAAATATGAAAAGTGCGTGTTAAAACTTTGTTAACATAAAATAAATGGTCACAGTACAAAAGTTACATAAAAATTGCTTTGTGTTGTTTTAATGTGCAATACCAGCATTGGTCGGAACCAGTTCTAACTTCTAAATGGTCTAAAAAGCTCTTTGAAGGCAGATTTTAACTATCTAATGCTTCTCAACTTTAGTTGGTTTTGGACTCATAACTTTGGCACTAACATCGTCGTTAAATAAAATCAATACGACTTGGAGATTTTGTGATTTAGGAATTAGGGAAACAATTATAATTTGAACATAGCAAGATGCAAATGGGTGGCATACTGGCATTAGTAGTGACCCAATGAATTGACCATTGAATTATATTCTGCAGCGGCAATATTGTATGAATGACATTCTTGTGTTGCTAGAAAACACAATTTATGATTTTAGCTTGTTATTCTATATTGTGTATTATTTGGTCTTCAACTGCAGGAGCTGCAAAATTTGGGTGAAGATGTTGCAACTCAGAACCAGGGACTTCGCCAGGAGCTTATTTCTTCACTTCCTATCACAAAGTATAAGAGCAGCTTTTTCTCAAGAAAAAAAAAACGTTGTGAGAGGTAGTTTTTTTACTTTGCTGATGCTTATTATTCATTAGTAAGAAGTAATTGAGATCTGAAACTAGCTTTTTAGGGAAATTTTCATTTGCATGTGATTTGGTGACTTCGTACTTCATTGGCGTCCAAAAATGAACTTTCAGACCTGGATTCACTTCCAATTAAAACAGGCCTGCAATAAAATATTTAAATTAGGTCTGAAAGTTCTGATGGGATTCGGTGCATTGGTCTGAAAGTCATGTATAAAAAAAAAAGGGTCTGAGAGTGAATTCCTGAAACTGCTTTGGATGAGATCTAAACCCTCTCTTTCCAATTTTACTTTCTTAAGGAACATCCATAGTTTATTTGCCTCTATAAATATTAAATTGCCTTTTTAATGTGGGTGTGCTTTATCTTCAAAATAGGTGTGTAATCTGTCAGATGGACTTTAAGGGAGGAGATCGGCAAATGACACTTCCGTGCAAGCACATTTATCATGCCAATTGTCTAACTAGATGGCTGCGCATTAACAAGGTGACACGATACTGCTGAATCCTGTGAAGCGCTCTTTGTTACTGCTTGGCTTTTTAGTTCTACAAAAAGTTGCACTAAAATTTGTATTCTCTTTCAGGCATGCCCAATTTGCAATGTTCAGGTAGTTGGGGAGGAATCAAGCTCTTAATGAAATAAAGATGATGTCAGAAGGATTTTGTTGGCTCCTTTATATCCATTGGTATATATATCTCATTAAAAGATTAAGTCGGCCACTACTTTCAATCTTTGCTAAATTTCTTTTGTACTCAGTCAGGAATTATTATCACCATAAGGACTTTCATAACGAAATAAAATTAGTTCATTTTGTGAAAACTTATGGTGATAATAATACCGGACCGAGGAAGTAGGATTTACAGCATGCGGGCATGCACCAGAGTCATTTAACTAGAGCTATTTTGCATTCATTCAATAAGAATGGAAGGACATCCATTTGTGTATAAGGATATATAACAAAGCCAAAAACAATTAATCCTGCAAGGTATCCTCCAAGTTGGCTTCTCTTCTTTTTAAAGAAGAAAATAAAATAAGGCTGCAAATTAAACATTTATTTGTGCTTTCTACCAGTCTTATATGCTGCAATTATACTATGCAAACTCAGAACTAGAGAGAAGTTTTTAAACGATGACCTCCTGAATTTAATCAGTCACTATTGAAACCCTCATATGATCATAATTCACCACGAATTTAAACATACAAACTTATATTTCCCCTATTTAACCAAACTGAATTTAGAAGGACAAAAAGGTGACAGTATTTCCCATCCAAGTGACTTTTATTCTGCTATTGTTGTATTGCTATTTTCTGGAACAAGCACTCAGACTGAAGAGGAAGTAAACTAGTTTCATCGACCACAATATTGCTTTTGTTAACATTCACTTGAGGTCAAAAGTATCACCATTACGCCAATCTAACTGATTGTCTATTTATATTCAACAAATAAAAACTTTTTCTTCATAAAAAACAGTTGGTTTCCGTTTTACAAATCATATAACTTGAGAACATTGCATTTTCCAGCTCTCACAAGAAATTGCATAAATGATATAACAAAGCTTATCTTGTGTCACCATAACAGAATTACAACATGCAGACACTCAAACACACAATATATACAAAAATTACTTTTTGAACATATGAATTATTATAGTGTTAATTAAAACATTCATTCCACCATTCACCAGGTCGCACCATACCAACATTTCATGCCCCTGTCAATCCTCTTGGGAAGCTTTCCTTCACAAAATCATTCCAACCAAAAGCATACCCGACCGATAGAAATGGATACATGAAATTTTTTTATTTTAATTAAAAATTATTTTGAACCTACTTTTATTTAATTCATTTTCTTCACTCATAATTCTTTAAGCCTAAGTTAAGTGTTTGCTAAATCAGGTATTCATTTCAATACCTAATTTAGCTTTGTATCTATAACACTCTCGGTTTTTAAAAATCATTTCATAATGAAAAAATATTGGAATGCAAGATCCATGGGAAAATAATGAGAAAATATGCACCCAGGGTGTCCCAATTGTTTCATAAGACATTTAAATCACATCGGAGTACATAGATATTCTAGGTCAAGCCAACACAGGAAGCCTGAATACTTCCAAATACGTATTTGGAAGTACCAACCAGAATTACACAACCACTTGGTCTTAACCAGAATTACAGTAAATATAACTCACACATGCTCTCACAAGCTTACATTAAGTAATGGAAGGGAAAGAGATACCAAGAGCACTCACTAGCCTCTGCAAATCTCACCAAGCAATCTTCCTGGCCACCTGTCAATCTGAACAAAGTCAATCGCTGAGTATTTTCATACCTAGTGGGATGGCCAACAGTAATAGAGTAATTCATTTTCAATGATATATATATATATATATATATATATATATATATATCTATCACATTAATATTGCTACATCACCCTTAATACATACACAAACTGTTTCATCAAACTCATCAATAGGTATAACATTCCATCATGGGAACTAGAGAGGTTCTGCAACCTCTATATTGCATCCTTGCTCTACCTGACTTACCCTCACTAGAAGTTCCATCTCATTTCGACCCTTATCAGCCACGCCACCAACTGGTCACGAAGGGAGTTCATGGTTCTCACCATTACGCTTTTGATTTGCCATGAATACCCGGATAGCCCTCTAGAGTGCATGCTAAAGATCTCGTGAGGATTCAGGTCCCCCAAGATGGCCAACCTTAGTTAGTTGCCGAATTCTGCTCTCTAAGCACTCGTCGTTCGGCTAAGTACAAGCTATTATGCCCTTCAAATAACTAGGACAACTCATGTCATCTAACAACACTACAATTTTTTTCTTTCCAGAGGGGGATCAAAGCCCCCACTACAACCCTCAAAACTTGTGGCGGTCGAAACTTTGCCTCCGGAAGTGATGTCGCAAAAGGATTTAGCGACGTTTTTTATGCCGCTACAAAAAAATTGAACTCATGGAGGGAGTTTGTAAACCCCGCAAAAACCAATTTTTTTAGGGAATAATAAAGTTCTAGCGGTAGTTACAAACCCCTGCTAAAAGTCTAAAACTATTAACGACAGATTGTATACTTTTAGCAATGAATTCTAACTGCCGAACAATAATATACATCCTGATTCTTCATATTTTTCACTACACTATACTCTAATTGTCCACAAATAGCATTACTTTCAACACACTATATGAAAAGAAAAATTCATTCATACCACCACTAACAAGATCAACAAATTTAAATGTGATCATTACTAAGATCAATGCCAAATTTCCCACATTTAAATTCAAATATGAGAACACAACTTCATCTACTTTAATAACTTAAAACAATAATACTAAGAGAATCTTTATAAATAGGTTCTGATCACTACATCAACTTAAAGAAAACAATAAATCATACAACAACAGTAATGAGTTCTAATTACTACATTAACTTAAAAATAACATTAAATCCTACAACATTAAAGAATCTTATTTTGTTATTAGTAGCTAATGACAACACAATTAAGATTTTTTAATCTTTAACCATCCTTGCAGCCCACAACAACAGGTTATGTACCACCATCCTGCAAAATTAGAAAATAAAAAATAAGTTACTCAACAAATGTACTACATATTTCAAAACATTTATACTATATTATTCAAAGAGTGTGCACTTTGTGTGCTAACAACATCCCCAAGATTGTATATGTAACACCCCAAGTTTCAACTTCACCAAGCTGATATATGAACAATATAAGCACCCATCACAATAACACATATACTCCAACAAGATGAACATTTATACCAAATATGGAATCAAATTGCAGAAGTAAATCAATTATAATACCACAAGGAAACTAATTTGTTGTTATGAACCAATAGCATACATTTGAGAATGTGATGAGAGCCGAATCTATTCAATCAACAAGTCAGGCATAATGAGAACTCTAATTCAGAAGCATTGAAAGAGAATTTCAGAAGTAATCAAAGCAAATTTAAGAGGAACCCACCCAGAGACAAAAGTGTAGTTTTCTAATGAGCTAAACAAGTGTGTAAAAGCATCCTACCTGGAAAAAATGTACTAATACCCCTTGCTCCAGCTTTGTACCCTCAGTCTGTTCCTCCTCTGGGTGTTGTCATGGCCAACCAACAAAGAGATTGTTTCAGGAGTTGAGGAAGAAAATGGTGGGGAAACAAAATAACTAAGATGATAATGGTGCAGTAATTTTCTACAAAAGACACAATTTATGTACTAGGCTGCTTTCAACATTACTCATGGAAACAATTTAAGATGATATTGTCTATAGTATGAAACTAGAGAAGGTAAAAAAGAAAAAGAAAAATTGACTAGAGCTTTAGTTGGTCCCATGTGAGCGGCTATGAACCTCTTCATTTCTTCGAGTTGTGTTTTCAGTTTGTCTTGCTAAGTTTTAAGATGATTTACTTCTTCTTTATGCATTGAACTTTCTTCCTCTAGCTCTGAGATTTTGTCATTTATTGCATTGTATTCCTTATTTGAAGTTGAAACATGACTAGATGAAACCCCCCACAATAGAGTCGGTGTCACTCCATACCTACATCCCTGGACTCGACCAGGTTTTTCAAGTCCCATTAGCTTAGCAAATACATCATCAGGGGAAGGGAATGGTAGGTCTTGTGCACCCTTTTTTATTGCATCATCCATTAGTTCTTAAAATACAAAAAAGTATTTATTAATCCCATTATTTAAGGTCAAGAAAACTAGAATAAATACTAAGGACGAATGCAAAGCTATTTCATTTCAAGAAGATAACTACAATTTTTTCAATCACATCGTCATTGACAATTGTGCCATCTATTTTTATGTGTTATCTTGAACATTTCAATACGGCCAAGTGGTTGATCTGTTCCTCTTTTATGTTGTTGCATCAATGGAGTTAAAGATTAATCAATTGTCTTTATTATAAAAATCAACAAACAAACATTATTCATATAAAGATAATACATAAATAAAAATTTGATAATTGCAAGGTAAAGTAAAATACATACTTCTTCATGTTGTATTTGTCGGAAGCTTTTACTCTGAGCTGTATGCACTATAGTTTATTTTGTAAGATTATCTTTGTTTCTTCTACTTTGTTCCTGCAAAGGATTATTGGGTTAGTTATGGGTATAACATAAATAATTCATAATTGCATATACCTGCCCTTCTTCTGATTCCCAGAAACCAATAAATGTTTTCCACTGGTTTGGATCTACATGTTGAGGATATGGTAAGCTTACACGTTCTTCTTGGGTAGTGCATGGATCAAAATGTTTTTGTTTCAATCTACTCTTGAAGCCAGATCATTTCTTTCCTAGTGACTTGATAGTCCACGTCTTCGCACGCTCATCAATGTCAAACTTTTTCTGCACAACATTTATGTGATGAAAAATAGAAAGTGAAAACTTTAAAAATTGATTTTCGATCAACACTTCTTTGGACTACAATGTCTACCCGTGAATGTCACGTCAAAAAAATTTCTAACATTTGAACAAAGCATTAAAAATTAGTTCTTAACTTACCAAGACCTTATCCCAAGCATCTTCTTTCTTTGAATATAGAATTTTATGCCATGAGGGCTTAGAAATAGAAAAGTATTTTCTATCTCTTGCATAAGTTCCCAACATTCGTGTGAACTTTCCTGCATTCTCCCCATAAGGTTGTTTACCATCCCACTCAACCTTCAACTTTCCTGGAGGTGGGAAATATCCGACTGTTGGCCCCTTTCCTTTCTTCTTTGGGGTGAAAGGCTTCCTTCAGGATTTTCTTGTTGGCCTTCCATTTGCAAACTATAGAGAAAGAAAGAAATATATGGGAACTATGAGTAATAGAGGAAAGAGAAATGTACAAATTAATTGTTTCACACAAGCAACACAAAAACCATCACAATTTGCCAAAACATTACCTCCGACATCACGAATTGAAAGCAATCTTTTTTATGCTAAGACATGGACAACTCAACACAAAAAAATAATAAATCAAACTATTGACTAACTCCATGTTGCAGATGGCCATGTTGATCTTGATAATTCTAACAGATATAAATATTTTATCTACATCAAATAAGTTGGAACAATTGAGTAACAAATTCACATTCATAAATTAAAACTATCTAATCTAAGTCATCCTCCTCTGTGATTGCAGCTAGGTGAGCTTCTTGCCCAACGAACTCTTCTTGGTTCACAATGACAGTTTCTCCCTCCCCACTTTGTCTCAACCAACTTACATCAGCATACTCTGTGTCAACATCGTTAGGTGATTGCTCATGTAGAGGCAATTCTAGAACAAGCTCATCTACCATATTAAACATGTCTTTAGGTTTAACCTTGATGACAATACTCCACTCTGGCTCAATAGGATCTTCAACATAGAAAACTTATTTAGCTTGTGATGCTAAGACATATGATTCATCTGTCACTCCCTAACCTGAGAACAATCTTCGTGAAAAATTAGCAAGTGTAAATCCATGTTCGTCAATCTTAATTCATTTATTTTGTGCTATGATGTCAACTCAATCACACTTAAAGAGTATAAAGTGGAGAACATCATAATATATCATCTCAACTATGTCTGTAACACAACCATAATATGTCAAGGCCCCAGAAATTGGAAATTTGTCTCTTGCACTTGCATAATTTATAGTTTCAGCAACTGCAATACCACTATTTTGAGTTTGTGCTCTTTGGTCTTTATCAAATATTCTGAATGTATATCCTTCATTGGTGGTGTAGGAAGTGAATCTATTTGGTATGCGGTTTGGGCCTTGTGCAAGCATATCAACTTCCGCTTCGATACTAACTTTGGCCTTCACATCACGTCGAACCTGCTAAAAGAGTGGTCAAATGATTAGGTACCTATTATGTGTATTAAAAAATTATTTTGCATCTTTTGGATTTTGTCTAAAAAATTAGGTACCTCATTCTTAAATCAATCAATGAATTGTTCATTATGCATCTTTTGGATTTGATGTGGCCTTGCAATAGGGAATCTAAGGCGAAGTACATCTTGGTATCGCCTACACAAAATATATTTTCCAAGTTAGAAAGTGTTAATGATGAGTACTGAAGTTAAAGTGCACATTTTTACCCCACGTATGGCCCGACAAGTCTCTCATTATTGAATAACACATAACGATGTGCTTGCATCAATTCAATTTCAGTCAAGGAATTGGATCCGTCCATTTGCTTCAACTTCACCTTGTGTCCTTAAAATTCAAATATATCTTGATTCAGCATTGTTGAAATATCTTGAAAAAATTGAAAGTCATTCTTCGGCAATATATCCTTCGGCAATAGATGCTTCAGGTTGAGCCCTATTACATACAATGACTTTAAAGTGTACAAGTACCCAAACTTAAAATTTTATCTATGAGAGTGAAGACAACAAAATTCAAACAACTAAGTGCATTGTTTTTAATATAACATACCTTTCAATGGGATACATCCAACGAAACTGAACAGGTCCTCCTAGTAGAGCCTCTGAAGCTAAATGAATGGGCAAATGCTCCATCACATCAAAAAATGCAGGAGGAAAAATCCTCTCTAAATGACATAGGATTTTTGCAATGCCCTCATTAAGACATTTGAAATCGTTTGTCTGCCATTCTTTAAAGCATAATTTATAGAAAAAGTTGCTCAACTTTAGCAAAGCATATTTGACATTTTTTGGCAATGTTCGTCGTATGGATAGAGGGAGTAACTGCTGCATTATGACATGAGAATCATGACTTTTAAGACAAAAAATTTTGTGATCTTCAGCATTCACGCACCTAGATATATTGGATGAGAAACCACTCGAAGTCTTCAAATTCTCTAATACTTTGTAAAGCATCATTTTCTCATTCTTGGTCATGGTATAAGATGCAGGAGGTAGATAAGCAGCTTTGCCACTATTTTGCCATTGCGGATGAAGATCTTTTCTGATCCTCATATCTACCAAATCGAAACGCACAGATAAGGTATCCTTCGTTTTATTCTTGGCATTTATTAAACTCATAATGATATTATCGCATACATTTTTCTCAATATGCATTACATCCAAACAATGTCTTAGTAAATTATGCTCCCAGTAAGGCAAATCAAAGAATATACTCTTCTTCTTCCACCTAGTTTTTTCATCATTTGTGCTTCTTGCTCTCTTTCGTTTCCAAGGTTTTTGGAATATATGTTCAATACTTTTTATCTTATGCAAGATAACTGACCCAGAGAGCGAAACATGGGCTTGCCTTTTTTCTATCGTGCCGTCAAAAGAATGTTTCTGCATTCGATAAGTATGATTCATCAGTAAAAATCGACGATGACCCATATAGCAACCTTTCTAACTATGATGCAAATATTGGTAGCATGTACCCTCAAGACATATAGGACATGCTAGCTTACCATTTGTGCTCCACCCTGATAACATGGCATAACCAGGGAAATTACTAATCGTCCATAGCGAAGCTGCATGCAACTTAAATGTCTCTTTCTTCGAGGCATCATATGTTTCAACTCCAAATTTCCACAAATCTTGCAATTCTTCTATCAAAGGCTGCAAGCAGGTATCAATATAGTCACCAGGGTCCTTCTTCCTTTGAATGAGCAATGATAGAATCAAGTTTGGTTGTTTCATGCACAACTATGTGGCAAGTTGTATGGAGTCAAAATTACTGACCATGTGTTGTGTCTAAGAGTCATTGTCCTAAATGGGTTGAACCCATCACTAGCTAAGCCAAGCCTCACATTGCGGGGATCTGATGCAAATGTTGGGTAGACATTATCTAGATGTTTCCAGGCCCGTGAATCAGCGGGATGTCTTACAATACCATCTCTCTTACACTTCTCATCATGGCATCTCATGGTTGATGCAGTATTAGATGACATAAATAACCTTTGCAATCTTGGCTTCAAAGGAAAATGTCGAAAAACTTTTGCTGGAGTCTTCTTTTTATCATCAACGACCTTACCTTTTCTAGTCTTGTATCTTGAGGCATGACAATAATCACATGATTGTTCGTTGATGTCATTTTTTCAAAATAACATACAACCTCTTGGGCATGCCTCAATCTTGTTATAACCAAGTCCCAACTTTGAAATAATTTTCTTAGCTTGTGCAAATGTCTTAGGCAGTGTGTGTCCCTCAGGAAGTACCTCCCATAAGTACTCTAGCAACAAAGTGAAGGAATTGTTGCTCCATCCACCTAGGCATTTAATATGCCATAACCTAAGAATAGAAGACACTTTTGTATGTGTTTTGCACCCTGGGTGAAACTCTTTCTCAGCTTATTTGACCAATCTAAAGAACTTACTAGCATGTTCTCTGGGTATATCATCTCTTCCTTGATATGGATTGTCACCATGTACTGGATATTCAACTCCAAATGCATCATAAACCATAGCATGCATACCATCACCTATATCATCCACATTAGCTCCACTAAAATTTTCTAAGCTTGAACTACCAATTTGACTTGATGGGGGCTCCCAATGGTGAAACCATTATGTATATTCTCTTATAATCCCATTGCACACCAAGTGTTCGAAGGCCGTTTCCTTGTTTTGATAAAGTACATTGTTGCATTTGACGCATGCACACTTTAACATACCATTTATAACTGTCCCACGTAGTATAGCTAGCTCGATGAATCTTTTTGCCCTTTTTGCACATTCAGTGTACTCAATAGAAACCCTTGACTTATTCATCCAACTCTTATCTATCATAAGAAGTCTTGTATCTACTAGCCAATGATATATGTATGTACCTCAGAATATGGTGCTCCTAATCCTTGATCACAAGAGGCAAACAAGTTTGCTAGATAAACCTGTAAAAAAAGAACAACTTTGGCTTCATATTAACCACAAATCAATAAATTTGTGCCAAAAATGAATGAGGAGTAAGAATTGTATGGAAGAATCATGCTTATTACATCCTATGTTACTAGGATGTTCTGTTATTTAAGCCACAATAAACAAAGCTTCGGAAAGGCCTAATGAAAAAACCCAAACGTAGTTTTAACCATCTAACCCTTATTTAGGGGTTTTACCTTTCTAGCACAATTATAAAGTAATTAAATCAATAGGTAAAATTAGATGGCATAACGATGACTCATTACGAGCAAATTGAGCAACTGAATCATGTTTTTGGGCCTATCTACAGAACAGTGAAGCAAATTTTGCAGCCCAGCCATCCCCATAATCAATCAATTATGTTAAAGGTAATTACCATGTTGCAGGAAATCACTTCTAAAATAAAGCTGAATTGTCAATTTGAAAAAGCTTTAACACATTGGTGCCAACTCGAATCAATCAATCGTATTTGGGTAATTGTCATAGTACTTGTATCAACTAAAGCTGATCTAGTAATCTCCCAGAGAGTGTCTTAAGCAGTCTTTTAATGGA
The DNA here is from genome assembly GCA_039654745.1 of Houttuynia cordata. Taxonomy (NCBI): domain Eukaryota; kingdom Viridiplantae; phylum Streptophyta; class Magnoliopsida; order Piperales; family Saururaceae; genus Houttuynia; species Houttuynia cordata. Next base: position 33,145,794 of record CM077502.1, read on the forward strand.
GCAGGTGTATTCCTACTGAACTGCAAAAAATAAAAATAACAAAGCAAATCTACCTTTTTTGAGCCGTCTAATATACAGTAGATGGGGGGAGGTCAGTTGAGAGCCACTTGGTTTTGAGAGATGCAGGTTATTGTCTATTCATGTATTTGCTTCTGAAAATGACATGACTGGAGACATCAAAATGCGGTTGTAATTTTTTTTTCAATGCTTAGCACGAAGCAGAGGCTTTGTATGGGCATGTATGCGGAACAACCAAACCGAGCAAATTGAGCAACTGAATCATGTTTATGGGCCTGTATGCAGAACAGTGAAACTGAGCAAATTTTGTAGCCTAGCCATCCTCATAATGAAACAGGATAATAGAAAATTTCCTAATGAACTGGGTTCTAAAGATCCATTTGGTGAGGAAAATTCTTTTAGCAAAACTAATTAACATCGAAATAAAGCAGATTCGAGATGACTTTTGCTTAGAATCTTATGGACTTCTACAAACTGGTTAGTTGGTTCAAACAGAAAAAAAATCCTATGTTTCAGACTTTTTGCTCATTACAATTTTCATATGGAATGTCTTAGAGTATGCACTTAAGTCCCTTAGATGTGGTCTATAAACAGAGGCGTTACTTGATAGCCTCTTGTATTTTATAAGGCTTCCAGTTGCTATATGTTAAGTAGTTTGTATATGGGAATGTGGAGTCAGTTGCTAAATATTACACTCTGGTTTATTTTGACAGCTGAACTTATTATATCTGATTTGAGTTTTATTTCAGCGATTTTATTGCTTTCTTGAGATTAAATCAAGGCATCCAGATGCAACTGCGTCTCCACTTGACCAAATCTTAAGGGCAGTTTTTTAATCCATTATTTTATTAATTTAGTAGTTACACCAACCCTAAATACACAAATAAGAAAATTGCAATGAGTAAAAAGACAGTTAAAGAATAAAATAACCAGATTAATGTTTTGGCATCCCTCTTTTTGGGATCCCAAACTTGAAGCACAGACCATCAGATGTCAAAGCCAGTCAGCATTTCATCAATTATATAGATTTCAGTGTGTTTAGCTATAGATGGAAGGAATGCTGAAGAGCCTCACAATATTCTCTCAACCATATACATAGGATATCATTTACAGATTGACGAGATAATATTGGAAAGGGAAGCTATTGCTGATTGATTCAAATTAAATTCGAATCAGTTCAAACAGTCCTCCACTGGCGCTACTCCTTATACTTAGCAGTCATTTCTGAGCGTTAGGAAAGTGCCTATAAGCTTGCATGTGAGATTAGATGGTTTCAGCAGTTGGTGACTAATTGCTAAAGTTTAAATCAGTTGAACGGTAAATGCTTGTTCCTCTCTAGCAACATAACATAATTTAAGAAAAAAAGCAGTTGAAAATTTTTAGCATTCTCGCTGAAGATTGGAACTGTTATTCTAGTGAATCATAAATCACTGCAGGACATATAGCAAAGACTAAGGGCAATGGGAGCTTCTAAAGACATAGTTCATAGAAATCGACTTGTTCAAAATTAAAGAAACATACTACATGAGAATCCAAGTTATTCCACAGATACGAAACAACATATCGATCAAACAGCACGACTTTATGTAATTTCAAGAAAAATTCCAGCAAAGAACACAAGCCATTTCCATACAATGCTCCAAGCAAACAACAAGTTCTATTCAAATTTCGCACAATAAAATCAGGAACAAGACTACAACAGGATGAACATAAAGAAAAGACAAGAACCCAGAAAACTGAACAGAAAGCGAGTGTTTTTTGTGGCAGCAGGTTAGAATTATATTGTTATATTGGCATTGCTAGAGTCTGTGATGAAATTGTGGAATCTTACACCCCGTTTGGGAGCATTTTCTATTTTGAAATGTTTTTGTCCCCAAGATCTGGTGCAAAAAAAATTTTGTTCCAAAATCTGAAATTGTTACATTTCAAGTGCTGACCTGTTTGGTAGAAATGCACTAATTTTCAAAAACGATGATAAACCTGTTTGGCAGTTTTATACTAGAATTCTATAGAACTAGATTTCCACTAGGCAAGGCAAACCAGTGACATCTACTTCAGAAAAAAGCTGTGAACGAGTTTTAAACAAAAGATAATGATGCTTTTACAAGAAGTTTACAGCTCCTACAATATTTAAGTGGCTGATTACAAAAACAAAATTGAGGAACTTGGCATGTACGCAGCATTACAGATACAAAACAGGCAATTGTATTATACACTGACCAATTATAGAATTTTATGTGTATACAAGATATGAAACAAATATATAGAAAACAACATTAGTAAAAAAACAACAAGTTAACAGAACCTAGGTATCTCATCAATGAAAACCTCTCACCCTTTTGCAGCCATCCTAATCTAATCCATAGAGGGCTAAGCAAAGCAACACATTTGGTGTTACTGAATGAGTCCATGAATGCAATCAGTATTTTTTTCCATTTTTAATCATCAGATTGCACTTGACGAACAAACTGTCCTTTCACTCGTGGCCTCTGTTCTACAAGCTTTTTCCTGCTTTGGTACCGAACCTGCATAGAAATTCAAAAGTTACAACAGTTTATAGTGAGCATTGCATAAAATATCACCAGTCAGAAGACTATAGGATCAGTACCTTCTTCTCAAAGCATCGATCCTTTCTCTTCAATCGGAATTGGTTCAATGCTGCTTCTCTTTCAGACAACTTTCGAAAATTCATGATGCCAACACCTTCATTGGCATATCGACCAACATTGATCCCATTATCTGCTGCATTTGTTGTCACAGCAAGGTTCCTAACACTGCCATTGCAAACACTCCCAATGTCATTACTGCTGTTATGGTTATTGCTTCCATTGAAAACACTCCCGATGCCATTACTGTTGAGGTAACTATTGCTTCCATGGCCGGCACTTCCAAGTTCCAACTCCATTACTATTGACATGGTTATTGCTTCCATTACACAAACTACTAGTTCCACTTGGAATAGTGACAGATTGGACATGCATTAGATCCTTGTATGAGTCCGCATTCTGGTCCTGCCTTGGCAGTGGTCGATAAATAGTCTTACTGAGTGTTTGGCCATGTATATTCTGATAATTAACTGGAACCTTACAATTCACCCATCTCAAGTGTCAATCAATGTTTCATCCAGTCCATCTAGTGGATAGTTTTCACTCCTTTAAATTAAGTTCGAAATGGCAAAATCTAGGATAATACCTTCTTTGCTGCATCAATAATAGCATTCTTGTTCATCAACTTCTGAGCTTTCAGCCCCGTGTCATATCTTGATGATTGTGGACAATATGAACAAACTTCACTACACCCACCAGTCTTAATTGACAAAAGAGTACATTGCTGCACTTCCCTAAAATTGTGCGAGTGTCGATGGACTTGATCTACAAAAAACAACAAAACCATTCCCATTCAATTCCTCCCCCAGATTCAAGACTTTTCCAAACCAAATTTTGACAAAAACAAAGCAGCATTCTCACATCTAAAATTGTTCCCACATTTCAACCAACAGAGCATCAGAAACATGAAAAAATACAATCTTCAATTCTAAAAAAAAAATTTGACAATGCATGACAAACACCAAATTCTCATAAATATGATAAGGGAAAGGAAATGGGAAAGAACAAAAATTTGAGCTGAAACTCACGCCATGGATGAGGAGATCGAGAAGCGGGGAGTCATAAACAGACTTGATTTCGTCTCGGCTCCAGTCGTGTCTCGGCCAGTCCTAGATCACCCCACTTTGCTGCGTCGGAGGAGAACGACAGGTGGGTGATGTCCGGCCGGGTGAGATGTCGCAGGGCCTATAAGGGGGCAGGCAGTCACCGGAGAGGGAGGAGCACAATAGAGCACAGTGGAGGGATGACCGGAAGAAGGAGATGAAGGGCATGGGGTTTTAGGAGAGAGGGATCTTGCTTGACATGGGAGGAACATGGAGGAGCATGGAGGTAGTTTGCAGAGAGAGGAGCATGGCGGAGAGACGATCGGAGGAGGGAGGTAAAGAGTGGAAGAGTCTGGGCACAATCTGATTCGACTCCTCTCCGGGGGGAGAGGGAGGGGGTTGCCGGGTGTGGTGGGGCGCCCCGTCGAGCCAGAGCAGACGGAGGGGGGTTGCCGGGGTGGCGCCCCGCCAAGCCAGAGGAGAGGGAGGGGGGTCGCCCCATCGAGCCCGACATTTTTGAGATGAATTTCGGGTGAGAATTACAAAGGGACTCGGGCCGCTTTTGGGTATGGGAAAATCGATGACAAACGGGTTTTGGGCGTGTCTCCATCCCCAATTCCAAATCTGTGTGCAAAAATGGGAAAAAAAGGGTACCAAACAGGCTATTTAGATATATGAAATTGAAAAGAACAAGTTTAAAACAGAACCAAACCTGTTTGCAGCAGTCACAACTCACAAGAGTAGGCCAAGGCGTCAATAGGGACCTCCCCCAATTGCTTGCTACAGAACGATGAGAAAATGTAGAGATGTAGGAAGAGGGGACTAAGAGGGGGAGAGAGACATGAGGAGGGGACAAATACGATCGAATCCACTGCTTGCAGTGGAAGAGAAAACCAGAGCGGAGTCTAAGTCTGCAACAACCGACGCTGAAAATCCGGATGATGGGATCCATTAGCGGGAGGGGAAAATTTTTGGCCAAAGATCTTCCGCAGCTTGCCTCGAAGCCTCCAAGGTTTCTAGCACGCCCATGCGAAAAGGAACCTTCGGTTAAGCAAGCACGACTTTCTTAAGTTCTATTCACAAGCACAGGGGCCCGACAAAAGCTGCCCCTAAGACCCTTTGAAGTGGGTTTTCATGGACCCATCCATAACATGGTCGCTAGAAACCAAAATTTTGTAGTGCAACTAATATTGGTTCTGTTTTGAACTATAGGTGCTCAACTCTCGTGATCACACTCCTCAAATCACTGTCTTTTATAGTATCTCATATATGGTCATTAGTTTCTAAGTACATTTGTCCACTGGCCTCAACCTGGCACACTTGCATTATAAGACTTGCTCAGTCTACTCATGCATCCTTACTAGTGCAGAATGTGTCTCCAATCTAACATGTGCACACACAACATCATGATCATACAAAGATCTCATAAAAGTGTTTGTAGCAGCCCTAAAGTCAGGTATATAATTTTTCCTGTGACAATTTTTGTCTCTGTACCATCGACACCCCTGTCTCTGTGCCATCAACACCTGGGGGTGTCGATGGATCAGGGCAGTTCAGTTCGTTACATTTTGGGAGTGGCTTTCAATTTCCTTGAGTATAAATATTCTTTTCTCTCATTTCTGGCTCATTTTTTAGAAACCTAAACCTCTAGAGGAGTAAGGAGGCTAGGGATACGAGGGATCAAGGAGAAGGCTTTGCATTAGAGCGTCCCATCTCGAGTTGAAGGTAGGAAAGCCTTTAACTAATGATTTAGGTATGCCCATGTGATTGGTTGGGCTATCTCATGCGTTGTTTGATCCATGTTGTATGAATGTATTTGATCATGATTGTGATGTTTGATTCATATGCAATCTTTCATTCGTATTCTTATGATGTGATCATTGGTGATTACGAAGAATAAGCCCTAAAGGTAAACCATTTATAGTATTGGTATTGATTGCATGATTAAATGGAATGAAGATGATGTCTTGATTGCTACCATGATGAATACATGATCAAGTGGTAATGAATGAAATATGGGGAACTTCAGAAACCCCTTTTTATGCTTCAATTGTATCCATGGTGTGTGATGTAAATATTTATAAAATTGAATACCATTATTGCATATGTTGTACATGAAAAGTAGGTATTTTTCCTTGGGTTTGAGAGGGAGAGGGAAGGTTCTGATTTCAGGCAGGATTCCGTGTCTGTCATAGCCTGTATTTTTAAAACTATTTTTAAATCAGAGATAGCGAAAAATCAGAGGATTATCCCTCTATGCAATAAATAATTAGTTATAATTTATCGACTAAGCATCTAGGCTGTGAACTGGGGTTCACAATTATGGATACAAAACCATGCATATATAATATTATAAAATACAAAGTCGATTAATCCATCGCAAGTCCTCTATGTGCAAGTCTGAAATGCAACTCAAAATACAATAGAATGTAGTTAGCGCTCATGCCTTATTACATTGTTTTGAACAAATCAAAAAGTGAAGATATACTATGAAGCTTTCTGAATGTCCTCACAACCAAGTCGTCAAATCCCCAAGTGCCATGTGACTTCCACAGAAACATCTACATCACAAAAGGATGTGAAATATAAAAATACTCAATGGGATACTATAACACAATCATCAACAAAACAAGATTTGCATTAATATTTTATGCGACCTATTACAAGATTTCACTTGATTCTTTTATTAATCTTTCAAGCAAAGTCTTTTATTGCTTCCCAAGTTTATGTTCAATAATTAAGTCTTTATCCCACATAGACAGACTCATTGAATGTCATTCCTACATGACAGATAGCAAGAAAACACCGTGATTATTACTCCGATTAATACCGATAATCACGGCATGCCCAAAATCCCTCAAAGGTGACTACCTCGCTCATTCCTTACCTCATGAGGTATGACCGTCAGAAGGGTCTGGCTCCACATCAGCTCCTGGACTCGATGTGGGTCAGGAGAACGCAACCTTCCAGGATGTTAATGCCTCAAATGTGCACAGTAAACCACCTAATATCAATATCTCTGGGGTGGGTGCAGAGTTTCCTCCAAAGGGAAGATACAAATGCTTTCTCTAAGATCCACAGAGAAGATGCAAACATCATAAGCCTGGCCAATAGAAGGTGGTCCTTATCAGGTACCACTAACACAGAGCTTCCACCATATGAAAGATGTAGAATAAAAGTGTAGAGCTTTTACCATAAGGAAGATGCAATACAGCCCGACCAACCAATCTCGCGTGATCCTTAGCATATTTCATTGTATTATTACCATGAACCCCTCTTAGAGTTATTGCATACAATTCAAGACTTCTGCCTCAATAGCCAAACAAATAGTTTGACTTAATAGCCAGTTGGTCGCTTGATTAGAAGTCACTCACACTCTTGACTGACTCCCAATCCCAAGGGCATTTTAGTTTTCATCTTGATTAGGTTCTTCCCAAACCTCAAGCTTAATCCTCATGTCATCATTTTATCATCTTTCATAAAATGATTAAGTTTCTAAACCATGTAAGTTTATTAGTCGGGTGTTTTTTTATTATCAAGGTCCTCAACTATCAGTCAATACAACATAAAATAAGGGACAAATGCCCATAATACAGTGATATGAAGCACATAAAGAGACTACAATAATGCAGGCTTGAAATCCTTTATCAAAAAGCCCAAAATATTAAAATTGAGCCTATGTACCATATTGGCTCTATATGTACCCAATTGTATTATAATACACAAACGGTCAGGTTCAACCGTCAGTTGTAAATAATTCTAACTGATGGTGGATGTTGATCTTACCCCAAAATAGGTTGACAAATTGTAATATATACTCGGTAAGTCCAAGGTCGAACCACAGGGAATGATGTAGGATTATTCTACTCCAAACTAATCTAAATGCTAGTTAGCTTAGCAAATTAAAGTTCTCATCAGGAAATTTTGTCGAGAGATTGTAATTTAATTAACTACTAAAATGACCATTAAAAATTCAATTAAAATTACCTAGAGATAGGAAAGATAATCGATAGGAGATATCAAAGCTTCAAGGATCAATTATTTAATTAATATTCTACGTCTATTTAATTACGCAATTAGATTCAAATAATGCTTTGACCTAATCGGATGATATTTCATTCACGTTCATCATAACCATTAACATAAAAATATCGATTGAAAATTTATCATTAACAAGCTCAGTCCACTAATCACAAGGAATTATAAGCATTCGCCGTACCTTACGTTAATGACAAATCAAATAATTGTATAGATTATGACTATTTCCAAAACATCACATTCAACCAAATAAGCATTAAGAACACTTCTTTATAGACGAAGAAATACTAATCAAATAATATCACCTCTAGCTTTGACAAAAGATTTAGCTATTCATATTCACGAGAAAAAGAAAAATCAGATTCGGAAGAAATTGCATCGAAAAAAAACACTGTAGCAGTTTTACTACTCACAGGGTACTGTTCACAATTTACTGTAGCAAAACACTGTTCACCGCAGAAACACTGTTCATCGTCTTCCTCAGCCCGACCGTGGTACTGTAGCAATTCGTGATCACTGTAGCAATTGCGAAATCAGACCCAAATTCCTCCCTTTTTCTCTCTTCTTCTTCTCCTAGTCTTCCCCCTCTTCGATTCCTACTCCACCTCTTCAATTCCGGCCAAAAAACACACCCAAATCACGACCCAAAAACGAAAACACAAGCCTCTGTTTTTTTCAAAACAGTGTCCTCTTCTGCCCAAAAATCCGTCTTTTTCGATCCTCCCTATCGCCCGGTTTTTATAAGCAATTCAACAAAAGTCCTTCTCCAATCCGATTTCTGGTTTGGATGAACCCAAATCCGTCTCCAATTTAAGCATGACTCTGTTTGAGAGAGTCCCAAATCAAGCCGGCTTCTGATTTCCCGATTTGAGCACAGCTCCTCTGTTTTTTATCGCCGTCATCATCCCGCCAGTGGCCACCATTAAAGCATCACAGCCGTGCTCGGAGCCACCGGAATCTAGGCCGCCGCTGTCGTCGCTTCACCAGTCGAGCAGTCCACCGTCGTCAGCACGCCAGCTTCTACGCCGCTGCTCATCGCCGTCAGAACTCAGCTCATCCCATCGCCGGTGCAATCCAGGGTCGCCGGAACTCCATTAGTCGCCGTCTCTGCCCTTGCCGGTGCTCCTCTGTCACGCCAGCGCTCGAGCTTCTGTCTCTTCTGTTCGATTGTTTTTTTTTATTTTTTTTCAACCCAAAACCAGACCAGCCGGTTTGTTTCAATTTCCTTTATTTTTTTTTCTTTCTCTCAACCGAAGCAATCTCAACCATCAATTCTCATCCGCACGGCTTGTACTTAAAATAAGTGCTCGTCTTCCATTAAGTGCATCATCAACGGTTCAGATCTTCGATACGCGTGATATCAACTCTTGGGTCACTTTGGCACTTCAAAACATGTCTAATGCGCTCTTCTACTACTGATCTGCAATTAGCATTTTTAAACCTATAATAACAAAACCAAACTAAAATTAGACGCATAATAAAAATATGATTCCTTAAATTCTTTAATGCATCTAAAATAGTTAATTAAAGTAAATTAATTATTAATCCCCTAATTACTATCCTAACCACAAATAACCTATTTTGTTCATATTTTATCACAAAAACTGCACTAGCATATAGGTAAATAAGGCATATAAATGTGTATATTTTATGCTTATCAAATACCCCCAAACCTATATTTTTCTAGTCCCCGAGCAAAACAAACAAAACAAAATCACATAAAATAAAACTAAAGTAAATTAAACTAGAAAAGTAATTGCCACTTTCGTAGGGAACACGATTGCATTGAGCGTATGCAACAAGCCGTTAAACCTCTAGGTGTACCTAGTAGGACGAGTTTTGTCTCGTGAGGGTTTACAGCCATGTTACCCACAAACATGTACTTATGAAATTAACTTTTATTAATCTAAATGGAAAAATGAAATAAACACTTCAAAACAATCAAACCTATTATCCCTTCAAATGCAGACCACAATGTTTAAGAAAATCAACCACATGTACTTGCATTTATAATCAACTGGAATATAGAAGCCCTCAAGTAAGTGGTTTTATTCTACACCTTCATCTTGTAAATTTCTGCTCAATATGATATGAAATGATAATATAATAGCAAAAGTGTAGAACATTATAGCAATACACCCTGAATTTCTGTTTTACACATATCCAGTGTTACCCATTAACCAAAGAACAACAGAATTAACATAGTCATCGTAATCTTTAGGTTCATGATAGCACAAATCTGCGCGCCTCCTTCGGGTCCAACATTCTAGATTTGAGAGTATAATACACCATAGACTTTTTTTTTCTTTTTTTTTATTTTATTTTCAGCAAGACTGTGTAAAGCCTAACTTCAAGATGCTTAGGTTTAGCAATGACTCAGGCCAATGACTCCCAGCACAGTTGGCTTAGGGCATTAGGTTTTAACAGACCGCTTCGGGCCCGAGCGTCAGCCTAAGTTAATCCTATAAAGTCAAGCAGCCCCTTTCTTTCTTTTTGTTTTCATTTTTTTTCATCAACATTCATATTTTCCAGCAATCTTATCATGTCTAGGTTGTATTATACTCTCAACCTATTTTTGGTTCCAAGCCCTTGCCATAGCCAAGTAAATGGTCTATCATGATCTTTTAAGCTCAACAAATAACTAAATATCATCCAATGACTATGACTAAAGACATCCCACTGAAGATTAGTATTCAACAAATTTCTAAAGGGTATTACTTTATGTACTAGTATGTGTAAGTGAGTTTTATTAGCTCAAGCACATGATCCAAGGGGACTGTAACATAACGATATGCTCAGTTAAGTGTTTCTATCCTCCAGTATACTTACTCACACTTCCAATGTAAATTAATCTCTTAAAAATTGGAGTATGCATCAAGAACGGATAAACTATCAAAACCTATAAAAAATATTAACAAACAACCTAAAAACTAATCAAATTTTTATTTGTTTTTATTTTTCTATTTTTTTATTTTTTTAAATTTTATATTATTTTTTTAAAAAAAAATAAACAATGTTATTCCTATATACCCCCAAACCTAAACTAAACATTGTCCTCAATGTTAAGAATGAAATAGAGGATAAAATAAATAAATAAATAAAATAAAATATGTAAAGATGTTACCTAGAGAACTGCAAATTGCTAAAATCCCATGCGAGTGAAAAACATCAACAAAGAAAAAGATGAGAGCAATCACAATATCCAACAAGAAAAACATCATCTAATTAAATAAATAACCTAAAATAAAGAAAAAGCTAGGCTGCCTCCCAGGAGCGCTAAGTTTCTTGTCTTCAGCCAGACTGAGTGTAAGAGTAGTCAATCATGATAAGTGGGATCAGACAGAGGAATACTCTCCACTTCTGATGGAATCAATTCCAGGAATGGCTTAAGTCGTTGACCATTTACTTTAAACACATTACCATTCATTGAATTTTCAATGTCAACAGCTCCATGAGGATAAACAGATTTAACAATAAATGGACCAATCCATCTAGAACGGAGCTTGCCAGGAAATAAATGCAATCTAGAGTTATACAAAAGACTTTTTTGTGAAGGTTCAAAAGTTTTTCGATGAATGTGTTGATCATGCAAAACCTTCATTCGTTCTTTATAAATTTTTGAATTCATATATGCATCATTCCTTATTTCGTCCAATTCATTTAGTTGAAGCTTACGCACAGAACTGGCATCATCCAAATTAAAATTAAACATTTTTATAGCCCAATATGCCTTGTGCTCCAACTCCACAGGCAAGTGGCAAGCTTTTCCATAAACAAGTATAAAAGGAGACATACCAATAGGAGATTTAAATGTTGTACGGTATGCCCAAAGTGCATCTGTTAACCGCAAAGACTAATCTTTGCGATTTGGGTTAACCGTTTTCTCTAAAATGTGTTTAATCTCTCTGTTGGCAAGTTCAGCTTGCCCACTCATTTGTGGGTGATAAGGGGGCCACCTTACGAGTAATTCCATAGTTTTTCATTAATGCCTCAAAAGGTTTATTGCAGAAGTGAGAACCCCCATCACTTATGATTGCACGGGGTATACCAAACCTTGACAGAACATTTTCTTTCAAAAAGCGTATAACAGTTTTATGGTCATTATTTTCACAAGGGATGGCCTCTACCCACTTGGAAACATAATCAACAGCCACTAGGATGTACAGATAGCCAAACGAAGGTGGAAATGGACCCATAAAATCAATACCCCAACAATCAAATACTTCAATCACTAAAATGGGGTTTAAAGGCATCATATTCCGACGGGTTATCCCACCAAGCTGTTGTCAACGTCCACAAGTACGACAATAATCATGAGTATCTTTAAATAGGGTAGGCCAATAAAATCCACATTGTAAAATTTTAGCAGCAGTTTTTCTAGCAGAAAAATGGCCACCACAAGCTTCTGAATGGCAGAAGGAAATGACACTATGAATTTCTTCATTTGGTACACATCTCATAATAATCTGATCCAGACAATATTTGAAAAGATATGGATCATCCCAAAAGAAATTTCTTACCTCCACCATGAATTTCTTCTTGTCTTGTGTTGTCCAATAAGAAGGAGTTTGACCTGTGACAAGAAAATTAACAATATCAGCAAACCATGGTAAATCAGAAAGAACAAAAATTGCTCATCTGGGAAGGCTTCTTTAATTGGCACTACCTCATTGGAATCATCCACAGTCAACCTAGATAAATGATCGGCCACCACATTTTCAACTCCTTTCTTATCTTTAATTGTAATATCAAATTCTTGTAGTAGGAGTATCCAGCGAATCAACCTAGGTTTTGCATCTTTCTTTGATAGAAGATATTTCAAAGCAGCATGATCAGTAAAGATAACAATGGAATATCCTATCAAGTATGCCCTAAATTTATCCAAAGCAAAGACTATAGCAACTAATTCCTTTTCTGTTGTTGAATAATTCATCTGAGCATTGTCTAAGGTTTTACTTGCATAGTAAATAACATAATGCTTCTTATCCTTCCTTTGCCCCAAAACAGCCCCCACAGTAAAGTCACTAGCATCACACATTATCTCAAATGGTAAGGTCCAATCTGGGGGTTGCATAGTAGGGGCTGAAGTAAGCATTCCCTTCAGTTTAGCAAAAGCTTTTTCACAATCAGCATTCCATTCAAAAATAGTATCTTTAGATAAGAGATTACACAATGGTCTAGAAATATAACTAAAATCTTTGATGAATCTCCTGTAGAACCCTGCATGACCCAAAAATGATCTAATATCTTTAACAGTCTTGGGTGTAGGCAAATGAGTAATTAAATCAATTTTTGACTTATTAACTTCAATTCCCTTCGAGGAAACAATATGACCCAGAATAATTCATTTAGAGACCATGAAATGACATTTTTCCCAATTAAGCACAAGATTCTTCTCTTCACACCTGCTCAAAACTTTCTGCAAATTAGATAAACAGTCTTCAAATGAATCACCAAATACAGAAAAGTCATCCATAAACACTTCAAGATAGCGTTCAACCATATCACTAAAAATACTCAGCATGCATCTTTGAAATGTTGCAGGTGCATTGCATAAACCAAAAGGCATTCTCCTGTAAGCAAATGTGCCAAAGGGACATGTGAATGTAGTTTTCTCATGGTCTTCTAATGCAATTTCAATTTGATTGTAACCGGAGTAGCCATCTAAGAAACAGTAATATGTGTGGCCAGCTACTCTCTCCAAAACCTGATCTAGAAATGGAATTGGAAAATGGTCTTTCCTAGTGACTGAGTTCAGCTTCCTGTAATCAATACACATTCTCCAGCCAGATGTAACTCTTGTGGGTATTAATTCATTATTATCATTCTTGACAACTGTTACACCAGATTTCTTCGGCACAACTTGGGTAGGACTCACCCACTTGCTATCAGAAATGGGGTAGATGATTTCCGCATCCAAGAGCTTAAGAACTTTAGCTCTAACTGCCTCTTTCATGTTTGGATTTAACCTACGTTGCATCTCCTTTGACGGTTTGGCATTGTCCTCCAAATAAATCCGATGAGTGCATATTAAAGGGCTTATTCCTTTTAAATCAGCTATTGTCCATCCTATTGCACCTTTATGCTTTCTCAAAATATTAAGCAACTTACCCTCTTTGATAAGATTAAGATTAGATGATATTACCACCGGAAGAGTTTCACCATCACCCAAAAATGCATATTTGAGGTCAGTTGGTCATTTTTTTAACTCCAATTTGGGTGCTTGAATGCTTGATGGTGTAGGCAATTTGTCTCTCAATGGTAGCTCCTCAAACTTGGGTTTCCATCCATTTACTTCCAATACCTGTAAAGAATTCAGCAAAGAACAAATCTCAGCCTTTTCACAATTCACTTTAGATTCATCATATAAAGAATTAACTAAGCAATATTCTAATGGATCAGAAAGAGATGTATGAAATTGATCTCTAAAAATGGTATCAACCCAATTCATTTCTTGAATATCAGTATCATCCCCTGGTTGTTTGCAAACATTAAATATGTTCACTTCCAAAATCATATTGCCAAATGAAAGTTTCATTACACCATTTCTACAATTAATCAAAGCATTTGAAGTAGCAAAAAATGGGCGACCTAATATGACAGGAATATTTACACTTGCATTTATAACAGAATGTGTGTCCAAAATAATAAAATCAACAGGAAAGTAAAATTTGTCTACTTGAACAAGCACATCTTCCACCACTCCTCTTGAGATTTTAACATGACGATCAGCAAGTTGAAGAGTAATGGTGGTGGGTTTAAGTTCCCCAAGACCTAGCTGAGTGTACACTGAATAAGGCAAAAGATTAACACTAGCGCCAAGATCAAGTAAGGCCTGGTCTACACTAAAGTTCCCGATCACACATGAAATAGTTGGACATCCGGGATCCTTATATTTGGGTGGGCTTTTGTGTTGAATTATAGAACTTACCTGTTCAGTTAAAAATACTTTTTTCTGCACATTCAACATACGCTTAATAGTACACAAATCTTTCAAGAACTTAGCATAAGAAGGTACCTGTTTGATTGCATCTAACAAGGGAATGTTAATTTTTACCTGCTTAAAAAGTTCAAAAATTTTAGCATTTTGGTTCAACTTTTGAGGTGGTTTCAACCTCCATGGAAAAGGAGCTGGAATAGTACATCTCACATCTTCACTTGACCCAGACTTATCAATTTCCTCATTATCATGTTTTGATTCATCATTCTCATAAGATTTTAGGGCCTTAAGTGGAATTGTTTTATCAATTTCTTTTCCACTACGAAGAGTGGTAATTAACTTAGCATGTTCCAATTGTGAATCAGAAGATTGTGTGTCCATTATGTGAACTTGCCCCTGCGGATTGGGTTGGGGTTGAGCAGGAAACCTACCTTTCTCTTGAACAGCTAGAGAAGATGTCAATTTAGTGAGAGAGCTCTTTATATCATTAATGGCTTGTGAGGTTTGTTGATTAATGGTAGCTTGCCCTTGCATGAAAGTTTGCAGTATCTCCTCAAGTGTCTTCCTGAGAGGTGGAACATATGGAGTATAATTGGAAGATGCTTGAGGAGGTGGTGTTTGTGCAGCATTTTCATTCCTCTAACTAAAGTTGGGGCGATTCCTCCATCCTGGATTGTAGGTGTCTCCATATGGAGATTGCCTCTTGAAAGGGGTCATAGAATTTGCTTGGTCATGCAACACCTCCTTGAAAGCAGGAATGGTAGGGCACTCATTAGTCGGGTGTCCCATGACATCACAAATTCCACATACCTCTTCTATAGCAATAGACGTAACAGCATTAATTTTCCCTAATTCCATGGCCTCCACCTTCCTAGCCAAAGAGGCTAGCCTAGCACTCAAATTATCCTCCTCCCTAAGATGATGCAAACCCCCACTAGTAGTTGAAGACTTTGGCTTAGAAACATTAGAGGGATCGGTGGGATCCCAAGAATCTGAGTCTTCAGCTATTTGATCTAGAAAATCAAGGGCTTCATTAGGGTCTTTATCAAAGAATTCCCCATTACACATTGTTTGCACAAATTGTTTCATTGAGGGCGTCATCCCATCATAGAAGAAACTGATGGTGCGCCACTTCTCATACCCATGATGTGGACAAGAATTTAACAAATCTTTATATCGCTCCCAGCATTGATAAAATGATTTATTTTGTTTTTGAGCAAAATTTGTTATTTGTCTTTTCAAAGCATTTGTCCTATGAACTGGGAAAAGCTTTTTAAGGAATTCAGTTTGTAGTTCTTTCCAAGTTCCTACCGATCTAGGCTTAAGGGAATTCAGCCAAGTTTTGGCTTTATCCTTCAAGGAAAATGGAAATAATTTTAGCTTGATAATGTCTTCACTACAAGCCGCTCAAATGTTGCACATACTTCCTAAAATTCCTTTAAATGCAAATAAGGGTTTTTAGAATCTATACCATGGAATTTGGGAAGCAAGTTTATCATTCTAGACTTAAAAGTGAAGTGATGTGCTTGTAGAGGCAATATAATACACGAAGGTGTGCTAGTGCGTGCAGGTTGCAGGTACTCACGCAGGGCCGCATTGGTGCATCATGTTCAATCTCATTTTCATTAATATCAGCGTTACTACCCTGATCAGCCATATTGTGTGGTGTGTGTGATAGAACAGAGAATTCAAACAAAGGATTCCCAATCAAAATAGCATAATTATCTCTAACCAATCGTCCACTGGTATCTCTATTCCACGAGTGCATGCACAAGCAACAGAAATTTCAAAGAGAGATATGAAACGAAGATACCAAATTTTGAATAAAAATCCAATGAAAAGCTTTTTGTTCCAGATAGCCTCATAATACTCCAAATGTACTGCAAAATAAGCAAGCTAAATTAAACTAAGAATAATTAAAATTAACTAAATTATGCTAGAAAGAAAGAAACTAATTGGAAGATTAATCCTAAACTTCACTCCCCGGCAACGGCGCCAAAATTTGATCCAACCCCAAAATAGGTTGACAAATTGTAATATATACTCGGTAAGTCCAAGGTCGAACCACAGGGAATGATGTAGGATTATTCTACTCCAAACTAATCTAAATACTACTTAGCCTAGCAAATTAAAGTTCTTATCAAGAAATTTTGTCGAGAGATTGTAATTTAATTAACTACTAAAATGACGATTAAAAATTCAATTAAAATTACCTAGAGATAGGAAAGATAATCGATGAGAGATATCAAAGCTTCAAGGATCAATTATTTAATTAATATTTTACGTCTATTTAATTACGCAATTAGATTCAAATAATGATTTGACCTAATCGGATGATATTTCATTCACGTTCATCATAACCATTAACATAAAATATCGATTGAGAATTTATCATTAACAAGCTCAGTCTACTAATCACCGGGAATTATAAGCATTCGCCGTACCTTACGTTAACGACAAATCAAATAATTGTATAGATTATGACTATTTCCAAAGCATCGCATTCAACCAAATAAGCATTAAGAACACTTCTTTATAGACGTAGAAATACTAATCAAATAATATCACCTCTAGCTTTGACAAAAGATTTAGGGGAAATTTATATTATAGGGTATAAAAAAAAAATTTAAAAATGACACACTGTAGAAATTAATTGCAAAAGAGGGTATCTGACAAGCCACGCAGGCGCCAGCGGCGTGGCATTTTTTTTTTAAACTGACCCGAAAGGCGTCGGTCGAACCGACGCCTTACGTAGAACTGCCGAAGGCGTCGGTCCAACCGACGCCTTTCTTGCCCTTGACATTTTTTTCATAGGCCGTAAAAGCGTCGGTTGAACCGACGCCTTTTGTTATAACTGAAAGGCGTCGGTTGAATCGACGCCTTCGATTAACCTTTTAGGGCTCGGGCTCGGGCTCGGCCGCACCGAGCCCGAAAGACTGGTTTTTTTTTCTCCGACGACGCCTCGGCTTTTTCTCCTCGCCTCCGGCCAGCATCCTTCCTCGGCCCGGCCACCGTCGCCCCTCGCCTCCGGCCAGCTCCTAGGCGGTGACCGTCGCCCCGGCCAGCGTCCTTCGCCTCTCCGCACTCGCCTCGGCGTTTCCTCTGCCTCCCCGCGCTCGCCTCCAGCCAGCGTCCTTCTACGGCCCGGCCACAGTCGCCCCTCGCCTCCGGCCAGCTCCTAGGCGGCCACCGTCGCCCCTCGACTCCACCACCTTCGTCGCCTCCAGCCAGCTCTGCCTCACCGCCACCGTCTCGGGCACCGTCACGTCATTGGCACCGTCTCAGCCAGCTCCGCCTCCCCGTGCTCGCCCCGGCCATTACTCGGCTCGCCTCCTCGCCCCGGCCACCTCATCGCCCCGTCGCGTGCATCTTTATAGGTAATATATATTTTAAATATATGTTTGAAATATGTATGAATGTAGATGCATGGTATGAAATTAAATATGTTATATTTGTGTAGTATTTGATAGCGTTTCTTTCTTAAAAGTTTTGTGACAAGAGATGGCGGGAGAAATGGTTCCGTTTGTCTTAATGTATGGTGGTAGAATTGATAGAGGTGAATACGAAGGTGGTGAAAGTGTAGGATTATTTATTAATAAGCCAAGTACTTACGAGGAACTAGAGATGCAAGTGGTAAACAAACTGGGATGGGACCAAAGATTGTGGAAAATTCGTATGAAGTACAAGATGCCTGTTTATGGAGGAAGGACTACCGTAATACCAATTGATGATGACAATTCTATGAGACAGTGTATCTTTTGCAATTAATTTCTACAGTGTATCATTTTTAAATTTTTTTTTAATACCCTACTATATAAATTTCCCAAGATTTAGCTATTCATATTCATGAGAAAAAGAAAAATCAGATTCGGAAGAAATTGCATCGAAGAAAAACACTGTAGCAGTTTTACTATTCACGGGGATACTGTTCACAATTTACTGTAGCAAAACACTGTTCACCGCAGAAACACTGTTCATCGTCTTCCTCAGCCCGACCGTGGTACTGTAGCAATTTGTGATCACTGTAGCAATTGCGAAATCAGACCCAAATTCCTCCCTTTTTCTCTCTTCTTCTTCTCCTAGTCTTCCCCCTCTTCGATTCCTACTCCTCTTCAATTCTGGCCAAAAAACACACCCAAATCACGACCCAAAAACGAAAACACAAGCCTCTGTTTTTTTCAAAACAGCGTTCTCTTCCGCCCAAAAGTCCTTCTCCAATCCGATTTCTGGTTTGGATGAACCCAAATCTATCTCCAATTTAAGCATGACTCTGTTTGAGAGAGTCCCAAATCAAGCCGGCTTCTGATTTCCCAATTTGAGCACAGCTCCTCTGTTTTTTATCGCCGTCATCATCCCGTCAGTGGCCACCATTAAAGCATCACCGCCGTGCTCGGAGCCACCGGAATCCAGGCCGCCGCTGCCGTCGCTTCACCAGTCGAGCAGTCCACCGTCGTCAGCACGCCAGCTTCTACGCCGCTGCTCATCGCCGCCAGAACTCAGCTCGTCCCATCGCCGGTGCAATCCAGGGTCGCCGGAACTCCATTAGCCGCCGTCTCTGCCCTTGCCGGTGCTCCTCTGTCACGCCAGCGCTCGAGCTTCTGTCTCTTCTATTCGACACCCGAGCCGATGGCTCGGGATGGCTCGGGTTGGTTTTTTTTATTTTGTTTTCAACCCAAACCGGACCAGCCGGTTTGTTTCAATTTCCTTTATTTTTTTTTCTCTCAATTAAAACCTGCCGAAGCAATCTCAACCATCAATTCTCATCCGAACGGCTTGTACTTAAAATAAGTGTTTGTCTTCCATTAAGTGCATCACAAACGGTTCAGATCTTCGATACGCGTGATATCAACTCTTGGATCACTTTGGCACTTTTAAACATGTCTAATGCGCTCTTCTACTACCGATCTGCAATTCACATTTTTAAACCTGCAATAACAAAACCAAACTAAAATTTGACGCATAATAAAAATATGATTCCTTAAATTCTTTAATGCATTTAAAATAGTTAATTAAAGTAAATTAATTATTAATCCCCTAATTACTATCCTAACCACAAATAACCCGTTTTGTTCATATTTTATCATAAAAACTACACTAGCATATAGGTAAATAAGGCATATAAATGTGCATATTTTATACTTATCAGATGTCCACCGACAGTTCAAATCCAAACTCAGTTCATAAATTGGGTTTAGTTCAATTCGGTTCACTGCTAGACCGGTCCACCTCTGAGTCCATCATCTTCCTCACGCATCAATTCCAGCTGCTCCAGGCGGCAACAGGCTGGACTGCCGCAGGGCTGGCTTCTCTGGCAGTGTGCCCCGCCGCCTGACTCCCCATCTTCACCCATCCCCTCTCTGTTTCGCTGCTCGAGCAGCTACTGCTCACTGCCAAAACGTCCCCTTTTCAGGGCAGTGGTGGCTTCACCGTCGCCTTGGTAACTCCGTCGGCCTCTATTTATGTATGTCTACCCTCTTTTCTACCTTCTTCGTCATCTGCCCAAGATTTGGGTAAAACTGACAGAAGAAATTGGTGGGTGTGATCGTTTAAATATAAAACCCTTGCAAGTGCACAAGGCAATTGTACTATAGTGAGTATTAGGGTTGTCGAACCTCAGGGATGGATGAATAATCTTACCAAATTTAAGTGAAAGAAAGTTGCAATTTTTAATTTAATTTAAGAAAGCAGTAAACTTTAACCAATTAAACGAATATGGAGAAGTGCCAAGGCTTCGAATCCACCACATAATAAACCAGTTTATCGTCTCCCTCTCTCCTTTGAATAAATTCCTAATTGGCTAATATATTCTTCTCGAACATATACTTGTCAATTCAAAATATCGTGCTCTCCTCTCAGACGTAACACATAAATTAATTAAGCGCATGGAACTGTGATCTATCTCTCTCGAGCATAAATTCCTCTCGGACACGCAAGTATTCATCGGATTAAAACTCACAAGAATTCACTCTAGCCTCTCTCGAGCACATAGAATAAACCTCAATAAATTACCAGTGATTGTATAATAAGATCCATACACCAATTAAGGTAAAAGTTAAAATTGAGAGAAAGAAAACGATACAACCAATTTATTCGGGCTTCATCTACGCCTTGGACGCGAATTTGGCTGGCCATCAGACGAGGAGAACACTGTTGATTTGTCGGAGTCATCATTTACTATTCACCACAAAACACTATTCATGAAACACTGTTCACGGGTACTGTTCACCGTCTTCTCCAACAAGCCGGTTACTGTAGTAATTATGGAATTCAGTCCAAAATCAGTCAGCTTTTCCTCTGCTCCGGCCTCCTTTACTCCTCTTCTCTCCTTCCGGCCAAAGCCCCTTCGGAATCTGGCAGAACAGCAGCGGAAATTCTGGCTTTTTACGGCGGAAATTCTCTGTCAAGTTCTCTCTATTTTCCGGCCGGGAGTCTTCCCCTTCCTTTCTGCTTTTATAGACCTCGAGCGGAAGAATCCCATCCAATTTGGACTCCAATTCCGGCCTTAGTCGATTCCTAATCCAAGTTGAAATCGAATCGAAACCCGTGTTCCCAATTTCAGCACGATTGTATTTTTTTTCCTGGTTCAACACGGCTGCCGTTCTTTTCCGCTCGTCGAGCCTCGCCCCTCCGCCATCTACTGTCCGCCGCTGTCGTCAAGCTTCACCGGCCTCCGTTGTGGTCAGAACCGCCGTCGTTGCCGTCGTCATTGTCGCCGGTCCACGGACCCAGCTCAGCCCCGCCGGAATCCTTCGCCGGCGACTCGTTCAAACAGAGCGCCAAGCACTGTGTTTCTAAACGGCCCGAGCTTCGGCTCGGGTCTTTCCTTTTTTTCTTTTTCTTGAACCGAACCGAACCGGTTCAGTTCAATTCTTTTTTTTTTAATAAAAACCCGTTATATCGATCTCATCCATCCAATCTCATCTTGACGGTTCTTCCCTTTAGCCGCGTCTCTTTCACGTGGTATACTTCCAATGATCATAACTTTTTGTTCAAAACTCCAAATTACGAACAGTCAGTGGCATTGGAAAGCTGACTTCGTGAATTCCAAAAAGATATATAAATTGAACTTGTCACTAGCCGACGAGTATTTCACACTTTTGATTATTTTTATCCCCTTATTTGATGTCCATGAGCGGTCGAGCATGAATGGGTGGCCTTTATATGTGTTTTTTTACATATAGATCTTAATTTTTATAGTTTGGAGTGCTTCCCTGCTGCACTTACATCAAAATCTATTGATCATAGCTTTTTTTTGCGTGGGCAATCGTCGGCTTAGATCTGGATTGCCACGACGTCCAGAGCTTCACCGGAAAGCATCTACTTTCTTCTTTCTTCTTATTTTTTCTTCTTTTTTTATCTTAATATATCTTCATGAGGTGGAAGAGGAGGAGAAATAAGGAAGAACGCAAAAAAATGGGCAAAAACGGATAAACAATGAGTAAGTTATGACATTTTAAAAATTCCAGTAAAATCGTGTCGTCGAAGACACGACTTAATCAAGTTGTGTATTCGAAACGACGACTTGAATTCAAGTCGTGTCTTCAACGACACAATTTTACTGAAATTTTTAAAATGTCATAACTCGCTCGTTTTTTATCCGTTTTTGCCCTTTTTTTTGTGTCCTTCCTTATTTTTTCTCCTCTTCCATTTCATTAGGATCATATAAAGATATATAAATTGAACTTGTTGCTCGCCGACGAGTATTTCACGCTTCTGCCTATTTTTATTTTCTTATTTGATGTCCACAAGCAGTCGAACACCAATGGGTGGCCTTTATATATGTTCCTTTACATGTAGATCTCAATTTTTGTAGTTGGGCGGGTTTCCCCGCTGCTCTTACATCAAAATCTCTTGATCATAGCTTTTTTTTTGCTTGGGTGGTCGTCGGCTTTGGTCTGGATCGCCGCGACGTTCGGAGCTTCACCAGAAAGCTTCCACTTTCTTCTTCTTTCTTCTTCTTTTTTCATCATATCTTCGTGAGGTGGAAGAGGAGGAAAAATAAGGAAGAACGAAAAAAAACGGAAACAACGGATAAAAAATGAGTGAGTTATGACATTTTGAAAATTGCAGTAAAATCGTGTCGTCGAAGACACGACTTGAATTCAAGTCATGTATATGAGGACACGACTTGAATCAAGTCATGTATATGAGGACACGACTTGAATCAAGTCATGTATTTGAAGACAATTCAAGTCGTGTCTTCGACGACACAATTTTACTTGAATTCAGGGTGATTTTCAGCTTCTCCTCTGTTTTATGGGCTTTAATTTGATGTGCTGATTGGATCTTTTTGGTCTTGCAGGCAATCCGTGGCAGCCGGGGGTGATGGCCTCAGGGAAGACAAATTCAAGATCGACCTCCTGGTCAGAGGATCTTCCTATCTCATTCGATCTCTTGGATCTTCTTTTGAAGAGATTATGAGTTTCTTTCTTTTTTTGTTCTTTGACTGTGTTTTCATGGAAATTTCTACACTCTGCAGGCCCCTCCTTTAGCTAAATGGTCTCTAGAAAGGGACAGCATACCAGATTTGATGGCAGATCAAAAGCCTCTGCTCCCTGATACGGAAATGGTTGGTGCCCATCTTGGATTTTTGGCGGCTTGGACAGTTTGATTGCTGGAAAAGAAGATTTTTTTTAGCATTTCCAAATTTTTGCAGGGGGAGAAAATGGAGGCCATGAAAGCTGAGGAGAAGGCAGAGGGCGTGTGATTGGAGGAGAGGAAAGTAGAATCCATGGAGAAAAACTCAGACTCCCAAAAGATTTTAAGCAAAGAGAGGTCCCTAGACCTGCAGCTTGATATTGATCAAATGCAGGACATGGATGTGGTTAATGGCAGCAACAAGCGGCAAATTTTCAATCTCAAAAAGCTCTCGCCGACGAGTATTTCTCGCATTTGCTTATTTTTATCCTCTTATTTGATGTCCATGAGCGGTCGAGCACTAATGGGTGGCCTTTATATGTGTTTATTTACATATAGATCTTAATTTTTGTAGTTGTGAGGGCTTTCCCGCTGCTCTTATATCAAAATCCCTTCATCATAGATTTTTTCTCGTCTTTCGTGCTGCTTTTACAATTTTTCAGCATGAAATTTTATACTTTCTGGTTTGGACGGCGTCGGCGGTGATTTGAACCGCGATGATGGACGGACCTTTGCTAGAATGTCTTCTTCCCCAACTTGATGCTCCCGTAAATCGCTAATTTTGGAAAGAATGAAGCATTTCGTAAAAGAAGGGCATTTCTGGTACTCTAGGTGTCGATTCCGGGTCATATGGGATTTCACGGGAAAAACTAGGTAATATGGGAATCTGAAAGTTGGCACCAAGTAATATGGAAAAAGCTCCAGCACAGGACATTTGCCATCTTTTATGGGATATGAACATGGATATGGAATTCTTTGATATGAGAATCCAACCTTTGGCCAATTACATTGTAAACACTGCTTATGAATGGGAGCATGGATAACTTAGCATCTGTTGTTGTCCCATTGTTTGTGATAGAAGAAAGATATGATTTAAGGAAATGTACGAATATTCCACCTACTGACCACAGGGTATGTCTCTGCTAAAGCCAGCTGATGATGATGATGTCTTTGGTTCTGACTCGAGCCAGCTATCTGTGGATTATTTCAAAAGGATGACAACAAAATTTAAAATGGTGATGGTTGAGGCAGAACATTACATAATTGGTTGCTTCTATTTTTTCTGAAAATCTTGAGGATAATGAGGGCTCTTTCCACATTACCTGGCGCCAACTATGGTTTTGGCGCCAGACCTAGAATCTCTTTTTTTTCTTCCATATGACCTAAAAAGTACCCAAATACCCCCAGGAGCTCGGTATAAGCCATCCCATAGCCCACACTATGCGTTTTTCCATATTACCCGGAATCTGATGAGCATTCAGTCGGAGAAGAAGGCGGAGCGTGCTGGAGAAGTTTCGTCCGGCATCTCCAGCCATATCATCATCGGCGCCGGTGCCGTCGGACTCGGGAAATGTCATCTTCGCGCCAAAAAGTGGGAAAAACCGGGTACGCAAAAACAACTTCAACGGAGGCATCGTACATCAAAAAAGGTACGTCAAGTTCAAATACTACGATTTTTATAGGAATAACTTGCCTTCGGGGCTAGATTCGAAAGTGTGAAGCAGTTCAAGATGGTTCTTACTGATTTCGCAATCAAGAGGAAATTCATGTTCAAAGCTGTGGACGAGAACAAGGACACATCTGCTGCAAAGTGCAAGAGTAGAGGGTGCACGTGGTACATAGGGGCTTCGAATCTACTTGACGGAGTCACCGTGACAAGGAGGGATGGAAGGCATACATGCGACACTTTGATAAGTTCTAAAGATCATCCATTGGCCTCACACCTATGGATTGCACAGAAGTGTCATGGCCTCCACAAGGATTCAAACTCCATCAAAAAGGCTAATATGCAACAGTACATTGAGAAACATTGGGGCATAAAAGTTAACTATAAAAGGGCATGGAGGGCAAAAAAGGAATTGATTCAATTGATCGATGGCAACCCGGAAGACGCATATCGGATTTTGCCACATTACAGAAAGGAATTAGAGCGGTCTAATCCAGGTATACATGTGGTGATAGAAAGATCTTCTGATATACCTGAAATTGAAATTGAACATGCCGGATACGAGTTCAGACGTGTCTTTTGGATGTTCAGCCCAGTCGCTAGATCATTCCGAAGAACACTGAGGCCGCTGCTCACTGTTGATGGAACATTCCTAAAAGGAAAGTACCCCGGAGTTTTATTTGTTGCAACAGTACTCGATGGAAACCAACAATTAATATGCCTTGCATATGCAGTTGTCGAGAAAGAGACCATAAATACGTGATACGTATGCAAAGAAGACTGTATGAGTAGTCGTGTCTTCGAGTACACGACGTCTCATACAGTCGTGTTGTTTGATCCACGACTGCCTACAACCTATCTCTTCATTCTTTAATATGCTTTCACTCTGATTTCTGACTTGCAGGAATGGTTCATCGGCCTATTGAAAGCCACCCTGTTTACGGACCCCCCGGCCTCTCTTGATACAATTGTCTCGGGTAGACAGAAGGGACTTCTGAGAGCGGTTGCTGATGTCTTTCCTGAGGCTCACCATGGGTTTTGCCTGAGGCATATGGCCACTGATATGCTTCATCATTGGAATGATAAGTACCTCAAGGACCTGCTATTCCGAGCTGCAAAATGCTTCAGGAGATCAGACTTCGATGAAATCATGCAGAAGATGAAGGAACACAATGAGGAGGCCTGGAAATATGTTCTGAAGATACATAAAAAAATTGGGCTAACGTGGAATATCCGAGTAAAAGATATGGCACTATCACTTCAAGCAGATCCGAAAGTGTAAATAATATGCTTTGGAAGGCTAGGTTTTGGCCAATAACTCGTTTGATCGAGCAAACCCGTGTGACACAACCTCCCATTTCGAGAGACGCCGCATGGAAGCAGAAGGGCTAACGACACCGTTAACAAAGTATGCACAGAATCATATTAACGAAATGAGGAATAAGAGTGCTGGAACAGTCAGAGTGCAACTGCTATCATTATGGCAGTTTGAAGTGACATCTTTATACCATGTGCTAAGAATTTTTATACCGTTAAAACCGTCCTCCTAGAATAGTCGTGTCAGTGATAGACACGACTACGGATATAGTCGTCTCTCTCGACGACATGACTATTCAAATAATCGACTACTTCACAACACGACTATTCATATAATCGTGTTGCCAAAGACACGACTACTGATACTCTCTCCTTGTGTGCTGCTGTAATCTTTTTTCCTCAGGATGTTGTTGACCTGACGAAGAGAACCTGCACATGTGGCTTCTTCCAGAGCATGGGACTTCCGTACAAGCACGCCATTTCATGTATTGATGAGAGGAGTTTCGACCGGGTAGAATAATGTGAGAAGTGGTACTATGCAAGTCTGTACTGCACCACGTACGAAGAAGTAGTTTTCCCTACTTCAGAGAGGAGTCAGTGGGGGGATTACGGGGTTTTATTCAAATGCGAACCACCCAGGCTTGAAGCTCCAAAGAAGGGGAGGCGACAAACAAAGAGAAGAGAGTCACAGCCCGACCCGCCAGAAAGGTCGAGGTTGAAATGTGGCAATTGTCGTCAAGTTGGTCACAACTGTAAAAAGTGTACTAACCCAACTGTTGCGAAAGAACCAAGGAAGCGCAAAAATCAATGACTCCCGCAACAAGGCAATCTTACTACTACCAAGTCAACGCAGAGACGCCGCTCCGGCTTACCTAAGCCCCCACCATTCTTCACTTAGAATGTAGTGAAATTCTTGTATAACAAATATTACCTTATACCGCAATGTATGCCTGTACAGAAAAAGAAAATTAGAAATGCAAAAATAATCTTTCATGCAACATACGTGTATCTCCATTATAGTAGTCAATCTCAATTGTAGTCGTGTTGCCGTGTCTCTAGTAAATACAAAAACAAGACTCCGTCATAGTCGTGTCGTCGATTTAACACGGCTATAATAGTCGAATATTATAGTACACGACTAAGTATATAGTCGTGTCTTATGCAACACGACTATATACATAGTCGTGTCATTTAATATATAAAGTCGTGTTGCATGAGAGACGACTATATACGTAGTAGTGTGTTGAAGTCGTGTTGCATGGGAGACGACTATATACGTAGTCGTGTGTTCAAGTCGTGTTGCATGAAAAAAATGTATTCGAATTTATTGAAAGACTACTGTATGTACATCAAAGAATCTTTGTACAATAAAAGAATGTGGGTGGAATTGAATACATTGAGAAAAAGAAAGTATGTACAAGAAGAAGAAAGTATATACAAAGAATACAAGTGAGAAAAGAAATTTAGTCTTCTTCTGACATCCGCAGAAAACCCGCAACTGTGACTTCCTATTTTTTGTCTCTAATTGAATCGTCGTCAAACTCGCTGTGAATAACCCCGCGAATCATAGTTGTAGCAATGACTGGGCGTCACAAACGTGTAATTTTTTACTGATCAAACTCGGGTGGGTTGTAGAAGCAAACCCATCTACCCCAGCTTGCTTGCCATCACCACGTTCATGAACTGCGTGAATTTGTCAGCTGCTTTCCTGTGATGTGTGTACAACTAGGATTTGCCAGACATCGGGTTGTAGAAGCGCCAAACACAGTGCGGGAAGTGTACGAAAACGAGGCAGAAATGGGAGCCAGTGATGATTGGGAAAAAGGCGTAGAACATGTTCCTGTTCAAGCCGTCGAGCATCCTCCCGAGCTTTTTTATCAATTTCGCATTATTGCCTCCTTCTTTGTGCTCCTGCAAAACTGCAAGAGAGTCAGAAATGATGCTGGGAATGTCAACTTATCGCTACTGATGCGGGGAACACTTACATTGTTGAATATCTCTTTGAATGCGTGGCATCCAAAAAAATACCACGGATACTTCATCCGGTCTCTCTCATTGCGTTGCCGCAAGAAACTTAAAAACTCATCTATAACCTATAAAAAACAGCCACAGGAGTAAGAACAGTCGAAGTAAGGCAAGATACCACTTGTAATTAGGTTGTCTACAAATACACTCGACTTAATGAAAAGTCGAGTATTTTATATATGACTTTAATAATAGTCGTGTCTATCGAAGACACGACTATGCGTAAAGTCGATAGACACAACTATACGTATAGTCATGTATTTGAAAAAGGAAAAGAGGAAAACATACTAGGAAAACAAAAATATAATGTATACTTACATTGGTGTTTATTTCTGTGGATTGCAGGGGGGATACGTAGTCGTCATCACATAATGTTGGCATTGGATAAGCCTTCCCCAGATTGGCGATCCATCCATCTATTGCCACTCTATCCCGCTCTAACAATACCCCCATGTCGAAGCATAACTCCAACCCGGCATAGTTTTCTGGGAGTGCAATTGTAGCCTTACCCTTTTGAGGGGTTTGGAGGACATCAACGTCAACAGGCTGGGATGAGGTTAAGCTTGTGGCCTCCTTCGCCTCCTCTTCCTTCACCTCCTCCTTCGCCTCCTCCTCGTCCTTCACCTCCTCGTCCTTAACCTCCTCCTTGGCCGTTTGGATATCCAACTATTGTAAGGAAGATATCACCTCATCGGTTTCTCCGGAGTTGGCTTTCGGCTGACGGGACCTATTCCTCCTTGCCTGCTCCACCGCCATTCTCCATATTTGCTCATCTTCCCTAATCGTCTACAATTCAATCGTGGAGACACCCCTCCTTCTCTTCCTTACCACTACACCAGGGGGGAATAGGTGCCGTATGTACATCTGACGGCCCTCGACTTTTGCACGCCCCCTATGTTCGTCGAATTCTGGTTGGAGCTTATTCAAAAACAACTTCGCGGAGGATCTCTTAGTTGCCCGTTGAATCTTCTCTTCCTCATCCGCGCGTTTGATTGGAGCAAAAATGACATTTTACATATTCGTGTCAGTAGCAACACGATAAAGAACATAGTCAAGTTACATGTGACACGAAAAACTAACTCGTCTTATAGAATGCAACACGAAAAATTCAATAATCGTGTACCATGTGACATGAAAAATTAAATAATCGTGTACAACTTACCTTTACCCCATTTCAATGAATCGGCGGCTGACTTGTGCGCCAGCTCCTTTCTCCGCATACCCATCGGAGTTTTCTTCATATGCTCCTTGTCATCGGGCCGCTTCTTCGGCTCCATGTGATGCACCGATGACTTCTTTATCCTCTCCTTCTTCTCTGATTCCTTTGTCTCCTTCGTCGGCTCTTCAGTCTTCTCCTCCTTGGGGTGCTCAAAGATCTGACCCTCTAACAGCATTGATGCTGTGGCGGCAGATGCCTTCATAGAGTGAAGAACCTCTCGCAGAGGTCCGACACTCCTTCCCATCTCCTCATACGAAGACAAAGCTATCTCAATTAGTGACTGTATGCCTTGAAGCGAACCCTCCAATCGCCCCATTGCAGTAGACTGAGCAGCCGTCCTCGAGGAAGAGGGTGAAGGTTGTTTGGGAGTCATCTTCATTTCCGACCTCTTCGTCTTCTGTCGTCGCGGAGGAGGGGCCACTGAGGGAGACGAAGCAATGAGAGATGCCTCTTGGGCTAGGAGGTTGATTACATCGATGACTTCATCCCATACTTCGAGATTATGGAACACTTCCTTCCAGTAGTCGATCATACAGTGCACCCTTCTTGACCTCTATAATCAGGGCCTCACTTCCTGGCCACCTTTTCGCCCTTAGACTCGTAGGGCCCACGACAGTATGGAAGATTGTCGTGTGCTCAAAAAACCAAATCTGCATAGTAAACAGATGGAAACATTAGTAAAAGACGCTGATACAGGCAAGTCGTGTACTATTATAGTCGACTATAATAGTACATGACTAGAAATTTGGTCATGTCATATGCAACATGACTATATACTTAGTCGTGTTGCATAATACACGACTATAAATAAAGTCGTGTTGCATAAGACACGACACTTAGCGTCTATGTGCCGTGCCTTTCGAACTCGGAAAACTTAGAAATGCTACATACCTGAAGGATATATGAGGCGCCGTTTAGGTATCCACCGCCCCGTGACCCTCCTTGAGATCTCGCACCAACTATTCTGCTGGTGTGGGTTATACCAGAAATCAACATATTATGCATAGCCCCAGCCCAATTGTATGAGCTCAATCTTGGGAGGTCTTCAATGTAACGGTACAAACTGGGATGCAGCGCTCTAGTGCTGTGTGGAAACAGAACCGTGCAGAAGAGGAGGCAGATGATCATCCTCGCCATGTCCTCCTCTACCATCTTCATTTCGCCCTTGCTAAGCTTGTCAATGATTTCCTCAATGTGTGGAATATCCGGTCTCCTGACAGTGAAGTTCTTTCTGAAGAATTGACCTTCCGGTCGGCGTGGCAAGGAGGGGATGACCTCAACTGTTTTCCCCCTGGGGGCAATCTGGTGATAAGAGAAACTTCTTGCTCTGTGAAATGTAGTGTCCTTCCATTGATGTTGAAGACCTTCGCCGGCTCATCCCAGTACCTGACCAAATGGTCGAGGAGGTTCCGAGAAACAACTACATCCTCACCTTCAAAAATGACAGCAAAACCTCTAATCAGTTGGCCACATCTTTCGTGACGCCGTAAGAGGGCCGCACACTTTTTCATCGTGCCCGATTGACAAAACGTCTTTAGCGCCGGTTGTGAATAGTATGTTCTCTTTATTGATGGGTCCATCGGAGCCTTCGTCTTCCTGCCCCTCTATTTTCGCTGTCGAGGTGCCAATACAAAATCCTGATCCTCTTCCTCTTCCGATGGTATTTCTTCCATAGACTCATCTCTTTTTGTATCCATCTGCAAGGAGATAGGTAAAGTGGTCAGTAGAAAAGTTGTGTCAGTGCAACACAAAAATATAAAAGTCATGTTGTCGCGCACATGACTAAATATACAGTCATGTCTTACTTTATAGTTCATAGTAAAAATTAAAAGTCCAAATTTCGGAGCTTCTGAAATTAAAATTAGTAAGGATTGTTGTAACTTACCGCGGTTTAGTCGTGTGTATGTGTGTATTTCCTGGCAGGCGCCTTTCGCACTCTTCCTCGCCGTAAACCGAAGTTCAATCGGTCACTCCGCCAGTTGCATGAACTAGCAGGGAGCCGCGGGGGAAACTCAGCAACAAGAGGCTCCAAAATCCCCGGAGGTATCCGCTTCAAATCGCCGCATTTGCGCACTCTCCGTCAGGCGTGTTGTCGAAATGAAAATAGGGGCAGCTCCAAATCGAGCTGGGGGACATGTATAGGATCGTCGAAATCCGCAAGGGTATATTCGGTAAGTTCGCCGGAGAATCCCTTGTGTTTTTCGTGTTGTATTCAACGCGCCTCTTCCTACAGTATTAGCACGAAAAAGATAGAAGAAGGGCATTTTCGGTACTTCAAGTCCAGATTCCAGGCTATATGAGATTTCACGGGAAAAACCAGGTAATATGGGAATATGATAGTTGGCGCCAGGTAATATGGAAAAAACTCGGATAATAAGGACTACGTTTTTGGAGCTCTACATTGTGGTATAAAAAATCAAGAGTCTATTATAACATGGGGACTCCCTGACACTATTGGACAATAGCGATGTTACTTCTGTGGCTGTCATCTGGAGTCCCCTGATCATATATTCTTTGAATGTATTTATGGAAATTGATCTGGAAGTATATATTGCTAAAATACAATATCTATCACCTCGTTCTTGGGCTTCAGGAGGAGACTATGGATTATGAATTTTGTTGCATGGAACAAATATGCCAGAACTCTTCTCAATTTACTTCTATCTGCCCACATCTCTTTTCTTTTGCCGGAGAGGAATAAGTGTATCTTTGCAAGGAAAGGCATTCATCATCAAGCTCTGGTCCTGGCCATCAGTAGTCAAGCTCGTGAAATCACTCTGCAGTTTCAGTTGAAGGAGATGTTAGAAGTCGGCATTAGAACCCATTTTGTTTTAATTGAGTGAATTGGTTGAAGAAATTAATAGTCCTGCATCCACACAAAGAAGGTGTTGAAGATGGTATATAAGGCCTAAGTTTGGCCTTTGAAGTTAGGCCCTTGGCCACCCCACTTTTGTGGGAGAGAGAGATGTTGGACCCATGCACCTAGGTGGGCTAACCCACACGCACGCGCGCGCGCCGCCGCCGTCCGGCAGGCTGGCTCGGCTCGGTTCGGTTCGCACGCGCGGCCGGCCGGGTTGGGTTGGGTTGGGTCAACAAGATAATTTATTTTTAGGACAAATTCTTTTGGTTTGGTTCGGTTCCTTTTCTCTAAAAGAAATGACCGTTAACGGATGGACGCGTCCGTTTAAAGGGAAATGGTGTTTTCAATGGGCCTTTAACAGGATTTCTATAAAGTCATGAAAAATGGGCTTTTCTACATATTTTTTACTGGACTTCATCTTCTTCCCCTTCCTTCTTTCTGTGAAAGCATTACACACTGAGGTTCGCTGCGCGTACTGTTTGGAGGTGCTCCTACAGTGTGTGGTTGATCGTCTTATCCTCAGAGGCAGATGCCCAAGAGTCCTAAGCACCAGTAGGGAGGGCGAATTCTGTCTTAAGGACAGAGCATTTTGCTTGATTCGATCATCAACACCTTAACTTATAATTTTCGTTGTTATGTTTGCAAAGGTACGCAAGATAACAGTAACAGTAAGAGATTTTAACAACGGGAGAAAATAACATAAAAGTGCCCATTCCTATTGGATTTCTGGACTGACTAGTTCCTAGTGCAGTTGTCTGATCAACTAGCTGCAGTAAATTGGAACTGTTTCTGGTTTTCTCATTTTTTAGGTGCTTTCCTTTTTTAGTGTTGGGGTTTCAATTGTATTGCTATACCTTTTGTAATCCCTTTTCCTTTTACTATTAATTTTTAATTATCAAAAAAGAAAACAACAATGTCACTAAGATAGACAACAACGAAACGAACGAAATATAGGCAAAAAAAAACGTCATTAATGAGTGTGCAAAAAGTAGCAAGGGCATATATCAAGCCAAAGGGTATGACAAGGAACTCGAATGAGCCACGCCGAGTCACCATAGCCGTCTTGGGCTCATCTCCTGCAGTTATATGCATCTGCAAATAACCTGATCTGAGATCCAGCTCTCAGAAAAAAAAGGAAGCTTTTGCCAACTGATCGTACAAATCTGCAACTAGTGGAATTGGATACTTGTTATTCACCATGATCTGATTCAAATACCTATAATCCACACACAACCGAAGGGTTAGGGACCTATCATGCTTCCTCTTAAACAACGCCAGGGCTCCATAGGGAGCTTTGGATGGCTAGATGAAGCCTGATCTCAACAAGTCATTCATTTAGCTCCAAAGTTCATCCAACTCAGGTGGAGTCATGCAATAGGGAGCTCAGGCTCGAGGACGAGCTCTTGGCATCAACTCAATTGCAGGATCAAGTGCCTGCCTTAGTGGAAGGCTTTGAGGAATTTTTAGTGGCGTAACATCCACAAACGCGTTCAGCAAGTTTCCAACCTTCTCCGGCACAACAACCATGCATTTCTCTTCAACCAACTACACTGTAGAGACTAAGTAAGTCTCATAGCCTTTCAGAAAACCTTTCTTCAACTGCAATGCAGACACCAAGTACATTTGCTTAGCCCCTTTGTTCGCTTGAACAAAACATGAGATGATCATAGATGAAGCAACCCAAAATCTTCTTCTTGTCTTTGCGGGAATGCCCACCCTTCTTTGCCTTTGTTCTCTTTCTTCTTGCTCTCACCGTCCTTTTTTGTTGCCATCCTTAGACTCTTCTCTATCTTCTGTCAAGAGGACTTTTGCTTGTAATCCACTAGAGGTTCGGTTGCCATAATGGTTGTGGGGGGGAGCCATAAAAGGAAGTTAAATAACTTGTCCTCCTCTGTCATATAAATGATATCAAGCAAAGGGATTGGAACTGCTTCATATTCTCCCTAACAGTGCTCCACTATTTCAACTCTCACAGCTCTCGTGCTAACCAAACAATACTTGTAGAAATTCATTCCTTCTTTAAGGACTCAGGTATGGATCTTCATACGACCAGCATCAGCATCATTTTTTAGCCGTGTTCTCCACCAAAGCTTTGCATCTCCTGTTAGATACATGCTTGCCACTAGCACCTTCTCTTCTTCTCGGGGTACAGACAATCTTGCATAGGCAGATTCCTTACTCAAAATTAATCACTTTTCATCATGCCCTACAGTGACTAGGAGCGGAATCATTACCCGAAAATTTTCTGCTTGGAAAAGCTCTCACATTGTTAATTGGAAAGAATAAAACCAGAAAATGAGACTTTCTCCATGTTTCATCCAGATGACCATATTCAGGTTGCTTCTCCATGTTTTATGTAGTTTTCACTTAACTTCTACATTTGATCAGAAACACGTATGTTCCCTAAAACCAGTATATATAATTAGGTGTTTTTTTTTTTAATTTCTCCAAAACCTCATCCTTCCCTCATTATTTTTCTTAATATTCCCCAATACCCCAAAACAGTCCTTCTCTATTCATCCACTCAACTAAGCTGCCGGTGGCAGACCTTTGGCATGTTCCATCCACAAGAGGCGGGCCTCTGCCCCCTCCCCCCTCCTCTTCCTCTTCCTCCTCTTCCTCTTCTTCATTTTCGTCATCCTCATCCTGGGGTGATCGCGGCCAGCACAAAAGGTGTAGCCTTCTTGAGAGAAGATTTTTTTTTGTAGAGATTTCTAGGTCGTCAAAGTGCCTACCTTAAAAACAATTAAGTGGTGATTCAAAGGTTGATTAGTGATGTAAAATAGGTGAAAACATGACTTAAGCATTAATTAAGCCACAAGTGACTAGGAATGATCATAGTGCACAAAATGACCTATATTATTATTTTTGAACACCCAATATACTGAGAACCTAGAAAGCACGGATATGAATACAACGACACAATACGAACACGGGGACATGGCATTTTCTAAAAAAGTAGGATACGACATGAATAAATAACTTTTAAATATATTTTTTGGTATTGTGGCACCACATTGTCCCTTTAAACCTTGTAAATGTTGCACCTTCCCATTTACCTAGTATAGATAAAAGAGCATATACCATCTGACCACCCTTTTCTAATTCATCTTCTCACTCCAAACATATGGCCGCTATGTGAATTTGTATAAGCATCCTAGAATGAGGTTTTCAGCCATTTTGTCATTGTGACATTTTCTCATACACCAACTGAGCAGCCAAGATGACCAGTATAGCAAACCCCACAGACATGAACACCATGATCTCCTCCTCACTCATCCTCCCTTCCCTCTCCCCCTTCATCAAAACCACCACCATCCCCACCTCTTCCCGCCCGATAACCCCTCAGAGCAAGGCCTCCACCAGCTACCCAACCTCCTCCATCGCCTCTGGGCAGTCCACGAACATTTGCCCCCTCCTCACCGCCTCCTTGTTGAACCGGGCTGAACCATCCTACCAGACCTAGGTGAGCTCCCGCCTTCAAGACCCCGCCTTTCACCGGCGGCGGGTCTGTCTCTATCACTCAAACCACAATATCCCCCATCACCACTGATGTATACATAGCGGAAGACCAAGAAGATGTTGATCGGTAGAGGAACTTGAACGGAATCCAACAAAGGGAATACACATACAAACTATCGTCTACTACATGAACAGAGGTAACACTCACGAACAAATAGGCTAACACTCACGAACAAATAGGCTTCTGAAACTCAGTTAATAGAACTAGAGCCAGGGAGGCGTTGGATAGTGTAGAAATAACCTCACACTCATAACATAGAGTAATCTCATAAAACGCAATCAAAAGCTACTATTCCATTACTTAGAAGCCTTTATATAGGCTCAAATTCGTACATAGAGTCAAACAGTAATTAATAAAGGCTAAAACAGCATTGTAGGTGCATTTAAAACCAAAAACAACTTCCTAGGGTGGTTGGGAAGTAAAAATGGGCCTTAATTATGAGTCTTGGAGTTTGAATGGTCATCTAGTGCTTGGACCAACCCATTTTAGGCTTCTTGCTTCTTTTAGTGGGCCTCCACCTCCATCCCATACATAACTTTCATACAAAATTGGCAAACAACTTGAGCCCACATAATCTCCAAAGAAATCTTCCAGAATATTGTAAATAATTGCATTAGTCGGTATAGGTTGATTCACATCATTCTCCTCTTCTGAGAAGAAACTCGCCCTCGAGTTTAATCTTTGAACAACCACTGCGAAGGAGAAGACATCTGTAGCACCACATGCTAGGGATGGTGAGGGATGCATATGAAATATGGACGGTGGATAAGCAAAAATTTCAAATGACCTGGGTAGAGATGCTACCTTGCAATCAACTTGCTCCTTCTCTTTGAAAGTGGTTGGAAAAATAAAGTCAACACTTTCTTCTTCATCAAATATGGGTGGAGAACAAAAATCAATACCTTCTTCTTCTATGAGAAGTGGTTGGTTGTTCACCCCTTCGTCATTGCAAGGCAAATTGAAAGGGCTTTCCAGAACCATCTCACTTCTTCATCACA
Organism: Houttuynia cordata; assembly: GCA_039654745.1. Classification (NCBI taxonomy): domain Eukaryota; kingdom Viridiplantae; phylum Streptophyta; class Magnoliopsida; order Piperales; family Saururaceae; genus Houttuynia; species Houttuynia cordata. The sequence goes on from CM077502.1 coordinate 33,182,465, forward strand.
CTTTCAAATAGTTGGTTGTGGAAACTGTTAAGACAACAATTCCACAAGTGTACGCAGTCTGGGGATTACCTTCTGGATATTATCAGAGTTCACTCTATGGACAGCAACTACTCTTCGACAAAACAACATACCTGGTATCACAGGATGAAACCTTGGCTCTGATACCAAATGATGTATACACAGCGGAAGACCAAGAAGATGTTGATCGGTAGAAGAACTTGAACGGAATCCAGCAAAGGGAATACATGCATAAACTATCGTCTACTACATGAACAGAGGTAACACTCACGAACAAATAGGCTTCTGAAACACAGTTCATAGAACTAGAGCCAGGGAGGTATTGGATAGTGTAGAAATAACCTCACACTCACAACATAGAGTAATCTCATAAAACACAATCAAAAGCTACTATTCCATTACTTAAAAGCCTTTATATAGGCTCAAATTCGTACATAGAGTCAAACAGTAATTAATAAAGGCTAAAACAGCATTCTAGGTGCATTTAAAACCAAAAATAACTTCCTAAGGTGGTTGGGAAGTGACATTGGGCCTTAATTATGAGTCTTGGAGTTTGAATGGTCATCTAGTGCTTAGACCAACCCATTTTAGGCTTCTTGCTTCTTTTAGTGAGCCTCCACCTCCATCCCATATATAACTTTCATACAAAATTAGTGATCTATACATGAAATATGCATTTTATTATCTCCTAAACTTTTGATTATGCTAGTGTTTGATTAGAATAACTACTACTTTAATATAGTTTTTGGTTTTTGTAGGAAACAAGAGTAATACACAGAAATGAGGTGAAAAGTAACTCGAATGGTTAAATTATCATAACGTCGTGTACAAATGTCGGATTGTACTGATTCCAGTCTCATGTTAAAGTTCAAGAAGTCAGCTTTCTAACTCCACCAACCACGCGCAATTCGGAGTTCGGGACAGAAAGTTATAGCCATTTGAAGTTTATGAACAGTAACTACGATCGATCGGCTATCAATGCGATCGATCGCTAGAGCCGTAAAAGCAGTATATTGAAGCAAACGATCGATCGGCACAAAAACGATCGATCGTATCTACTGGAATTTTTCAATCACGCAAGACAGTAACTACGATCGATCGGTATCATACGGCGTCGATCGGCAAAGCGATCGATCGGGGTAAAATAACGAAGGAATTGCGATCGATCGGATAGCGAACGATCGTCAATCGGAGCGATCGATCGCCGTATACGGAAAACCGAAATAAGACCTATTTTGACTTAGATTTGGAAGGGGACTTCGTGTTTTCTCTTCACTATTATAAATAGGCCTTATGGGAGAACGTTTTGGGTATTCAACCTTGGAGAACCAGAGCTTTATTAGAGGCTAGAGAGGAGCAAGAGAAGAGATCTTTTGGAGCAAAGAAGAAGAAGGATTCATGACGATGGATCTACATAAACAGGCTTTTCTTTTCTCCCTTTCTATGTGTAACTAAATTCCTTGTCAAGGCTTGATGAAGCCCTAGATGTGTATTGCTACTCTTGATAGTTTAATTTTATAAAGTTGATTATGATTTATGCTTAATGCGATTTCATGAGTATTCTTTTGAGTGCTTGATCATAGACTTGATTGATTATGAATGAAATTAGATATTGTGATTGATTTTATGCCTGATCAAGGATAAGATTAATTGCATTATAATAGAGTTGTGATTGATTCTATGCCCGATCAAGGATAGGATTGATTACAAAATAGTGGATGAACTTTCGTGTCCGATCAAGAACGTTAGTGAATTCATTATTAATTCGTGTGTCCGATCAAGAACACGAATTACCATATCATGTCAATTTATGCTTAATAATAATTGAGAGTAGCAATTGTATGTCTAGTGGTGGATTCTCTGCCTTGATACTTCTCCATATTGATTAAATCTCAGTTAGATTAGATAAAGTCCATTGCTTTCTTTAGATTTAATTAAACTACATCTTTTTCTTCTCTTGAATTTGGTAAAAGATTAATCCGTCCCTGAGGTTCGATAACCCTTTAATACTCGCCGTAGTACAATTGCCCTGTGCACTTGCAAGGGTTTATATTTAAACGATCAAGTTTTTTGGCGCCGTTGCCGGGGACGGCATAATAGTTTACTAAATTCTTAGCATAGTTAGTTTTAGAGTAGTTTAGTTTAATTTAGATTTATTGTCAGTCGCTTAATTTTGTTTTTCTTCTTTTGTAGGATTAAGAGAGGACGCTGATTTTCGTCATCGTTGGAAGGGCCATCCCTTCCCACTGTTTGCACTCTCTTAACCCTCTTTTAGAATAAATTTGGGTGCTTGGTATTTTTCTTTCCTTTGTGGGATTGCATGACGTGCTAGTTGTCGCTATTAGGTTGCTAGTTGTCGCTATCTAGGGTTGATGCTTGCTAGTTGTCGCTATTAGGATTGCACAGGTTGTGTTTGATTTTTATTGTGCATGCATGGTCGTCGCTCCCTGAACCCCGACCTTGCCTTTGATCCTGATCCTGAGCGCCTATATAGAATCTGTAGAACTCCTAGCAAACCAATCCCTGAAATTTATCCAATGGCGGACAACATGAACCTTGGGGGTGGGAATGGCCTAAACCAGAATCCACTAATGCCTCAAGCCCGTACCCTGCAAGACTACTACCGACCCACTGCCTACACCTCCCCTTCCTGTATCCTACTTCCTGCAACCGTGGCTAATTTTGAAATTAAGCCAAACATCATCCAGATGCTGCCCACATACCATGGCCAATTAAATGAGAACCCGTATAGGCACCTACAAAATTTCCTAGAGGTTAACACAACCTTTAAACTTACACTATCTGATGACCAGGTGCACCTTAGGTTGTTCCCCTTCACCTTAAAAGATAGGGCCAAGGAATGGCTATACTCCCTTGAGCATAACTCTATTTCCACTTGGGAGGAACTTCAAGCCGAATTCCTCAAGAAATACTTTCCTGTGGGGCGGACCAATAAGATCCGCCATGAAATCATCACCTTTACCCAGACACCTAATGAACAATTCCATGAAAGCTGGGAGAGGATGAAATCCTTACTCCGGTCCTGTCCCCACCATGATGTGCCCAAGTGGCAATTAGTGCAGAGATTTCATGAGGGTGTGTGCGATCAGCATAAGACCTTAATAGACGCCTCCTGTGGAGGCACATTCATGAAGAAAACCCCCGATGATGCTTGGGATCTATTAGAGGACCTGAGCAAAAACTCTTTACACAGTGCCACCCTCTATAGATCTGAAGGCCATACGCCTGGCAGGAGTGCCTCGAGGGGAAGCATGTATGATGTTAAAGCTACCACAAACCTAGAACACCAAGTGGCATCCCTTACTGAGAGGTTTGACAGGTTTTTCTCACAGACTTCACCTTATACCCCAACCTCTCAAGATGTCTGTGCCATCTGTGCCAGCCCTATGCACACTATTGTTGACTGCCCCTCAGCCTCCCAGTATCCTGATCTTGTCCTGGAGCACGTCAACCTTGCACAAACCTATCGTAGAGCCAATAACCCCTACTCATATACCTATAACCCGGGGTGGCGAAATCATCCCAATTTCGCCTGGAAACAATCCAACCAGGGGCCCACTTTCAATCAGGCCCCAAGACCAGAATTCTCAAACCCACCTCAGTCTTACCAACCAGCCACCAATCCTCCCTTTGGCCAAACCAATAAGAAGCCATCCTTTGAAGATCAGATGAGCCAATTGCTAGCCACCTAATCTACCCTCCTCTCAGCTTTTAATGCGATGGAAGCCAAGGTGGATGCCAAGCTAGAAACCAAACACAGAGAGCTGACAGGTGAGCTAAGAACCCAGGCCCAGCTTGTCCATTCTCATACACAATCCATTGCCAAAATAGAAACCCAATTAGGACAGTTGGCCCAATCTATGAACGGTAGGGAAGTAGGAACCTTGCCCAGCCAACCACAGCAGAACCCTAGAGGCCAGTTCGCCGTTGAAGGTTCCCATTATCCAAATGAGCAGGTGCAAGCCATTACTACCCTAAGAAATGGAAAACAAGTTGACAATCAGGTTAGGGACCCAACCATTGTGAGTAAGGACACTCCCCTTGAGAAACAGAACCAATCCTCTATGCCTGATCCTACCATGCCTGATCCTGTTAGTCTCCCACCACAGAAGGATGTCCCAGCTGAGCCCACCAATGAAAAATCCTATATCCCTAGGGCTCCTTTCCCTCAATGCCTCAACCAACCCTCCCCTTTCAGTAAGTCCCACCAACGAATGGAGGACATGTTAGAGGTGTTCAAACAGGTTAAGATCAACCTTCCCCTCTTAGATGCCATCAAACAAGTACCTGCGTATGCCAAGTTCCTGAAAGACCTGTGTACCCAAAAGAGGAAAACCAAATCCCATGTCACCCAAAAGGTCTTCTTGACCAACCAAGTAAGCTCTCTACTGACCAGTGATTTGCCACCTAAATTTAAGGACCCAGGCGTCCCTGTTATATCCATTGTCATAGGTGACCATACCATTAGCCGAGCTCTCTTGGATTTAGGGGTCAGTGTCAACCTTCTCCCTTACTCTGTGTATGAACAACTTGGCCTCGGAGAGTTGCAGCCCACCTCAGTCACCCTTCAGTTAGCAGACCGATCCATTCGCAGACCTAGAGGTGTTATAGAGGACGTTCTTGTTGGAGTTGACTGGTTCTACTTTCCTGTTGATTTTGTCGTCTTAGACATGGAACCAGTTGCCAACTCCAAATCCCAAATTCCTGTTATCCTTGGCTGCCCTTTCCTAGCCACAGCCGATGCCACCATTAACTGTAGGTCAGGGCTCATGAACGTCTCATTTGGGAACATGAAAGTTAAATTAAATATTTTTAGTGCTTCCCAACAACCCTCGAGTGAAGCTGAGTGCCTTATGGTTGACGACCTAGATGACCTCGTCCAGGAGTACCTTCCCTTTGCTGTGCTTAAGGATGCCCTCGAGCACACCCTTTTCTATGACTAGATTGATCAATATGAGGGCACACCTGACCTTGAGGAGGTCCATCACCATTTAGTGGTTGCCCTATACCCTGGACATATCCCATGGCGACCCCACCCCGACCCTCTCCCTGTGTCTACCGCCCCACCACTAAAACCTTCCATAGAATCCCCACCCACACTTGAACTCAAAACCCTTCCTAGCTCCCTCAAATACGTCTTCCTAGGACCCAACAACACTCTTCCTGTGATTATCTCATCTAGCCTATCTATTGATCAGGAAGCCCAGTTGTTGGAGATCCTTACCATACACCGGCGTGCTATAGGGTGGACAGTGGCTGACCTCCGGGGTATAGACCCCTATGTGTGCATGCATCGCATAAACCTGGAGGACCAGGCCAACCTTCTAGGGAGGGGCAGCGACGGTTGAACCCTCACATGAGAGAGGTGGTGATGAAAGAGATAGTGAAACTCTTAGACGCAGGTATCATATACCCTATCTCTGACAGCGAGTGGGTGAGTCCTATCCAAGTTGTCCCTAAGAAATTGGGCATCACGGTGAAACCAAACTCAGAGGGTGAACTTGTGCCAATAAGAGAAACCACGGGCTGGCGGGTATGCATTGATTATAGGAAACTGAACTCCAATACCCGTAAGGATCATTTCCCTCTCCCATTCATTGACCAAATCCTAGAGAAACTAGCGGGCCAAGAGTTTTATTGCTTTTTAGATGGGTACTCAGGATATAATCAAGTGCCAGTTTTTCCAGGGGATCAGAAGAAGATGACTTTTACATGCCCCTTCAGTACATTTGCATATCGAAGAATGCCTTTTGGTCTTTGTAATGCCCCTGCTACATTTCAGCGATGCATGATGTCCATTTTTTCCGACATGATTGATAAATTTTTGGAAGTTTTCATGGACGATTTTTCAGTGTTCGGCACTTGTTTTGATGATTGCTTACACAATCTTACTTTGGTTTTAAAAGGTTGTGAGGAAACAAATTTAGTGTTAAGTTGGGAAAAGAGCCACTTCATGGTTCAACAGGGGATTGTGCTTGGACATGTTATTCAAAGAGGGGTATAGAGGTTGACAAGGCCAAGGTTGACCTGATTGCTAATTTACCACCACCTACATCAGTTAAGCAAATACGGTCTTTCCTTGGCCATGCAGGGTTTTATCGCCGATTTATCAAAGATTTTAGCAAGATATCACGTCCATTATGTCACCTTCTCGGTCAGGATGTGCAATTTGAATTTGATGAATCGTGTAAAGAAGCTTTTACCACATTAAAAACCCTCCTCTCTAGCTCCCCTATCATTAAGCCCCCTGACTATACACTGCCCTTCGAGATAATGTGTGATGCATCAAATTTTGCTGTAAGGGCAGTGTTAGGCCAACACATCAACAAAATTCCTCATGTTATATACTATGCTAGTAAGACACTCACTGATGCTCAATTGAATTATACTACCACCGAAAAAGAGTTGCTTGTTGTTGTGTTTGCATTAGATAAGTTCAGGTCATATCTCTTGGGTAGTAAGATCATCATTTTCTCTGATCATGCAGCCTTGAGGTACCTTCTTTCTAAGAAGGATGCTAAGCCAAGCCTGATCCGTTGGATCTTACTCCTCCAGGAATTTGACTTTGAAATTAAAGATAAAAAGGGTTCTGAGAATGTCGTGGCTGATCATCTATCTAGAATTCCTATTCCTGATCTGCATAGCCATGACCCTCTAAGAGATGCATTCCCTGATGAACAGCTCTTTGCTGTCTCCACTACATCTCCACCTTGGTTTGCACATATTGTGAATTATCTTGCTGTGGGTCAAATTCCAACCTTTTGGTCTAAACATGACAAAGACTTATTTTTCTCTCGAGTCAAATATTTCTATTGGGATGACCCTGACCTGTTTAAGATATGTGCTGACCAGGTCATAAGACGATGTGTCCCCGAGAGTGAGTTTCATAGCATCTTATCTTTTTGTCACTCTCAGGCCTGTGGTGGACACTTCGGTGGTAAGAAAACTGCAGCCAAAGTACTTCAAAGTGGTTTTTATTGGCCAACTCTATTTAAAGACGCACATGCTTATTGTCAATCTTGCGATAGGTGTCAAAAACTAGGAGCTTTGTCTAAAAGGAATATGATGCCCCTACAACCCATATTGATTGTTGAAATGTTTGATGTATGGGGTATCGATTTCATGGGACCCTTTCCGCCATCTTTTGGTCATGCATTTATTCTTGTTGCTGTTGATTATGTGTCTAAGTGGATTGAAGCTGTTGCCACTAGGACCAATGATCATAAAGTTGTGCTGGAATTTCTGAAATCTAACATTTTTAGCAGATTTGGAACTCCTCGTGCTATCATTAGTGACGGAGGTTCTCATTTTTGTAACAGGTCTTTTGAGGCTCTTCTCAAGAAATATTCTGTCACCCACAAGGTTGCCACACCATATCATCCTCAGACGAGTGGCCAAGTGGAGGTCTCCAATCGCCAAATCAAGCAGATTCTGGAGAAGACGGTTCGCCCTGATAGAAAGGATTAGTCCTTGAGACTGAATGATGCATTATGGGCCTACCGGACAGCTTTCAAGACCCCGATTGGTATGTCTCCTTATAGACTGGTCTATGGCAAAGCTTGTCATTTACCTGTTGAATTGGAACATCGAGCGTATTGGGCTATTAAGGCGTACAACTTTGATATGGATAAAGCTGGTGATCAGCGAAAACTCCAACTGAGTGAGTTAGAGGAGATGCGCTTTAAGGCGTATGAGAATGCGAAACTCTACAAAATGAGGACCAAGGCTGTGCATGACAAGATGATTTCCAGGAAATCTTTTCAGGCTGAGCAGAAAGTATTACTTTACCATTCACGGCTACATCTATTTCCTGGGAAACTTCGTTCTCGGTGGTATGGACCTTTTATTGTGAAAAATGTCTACCCTCATGGCGCTGTGGAGATTCACAATCCAAAAAATGGGACTACATTCAAAGTAAATGGCCACCGATTGAAACCTTATCTGGAGACTGTTGCCGACATGGATGCAGTGGCTATCTACATGGATGATCCAGACCAAACAAAATGATCATGGCCCAGTCTGGCTAACGATGTTAAACTTAGCGCTTGGTGGGAGGCAACCCACGTATTTCAGGTGTATTCTCTCCTTTATCTGATTTTCTTTATTATATGCTCATTGTCATGCTATATTTTGTTCACATTGAGGACAATGTTCATAATAGGTTTGGGGGAGGGAATATTACTTGTATAAAAAAAATTAATTAAAAATTGAAAATTCATAAAAATTTGATTAGTTTTAAGTTGTTTGTTAGTATTTCTGTTAGGTTTTGATAGTTTATCCCGTAATAATGCATGTTACAATTCTTTGGAGATTAATTTGCATTGGAAGTGTGAGTAAGTATACTGGAGGATAGATACACTTAACTGAGCATATCTTTCTGTTACAGTCCTCTTGGAACAGGTGCTTGAACTAAGAAAACTCACTCACACACACTAGTTACATAAAGTAATACCATCTAGAGATTTGTTGAATGCTAATTTACAGTGGGATGTCTTTAGTCATAGTCATTGGATGATGTGTAGTTATCTGTTGAGCTTAAAAGATCATGATAGACCATTTACTTGGCTATGGCAAGGGATTGGAACCGAAAATAGATTTGACAGTATAATACAGCCTGGACAAAATAAAGATGTGCTGAAAATATGAATGCTGAAAATGAAAATGCGAAAAAATGAAAACAAAATGAAAGAAAAGGGGCTGCTTGACTTTATAGGATTAACTTAGGCTGATGCTCGGGCCCGAAGCGGTCTCTTAAAACCTAATGCCCTAAGCCAATTTGGTTGGGAGTCATTGGCCTGAGTCATTGCTTAACCTAAGCATCTTGAAGTCAGACCTTACACAGTCCTAGCGAAAAAAGAAAAAAAAAAGAGAAGTCTGTGGTGTATTATCCTCTCAAATCTAGAATGTTGGACCCGAAGGAGGCGCGCAGATCTGTGCTATCATGAACATAAAGATTATGATGACTATGTAGATTCTGATGTTCTTTGGTTAATGGGTAACACTGGATCTGTATAAAATAGAAATTTAGAATGTATTGCTACAATGTTCTACACTTTCTACTATTTATGTTATCATGCTATATAATATTTGAGCAGAAATTTCCAAGATGAAAGTGTGGAATAAAACCACTTACTTGAGGGTTTCTATATTCCTATTGATTATGAACCAAGTACATGTGGTTGATTTTCTTAAGCATTGTAGTGTCCATTTGTCGGGATAATAGGTTGTGTGTTTTGCAATGTTTTAATTTTTGCTTTATTTTTGCACTTAGGTTAATTAGATTAATAAATACATGTTTGTGGGTAGCATGGCTGCAAACCCTCACGAGACAACACTCGTCCTACTAGGGACACCTAGAGGTTTAACGTCTTGTTGCATACGCTCAATGCAATCGTGTTCCCTACGAAAGTGGTGTTTACTTTTATGCATTAGTTCCTTTAGTTTGATTGTTTAATTTTATTTTTTTGTTCTTGTTTTGCTAGGGACTAGCAAAATCTAGGTTTGGGGGTGTGATCTATACATGAAATATGCATTTTATTATCTCCTAAACTTATGATTATGCTAGTGTTTGATTAGAATAACTACTACTTTAATATAGTTTTTGGTTTTTGTAGGAAACAAGAGTAATACACAGAAATGAGGTGAAAAGCAACTTAAATGGTTAAATCATTATAACTTCGTGTACAAATGTCGGATTGGACTGATTCAAGTCTCATGTTAAAGTTCAAGAAGTTAGCTTTCCAACGCCACCAACCACGCACAATTCAGAATTCGGGACAGAAAGTTATAGCCATTTGAAGTTTATGAACAGTAACTACGATCGATCGGCTATCAATGCGATCGATCGCTAGAGCCGTAAAAGCAGTATATTGAAGCAAACGATCGATCGGCACGAAAATGATCGATTGTATCTACTAGAATTTATCAATCGCGCAAGACAGTAACTACGATCGATCGGTATCATACGGCGTCGATCGGCAAAGCGATCGATCGGGGTAAAATAATGAAGGAATTGCGATCGATTGGATAGTGAACGATCGTCAATCGGAGCGATCGATCGCCGTATACGGAAAACCGAAATAAGACCTATTTTGACTTGGATTTGGAAGGGGACTTCGTGTTTTCTCTTCACTATTATAAATAGGCCTTATGGGAGAACGTTTTGGGTATTCAACCTTGGAGAACCAAAGCTTTATTGGAGGCTAGAGAGGAGCAAGAGAAGAGATCTTTTTGAGCAAAGAAGAAGAAGGATTTATGACGATGGATCTACATAAACAGGCTTTTCTTTTCTCCCTTTCTATGTGTAACTAAATTCCTTGTCAAGGCTTGATGAAGCCCTAGATGTGTATTGCTACTCTTGATAGTTTAATTTTATAAAATTGATTATGATTTATGCTTAATGCGATTTCATGAGTATTCTTTTGAGTGCTTGATCATAGACTTGATTAATTATGAATGAAATTAGATATTGTGATTGATTTTATGCCCGATCAAGGATAAGATTAATTGCATTATAATAGAGTTGTGATTGATTCTATGCCCGATCAAGGATAGGATTGATTATAAAATAGTGGATGAACTTTCGTGTCCGATCAAGAACGTTAGTGAATTCATTATTAATTCGTGTGTCCGATCAAGAACACGAATTACCATATCATGTCAATGTATGCTTAATAATAATTGAGAGTAGTAATTGCATGTCTAGTGGTGGATTCTCTGCCTTGATACTTCTCCATATTGATTAAATCTCAGTTAGATTAGATAAAGTCCATTGCTTTCTTTAGAATTAATTAAACTACATCTTTTTCTTCTCTTGAATTTGGTAAAAGATTAATCCGTCCCTGAGGTTCGACAACCCTTTAATACTCGCCGTAGTACAATTGCCTTGTGCACTTGCAAGGGTTTATATTTAAACGATCAATTAGCAAATAACTTAAGCTCACATAATCTCCAAAGCAATCTTCTAGAATATTGCAAATAATTGCATTAGTCGGTATAGGTTGATTCACATCAACCACCACCTTATCGATGTCATCCACTGCTGACACGTCCCCAACACCCTCTCCCTGCTCAATTCTCCAGCTAAGTTGCAAGCTTTCTCTATCGTGCAATTCTAGACGGAAATTTTCTGCAAGGTGGGATGGCGGCAAGGTGGGCTTGCACAACGTGTGGGCCGAGCGATCCGACGCCGATCAAGGAGAGGACGTAGGCGCCGGGGAGGAGGAGGAGCCTGGCAGCAATTGCGGCAAGTGAGGCGGTGCAGTGGAGGGTGAGCTCGAAGTCGTAGAGGACAGTGAGGTGCTGGCCTGTGGTGGAGTCGAAGTGGAGGTATGATGTGTGTCCTGGCGTATCCCACCCGTATCCGACATGTATTCATCCACTTCATAAACATGTGCAGAATCTGCCGGCAGCCGTGTCGCTGATATATATATATATATATATATATATATATATATATATATATATATATATATATATATATGAGATCGCTCTCATATAGCTTATATGAGGCCACTTTAAATTATAGCCCTTGGATGTTGATCTAACAGCTACAAACAGCCATAATGATCTCACCCACTCCCTGATGTCACACACTCACCTACCCACTGATTTAATATCCATCCTCCGATCGGAATCCAACGGCTATAAAGATTGGCCTCATGCTCCTTATATGAGAACGATCTCATGTAAACCTTTCCCATATATATATATATGGGAAAGGTTTATATGAGATCGTTCTCATATAAGGAGCATGAGGCCAATTTTTTGGGTAGTTGGATTCCAATCCGAGGGTGGGTATCAAATCAGTGGGTAGGTGAGTGTGTCAAATCAGGGAGTGGGTGAGATCATTATGGCTATTTGTAGCCGTTAGATTAAGATCCAAGGGCTACGATTTAAAGTGGCCTCATATAAGCTATATGAGAGCGATCTCATTTAAACTTTTCTCCTATATATATATATATATATATATATATATAGGAGAAAAGTTTAAATAAGATCGCTCTCATATAGCTTATATGAGGCCACTTTAAATCTTGGCCATAGGATCTTGATCCGACGGCTACAAACTACTACAAAGAACTCACCTAGCCACTGATTTGACACCCTCACTTACCCACTGATTTGATACCCACCCTCGGATCGGAATCCAACTACCCAAAAAATTGGCCTCATGCTCCTTATATGAGAACGATCTCATATAAACCGTCCTATATATATATATATATATATGATATGTATCAGATAAGGATACGACAACCAATTTATCAATCCGGTGCTTCCTAGCCGAGAATTTATATATTAAATAATATATAATTTTGAAGGTCTAGAAAAAACAAATCTAAAGGTACCAAGTATGTGTAATTTTATATTTGGGATCAAAAGCTATGACAATTGATATTTAGTGCTAAAATAGAAATTCAATATATAAGTTAGTTGTAAAGGATGACTTGTCGTACAATATGTATAGAAATGGCTGAAACTAGGAAACCTTGTTTTTATTTATTTTTGTCTAGTGAATGGTCTACAAGAAAATTGGACTATAGCGACGGAAAACATTGTCGCTAAAATATATACAATATGTCCTCTTTAGCAACAGATTTTTGACAATTTTGTTCGTTGCTATAGGTGCTACTGATGTTTGTGGCGGAAAAAATGAAATATGTCAATAAGTAAGTAGCAACGGATTTTTGTTGATGGATTTTTTCCTGCCACTATTAAAATTTTAAAAAAATCTGCAATATGTTGCCACTTAGGTTTTTCCTTTGTATGGCCCAGATTTCTATGTAATTAGAATACAAATATATGAACAAGAACATCAGCATTTTTCATCATTAAAATAAATAATAGTCCATCACATTGGGTGTTCTGTGGGCAACTGTGATGACAGTGCAGTCTGCAAACCTTATAATTTTTTGAAGAATTGTATCCACAGATGTTGTTTCATCAAGAACTAGAATCCGGCTTCTCCTCAGCAGAGCTCGGCCCAAGTAAAGTTATTGTCATTGCCCCATGCACCAATTTGATCCGTCTTCTACAATGCACTAGCTTATTGTTAAAACCATTGACAACATATAAGTAGTTTAATTTTGACCTTATAACATTGGTGGCATACCTAATGAGTCCAAACCCATTTCTTTCTCTTTGACAGCCTCTCGAAGCCAAGAACCTTCAAAATGAGCAAGCTAATTGTTAGCATTTAGTATATTGAAAACAACTTGTTCAGTGTGTGTCTGAAAAATAATCTTAAGATAGTAATCTACCGAAAGAATTAGATGAACCAGCTAAGTACATTGAAAGGTAGACAAAATATAATCTATATTTAGGCCCTGTTGCTTGCTGAGTGATAACACCTCAATGCAATTCTTAGCCATTGTTCCCACATTTCAAGAAATATATTGTGACATATATACAGTCCATGGTTAATAATTGGATTCTCTAAAAAACCCTAGATAAAGAAGAGGCCGCCGGAGGTCGGAGAGAAGAGAAAGGATAGCCAGAGGAGTACTTTTCTTTTATTGAAGTAGGATTCGCTCAACCTCAATTCAAATCTTAAAATTTAACATAAAAACTTGTTGGTATGATAAATTATAATCGATGATTGCATGTTTTGGGAACTATATATGCTTATTAGATTGAATTGCATGGTTGAATACTTAATACATGCTTGGAAGTAAGAATTTTACTTATTTATTTTAGATATTTATAATATTTATGCCATATGAAGGACTGACACCATGCTTTAGGATCATGATAGAGCAAAGTAAGTCTCTATTGGATACAAGTTATAAATTTGATCATAGTTATAGTCTTGAAAGTATTATTAACGAAGGAATAGAATCATATTTGTCTTATTTGAATAAGATATATTATTGATGAAGAAGATTGGATAAGTAGAATGTTTACTTAGTTTTGTAATCATCACAAAACAGCATAATTATGTTTTCTAGAAACTACATCGGGAAACAGCATGATTGCTAGGAAATGTGGACTCCGACAGGTGGTAATGGAAGCAAAGGCCGAACTCAAACGTAGGGATTTGCAGCAGTGGGGGATCTCGGTAGCGGAGGAGATGTTGAAATCTATTATCGGGATGGTGAATGAAAACTCAAGGCATAGAGCAGTCATGGTGGCCATGGAAAGATAGAAGATTAAAAGCACGTAGATGAAGGTGGAGTTGTGAATTTGCGGGAGAATTGGTCGAAAAGTGATTGTTTGAATTTTAGTACACAGAAGGCATTTAAGTCCTTTCGTGCCAAGTCACCCCTTTAATGATGTTATTTGTACTAGAAAAAAAAGTAACTATAGCTAGACATAAACATCATATTGTTTGTGTCATTATCTGTAATTACCCAAAAGAAAAAAGGGACACACTTTTGATTTCAAATTCATACACCACAAAAAAAATGCGTCAAAGTCAAAGAGGTGGACTAGAAAAGATACTCCAAAGCCTATGGTCCTAATTGCTCGATGCACTTTGGCCCAACAAAGCTTTTCCCTAGCCTAACAGGGTGTGCCATCTCTTCACTCACCCAAACCCATCTAGCTACTCAATAACATCGAGCCCACTGAATATCGCCCAACCATTGAGCCCATATTTTTAAATCCTCCCTCACCTAGTTCTCCTGAGGCCCAACACACAAGAGCCCACAACTTCAAACCAATTTTTTTTTCCATCCATCCCTGATTGCTCACCAAAGAGATGACGAGTTCACTACCACCATCTTCCCTTCCTCCCACCCTACCTCAGGAGATCCTGTTCTTCCCCACCGCCATCCCAACTCAATCATCTCCCTCCACCACCCCATTACAACCACTACCTCCACCTGCCACCATCTCACCACCATTGGCTACCACCATGGGGCCAGCCACTAGCACCTTCTCACCCATACCGGGCCCTTACATTGAAAGACTCCATCACCTCTCTAGCTTTGGATACGCATAAGGAAACCCCTTTCGAGAATATTCATGATGCGATTGATGAACTCATTGCAAGCCACCCTCATCGTCTAAGGTATCTCATTGATAAGGAAGACTTTGACCCTGCCACATAAAAAAATCAACTCGTGAACAAGTGAATCAATAAGAATGGTTGCTCTTTGGAGGAATTCTCAACAAATTATAAAATGAATGAATTTGATCGATTTGTGAAAATCAATAGGGTGAGGGAAATTCTTGTGGAAAATCTCTCCAACAATGAAGATAGTGATGTTGAGATTTAGATCGGCAGAATCGCTTGGCCACTACCGCTGCCAGGAGCAATGAAAATCTTAAGTTGGAATACCCAAGGAATGGGGAATTAAGGGGAACAACATATCTCAACTGTAATATTCTTAGATAATAGAAAATTTCGTGCACTTGATGAATCATACGAGACTAGATATAGCTTACTCATGGAGCAAATTGAGTAGAGACACCACTAACCCTGGTGCATATCCTTGGAAAACGGTTGTCAAGGTTCTTAGACACCTAAGACATACTCTAAACTATGGTTTGCATCATACAAGATATCTAGTGGTTCAAGAGGGGTACTGCTATGCAAATTGAATATCAAATACAAAAGACTCAAAATCCACAGTGGATGTCTTTACTCTAGGAGGCGTAATAGTGTGTTGGAAATATTCAAAGCAAATGTGTACAACTAGATCTACAATGGAATCTGTGTTCATTGATTTAAATCTTGCAGGATAGACATTGAGTGGCTTCGTCATTTCCTAGAAGATATTCCAATGTCGAGGAAACCTCTGCCACCTCTTTTTATATATTGTGATCAATCTGCTAGTTATAGGGCAACATAATGCTATTAACCAGTTGCTCTCATGTGGATTTCTTTCCATCAAGTATATAAGGTCAAAAGAAAAGATAGTGGATTTGTTGACTAAAGATTTGATCAAAGCAAGTAGTGGCATCATCATCGAGAGGAATCGGTTTAAAGCCTATCAGTTAAGATTCGCCATGATGGAAATCCAAAGACCCCATGAACTAGGTTCAAAGGGAAAACTGACTTGTGGAGGCTCCTCGAGGTCACTAAAGAGATGTCATCTCCAATCCTACGCATTCCAATGGTGAAAATTATATAGTGATATCTGCAGAAGTGGGGTATAGCATTTGCTTTTAATAATGGAAAATGTTTTGTTGACCGAGTTTGGGGACCAGATTGTAGGATCCCATGCCACATTGGCATGGGGATCTGCAATTGTGCATCCCCATGGCATGGGGTCCTGCAATCTAGTCCCCAAACTTGGTCACCCTAGATGCCCTCTTTAATAATCAATATGACTCCAATTACTCAAGTTTGGTAAGACAGAATACTCTTAATAAGAATCACATATACTGGTGTGAAGTGGGCTACTTCTATGAGGATAAGGTTGAATTCGCTAAAGCACTCTTGAATACTAGAACTTGTCCAGGGCCAAAGTGGACAAAACTATCAAATTACCCAAGTTAGGAAAAGATTTGTGTGAAGGCTATTGACTATGTACACAAAGGCCGAAGAGTCCAAGGCATCACATTCACTGATTAGCTAGTAAATCCGATAGTCTTTCATAGGGGAAGGTTCAAAGCCAAAAGCTACCCATAAAATATAAGCAATTGAATTGCACTCTAGATTATAGTTCTGCAGTTCTATGACACATGACGTACGATAGATGAGTTGTTGCTGGATGACTTATCGTAAGATATGCCAGACTAATCTATTTAGGTTTCTTTGTAGTTATCATTATGGAAGGATACAAATATATGCCTAAACTCTCTCTAATGCAAGTTTTAGCATGCCCTAAACTTGGAGAACCCAAGGGAGACTAGGGTTTTGAAGAAAAAAAGGAGAAGAAGGAGAATTTAGCATGTAGCTTCTCGAATCGAAGTAGGAAAGCCAAATAACCGTACATAAAAGTCAATATCTCATGTTATTGGTCTCAAGTATCGATATTATGGTCAGTAGAAATTACATGCTAGAAGTTATTGCATGTTTATTGATGTATTTACTTGAATTATGGTTATTTGCATGCTTAGAAGTAAGTATTTGGTTATATATCTTAATTATTGATATTTATGATATAGTGATGGAGTTTTAGCACATATTATGTCCGTGGAAGAGCAAGATAAGACCCTTATGATCCGATGTAATAGTTTTGGTGATGGATGCTATCATGGAATGCTTGTTTATGGAATTTTGAATCATGCTTATCTATGTGTTAAGATTTTAGATTCATGAAGTAATAATGGTAATTAGGTTACTCGATATTATTCTAATTATTATGTTGTAGTACCAGAATTATTAAATGACCAAATACATAAGTGGAGTTATGTTTCGGCAAGTTCTATTATTTGTCCAAGTCAACGACAAGTCATATGTCGTTGATTGACTTATCAGTGAACTGCATAGTCCAGATTGCCTAGTAAATTTGAAGTACATAAGCAACTAATTAAGAAGAACATCTTATGGTTTAGAAGAAATTTATATGTATAGTTGAATCCAAGAAATAATTTGTGAGTTCAACGACGAGCATCCAACAACAAGATATGGGTCAATGAATGACTTGTCGATGAAATCTAACAAGTAGAATGAAGAAGCAAGCAATGAAAGTATAAACCATAGGTTGTACATATAGCAACAAGATAGGTAAAGTAGCATCAGTGAGTTGTCTAAAGACCAGTGGGGACAATGAACTAAAGTAGTAAACATTAATAGCAATGTCATAATCCACACTAAGAATGAAATAGTGACATTAGGAGGAATTAGAGTTAAAACCTTAGGTTCCAAAAGATGATCAGCAGTAGAAGAATGGAAGAATCCACACCACAAGAACAACTATGTCATTTGAAAGGCGCATACCCTATACTGAGATTGGCCGACTCAAGGGTTCAATTCTACAAGAGATTTAGTAAGTATGTAGAGTTACAACAAAGTTCATAGTGCCCGTATCTCAAACTGGTGGGAACCATGAATTCCCTTTGGGATCTATCATGGACGTGGTTGTCAGTGATCGAAAAAAAAGAAGGGATAAGGGTTAACTCCACAAGATATCAAACCTGAGAAGGAATTATCCATAACCTTAGAATCGAGACTTAGGGTAGTATGCTTATTATGCACTAGGAGTAGTAGAAGAATATTAAGTAAGAGTCAAGGTTTTCGAAACCGGACCGGTCATCGACCAGGATTGATGGTTGGTCTGGTTGGACCACGGTCAAACCACGGGTCAAATCGGATTGACCCGATATTTGATCTTAGAGTGAAGCTCACCTCGGATATATGATAAATATATATTTTATACGCTATTAACATCAAAACCTGTGTAGCCCAGTTGAACAATGACTTGGGTAACTTGTATACAAGTCCCCATTTCAAATCCTGCTCTAGGCAATATTTTTTTTGCCAAAAAAAATACTGTGACCCAATCAAATTCCTGACCGGTCCGATCCGGTCTAGCGGTTTAACGATCAATTAGCCAATTCAGAAGAAAACCAGCCAGCTCAATTGACCGGGATGAACCATCCTAACCAAACCGGTTCTTCAGCTGGTTCCGGTTTTTCATGGTCGGATTGTCCGGTCCGGTATGGTTTTGAAAACCATGGTATGAATTGAATCAAACCAATCAGTTAATTGCTAGAATAGATAAATTCTTGTTTGTTTTAGATTGATGATGGCATGGTTAAGTGGTTATAACCTTTCCTACTGAGTCCCTCATACTCAGCTTATTTTTCTTCTACATGTTTAGAGGACTAGGCGTAGGTGCGGGACGTGGACGATAGCGTGAGGCTAGGAACAGGAAAAAGAAAGTAGGTTATCAGTTGCTTTAGTTATATTTTATTGAGATTATGACTTTAGGTCCATCAAAATAATTTTATTGTAATAATTATTAATTCATCATGGTACATTTCATGCATCAACCCAAGGAACCTGTTTAATCATTGATTTAAACGAAATATAAAGAATGTTGTTTCAGTTATTAATATGTTCCAAGATTGATTCCATAAATTAATGTCCCAACATTATGTTATTGATGATTTTGAATGAGCTTCGTTTCATGAATTTGAATTTATTAAAGTGGTATTTGCTGGGAAAAGTTTACTCCGATTTACATGAAATTGTGTTTGAATTGAGACGTTACATCAAGTTCCTATTTAAGTGGTGTTCAGGTTGATCTACACATGAAATATGCATTTTATTATCTCCTAAATTTATATTTATGCTAGTGTTTGATTAGAATTAGTGCTACTTTAATGTAGTTTTTGGTTTTTGTTGGAAACAAGAGTAAGACGCAAAAATGAGGTGAAAAGGGACTTCAATGGTTAAATCATCATAACTTCATGTGCATATCTCTGATTGGACTGATTCAAGCTTTATGTTAAAGTTCAAGAAGTCATCTTTCCAAGGCCACCGACCACACTAATTCAGAGTTCGGAACAAAAAGTTATAACCAGTTGAAAATTATGAACAATACTTACAATCGATCGGCATTTCATACACGATCGATCGCCAGAGCCGAAAAACAGTGTTATCGAAGGAAACGATCGATTGGAGCTAAAAACAATCGATCGTATCTACTGGAGTTTTTGGGTCCGCACAAGACAGTAAACACGATCGATCAGGAATACAAATGATCGATCGGCAGTCGAAATGAAACGGGCGATTGGCGTGACAACGCAGGAAATTGTGAAAGAAAGTGATCGATCAGCTATACGGAGCGATCAATCGGTTTATGTGGAAAAGCCTAAATCAAGCTTATTTCGACTCGGATTTAGAAGGAGATTTCGTAATTTCTCTTCAACCTTATAAATAGGCCTCATTAAAGAACATATCTAAGAGGTTAGGGAAGAGGAAGAGAAGGAGTCTTTTGGAGCCAAAGAAGAAGAAGAGATCCATGCCAATGGAACTACATAAACATGTTTTTCTTTTCTCTCTTCAGATGTGTAACTAAATTCCTTGTCAAGGCTAGAAGAAGCCCTAGATATTTGTATTGCTATTCTTGTTAGTTTCATTAAATAAAGTTGATTATGATTCATACTTAATGCTATTTCATGAGTTTCTTTTGAGTGCTTGACCATAGACTTGATTGATTATGAATGAAATTATATCTTCTTTATCCCTATGTTTAACCAAGAACAGGTTTGTGATTGATTCTATGCCCGACTAAGGGTATGATTAATTACACAATAGTGGATAAACTTTCGTGTCTGACCAAGAACATTAGTGAATTCATTAGTGATTTGTGTGTCTGACCAAGAATACGAGTTTACCATATCATGTCAATCTGCATGTAATAATAATCAAGAGTAGTAATTGCATGTCTAGTGGTGGATTCATTGCCTTGATATTCCTCTCCATTGATTAATCTCAGCTTAGTTTAATTAAAGTTCACTGCTTTCTTTAGAACAACTAAAAAATTATAATTTTTCTCTTGAGTTTGGTAAAGTATTTAACCATCCCTGAAGTTCGACAACCTTTTCTATACTTGCCGTAGTACAATTGCCTTGTACACTTGCAAGAGTTTAATTTTAAACGATCACATGTAAAGAAGGTTTACAACAAGATTTGATTTTCTATAATTCGAAGTATGGTATTTGCCCTAAAATATAGCCAAATGGGGTAATTGGAGTAAACCTTGGGGAAATAGGGGATGCAAGTTGAGGAAAAAGCTGAAGCAAACAGATTTCGCCAATTCAGGCTAAAGAAAAAGCGGCATGGCTTCTATCTTGGGCTCAAAGGAAGGTCATGACATGGCCCTATTAATAAGTAAAGGATGAGTAGTTCACCACCTCACGGTTTAGCTTTCCCAAGTTAGTGGGCAGCTATCTATGTTTAGACGGTGGATATCCACCGCCTATGAATAGAGGTCTAGAGAAATTATCAGGTGCAATTGCCTGTCCAAGTCAGATGTATACCAGGACAATAGGGAGCCGTCAATCTCTCGAATTGACATGTGCGTTCAAGTTGTTTGGTAGCAAAATAGCTTAGCGCATACGTAAAGCATGTGCACCAAGATTGATGACTCCTTGGCATCCTGGAGTATTATGTGAGGGAAACCCATTAATTTCTCTCTCGTCCATAAATAAAGGGTATGAAAATGCAACCCTAACCCTATCTGGGTCGGGTCAGGTTGTGTGGGTAATTACTGATTATTATTTTTAACGTCGCATGGTTAAATTTTCAAAGAGCGTTAAAAGCATATAATGCGCATATTTTTGCGGGTTAGAACACTAACAACTGTAACCACCTAGACAAACACCCAAAACCATAGCAACCCTAGATACATAAGATGAGGAGAAATGTACCAAGGGCGGAGTTTAAGACTAATGAGATAATAGCTACATGCAGGTAGTTCCTTGTCCGACTCTCAAATTAATACAACACATTTGAATGGACTTAATCCTAACCCTAATTGTCATATTAGTAGGGTTAAATAAGGTTTCATATAGGGGTCAAGTCAAGTTTTGTCAGCCCTAACAAATGTAATCTTCATTGTCTATTGAATGGCTTACTGCATTACTCCATTAGGATTTATCAAGAATTAGAATAACGCTACTCCATGGTGAATCGAGTTGAGTCCAAGTCCTGAGCTTTTAAACATTTCAAAAAAACATGATTGTTATGTAAATACACATCAAGGAAATTGATTGGTGCATGGAGGAAAAGGGGGTTAATATATCCGATCAGCAGTTAACTTAACCTACCAATGACAAAACCTCTTTAAGAGACATCGAGAGGCAGTGAGACGTGGGCAATGGGAAAGTCTGCTTGTTCATGAATTTTTGCCAAATTTAAAGACAATCCAAGGCAACAAAAGTATCATAATTTTGATTCAATGATTCTCATAGAAAAGTGAACCATAAATTTAGCCTGATGAATTCATCTTTCCAAAGTGAAGAGAATTACAATTCTGTTTGGTTCATGAATTAGAAAATTGAGCTTGAAGTGTATTTTTCCCCAATTGAGGCTAAATTTGTGAGTAAGGAGATTCACCAATTTAGACAACTGGGAAACAATCCACGTTTAAATGGAATTTCAATTTCAGCCCAAAATTTTAAACCGATTGATGTAGGCCGTAGGGTACATGTCCAACACACCAAGTTCACAAGCCCAAAGTCCAAATTGTAGATAAATGTCAAGTCACTAAAGTTGGAAGTTTTACTCATGTGATATTAGAGAATCTTGAGTATATAGATAGTAGTCTAAGTCAATAGGGAACCTATGTCAAAGAGAAAGGAGCATACATAGAGCCTCAATTGAAGCTCTTTCCTTATGAAGATTTGTCTTTCTCATTTGGCGCTTAGTTACAATTTCTATATCATTTAGAATTAATAGTCAATAAAAGCATTTACTTTTAGGAATTTTTTTCTTACCTATAAAAGCCCACGTAGGCTTCTTTGTAAGTAGGTTGTTTGTTCTTATTTGAGAATTTGCTTTATGCAATTGTAGAGTTGTAGAGAAGATAATCATCATTCTCTTTATCCCTACTTCGGTGGTATTTTGCTTTGTTTGTGAGAATACGGTGTCATAGAAGTTTGAACAACCCGTTAGCCAGATCCATGGAGAATGTATTCACCGTCTTGGACTTACTCTCTCTTGGAGGTCCTTAACTTCAACCCAACCATCTCCAACACATCGTGACTAGTTGGAGCCGCATCAGCATGCATAATGTCTCTCTTGGACCATCTGGAGTGTTTTGTCCAAAAGATGTCATTAGCGCCTTCCCCATTCAAGGGCAATGTGGTTAACTCGAGTGTTCTGTCTGGTGACCATTATCTCAGGTCATGTCATTCAGTAGCTCTTGTCTTGAACTAGGGTGAATCTCTTTCTAGAATCATTCCTACAATATCCTCTTTGTTTCTTGTGATTTAACACAAAGTTGTCACTACAAGTTCCACAAGTTTCCCACAACCCACATTCGCATTCTATGCATTTAATCGTGCTAGTCTGAACTAAAAACCCATCCAATCGTTAAATAGTCTAAATACCGATTTATGCTAACCATTGAATAAAGTTGGAGAGTTTGACTTCTCCAGGTTTGAGCCGACATCCATTTCCCGATAGCCAATGGCGGTCATCTTGACAACCATCTCCCCAAAAATCTATGGCAATTGGGGGGAGGCTGTCGATGGATATACAACATATGGAATGGCCTGTTACAAGGTCCACTCCATACCCCAATTCCCCAACATGCCAATTATATTTCAGCGATCAAACTCACTGAATAACATAAAAAAATTGTTCCTTTCATCGCAAATAGAACCCTAATTTTTAATAACAAGACTATAAAGTTCAACACAAAAATCGAAGCATTACTTCATGCAAATCATTTCATAAAGCAATCATTATGCTATTTCATCCAATCACTCATCAATCGGAAGAGAACTCATAACTTGGTCTCTCCTCCCCAATCACCACATACAACAGATTAATGTATAGATTAACAACATGGAATTCTCATTCATCATATCAAACATCCATTAGGCAACCCAGGTCAACAACAAGGGCCTGCCATGATCATAGGTACAGTTCAAGCTTCCTACCTTCACCAATTGATGACTAATCCCTCTCGAACAGATCTTCTCCTTCAATCCCCAAGTCCCTAGATCCTTTCTTCTGAAGGAAAATTAGGTTTCCAAAACGTGCCATAAAAATGTTTCGCATCCTTTTATACCAAAGCAACGAGCCAAGACAAGCTCAAAATGAAAAGACTGAATTGTCCGCATCGCCGACAACGGAATCTTGTCATCTGCAACTTGTCAGTGGACACGAGGAAGCATTCCAAGTACTTGATCTTCTCAGTTGCTAGAAGACGAATCTTCACAACTCAAGCCCACAAGACTAGACAAAAATCGCATAACGTTTTTGCCACTCGTCGATCATGAGAATACCCAATGAAGTCACGATCAATGGAAAAGAACATCACGAAGGGTAATCGGACCGCAGCGGAAGCGAATTTTAAGATTTTTATCCGTTTGATGTGGGTTCTCAAAAATTGGATTTTTCCTTCAAATAACAAATATAGTTTAAAGATTATCAAATTAGAATCACTAACCTTCGTCCTTTGTGCCTACGAATCACTCCACGGATTAGAATATGTCCGAGAACACCAAATCCTTCACCGATCGAGTGTAGAACGTCGTGAAAAATTATATTCCCCGAATTAGCTTTTTCACCCAATGAAATCAAGATCACCAAATCAAGAGAGAGCTATTCAATTTCAAAACCGAAAGAAGCTTTCCCTTCGCATGGAGGGCGTCCCCTCCATTGCCCTTAAAAAGGGCGAATTTCGGTTACAAAAAATCATGCCTTTTCGGTTTCCCGAATTGGCTCAACGTCTCTCCCAGAATTATTTCCAATATGGTGACTCTTATTTGACAATTCCATTTTGGTCGTACCAAAGCAGCTAATTCCAAATAAGTGATTTCCGGATCGGTGATGATTATAGTGTCTCTTCCAATTTAGTGTGGACCGGGCCCACGGAAGCCTAACTACTCCACATGCCTACACTTGCATGAGAGAGCCGACTCCTCTCAATCAAGACAAGTAAAATGGGACAAGAACCCATATTTACTTACATCCCCCACTATGGGTTCTTTGTTCATATTTGCGATCCACAGTGACTCATGCACTAGTCCTGTCGTAATCCAAAACTATGAACGTGTTTTACAAATAGATCCGTCGTTAAGGCCTTCGTTAACGGATCAGCTAACATCTCAACCGTAGGAAGATGACTCACTGTCAACTTTCCCCGTTGTAGCATGTCAAACACATAAAAGTAATGCACCTCTATGTGCTTAGCTCTTGAACTGATCTCCCCATTACGGAGTGTCGACACAGTTGCCCAAATTATCACAATAAATTTGAACAGGAGCATCAGTCCACGTTCTAGCTGTAACCCAGCTAGAAACTCTTTAATCCAAACTGCCTTGGAAGCTGCTAAACTGCATGCAACAAACTCAGCTTCCATCGTGGACTTAGTAACGCATTTCTGCTTCTTACTAGCCCATGCCACGGCTGTAACACCCCGAAAAATCGGTACGTTTTTGGAAAGTGCTATTTTAGGAAACTGGTCTAAAATAGGAAAGTTTTCGTATCTGTCGTGCCTTTTGATCTGGTATTTCGTTTTGGCCTTATGAAACCCTATCTTGATGATTTTGGGTCAAATAAAATTGTTTAGCCAGATTAGGCAGGTTTTTCCGAGCGCGAGGACTGGGCCTGGCGCCGTGACCTATCTGGCGCCAGGGTTTGATACACCTGACGCCAGGGGCCAGTCGAGCGTCAGGGCTAGGGTTAGTCACGTGTGCGAGTGCACGTGTGACGGGGCCCAGTGGATGTGTCACGAGGACAGGACTCGTGCACGGTGGAACTGCTCAGCACGCGTATAAGTTATCTTAACCGTTCATCAGCGATCTGTGTTGTTAGACGTGCAAAATCCAGGGAAGGGCCACGTGGACCCTGAGGGTCATGCCACCTCATGGGTGACATGGACGTCTTGGACCCACGATTTGGGAAGCCAAATCGTGGGGAGATCTCTTGTAAATTGATTTGCACTAATTTGAATTAATGGATTCCCTAATCTGTAATTGATTTGATTAGGGCATATTTAAGGGAGGTGATTGGTAGTTAAGGAAGATGCCAAAGCATATTCCAATAACAAGAGGGGGCGCCATTTGTGTAGAGGAGCAGATCGTGGGAATAGATTTGGCCCAGGTGGTTACATGGCATAATTGCAAATTATCTCTTTAATCAACCTCTTAATTGATTTGATTACAACTAATTTTAGTAGGAGCCAATCAGCCTCAAGGAGAATCTTACCAAAGCTTACCATTCAAATTTGGACCTAGGTGGCTTTTGGTTTGGGCGCCCAAATGGAGTTGCAATTTTACCTTTTTCGGTTTGGGAAAATCTTGGAGATTAGCTTGACCCCAACTAATTGGCAATCCAAATATTCTGATGAGGCTGGATATGGGAGCTTGTTGGAATGGAAAGATTGCATTTTTCTGGACCTTTTCGTGAGCGTTGGATGAGAGGTAATCGGACGGTCGAGATTGCCTAGCCTAGGGGTTGAATCACCTATAAAAAGGGGACAAAAAAGGGGCCGGCTTCCCTTTGACCTGCGTCCCCATTTTGTGTGCCTTCTCCCTCCTTCACACTTCTCTAAACCAGCACCTCTTCTTCATCCTTTCATCACTTCGTGGTGTGGAGAATCGACGGACGTAAGAGAAGGCGCGAAGCAAGGAGCGTTCTACGCAAAGGGATTTTCGGTTTGTCATAAGAGGTAGGAGCATTTTTTTTTCCACATGTGTGATTCATGATTTTTGACATAATTTCGAGTAGTCTTTTGATGCTCATACTGAGATATTATATGCCTTGATTTAATTTCATATGACATGAATTATCGAGTATACCATGATGTTATTGATTCATATTATATGAAATGCTTCATTCGGTATTCTTATGCTTGATTCGTAGTATCCTAATGCCTAGTTAGACGTCCCCCATTGCATAAATTCCAGAAAGTTGTCACCTTTATTGCATAAAGTTGACGTCCAACTTCTGTCCGGAGTTATTTGTCATGATTTATTATTGAATCCCTTATGGTTTGATTGATACTCGCCGATTTATTGTCTTATGCCATTTTCGGCGTGATTCTTGTTGATACTTCGTGTATTGATCTCTAAAGGTATTAATTCACTCTCTGATGTCATAAAGTTTGAATCTTTGGTCATGGACCAGTAGCTTTGTCGTTCGGGAATAGTTGTCCTTTTGGCTTAATTACAAGATTATTACATTATTGCTTATAAACACCATCGGGTAAGGGTATATGTGTATATCATATGTAAAGTATGTGATTAATTTGAGTAATCAATTTGGCACCACACTCTGAAGTCCGAGAGTGGTCTGACGTCATGTCAGAACCTGTTTGGGTCGTGGAGGTGTCCAAGTTTACTTGGCTTGTTCAATACTTTTGATATATAAGAATCAAGTTAAAAGATTAGCAATCGGGTGATAAGTGTAACCTAATGCTGAGATTAAATCAATAATTCCAGAACCCTTAGGCTCTGTAAAATACATTAAGAAAAGGTTAAGAGTGTCAGTAAGGGTAATTAGGGAATTATAAAAAGTTGTATAATTAATTAATGGGTATAACTTGTGTTAAGTGGTCTCGGCCAGGAGCAGTCCTGCGCAGACAGACCCCACTCTAAAAATGATATCTAATTGTAGAAAAATCCAAACAGTAAACCGTTTGTCAATCTGTAAACTAGACATCTGAGGGAATCTGGGATAAAAATGTCAGAAGTTAGTTCACTGGGTTCAGGGCGTAGTGACCTTCGGAAGTGGGCTGTTCTGTTTGGACAGAACTGGTTTCCTGCGCGTATTAACCCTTAAACCCTAATAATAATAATAATAAGAAACTTAATTTAAGATAATAATTAAAGACTTTAATTAAGTATATTACTACTTATAAGACCATCGGGATCAATCAACTTAAAAGTGTAAGTCGGATCCTAGAGTCGAACGGGGTGTCCGTTATTAATTATCCTTTGTGTCATTCTCTTGAGTTATCTATGGCTCAAGAGTATTCTTAGCGTGAATCTCTTCCGGAATCTCTGACGTGGTCCATTTTAGACACGTCATTTCATCATTTTCGTGTCGGGGATTGTCAACTCTAGGATTAGGCACGACGATGAAGACGGCGGAGCATGGACCTTTGGCGAGCCAGTGATGGGTCTCTTGAATGAGTCTTTCGGTCGGGTCTCAACCGAGTTCCCAGACCTATTTGTTCTGAGATATTCAAACACTCCTTAGTGAGTCTATTTGGATTGTGATCGACAATTGTATTCTACTCCTATGAAGAGTTGAAATTCAGAAAGCTTTGAGTTAAGCCTTTTCAGAATAAAACCCGATGTTCTAAGAAACAGTTTCTCCACTAAGTAGCGTTCCTGAGAGCTCTTAGTCGGAATCATAGTATGCTCACGAGCCATTGCTAGATCCTGCGAGATCTCCGATGATATTGAACCTCTGTAGTTCAGCCGATGACGGCAACCGCGTGCGCTTAGATTGTATGACATTACGGAAGGTCTGCAATCTCCGCCCATTGTGCCCGTAAGCACCGATGGGGCTAGCATCCCTAGACGCATGGCCGGGTTCCACTGTAGAACCTCTAGGATGTTCTGGTATTGTTTTCCATGAAGATATGGACAGATTTGCGAGCAGAAATTGTTACCTCTGACACTTTAGATGTCCAGAGCTTATGTTAATATTTTATCTCCATTACTCTGTGTAAGTTGGAGTCTTTGACCATTAATTCCTAGACTATGATGAGTCGAGGATGTCAGATGTTCAGATACGTGAAATCAGTTTGTTAAACCAAGTCTGTTGACCTATATCTGTTTTGGAGTCAGCTCTTGTACCATTTGTTCCACTGTGATTTTTCTGTATCCTACTGGGTATTTCCTATGGAATACTCATGCATCCTCTGATGCAGGAATTAAGGAGGAGCAGCGGTGACGGCAATCAGCAACGTGAGTGGACGATGGAGACAGAAGACTTGTTTATTTATTTTATTGTGATTTGGATGCTTGAACTCGCGGCCTGCACGCCGTTTTACTTTATTTTATGTTGTGTTAAGACGTTTCAAGACTTTGTAATAACAATTTAGATATCTTTTCAGTTATTCCATATTTTGTAAGTAATTATTGTTTAAGTCGTGATGATCCTGCATGTTCCCTGATATTAAAAAGGGATAGTGGAAGTCTCGAGTATTCGGTCCGTCCCTGGTTTCCTACCCTTGACCTTCATTGGAATGTCGCTTCCGCGTAAATAGGGTCTTGGAAATCTGGGGCGTGACAACGGCGCCGCCACCAAGCATAAAAACATAACCGGCAGTGGATTTTCTGTCATCCTTACACCAGCATAGTCCGAATCACTATAGCCTTCCAATGACAGGTTCTCAGCCTGATATGTGAGTTTCATATCCTTGGTACCCAGCAAGTATCTGAACACCCGCTTAATAGCTTGCCAGTGTTGCATACCTGGGTTAGCCTGATATCGACTCACAAGGCTTACTATAAAAGCCAAATCAGGTCGAGTGCAGTTCATGGCATACATCAAGCTGCCAATAGCCTGCGCATATGGCACAGATTGCATCTTCAGACGTTCCTCGTCTGATGCAGGTGCCATTCTTTCAGACAAAACTGTCCCTTTATAGATGGGCGAATCTATGGTCTTCCAACCAATCACGCCAAAGCGTTTCAATACACTCTCAATGTACGATTCTTGAGATATACTTAGCCTCCTCGCTTTTCTATCTCTCTCAATCTTCATCCCGAGGATGTAAGATGCTTCACCCATATCTTTCATTTCAAATTGGGTCTTGAGCCATTCTTTAAGACTGAGAATCATACTAGTGTCATTCCCCATTAATAATATGTCATCTACATATAGTGACAATATCATAAATCTACTCCCATCTCTAAAGGAGTATACACAATGGTCATAGTCATTGGCTACAAAGCCATATTCACTTATCACCTTGTGAAAAGTGAAATACCATTGTCTTGGCGATTGTTTCAGTCCATACAATGATTTAATAAGTTTGCACACTTTAGTTTCCTCTCCGGAAACTACAAACCCCTCGGGTTGTTCCATGTAAATCTCCTCCTCTAAATCACCATTTAGGAAGGCAGTCTTTACATCCATCTGGTGCAACTCTAAATCTAAGTATGACACAATTGCCAACAAACATCGGATTGAGATGAACCTGAACACTGGAGAATAAGTCTCCTTGAAGTCTATGCCCTCTACTTGTGTGAAACCTTTCGCCACAAGTCTAGCTTTGTACTTCTCTATTGATGTAACATCCGGAAAATTCGTAAGTATTTTAAAACCCAAATTTGACCCTCTTAATGTTTGATTTGGTCGAATTGTGCCTCGCGAAAATTAAAGCTGGTGAGAAGAGCTTTCCAACGCCACCTATTATGTGCGATTTGGAGTTCGGAGTAAAAAGATATGGGAAATTGAATAAATATACCCGTAGATGCGATCGATCGCAATAAAACGATCGATCGGCATTTTGAACACGATCGATCGGCTTCGATCGGATACGATCGGCGCCATCGCGCGATTGGTAATCAGGGCAGGACGATCGATCGCCGTATTGCCCGATCGATCGCCAGTTGCGGTTTGGCGAATCCTAACCTAATTTTGAGGCGGATTTGTTTGGGAAAGATGTCATATCCTAACTAAACTTATATTGCACGTTCCTAGGGTGATTTAGGGACTCTCCCATTGGTGGAAAGGGCCCAAGATATGGTAGAATTGATTGGGCAAAGATCTTCTAAAAACTCTATATAAACCCATAGAGTCTAGGCTTGTGCTTTTGAAAACTAAACCCTAGAACGTCCAGAGGCTTTCCCCTCTCCTTCCCACGTTCATCCCTCTCTTAGAAGACCTCTTCTTGTGGGAATTGCTCAAGAGCTTGGATCGGGAAGCTTTGAAGGAAGCGGAGGAGACGAACATCGCGTAGAAAGGCGACGTCTTGTGGTGATAAAGAGTAGGATGGTTTTTCCCTCTCTTCTTATTCTTTTCTCACACTATATGATGAGTGTTCTCACTGATTTTCTTGGAGTATTGCTTTGAATCTTGCGGGATTAATGATTTATGTCTTGTCTTTCCATGTGTATTGCGATACATGCATATATGCCTTCATGCTTCATGTCTAGATGGAAAATCACATCAAAGATGGATGCTTTATTAATTATTACAGAAGATAAAAGTTCTGATATTGTTCTGATTATGATGTCTAATGATTGAATCTTATGCTCTAATGATCGATTTGCTTAAATCGACTTAATTGAAAGATATTTGGTCTAAGGTTGTGTTATATGGGGAGAAACATGATAAAAAGGGAATCTTTTTGTAATTCTAGTTAGTTCCAGGATCTGTAATTGATCTAGGAGGGGAGTACTATCATCTATCATGAGTATAATATCATCTATAAGTGGTACGGTATAAGTTAATTAAAGTTTAATCAAGTTTCTCACTTTCGGCCAGAACTGTTTCTGCACGGACAGTCGACAGTGAATAATTCATAACTAATTCATATGATATCAGAAAAATATAAAACCGGTGGGGTTAGAAACTAGACTCATACGGGTACTCTCAGTAAAAATTTCAGAAGATAATATTAACTGTACAGTGTCTGGGAGTCGCCGGAAGGGGACTGTTATGCAAAAGACAGTGAGCAGAATCCAAGTGAAAACACTAAGTACTTAAGTAAAACCACTTAATAAGATGTGAAGATGGTATGACGTGCTAGTAACTAATACTAGACTATATCCTTATGATTATCACAGTAAGGTTGGGTTATGGTTAATATGATAGATGGGTAATACCTATGTTAAGAAAACCGTAATCGTGTATTTGAAGATAAAGCGTTTGTGTCGGTTTGAGGTTCCATTTGGAATCCAAATCATCTAGGACTCATTAATACCTTGTCTCTGATTTATATATTTCAATAAGACCTATAAGATTTCCATCTAGGGCTGAGCATGAATGCATGTATGGATTGTGTTATTCTCTTTGTGTGACATTCCCACTTATACTCTGTATGTGAGTCTGTTCCGGTGATTGACACCATATGTGGTTAGAGTGTTGCGGCCTCTATTTCTTTGAATTATTATTCATCATGATTATTTGATTGATTCCTCCACTAGAGGTCTTGCGGGACTTCTCCGGAAGTGGATTCATAGTATGCTCACATTATGCCATTGCTTGATCTTGCGGGGTCACTAATATTAGTGGTACTGCGGTTCCACACTGCCCAAAAAGAGGCAACATACGTACGTTAGATTGTTGACATTACGGAAGGTCATCAGTCTCCGCCCATCGTGCCCGTAAGCACTGGTGGGGCCAGCATCCTAGACGCATGGCAGGGTTCCAAAAAGAGGACCCCTAGGGTGGTTCTGGTATAGTCACTTGCGGGTGATCGGTTCAGCGAGCAGAAATTGTACTCCTTTCACTTTTAATGTCTGGAGCTTTTTAATATGATTATCATTCCCTCCTTACTCATATGTGTAGTAGGAGCCTTATTGTTGTTTTCCTTACTTGCGGGTTGGAATTATTATTGACTAACCTTTCAGGTGTATAAATCCTTGGTTTAGTCCCGATGTTGCGGCATCTTCATAAACCTTTGTTATTCTTATCCTATTCATATTGTTTGTCCTAATTCAGTGGGTTTTTACATCCTACTGAGTGTTTCTATGAAATACTCATGCATCCTCTGATGCAGGCGCAAATGGAAATTGAGAGCAGGAAGTTGCGGTAGTGAAGCGGTCGCAGGAGCCGTGAAGATTTAGAGTTTATATTATTTGCTTTGCTTATTTTGATGCTTATGACATTTAATGGCAATTGTGTGCCATAGATTTATAGGTTTATTTGATTTGACTTTCTTAAATGGATTATCAGTATTATTAAGTAAATTTCCATTCCATAGTATTCATTAATGTTTGTATGTGTATTGCACTGATTATGGGCATGACCGATTACACATCCTTTTGAGATGATCGTAATTGGTGGTTAATTCGACAGTTCGGTCTCGCGCCCGAGATTCTCTACCTCCAAATGTATATCATTGATTGGCTTCCGCACTCCGTTCGAGGTATGGGATTTCGGGGCGTGACAATTGATCCATCAGCTTTGAGCTTCTTCTTGAAGATCCACTTACACCCAATGGGTTTCCGTTCGTCTGGTAAGTCAACAATCTCCCAGACTTTGTTCTTCAAGATTGAATCCATTTCCTCTTGAACAGCCTTCTGCCATTCCTTGGAATCTGGACTACTCATAGCATGCTCAAATGTGACTGGATCATTAAGTACAGGGTCATCTACCGATATTTCTTCTTCACCAAGCATCGCATAGTAATCCTTCAACAAAATTGAAGGTCTACGCTCTCTTGATGTTCGAGTTTCAACATCTTCATTGAATGTATTACCTATCACTCGTTCATTACTAGTGACAGTAACTTTCTCTTTCTCAATTTCAAAGAGTTCCACTTTCTGACTAGGAGTTTTAAGGTCTATATCTTCCTCAAGAAAATAAGCATCTCTAGACTCTATAACCCCCACTGTCCCATCATCATGGTGTACTACAAATCGATACCCTTTCGAATGATCACAATAACCTATAAAATTACATTTTATGGTCTTGGGATCCAACTTAGTTCTTAGTTGATCAGGCACCCTCACATGGGCCTTTGACCCCCACACTCTTAAGTTCGAAAAGTTTGGACGTCTTCCCGTCCATAACTTATAAGGGGTCAATTTGATCGACTTAGATGGTATTCGATTTAGTACATAAACAGCGGTGTCTAGTGCTTCACCCCAAAACTGCGTTCCTAGTTCAGAGTGGTTTAACATGGACCTTACCATGTCCATCAAAGTCCTATTACGTCTTTCAGCAACTCCATTCTGTTGAGGGGTATACGGTAAAGTATACTGATGCACTATTCCTTGGTTTGTACAATAGTCCTTGAACAAATCAGATGTGTACTCACCACCTCTGTCTGTTCTCAGAACTTTAATCTTCCGTCCTAATTGGTTTTCAACCTCAGCCTTAAATTCCTTGAATTTTTCTAAGGCATCGGACTTTCTCGATAACAAGTACACATAACCATATCTAGAATAGTCATCTATAAACGTAATAAAATACACCATTCCTCTTTGAGTCTTGACGTTTATAGGCCCACAAATATCTGAGTGAATGACCTCTAAAAGGTCAATTGCTCGCTGTCCTTTCGGAAAGGGTCGCCTAGTCATTTTGCCAGATAGGCAATCCTCACACATGCGCAAATTATCACTTATTCTAGGTAGTAACCCACTACCCGACATTCGGTGTAATTTTGTCGCATTCACATGACAAAGGCGTAAATGCCACAACAATGCATTATCAACAGCAACATAAGCAACATACTCAGAATCAATCATTTCATTATTAGCAAAGTCATTGGATACATCAAGTTTGAATAAACCATCAACTAAAGAAGCAGTAAATAAAATATTATTCTTCTGCCCCACAGTTCCCTTGCCACCCTTGAACCTGACTTCAAATCCCTTTTGAGTCAGAAGAGGGATTGAAATCAGATTCCTACGAATAGTAGGTGCATACAAGACATCTGTGAGAACCAGAGTGTTTCCTCCTAAGAGAGGAACACGAACAGAGCCAATCCCCAGCACGTCACAATAGGTGTTATTCCCCATGTAGATCTTGTGCTCTCCGGGACTAATCTCTTTTATCTCAGCAAAAGACTCCTTTGCCATAGCCACATGACGGGTTGCAGCCGAGTCAAGCCACCAACCTCTAGTGTTAGTGTTCACAATCAGTGCCTCAGAAATCATACAAACTATGTCCTTTCCTCCACCCTGCTGTTTCTTTTTCTCATTGCCCTGGGAGCCATTAGGACAGTTCCTGCTAAAGTGACCCATTTGGCCACATGTAAAGCAGGCTCCCTTCTTCTTGTTTTTGGCCTTGTCTCCACCCTGGAATTGAGGCTTCTTTCCTTTCTTCTTGAAATTCTTCTTTGAGGTGCCTGCATAGGACCCACCTTTCTTAGAGCCAACATGGTGAGCAAGGTTGGCAGATGCATTAGAGGCCCTCATATGCTCTCTCCTTTCCTGCTCCAAGCCCAGCTTGGCAGTAAGGTCATCGAGAGTGAGTTTCTTGTCACTCAGGTTCAACGCCACCACAACTGCTTCCCATGATGGAGGGAGACTAGTGAGTATCGTAGACACTTGGACCCCCAATGAAATTGGATCTCCAAGCATCTCCAACGCACTAGCAATAATAGTCATGGCATTTATGTGCTCAAGCACATTCTTGTCCTCCTCCATCCTCATGTTGGTATAGCGAGTGTGGAGCAACCTGATGTGTGCCTCAGTATGCTCTCCATACCTCCTCTCAATGGCCTCATACATTTCCTTGGCCGTTTTGTGTTTCTCAAAAAGCAACTCCATCGTAGGCTCCATAAAGGTAAGTATCGTGGTCCTTGCTCGTGCATCCTCCATCTTGAACTTCTCGTACTCTCTCTTTTGAGCAGCAGTACTCTGTTCACCCGTAGGTTCAACAACTTGGTCTAGCACATGACCCAAGTCATCAAGGAACAGAATGTGACGGATGCGCCTCTTCCAGGTAACAAAATTGGTGGCATTCAACTTTTCAGTCTTTGCCAACTCACTTGAGACCATACGGGAAGCCATTGCAACTTTTATGAAATCAAGCAAGTATTCCAATCAAATTGAAGATAAAAATCTACAATCAATGGAACAGGACAATCAGTGTAAAAACAGCATAGTTTGAATCACTAATTAACTATCAACAAACATATAATCAAGTGGCAAAAAATACTGCTTCAATATTAATTAGTTTTTCAAATTTTATCCCTCCGATCGATCGTGTCAATTTCCCGATCGATCGCAGCTTTCCGCTGTCGACTTTGCACAACTTACAGTAGATACGATCGATCGCAATTCGTGCCGATCGATCGTTTCCCTCTTTCAAAGCAACTCAACGATCGATGCCGATCGATGCCGAACGATGGCGATCGATCGTTTTCCCTTTATAAGAGACTTAACGATCGATGCCGATCGAAGCCGATCGATCGTGACCAGTCGTCTTCTCCGATTTTACTTTCGAGCGATCGATCGCGACTGTAAAAATAGAGATTTTCAGTCGGCAAAAACCGCGAGGAAAATCCCCACAAATCTGTTGGAACTCTCACACCACAACGGATCCAAGGCTCCGATACCAATGAAGGGTAATCGGACCGCAGCGGAAGCGAATTTTAAGATTTTTATCTGTTTGATGTGGGCTCTCAAAAATTGGGTTTTTCCTTCAAACAACAAATATAGCTTAAAGATTATCAAATTAGAATCACTAACCTTCGGCCTTTGTGCCTACGAATCACTCCACTGATTAGAATATGTCCGAGAACACCATATCCTTCACCGATCGAGTGTAGAACGTCGTGAAAAACTATATTCCCCGAATTAGCTTTTTCACCCAATGAAATCAAGATCACCAAATCAAGAGAGAGCTATTCAATTTCAAAACCGAAAGAAGCTTTTCCTTCGCATGGAGGGCGGTCCCCTCCATTGCCCTTAAAAAGGGCAAATTTCGGTTACAAAAAATCATGCCTTTTCGGTTTCCCGAATTGGCTCAACGTCTCTCCCAGAATTATTTCCAATATGGTGACTCTTATTTGACAATTCCATTTTGGTCGTACCAAAACAACTAATTCCAAATAAGTGATTTCCGGATCGGTGATGATTACAGTGTCTCTTTCAATTTAGTGTGGACCGGGCCCACGAAAACCTAACTACTCCACATGCCTACAATTGCATGAGAGAGCCGACTCTTCTCAATCAAGACAAGTAAAATGGGACAAGAACCCATATTTACTTACACATCAAACCCCTACCAAAGCATAAATCCCAAAATTAGGATCTCACATTAGTTGTAGAGGACGAACTGAAGGCCCTCGTGATGAGGGATGAAACAAGAATCCTCTATTCTAAAGAAGCTTTATTCCAACCTGAAAATCTAATTTCTAACAAGACAAAAGACGACATCCAGCACAACAAAAAGTATGCTACCATCTTCATTATTTCTCGAAACCAAGAAAGGTTGAATCTTGAAGAAGAAAAGCATCACCACCATCCGCTAGGAAGTCTTCACCACCGCTCAACCCCAGATAAACACAAGAAATTGTTATCATCGGAAGAACCACATGACCAACGCAATTAAGAGAAAGTGCCCAGCTCCCCTAGGCAAGTTCGCCACCGCCAACTAGGAGAAAACCCTAGCCGCTGCTGCTCTCTCCTTTTGTTCCTAGGGCCCATATCACGGTCCATGCTTTTTGATCTTATATAAGCTTTAATTAGAAACCCTAATTTAATAAAATTATACAAACTTCAGTACTAGTGGCTAGTCAAATCCTAATAACAATAATTTTTTCCAAGCTATAATGAATCCATATCCGGCTTCCATCTGCTGGCAAAAATCTTTGCATTGTCAACCAGCAGCATAATCCTTTTGGTGGGGTGATGTTGCTTCTCCTAAATTGCTTGGTCTGATGGCTTGTGGATTTTGAATGAGCTAGCCCTATTTGGGCTTGCATCATTGTTCACCCTAGAACTTTGCCTACAACCATTTTTATGACACCATGTATAACACACGTAAAACAAATTTTTATGGATCTTGTAAACTGCTAAGGGAGAAGTTTGGCATTTGTCAAGTTACAAAATTTATGAATCTGAAAAATGCAAAGCTTATATAAGATCAGATTGCAAAGCTAATATTAGCTATTATGAATCTACAAAGTTTGACATTTTGTAAACTACTAAGGAAGATTTTGGAGTGTGTGTCGTCATTTCACAAAGTAAATGACATTCAAATTGCAAAGCTTTTTGCACATGTAAACTAGGGAAACCTTGCAGAAATTGACACAACATGTGTCTTATCCTTCCGTGGTGTCAGTGCAACTGCACCCTAAGTCCTAAATTAAGTAGCACAATAACTAATTATATCCAATAAAAAAGCAGGACCATAACTACCATTCCATAGTATTGTGCAACTATAGAACCCTTCGGGACGCACTAATAAAGCAATTCCACATATTATTATAGGTCCCACCTTGATAATGTGTATGGATCATTGTTCTGTGGTTAATCGTATGCATTAATAAATTAGAACAACGATATGTCAACCATTAGATATCTGATTTTCTCATTGTTGGGGTCATTGGCTTCATCTCTTTGGTATCTTATGTCAAAATTTTATGTCCAAACTTATAGTAACCTAGGAGCTATGTTGTTGAAACCATGATAGATGTAAATAAATATCAAGGTTTGAGAGAAAATTACTCCAAATTAAATGACACAAAACTTTGAAAATTCGGGATGTAACCATTAAGCTTACTTAACATGTTTGAGTCTTGTGATGTAGACGGTGACCTAATTAGAATAGGGTCATAACATCTTGTTAGTGTGAGACATGATGTATGCACATTTATGTGATCCGATGCAACATGAGCCATCATACAAGTCACATGCGTTTTATCGGACAGTTGAGGAGATAGAAGGAACATCAATGGAGGATACAAGTTCAAAGTTGATACTCAAAGTCAATCTTTCTAACAATGGAAATGTTTTATTACTTGTAGTCGACCACCAGTATAAACCAACGACGTCTGATTTCCAATAGGATCATGGATGGGCTTTTTTAGAGGGGACGAAGGATAAACTAAAGCTTAATTTCCACTAGATGACTATTTTATTTAACATAATAGTGAATTACTTGGAGTTCCCTTAGTATGAGCTAGCACTCACATGCGCCTGCATGAGCCAGGGCACCAACGACCCCGTCGGATTTCATAGCAGGTGTCAAATCAGGGGAAAGCAGGTTACCTGATTTGACGTCACTATCGGATCAAAATCCAACGCTTGGCTCACACATGTCTCGTATTGTATTTTTCCTACCTTACTAATTATACGAAAAATATATGCTCGCTCACATGTGCCCTCATGAGCCACAAGCAATTGGATCTATTTATGGAGGTGTGCATTAATAGATGGGGCAGGCAGGTGATTCAAACCAGCCTGCCCCTGTATTGACGTTCGCCACCGGATCAAAACCTGACAGCTCAGTGCACGCCAAAATGCGTAAGCGGGGTTAGTCATATACTAACACTATATTATTTTCAGTTTTTGTTAAACACTCAGCTTTAAGCTGTTAGGGAAGAGGAGCGAACTTAATTTGGCGTTGCAATTAATTTCCTTCTAGTACCCGTGATCAAGGACTTTACTTGTAGATAGCTACTCATGATCAGCTGTTTTTTTTTTTTTTTTGAAAACTGTTGTTTTGACCTAACATTATCTGACTAGCAAGCAGGACCAAGGGGTACGTGGAATACGGAACCATAGAAATTAGGTAAAGTTATAATTTCTCCCTCTATTTAGCACAAACTCTCCTTGATGACATGGTAAACGCTCCAAAAAGGGGCCAGAAGGACAAATTAGTGAATTGGAGGGTAGTGAATTGGAATTATATGTTTCCTAAGGTAGGCATATGCCAACCTGATGTCAATGCTGTGGAAACATTCTCAACGTCAAATTTAATGATGCATTAATAATCTACAGAAAAAATATTGAAAATGCATCATTGATTCTTTGAGGAGAAATGTGGTCAATGTATTCTCTTGAGACCTTCGACTAGGCATTCCTTTAAATTATTCTAGTTGGTCAGCGCCACAGTAGAAGGGTGGAGAGCGAAGCACTCTTGAACAGCCAAGATGTGGGAAAAATCAAATCTTTAAACTTCTCCTTACACAATTATATGAGCAATATCATAATCAAATGTATATAATAATAATAATAATCATAATCAGCAAGGAGTGCAATATGTTGGGCTTGTTTTTGTAATAAAACATAAAATGGCCTAACTATCTCAATTGACAGTGCTTTGGGCTTTTAGAACTGTCTGGGTAATGGGTCTGAATTAGAATACCCATTAAGTTGTGGTTTTGAGTGGCAGATCTGAACCATTCGATGACCTATGGATGGACGGTCAGGATTCTAGGGTTCTTAACAGTGGTATCCTAGTTTAGTTATAAATACACCATTAGCCATCCTAATACGGTGTCTTATGTGAGATTGCTCTCAGCCAAGCTCTAAACCAGAACTCCATTGAAGGTTCTAATGACCACAGGTATGCTTAAATCTCTATTTTGCATTAAGTTCTATCAATTGGTATCGAGCTAGGTTACACTGGAGAAGATGCACCGGACATCCGTCGGACAGCAAATGCACCGGCCAAAGCCGCCACCGCCAAGCGTTGGGCTCTGGCCGGCACAGCGTCGGCGCCGGATTCATTCTCACAGGCCGGCAGCGGATAAAATTTTTTTTCATCGCACTGGCCATAGCCGCCGCCACCAGGCATTGGGCTCTGGCTAGCGCAGCGGCGGCACCGGATTCGTTCACAGTTTTTGGCCAGAGCTGCCGCTGCCATACGTTGGGCGGCGGCATCGGCCCTCCACGTGCCGTCAGCCTCGCCGTAAAAGAAAGGGTGGCCTTTTCGGCTGCCACCGGCAACTGTGGCGACGGATCCGAATAAAAAAAAAATTTTACCTGTCAGCGCACGCTGGTTTTGGATTTTTTGGTGCGCTCTGGCTTCCGGCCGTCGCCCCTGTCTCCGATCCTGCCGGGCGCTGGCCGGCGCCATCGTTGCTCCCGCTGCCATTCCTGAATCAATTAATGTCACTAGGTAATCTTGCACGAATTCAGTTCTACGTCCGTTGAGATGATTTAGGAATAGCCAAAGCATCCTAAGTTATTTGTCAACGTGTGAATCATATAGAATGCTACCAAGGGGTATTGTTCCAGTTTCCAAAGAATTCCTAAGTCACTGCTTGCATGTAATGGTAAGTCACTGCTTCCCATTACACAATTGAGAAGTAACAAATGGTAACAATACTATTATTACCTTGGGGCGGCACTCTTCGAGGCACGCCTTAGATCCTTTCACACATGCGCCAACATAGCATTTAAATAAAAACATAAATACTTTGTTAGATAAATAACTCATAGACGCAACTTTGTGAGATCACTCTCCCGGAGCATGGATCAATCAATACTTATAAGAGGAAGAACCCAATCAGTCCTCAAAGCCCAACGATCCACCACTGGATGGCCTCAGCAAAGCGACATACTTACCAAGGCACACAAATAGAAGGAGAGGAGGTGCCAAAAAGGGGCACCCTAATTGCTGCACTGTTCCAAAAGTGAAGAGGTAGGGGCTGCTGGCACAGAATTGGGAAAGCAAGAGATATAGGTAGAATATATTGCTTTCCTCATTCGCAATCTATGCAGCAAAGCTAAAACAGGATAAAAAAGGCCCATCAGCTTGATGATCCATAAGCTGAAGGTAAAGGAATCTGACTCTAGATTCTGGTGATTTTAGGATAGATTTAAGCTGTTTTGGTTATCTTAGCTATCAGTTTTAGTATTAATCAGACATGAAGAAGCTTCGTCTTTTGCATCAAGTGGTGCTAGTCCAAATTAATGGTTCATAGGTGAGTGCCTTTTGCAAGAAATTATAATTACATGTTCACCATTAATCATTCGTCAACAAATTATGATATTTGATAGAAGAAAGTCTTCATCATTTTTTTGTCGCCCTGAGTTTGCTCTGTTTATCCATGTATAATGCTTTGATAACGCTGGTGCTCACGGACCTAAATCCACTTTTTAAGTTGTGAGTATACTTAAAAGTGTTTGTCTATAGAAGGTCAGAACCCACTACATATAATATTAAAACGGTAGAGACACACAAGTAGAAACAAAATTAATTTTTATCCAGTTAAGAAGAGCCTTAGCTCTTATATACATTACCTCAAAACAAAAACCGGCATAAACAGAATATTCAGAACTCTTGTATACAGTAATTGTGAAACAAAAAAGAACAAGCAGAATCTCCACTACGTATGACCTAGATGATAACTAACCAATTGAGTCAAAATACAAATAGGCCTGAAGTGAGAAAAGAGAAGAACCAATGTATGTTATAGAGGGAACACGTATCTTCAAGAGGAACTAGATGAATGCTCAAATGGTGAAAGTAAGTAGGTGTGACTGCAAGTTTGTATTGGCTTATTCTCAGACAAAACTATGTCATATTTGTGTATTTGATCTAGAAAATTGAGCCGATTAGCGATTAGTTGAGATGATTTTGGAATTAAATGACTTGAAGATCAGAGCAGTTGCAAATGCTCATGAAATTCAAGGTTGAGATTCATGTGATTGGTAATTTCAAAGCTAAGAGGGAAACATGGCAGAGGCAGTAGCACCTACATTGGAGTAAGCAGCTAGCCAAGACTACCACCAGTGAAGATGAAGAGGGACAAGAAGAGGCTAAAAATATTTTTTCTCCTGGAGGGATGGGAAATTAAAGGGTGGACTGGCTAAACGATGGGGTGGGAAACTAGCCATCCAATCTAATCACCTCCTGCATTTCAAGGTTATTGCCAAATCAAGTCCCTGCGTGTTTAATTATCAAATGCTTTAGAAGTATTGAAGTAACTAATTTCCGAAGGACTTCAGGATGTGCACCAGACATTAACCTACACGATATACTTCCCAAATCTTAAATCGTTCCTTCTGAAGGAAGCAGGGGAAACAAATAACAAATTAAAAAGATAATTCAAACTCCAAAGGTTAATTGAAAGACAAATGATAATATTTCTGCAAACTAATATAGCCCAAACCCTTAAGAGCACACTGCAGAGTAGGAACTGTTGTCCACTGCTCGCCCTCAGCTGCCAAATATAAATAACAGCATTCCTAGGCAGGGAAAACATTATCCGATATCTACAATTTAGTATCCCCTATTTTTTAAAGAGTTCATTTATAAGGAATAATATTTGCGGCAAAACCTTCCAAGATATCTTGTAATAAAAGCATATTAACATAAAAGAAAAATCATAACAGCACAAGCACAGCACTTAAGAGACACCAAATCATCGTTTAACTCAACAACAAAAAGCAGCTTTAAATCAGCAAGACTTTCCCACTGATATAAAACATTATTGCAAAAACTTAAAAATCTCGTCCCATCATTAATGTAAAAGGACTCCAATA
The DNA here is from genome assembly GCA_039654745.1 of Houttuynia cordata. Classification (NCBI taxonomy): domain Eukaryota; kingdom Viridiplantae; phylum Streptophyta; class Magnoliopsida; order Piperales; family Saururaceae; genus Houttuynia; species Houttuynia cordata. Next base: position 33,225,164 of record CM077502.1, read on the forward strand.
GAAGACCTCATTCAGTATTATGATATGACGAAGTCAGTCAACTGAAATGAAAATTAGATCTCATTCCTTCTTGCCAATGCCATGTGACATGTTGTAGATCCCTCGTCCCTGGCCAGAAGAAAACATTATTAGGAAAAAAGAGAAGATTAAGTTGAGATTAAACAACACAAAACAATAAACTAAAACTGCTCACAATCATATAACAAGCAGCTGCAGCAAAAGCTACGGGAATGGCCACAGAGGTGATCTTGTCAAAAGGGCCCTTCAAATACGTGTGTTTCTGCATGTTTTGGAAATACTTCTGCCTTGCAAGAAGCTTCTCTCTAGGATAAAAAGGTGCTTCTGTCTCTGTCATCCTGCTGTAGTAAGACCATAAAAAATAATGACTTGGTTAGATATTCAATCGTATAGATGATCACAGCAATCAGTCATATGCTCCCTTGTTCATCAAGTTTGAGAAAAACAATAAGCAAAGTGAAGTTCTATGAGAACCGGATAAGCTAATAAACTAAGCCCACGACCATGCTACTGAATTTAATCACATGAAGAGTAACAAGTGATATGGCAGAAATACGTGTCTCAACTTGCATTCTGAGAGACTAGATACCTGACAAAGCAATGACTCACTAATAATTGGAACCCTAATCTCCTAAGCAACTCCTCCAACCTTACCAATTGTATGCATACAACCTAAAATCTTAAGAACATTACCCAAAGAACCAGTTCTTGATTTCCCTAATTGAACTCAGTAGCAGTCATTTCAACCAGGTTTTAACAATACTTAGAAAAGAGAGTAATTATAGTAATGCACAAACAATGGACTTCTCCAGTGCTAATTATATTAAAGCATTAGACAAATTGGTAAAAAGCTAGCCACTTCATGGAAGATGTCTACACAATTATATGCCCATCCTAAATTATAACAGCACCATAAGTGTATGAGATATTTGGTGTATTAAAAGTAACACTGCAATCCAAAAAAAATCTGCTTCTTTTTTATTTTCATTTTTTTTCTGATGCGAAGTTCCTTTAATATTTTAGAGAAGTCCTACAATCACCAGACCATCTCACGGGCCAATTTACACCCCGAGCCAGCCTATACATAAGGTCCATGGCCACAGGTCATTAGAAAAAATTTCAATTAAATTGACCGTCTCTATTTATTCAGCAGTGTGGACCCCACATCTTAAAGGTCTCGATACCAAGACCTGCAGCGGCTAAAAGGCAAGGGCTATAAAGTGTAAAATCAACATCAACATATGGGACAAAATCTAATGAGCTTACAATCAAAGATTCTTCCAGTATTAGCAATTCCAAGATTGTAGTACCAGTTTGGCACAAAATGAGATTTTTGTAACAATGTTTATAAGGCGGCAATGGAAAAGGCAACTTATTTTTATACTAGACTAGATACTTTGAGATAGTTATTGTTACACATATTCCCTGTAAGCACTCCTTATTATTATCCCTCCAGACATCCATCCTATCAGATTATGAACTTTCATTTGTCAGGAAATTAGAAAACATAATCTGCTGGTGAAAAAATAAAGAAGGATGCAATGATAAAAAAGATTTGCTTATATTTCAAGGCAGCAATTTCTCTTCATTTTATTAAATTATTGGTATAGATGCCGTCTTATAAACAATACCAAGTAACCCAGTAACTCCACTTAGATCACAAGGTTTTCATACTTCTAGAAAGCACGGCTCATTCGAACAGTCTTCACCATTGCAATCTTTACTTGTATCCAAACAAATTCAAAATAGAAAAAGAATTTTCATCCAACACGAGTTGACAGCTCAACCAAACAGCGTAAAGTTCATTTTGTTTAACCATAATATAAATGAGCAGGAGGATGTTAGAAAGTGTAAAAGACATTGAAAATGCGAATAAAGAAGATTAAGAAGGCAACCTTTAAAAAAACACAAGAAAATAAGGTTTTCTCGTTCCTCATCTTAACTTTAAGTGAAACAGTTACTTCCATTTTAAGGCAACGGCAGATGTGGTTTGAAAAGAGACAGAATATTTTTAATAATAATAGTAAAAAGAGGGAATGCTTGGTCATGCAATCAAGACATTAACATATCAGAAAAGAAGCATATTTTGTGCCCCTTTAAGCACTTAATGGTCATGAGGTTATTTAAAAATGTAAACATCTTGACATTGTCAATAAAGACGACAACCTTACAACAAAAAAGAAAAGGGAGAAAATGGGAACAAAAACATTCTCACCCCATCTTAAATTTTTTAGCAAATCTCTTTTATTAAGCAACAAAGTCAAATATGATTTGAAATCAGCCAACTATTTTGAGTTACGCAGCCCAACCATTATGTCAGAATGAGTACCTTCACTACATATTGCACTAAATTTTCTACCACTGATGTTCATACTAATTGATTAGGAACAAAGCAAGGTCATACTACACTGTAAACTAAATATCTATAGATCAAATATCAGCCAAACACTGATATAATATTTAGTTGAAGCTATAGTTAACAACAAAGTACCCTCAGATTACTTTGGAAAACCTATAAGAAAGTAAAGAAGCATGCAATAATGGAACAGGAAACTAACATAAATTTCGACAACATAAATTCTAAAAAAAATAGCCTCTCAATTTCCATAAGATTATCCATGAAGGAAGAAAAACAATTAAAACAACTGGTAGAAATCTTTTTCATGTCTTTTAATTCCATAGATATATAATGTGCTTGTCCACAGTCTTTATGTTAGAAAGTCTTAATAAGCAATAAAAAACACTTAATAAAATATCTATGGAAAATGTGTAAGCCTGACTCCACATAAAACATTCCTTATTTGGAGAAAAAAAATAAAATGAGAACGTTATTAAATCTGTCAAATTCATGCATGCAAACAAACTTTTTTTTTTCGGGAAAACTAAACCAGTTTTTGGCATTATACCAACTGAAAGTAATAATTAGATTATAGTCTAAAGAAAAAAATACAATGACTTCTCAAATGGCAGACACGAAGTAGGAAAGAAATGGAGGTTCCTATTACACAATCCATCCATCAAAACAATTAAAAGAAATAATAAGAATCTGGAGACAGTAAATCCCGACTGCCTGGCTAAGCAAAAGACTTAATCTGGCTCAAATAAGCCTGATCAAGTCACCAAAAAGAATTCCATATAAGTTAACCAGGCCACATAGTGAATTTAGTATGAAGGACATCAAGCCCCTCTCTTCCCTCTCGAAATCACCGTGCTTTACTACTTGTAGTTTGTGTTCCTTCTCCCATCCAGTTTTTCACTAGAGACCACCATATAATCCTTCCTTTTTCTCTTTCCATCACACTAACCAATATTTCTCTTTTTTCTATTAGTTTTTCACATCAATGATTTCGATTCCCTTGCTTCCTCTTACTGTTTAATCAACCCACTAAAAGTTCTCTTATGTATGCACTCCTAGTTTAACATCCGTCATTGTATTCTAACAAACAAAATTACCATTTCATCCACTTCTACCAGGTAGAAACAATATAAATACAATATTTCCAAATAATTAGTGAGATAAATTCCTTATATTAACTCTTCCTCAATTGGATCCACAGAACAACAATTAATTAGGGAGGTACAAGACAATGCAAACTTTCCACTGCAAGTAAATCGAAATTCGTTTTTCTCGTCGTTTGGGCCCATCTGTACAAATGGCCCCATTTGACCTACTACTAAATGGGTCAGTGATCACTTTAGGAGTATTACTGTGGCACCTCCAGAAACAAGACAACCTACTCCACTTTTGCCAAGATGGGGAGTCTAAAGAGAGCCACTTTTCACTTCAATCCACAAATTTAACCAGTGACCGCATCAAGATAAAGCCTGTTTCTGATCAACTAAAGATTCAAAGGCCATTCCAGAAATTGAATTGCGATCACCATTTTCCCACTAGCTCCTATTGTGCAGTTCCGCACAAACATCTTATCTGGGTATCAAACAATATAGGAAAGGATCAAACCAACCTGAAAATAGCCCTATTCATATACCCTGATGCAAGGTAGCGCAACCAATCCTGAAACCTTTTTTCATAAGCTATGTAATCTCAACAATATTGCAGAAGAGACTTTTATTAGCCATTCAATTACCAAGAAGAAATAATGGCATCTAGAGAGGCTTTTTAAACACTTGGCGACAGATTGAGTTTGCCCCCACATATCCACGACCATATAGCACAAACCAATCCATATTACCAAAGTGATGGAAGGTTCTGTAACCTTAAACAATTGACCACCACAAAGTCACATTTTCAGGTTGTAAAAATTCCATAAAGCAATTCAAGAAGAAGAAAAGATTATGACAATATTTTACAAAAATATTGATAGAAATAAGTGAAGACAATAGATCACAAGACAAATAAATAATTGAATAAATTCCAGGAAATAGCTATGCACTAGAAGACTAATTGCCTGCCTTATCAAGTATAATTGCAAAGCATACAGCACCATAAGACTATAAGAAGAATGCCAATTTGGGAAAGTATGTAAAGTAAGAGAACAAATTTTAATAATATATAGAGTTTATATGCTCATCGTATTCCAAATTTTTTCCATTTTTTGACATATAATAATCAAAACTATTCACATTTATAAACTAATATTTGATCTATCAATAACATCATTAGTCAGGAGGACAACAATAAATGAAAACAAACTTCTTTTTCAATTGATAGATGCCAAGTTGGCCATATTCACTGTTGGACCACATGATCAAATAAGCCACTACAAAATTATTAATAAAACCATCTGATACAGGACCGGCCCAAGTAAAATACGAGAGATACGCGGGAAACTATATGACCTATTGGACTTCTTGACATATTTAACCTTCGAACAAAGGCCATGATTGATATAGAAGTTAGAATAATAATATATCGAAAGAAGGAAAGCCAAAATGAGAACAGTAATAGCATGCTTGATGTAGATGCGTTCAGATGCTAATCTAAATGTCAGGTAGAATTGATATAGTTGATCAGATCTAATTCTAAAATAAATCTGTTCACCAAAGAAAAAGAAAGAAAAGAAAAAAGCATTTAATAAGGTTTTTTCTCCACTTAAGTTAGTCGAAGGAAATAAAGAACACTCAAATATCAAAGTTGCCTGTGGAGAAACTCTCCCTATAGTTTATAAAAATAATACTCCCTCTGTCCAATGAAACCTGTCTGCATTAAAAGTTGAGTGAAATTTATCGGATGTCCCCCACACTCTTCCGTGTTTTTGGTCATGAGGGAACAAAATCAGCTATCTAATGATGGAACCGGTTATTTCCAAATGTAGCCAGTATTCATTAGACCGAGGGAGTATGATTTGCCGCATACAGCAGCTGATTGAAATCTAAATTTCAGGTAGAAAATCACTTTGCAATAAGATAAAAAGGGCGTGGCGTAAACATGGGAATACAGAAGCCAACCATTGCCGACCAAGATCGGCGTTGGCTAGCATAAGCAAAATCATCAAAGATTAGTTGAAACCAAATGTAAGGTGCCCAATAATTTGAACCAACCATTTTGGAACCAAAATTGGACATTGACGAGTATAAATAACAACAAAGACAGACCCCTGTTACCGACTAGGCAATCAGATCTCATCCAAGGAAGGCTACGAGAACATGAATATAGAAAAAAAATGAATTCCCAGATTATGTTACAATTTCTTTAAATGCGTTATAGCAATTCAGAAACCATTAGGGCATGAATAACTACAAAATTGATCGACGAATGAAATGTTGATAGAACTAAAAACAGAGAAATTTCGTGGAAAAGCGAAACGGCAATTGCTTACCTTTAATCTAGAGATGTTTCGTCAATGGCTTCGAAGATGGAAATGACTTCAGCGAAACGACGGGCGGGATGGATGTTAGGGCTCGGAATACAGAAAAAGAATCGGGGCGGCTGTATCAGACGTGGCCACCCACCCCTTTAAAGGGTCAGTGGCTGTCCACTGTCCGTGTACTTTCAGACGATGGCAATTCACCGTCCGTGTTTAGCCTACAGGGGGTCTGAGCTGGCCATCTGCGAACCGATTGAAGGCCACAGCCTGCGACCAGTGAGGTGGTCCCCACCAGTTTCATTACGGAATAACAAGGTTTTAAAAACCGACAAATTCTAGTCGGGTACGTCCAACCGGGGTCAACCCGGGTTGACCCGATTGCTGACATCATAAAAAAATACCTCCCCTCGAGCCAGAGAGCTCCAGGGGAAAGGGGGTTATCAGGGCGACGACAGCGGTGGGGGGAGCGGGTGGCTGGCTCGATGGGGCAACAGTGGGGCTGGCATCGGCTGGCTTAGCAGGGTGGGGCGAGGAGGGTAGGAGTAAAACCAAATTGCCAGTTAGATCGGTCAGGTCAACCTACCCAGCAGACTCGACCTGAAAAGGCGGTGGCTCTTGTTGAACCGGCCGGGCCGGTCTAGGTTTTAAAACCACGGGGAATAATGTGATTCAAAAAGATGAATAACCCGATAATAAAAAAGAATGTTCGCCTATCATACCACATGGGATTTGAACCTTCGTGACACAAGAAGTTATTAGGTACGCGGCGTGTACATGGAGGTTGTGCTTATCACCAATTGGTGATTGACACGATTTTCAATTTGTGGATCCCTTGTGAGCCCTCGTGACAAGCAGAGGAGTCGTGTCAATCACCTGTTGGTGGTGAGCATGACTTCTTCGCACCGCCTACCCAATAATTTCTCCTTGTGACACAAGTTGTAGATGTTAAAAGAAAAATATTTTTTCTTCGGCTTTATTTTCACTGCCACCACACGTGCCCCCTTTATGGAAATGCTATAGGCCCCTCATTTTATTTCCTTTCACCACAGTATGTGAGGTTGGCGGTGATAAAAAAAGCGGGAGCAATAGCATTACTCGTGTTAAAAATTATCGGCCACTAGCGTCCTGGCATAAAATGACAGTTGGGCTATAATATTAATTAATTTCTCCAAAAAAAATTGAACTTTAGGCGGGCCATTATATGTGCCAAATTGCAGTGGGCGCCTTGGTTGAGAAATCAGGTTAAACCATCCAAACTTTGACGATATATGGTTTGAATTTTAACCTACCCGAAGGCTGAAATGCTTTGAACAAGTAGTGTTGGTCTGATCTTGAACTCCATCATACTCCCGTGTGTGAATATGCATTTCCTTCAAAGATTATGCTTTAAGAGCTTAGACTGCACACATCAATCCTGATTTTCTAATAGCCATTCCTTTTATAAGAAAAAAATGGAGTGAATTTATACTTCTTGAATGAAAAACATTTTCCTTGGAAGAAGCAGGGGGCAACTTCTTCAAATATAGCTATAGGTTACAAGCAGGAGACGATGTTCTTCTATTGTGTTGTAACACATCTTTAGTCTATCGTTTTGAACCTTGTGTAGCCAAGTGGATGCTTGCAAAATTATTGTGATCAATTTGCCTTCTATATATCCGTGGTTGAAAATTGCGGATTCTTATTTATTCTACTGCTGGGATGGGTATTGAGCTCACGCTATGTTTCTTACTTTTATCGGTGTGTGATGGAGGATAGGTTATTGGAGATGCAGAGCAGATAAAAGATTCCATCTTGTCGAAATGGTAGTTAAGTTGGCTTCTTCTAGAAGTTGGTTAATGACATTTGCATTGTCTCATACTCGCCCTTGGTTCAGAGTTTTTCTGTAGGACAAGTTGTATGAAATGGGTGCAGGTTTCAATCCAGAAATTAACGGAGAGTTTGGACACAATTTTTTTTGAAGATGGATGATGTATGCTGGAAAGATTTGTTATAATGACATTTGATCAGTTTTAATTATTGTTTGTGTTTGTTGGACATTCTATGCTAGCCCAATGTGTACCCAATGTATTATTTGTGCATCCCCCAACCAGTAGTCATCAATACAACATCGGTACTGGTACGGCCTTCCATGTTTCCACCATCAGACGAATTCCTAAGCCTCTATCCTAGAAGACCCTAAAACTGTGCTGAAGACTACTGAAAAGCTGCCATGGATGACAATGCGTTGGATAAGAGAGGCAAGCTTCTGAGTGACTCGGATGAAGGCCCATGTTTGATCAACGAGTTGCCAGATGCGTTGCTTGTGGACATGATCTCACTTTTACTGCTAAAAGAAGCCGTTCAGACTAGCAGCTTGTCAAGAAGATGGAAACATCTGTGGACATGTATTCGCAATGTTAAGTGTAGTTATAGGGATTACTTTCTGGATAGTGCAGCATGTGTTATGGAAAAATTTCTGTGCCATCACGAAGCTTTGAAGATCAGACGGTTTGACGTTCATTTTCCAACCCATAGAAACAATGCAGAAAGGGTGGATTCATGGACACTTTTCACCTTAAGCAGTGATGTTGAAGCGTGTTTGTTCGATTCCGGCCCTTCTATGAGTCGTTATGGAATTTACAAGATGCCCAGTTGTGTATTTCAAGGCAGATGGCTGGTTGAGCTGAGGCTGATCGCTTGTGAAGTACAGATGCCTTCTTCAGTGACCCTGACATTGCTCAAAACACTTGTTCTCTATCACATCGGACAATCGCTTGAGTTTATCCTCTCCAAGTGCCCATCACTTGATAATTTGTCGATACTGAATAGCTTATATGGGAAAAGGCTTGTGATCTCAGTAGGAAGTTTGCATTTTAGATCACTTATGGTTGGATGCTCCTACTCTGCAATTGTTAGAGTTTAAAGGCTTAGTTTACCTTCCAAAGGATTGTATATTGAGGAACTTGTCTTCTTTGATTAGGCTTAACCTCAAATTTGGGCTATAAGCTTAGGCCAGTTTGTGGGAATGAACTGATGGAGACATTGGATCAGCTCCGCCATGTGTGAGTTGTTAAGCTATCTTAAGACTGCACTAAGGTCTGACTCAATTGACTCACTTTCGATCTGTTTTCTCCTTGAAATTTCTTATGTGTTCACTAAAAATTGGTCATGGATAAACATTCAATTTTTGTAGAAAGAGTAACAATTTTAAGAGACCTGGATAAAACCTTGCCCTTCTTGTATGATATGAAGATTGGAAATCACAAATTTTTACCTTCCAGCACCAGGACGAAGATATCTATATCTATTACATCTCAATTTGCAATCTACCACCAAGACGAAGTTATGTTCACATGTTAACTCCTTTAAAATGGAATAATATGCCAAAATTCCATTCATATAAAAAATAAAAAAATGTAGCAAACAACTCTCAACTCGAAGACAAAAGTTATCAATATTTATGGCATCATTACTCTAGCATGCCAGTAACAAAATTCAATTATATTTTATTCCAATTTAGTTAATAATTTCCCTGAACTTAAATTTATTTTCTCAATATATCATGATGCAAGGCACTTCCTCAACATATCTTTTGCCCATAAAAATCATGTCCAGAAGTGGAAGTGAATTTGGTGAAGGCACTTCCTCCTACCTAATTAAACGGCTGAATATGGCTCGCTTAGCAACTTTCTTCCTGATCTTTTCTCATCATCATTTTACCTCCTATTCGACTTGTAGTACTAGGGGAATTCACCGAAGCTTCTTGATGTGAGCATGATAGTGGGCCCAGATGATATAAATTAGTTTATTAGGACTTCTATTTCGATAGAAATTTGTTTACTTTGTTAAGGAATTGTTTCATTAAATTTTTATTCCTAGGTTATGAGGATTCTTGTCTGTTAGTTTCAAATTAGAGAGTATGAGTTCTTTTCAGAGAGCTTTTTAGTGTTAATGGATTCAGATCATGCCATTGGTGACTGCGACGGTCTGCCGGCGGATTCTGGTAGTCTCCGTCTGGTGGATTCTAGTGGAACCCTTCCCCTTCTTTCTCTTTCTAAATTTACCCTAAATCTTCCCCAGTTTCCATCTTTCAAGTGTTGTAATCTATCACCTCTGCCTCCTAACAATCTATTTAAATAGTTTATTTTTGGCTAAGTTAGCAATTTTTCTAACTACTTCTGTTGCAAACAGGCTTTATCTGTGGCCACAAATCTGAAACCATTCATGGCTACATGTTTGGAGCTAGAGATATCTTTGACAACAACCACAATGCTCCGAAGAATGAGACCCGTCTTAGCATTTTTTTCTGGAGTTGAAACACTGATCTCTTTCTTTAAAGTAAGTAAATTAGCAAGATTACTCTTTCTCAAATTTTAAGTACCTATGTTTGATGCAATTGTTTACCTTTATAGTACGCGAACTCTTTTCTACAGGGAGCAGACAAGCCTCTCACTAGGCAGAAATGATGGAAATCACTAAAGCATTCTATTTCAAAACTAATGCAGAACATTAAAACTTTCGAGATGCATGAATTTATTAGCTCTAAAAGCACATCTCTAAGGGAGCCACTAGATGACATGTGGCGCACCTGTGAGGTGAAACTCGAATTGTTGAGCATTGTGCTAGAACAATCTACATGCTTGGAGAAAGTAGTCTTAATATTCAATAGGAAGAAAGGGTATGAGAAGGAAGGAAAGTGTGAGTTCAAATCGGAGCTCACATAAAAGCTACAAAGTTTCAATAGAGCATCTGCAGCTGCTAAAATATTTGTGTACTAGAGCTTCAGGTGTGCTAGATGTGCAACACATTTCATAGCCATTGATATTTTTGTCTAATGTCCCACAGATTGGCGATAGAGCAGCCAATTTATTTTTTAGATGAACTGTCTAATATTCCCATTCTACACTCATCATCTCTCCCAAGCCCCAATCACCCCCCCTCCCCCTCCCCCTCACTATCTCAATCTCTCTACTTCAGTCTCCCAGACCAACTTCTCCTCCTGAAGCTGAGGTTGCCTCTCTCCCAGTCGTCTTCTCTCCTCCCTCTGCCTCCTCCTATCTGTACTACCTCATCAGCTGGAGTTTTCTCACGGTTTCCTCAACTCCCCTAGCCGATTGCCACGGCATCTGAATGCTGTGCAAGATAGAACTCCTTGTTCTAAAATTCATCTCCTTGGCCCGAATTATTAAATCACCACCAGTGACAAAGGTATTAAAGGGCACACCCCTTGTTTTATTTTGTTTTTTAACATTCTGAAACTCTTTGATTGTTTTTTAAATAAATTTAATTGGTTATTTTCAATATGTGATAAGATATCTAAATGTCTAGAGAATCTTTCATCTCATGTTTGTGTCTTAGAAAAATGTGATTGCACATAACCAGAGGAAAAGTGCTTGTACTACCTCATAAAGCTGATTGTTGATTTTATGTTGTTCAAGGATATCAGTGAATTACTTCATCTTTCTTTTTGCAATCATAAAAGGTAGAAATCTGTATTGGTACCTTTGGGAGCTCTTTAATTGATTTTGCACATTACACCTGCAATGTTGATAACACAATAGAAGCTGGTGAAGCAACGAAAAGTGCTCTTATTCAGTGTAGCTTATGCTGCAATTTATGCATGTGATATGCTTAATGAGTCAATAATTGGAGCTTTGGATAGTTGTAACATCTATAATCTAATTGTTTCTAAGACCACCTGAAAATTGGTACAAAAAAAAAGAATTTTTTGGTCGACCTAAATCCAGAAAGTAAAACTCGAATTAAAATTCTTTTAATTGAATGAATTGATTTTTGTGTTATGTTACTTTTCCTAATTATAGTAGGAATGTGATTTAACAAGTTTTTTGTTTTAGCCAGAACTCTCTGCACTGCAGTTGAGTCTAGTGCCAGGGCTTGAACGCCAGGGTTAGGTATGGTGCCAGTGTTGAGCTAGGGTTGCGTGACATAGTAGTGTAGATATCTTTGGTTAGCACATTCTTAATTTGAAAAGGAATAGGAAAAATAAGATGAATGGGGGAGATGTGATCCAGAGTTGAATTTGTTTAGTTACTAAATTACCTTATCAAAATAAATTTAAATTGGTAAAAGTATAATTGTTGGCGTTCTAAACTGAGAAACCATAATTGTTTGGACTCTTGTAAGTGTTGGATAGATAAGATGGTTGGTAATTATCTTAGAGACCTACTTGAAGTAGGAATGGTGAAGGATTGCACCATGTTAATCTAGAACAGGACTCCTCAGAAAGTTGGGAGTTTGATTAACTAGAGGATAAATCTGGCTCTAAGATGAGTTGCAGAGGAGTGGATTGACTCAATCTCCTACGTGATATACTTCGAATTATAGTAGGATTAGGAGGAGGAATCTTATGGACGATGGAAAAAAAACTTGCAGACTAGGACTTTGTTGGACCCCAGGGATTTGTTACAAATAAACTCGTTGCTTATAGATAGACTTGACTCAAATAAGGTTTTACTCAAATAAGATAAGTTAGCCTTAGTCCTAGGAGTAGGACTCCTTGGGCGACCTCTATAAAAAGAGAGCAGGTCGCCCCTTCTTTCTCCATCTCATTCTCTCTTGATCTCTTTGCTCTCTCACTCGACCTCGTCAATCTATAGTTGGCCTACCTATTTTAGCAACGAGGAGAACTTCTATGCTGCTAGATTTTTCTACAACGCGAGAAGGATGTCCATTGTAACGAGGTAGGATTATTTTAAATAGCCTCTTATAGGTATTTCAATTCTTGAATGCCTAGTTTCTTGTTGATTTGGATGTTGAATGATGATATTCTTGTGCTGATATTGATCATCCATATTCATGTGTGTGATCTTTAAGTATCAAAGTCTTATTCTATATTATTTGTCTGAATTGATTCATCGACAATTGATGTTTAAATTTCCATTGTTTATACTCGTAATAGAATGATGAGATATGTAAAATCCTGTTGATTCCTTGCTGTCATGTGCTTCTAGTGTGCGACACTTCTATCCTATTAAAGTTGTCTAAGGTGGTAGGGACTTTTATGTGTAGAAAGGTGAATCATTGTTCATGTTTCCGAATTAGGCTTAAAACATGTCAAAAATACAATTTTGTCAACCTGAATTCCTTCTGTTTGTCAAAATAAATTCTGGACTGCATAAAAGAGGTATTACTTAAAAGTCATGAGAACCACTTAGGGTATATAATTAATTAAAAAATACATCAAGCTTCATCAGTGACACCCGGCCTTTTTAGCAATCCCGCAAAAGACTGCCAACCAGAAGTGACTATAGTCACTGATGAGGAACGGGGCATGTCCCTGTTTCCTATCCTAAACGATAGAACTCATCAATTATGTGATCTAGACAAAGTCATCCCACTATTGGCTACTCTTACATGAGTGTATCTTGATTGAAAAAATAGTAAAAAAAAATAAGAATATTCAGATTATTTTATGTAGTGAAGATTTGATTATTTTATTCAAGTTGAGTCAGTCACCTAAAAGCACCGGCCAGGGAAAGAGAGGGGGGGTAGTGAATGATAAATTATCTAGTGAATCGGTTCTATAGGACAACTGGTGGATTGGTCTATTGGATGTTTAACACATTTTAAGGGATGCTAAGTATCAAGATCTCAGCATCATTTTACCATTAGTGTATATGTCAAAAAAAAAAAGAATGGACCTATCCACCCGTTGTCTTGTAGAATCGATTCTTGTATCAAGGTGGGGAGTAGGGAGACGCTGCCGTGAGGGGTGAGGATAGTTGAATGTGGTAAGGATTGTGTAGGAAATCAAGGAAGATAACAAAAAAGAATTTACAAAAAGAAAAAAGAGAAAATATTGCTGATGTGCCATGGTGGGGTGGGGTGGGGTGATAAAAAGTAGTTTGGAAAATACATACACATGACAAGAAATGGTGCGACATGGTTTAGGTGTATGAAGCATGTATGCACTTGAAAATGAGTCAAATTTATTGGACTAAGGCTTGCACAAAAAAACAGGGTTTTCCCTCCCTCTTCAATGATTTCAGTCTCGAGGGAACAAAGTCAGCCATGTAATGATGGACCCGAGTTTTTTCAATGCAGACAGGCTTCGTTGGATGGAGGGGGCATATATATAATAAATAAAACAAGAAGTTTCAGCTGTCAATAATAGGATATAACACCAGAGAACATGTCTATGGGTGCGTTTGGAAGCTGAAAAACCTATCTTTCAGGACTAAAAAGGTAAAAATTTTCACCTATGAGGGTAAAAAGTGTTTAGAAGCTAAAAGGGTAAAAAATGGTCGGTGACAGTGATAGGTACAAATTGTCACCTTTCACCCCTGAAAAACTGATTCTCACCGAAGTGAGAATCAGGCTGACAAATTGATCGTCGCACCTCTTCAACAAAAAAAAATCAGCTCTCTCCCAGAGGTTCGTCCCCCCACCCCGACGTTGTCCCGTTGAGCCGAAAGAGCCCGTGCCCTCCATCGCCGCCGCCGCCTCGTTGAGTCCCCCACTTCAACGTTGAGCTGAGGGAGCCCATGCACCCCCTCCTGGGCAACTGTTCGAGTCGTCCAAAGCCGGTCACCCCAGTGTTTGCCTACACCCCGACGCCTCTGCAGCCGCACCGTTGAGCCGAAGGAGCCCTCCCCCATCATATCTCCCTCATTTTTAGTCCGTTTTCGGACATTTTTTCATCAATATAAGAAAGAATACTAAAAATGAGGAAGAATGAAAAAAAGGGCCAAACAGATCAGAAATAAGTAAGAAACGCCCCGTTGAAGTTTGTCTCATTAAAAAGGTTATCGTGTAATATTATCGTGTGATCGATTACATGATAGCCGACCAACACATGATAACTAGGCCATCGTGTGTTGGATTACACGATAGGCTATCCTGCGTTAGATTACATGATATAGTGAGCTATTGTATAATCGATTACACGATAGCACACTATATCGTGTAATCCCCTATTAAAATGGAACAAACTTCAACAATTCATATCTCCCTCATTTTTAGTCTGTTTTCGGCAAAAAAAATTTCCTTATTTTTTATGCTCTTTCTCAAAAATAAAGAAAAGAAATAGCCGAATATAGACTAAAAATGAGAGAGATATGAACTGTTGAAGTTTATCCTATTTTAAAGGGGGATTACACGATAAAGTGTGCTATTGTCACGATAACACACTTTATCATGTAATCCCCCTTTAAAATGGGACAAACTTCAACAGTTCATATCTCCCTTATTTTTAGTCTATTTTTAGCTTTTTTTTTTGTTCTTTCTTATTTTTATGCTCTTTTTGATCATCATGATATCCTAATGACCTTGATATTTTATTAAAAAACCCACAAAATCCACAATAAATAATACGGGGTAGCTCAACATCTTTATGATATTATCATTATAAGAAAGTACACTAAAAATGAGGAAGAATAAAAAAAAGAACAAAAACGGACTAGAAATGAGTAAGAAACGCATCATTGAAGTTTACCTCATTAAAAAGCTATCGTGTAATCTAGCCCATCCTATCATGTAATCGATTACACGATACCCGAGGCTAACAAATATTCCTTTCCAAACACAAATCAACGTGATTTATTTTCAATTCCCAAACATATTTCACCTTTCACAAATCATTTGTGAAAATTTTCACCCTAACGCCTTATAGGTTAAAATTATATTTAAGCTTCCAAATGCACCATATATATATATATATATATATATATATATATATATATATATATATTGTCACGCCCCAAATTTCCAACCCCAAAATACACAGAAGCGATAATCCAATAAAGGTGATAGGGCAGAAGATCTGGGACGGACCGAATACTCGAATCATCACATACCCACTTGCATACATGGGTTTCACCGGATCGTCAAGACTTAAACGAATATTCACGTACATGAGATATAAAATAACTAAGTAAACGAACAATTGTCTTATTACAATAATTTAAAGGTTCTTACAAAAGCAAATAGATAAATGGCGCACAGGCCACAAATAAACCAACAACCTAAAAACAAACAGAAACAAAATTATTCGCCATCTAATCTTTACGTCTGCAAGATCACCAACCTCCACGTCGATGTGCGCTGATCACTTCTCTTCCGTCTTAATTCCTACATCAGAAGATGCGTGAGTATTCCAGAGGAAATACTCAGTAGGATACCAGAAAAACTCACAACAATAAAGGGATTAACAAGACGTGATAATAAGAGGTCCAACAACACAGGACTAACTCAAACGGAATCACTTTCCTGAAGATGACACCTCACTCTAAATTCACACTGATCGAGGATGAACAAATCAAAATAATCAATATGACTCCAGACTTCCAAGGAGAAAACAACATATCTGCTCTGAACAACCAATGTGTCGGAGAAATCAATTTCTGCTCTCTGCTCAGTCCACTTCCCCTATAGACCTTGATACCAGAACATCTTAGAGGTTCTACAGAGGAACCCGGCCATGCGTCTAGGGATGCTGGCCCCATCGGTGCTTATGGGCACAGTGGGCGGAATCTAAAGCACACGCGTTGCCGTCATCGGCTGAACTACAGAGGTTCATAAATATCTGAGACCACTATGGGTCTAGCTATGGCTCGTGAGCATACTATGATCCAACCTAAGAGTGTTCAACAAAACTCTTGGTGGAGAACAGTTTACGTGGAACTGGATCTGTCTAACCCTAACAAGGGTACTCTCATGAAATACTTAGAATATCAATTTCGGAGATCAAACACTCGAAGAAGTATGCTGGAATTGTCAGCATCTAATACAGATTGACTCACTTGAGATTTACCCACAATGGGTCTGTGCTGAAGCACGAGCTGACTCGAAACTGAACTCTTCGGTATAGACTCTTCCAACGTCATCACCAAACACTATTGCAATCAAGACCATCCCTGGTTCTCAAGACTCTGAAATCGATGTTTCTCAAAAACTTTAATGGTAGAATTGGAAAGAATAACCCTAACCTAACATCAAGGTTTCATGGGGTAGAAGATGCGCGATGTTAGGCACAGCGAGAAAAGACATGGATGACCCCGACTTTTAGAATAGAGCCAGTACCCCACACATGATACTGTCATAAGTACCCTCTGGAATTCTTAATCCATAGTACCCTCCTTGTGTTATATAATATATATACGGTCTTAGCATAGTGTTTTATTTATAATCGCGAAAAGACACTGTTATGGACACAACAGCACTATTCCCAGATTTTCCCCAGTCTACACAGAACCTAATCCCTGAAATTTTTATGGTAGACAGCCCTCTATCTGCAGATTATTACCCAATTTACGGAATAGTTTTCCAAAATTTCTACAATTAGTTATGAATTTTAGAATGCAGTCTGTTGGTGCAGGATAAATCCTGGCCGAGAGCATTATACTAAGTAATAACCCAATTTTACTTGTTATTTCTAATTCTAACCTTAACCAACGTCTTTTAGACTCAAAACCCTATCACATTAGGCCTTTATTAGCTTCTGGTCAGACCATTAATTATGTATTAATCTGCCTAATAATCTCTTTTTAAGACTGTTTTACAATTTAGCCTTAATGGTTCATTAACCCGCAAACTGGACAACTTTTCCAGGACACCTCGGCTCCTGGTCAGACCTATTAACAGAGGTCTTAAGGTCCACGAGCAATGATCCATAAGGATTTCCACTTTCATCTCACTAATACATCCCTTAATCTCTTTTAGATAGTCTTATTACCCCATATACTATATCAATTAAGGCAAATATTCCATAAAGTAGACAACTTTATCAGGACACAGAATAATACAACAAAGTACAACCTGTGACTCATAAGGACGCACCAAACCAGTGGAATCAACTTTGAAAGCTTGCTGCTTTTGGATGAGAAACACATGAGTCACACCTATATTGGACCGATTAGGTCAAAGCATGAAATAACATAGCATCGGTGACATATATCAAGAAAGGTGACAACTTTTTATAAACAAACCTTTAAACCACTCGAGACAGAGAGCAACATGCATTCATAGACAGCAAACACATGAAAAAAAAAAGTAGCAAAAGATTAGTATACGTCAGGGATGTCTTGATCGAATTGTGCATGAGATAACTTCAGCATGAAGAAATCGGTATATGACATTTGACAAGTCAATCTCAAAACAATAAGATAACTAATTCAGGACGTCAAGATCATCAATATCACACACCAGAACGTGAATTATCATGCAAAGATCATAACTTTGATACATATACACCTGTGAGAAAAAGGGCATCTTACTTTTGAACCGGTACTAATTGCACGTCAACTGGTTTGAAATAACCTCTTGCTTCCTCGCAATCTCCACACAAACCAATGAACACCTCTTGCACGCACCATGAGGAGAGGCCTACTGATGATTGAGAGAAGGGGGAGGACGAGATAGGGGAGAAGAATCACCAAGAAAAGAGAAAGAGAGGACTGCCGGTTTCCAAAGGGATGGCCGGTCCTCTCAATTTGAGTTTAAATAGAACAAGCCAATGAATGTCCACCGTCCATCTCCACTTCATCCAAGGGCCAAGGATCATCCCAGCCCCTCCCAAAACCACCAGCACGATCTCCTCTAACCCCAAGATTTTCTGTTTAGATTGCATTAAGGTAGGATTTTATCTCCTCACAAATTATTACCAATTTACCTTTGAAACTTACCAATTAAAGGCAAACCCTAAAGGCTTCTCTTGGCGCCAACTACAAGCAAAGAAGGGCCTATACAACCTTGCCAAAAGACGTCCAATACACATCTCCATATTTACTTTATTTAGGTTAATTAAATCCCCCATTATATTGATTCCCAATTAGATATCAATTAAGGTTTTGACACCAATTCAATTACCACGCTTAGATCCCTTAAACAGGGCAAGTCAGGCATGACACGTCTCCAAGAAATCCACCCAAAATCAGCCCAAGAGGTTCCCCAACAGATTTGCTTCGAAAATCATGAGATTAACAGCGATCGATTGGTCCGTATACGCGATCGATCGTCCGGCCATCAATGCCGTTCAAAAACGATCGATCGGCCTGACGAAAAAAAAATTCATTTATTTTTAACGAGCTTCCCAAAACCAAAATTACTCACTTTGAGCAATAAAATTCCTTTTTATTAATATAAAATTTCCGGTCCTTTTCCTTATTCTTTCGAGAACTTGTGGTGGGTGGTGACATGACATTAGAAAGGGCAAGAGGGACTTTTAGTTACAAAAAGAAAGACAACTTTTTGCAATCGACTAATGACCATCTAATCTCCCTACTTATCACGCTTTTAATTGTTTATGACTCTTCTCGACGCATCTCACACATATACCATTTTCACTAACATTGTTTCGAGTGATTTTCTTCCATTCATTGATTCCTTTCATTTAGAAAAGATGGAAGGGAGAACCTCGAATAAGAAGTTACCAGGAAGGGACCAAGACGGGCACAACCATGTAAACAAAATCAAAGATTCAAAACTAATGAAAGTACTGCAAGAACAAGAAGCTCATCTCTGCGCTTCACCCGGTCTTCATAAGGCGCTCCCCTTTTGAAGCTTCTGCCCCTTATTCATTCTCACTACCCGAAATTCCCTTTTGTAAAAAACCGTCAAACCTCACCCTCCGTCATCTCTCTTTCCCATTCCTGAGAACCCTTTAAAAACCCAAAAAACCCACCCTCTCCTCCATTCTCCGCCAATCTCCCAACTTCCATTCCAACACCCGATACCCCTCCAACCTTCACTCCGTCACCCCCTCAACCCCCCCTTACTGTAAACAGGGCCGTCACCATCTCATCTTCTCGCCCTCACTTCCCTATCCTCCTTTCTGACTGTAATCTTCGATCAACTTCATCTCTTCGAGCTCTTTTCCTCTTTTCTGCCCAAAGGACTTGCAGATATCCGCATCTCATTCCTCTCTCTGACCTGATAACTAGTCTCGCCTCCCCGCCCAGCTCTATCAGCAGGACCCCCTTATGCAAACGATGACCAGGAGGATAGCCAATGATTTGGTAACAACGCTCTATGGGATGACCTCCTCCACAGTGATCACATGTGGTTCGTTTACCCTGTCCCTTTTTCTTTTGGTAGCGGGTGTCCTTGCCAACCCATGTAAAATTGTTATGACCGCCCTTGGTGACAAAAGCTGCAGAATCCGGTGGCTGTGATGCATTTCCAGCAGCTACATCTCTCTGTCGTTCCTCTTGTAAAACAAGGGAAAATACTCTATTAATGTTTGGTAAGGGATCCATTAGCAAGATTTGTCCCCTTACAGCCGCATATAAATCATTGAGCCCCATCCAAAATTTAATAACCTGATCCTGCTGCAGAAAAAATTTGATGGACAGGTTCACGGTAGTTGGTGTGACCAATGCTTGTGCTCATGTAAAGTTGATTCGGTGGCTTCGTCAGGTCCACAGCATAGCGATTAAGATGGATAGCCTTGAGTTTAATTTGGTAATGTATAATGCACTTCTTGATGCATATGGGAAGTGCGGTGATGTCGACTCCTGTAGGAAGCTTTTTGATCGGATGCCGAAGAGGGATTCAGTGTCCTGGACGTCCCTGGTTGTGGCTTATTCTTGGGTGCACATGATGGAAGAAGCGTGGGAGGTGTTTGATCGAATGCCATTGCACAATGCCGTTGGACAGCTTTGATTACTGGGTTTGTGCAGAATGAGCAAGGGGACAAGGCAAATAAAATATTTATCTTGATGCAAGCTGAGAGAGTTCCATCCAATGACTTTACTTACATTGGTGTCCTAAGCGCCTGTGCAAGCCTGACCTTGATCGACCATGGAAGGCAGGTTCATTTGCGTATTCTTAGAAGCTGCACAACCCAGCATACACCCTTCCCTTCAATGTCTTTATCTACAATGCTATGGTTGACATGTATGAGAAATGCAACGACATGAAGTCAACTTCAGCGTTGTTTGAGGAAATGCCTGAAAGAGACAAAATTTCACGGAACTCGATGGTGACGGGTTTTGCTCAGAATGGTGATGGCAGACATTCACTTGCCCACTTTGAGCGAATGATTGAAGCTAGTGTTTCACCTAATCATGCCACATTTCTTGGTGTTTTATCGGGATGTAGCCATGTTGGTCTAGTCTTAGAAGGTTATCAGTTGTTGAAATCAATGCAGAAGGAGTATGGTATTCGTCCATGTTCCGAACATTATGCAATTTTAATTGATGCACTTGGGAGGAAAAATAGGCTTGAAGAAGAAATAGCTTTGATAGAGCAAGCAGATAGTCATATTGGTAAGGTTGGAATGTGGGGTGCACTACTAGGTTCATGCCATATACATGCCAGGTTAGACATTGCAAGGAAGGCAGCAGAATCCCTCTTTGATGTGGAGCCTGGCAATACTGCCAGATATGTTACTTTGTCTAATATATATGCAGCAATAGGAAGATGGAAGGATGTGAGGGGAATATGGGGTCTTATGAAGTAAAAAGTATTGCGGAAGGAGCACGCTTGTAGTTGGATTGAGGTGAGGAGATGAGGAATGCAAGGGATACCTTTGTGGAAGAAGATAAAAAAGCACATAAAGATGCAGAAGTAATTGTAAGTCCAAATTTGTAGTTGAATTAGGCTGTTTGGATGCTTTAGCAGATCGAGAACACCATATCATAGGTCGACCGAATATTCATAATATACACCCTAGGAGAGTGCTTGAGGAAGAGGCACGAGTGAAGGATCTCATAGACCCCTCGACTAGGAAATGGAATATGACTCTGCTCCGGCAAATTCTTGCCAAGGAAGAATGCCACTGTTGCAAATATCTCCTTTGTCAACAGCCTCGGGAAGACATTTTTTGGGCAGGTACAAAAAATGGCCAATTTCCTGTAAAAAAGGGCCTATTATTAAAATTTATGGAGAAATCTTATTCTTCCTTCGGTGAGTGTGCTTCAAAAGACAAGCGGAAAAGGATTCGGATGAAAATTTGGGGCATTGATGCTCCCCAAAAAACAAGCTGTGCTTGGGGAGTGTGTATACTAACAACTATCCAACTAAGGTAAATCTGAATAAAGAGGCATGAAGTTGGATCCAATATGTAAATTATGCAAAAAGGTCTCAGAAATTACCGCCCATTTGTGGAAATGAAATTAGCTTTAGAATTTTTGGAGGGGATCTTCCTGCACCCTCAGGGAAAGAATGTGCTCCCACTGTCATCCATGGACTGTGTGGAAGAATCCTTAATGATCTGTTGAAGACAGAGGCCGGTAAAGTGTTCACATCCTGCTGGAGTTTTTGGTTCAACTGAAACAAGGTAAATGTAGGAGGCTAGATGGACATTAAGGATCTTAAGATGCGACCAGATGATTGATTTGACTGTTTCTAACCTACAAAGTAAAGGCTCATTATAGCAAATGGTAGTTCGGCCAAAAGGCATCTACAAAGTAAACTTTGATGCATCTCTGTGCCAGATATCTCAATGCTCTTAGCCTATTTTTGGAGACACTTTGGATGCAGAATAATTGAAGGCAATTGAATTTGCACTGAGTCTGGATATTAAGTAGGCAATATTTTAACATGACTATTTGAGTGTGATTTTCGGTTCAGGGTTTAGGGGAATAACTTATGGCAATTGAATTTGCACTGAGTCTGGATATTAAGTAGGCAATATTTTAACATGACTATTCGAGTGTGATTTCCGGTTCTGACAATGGGAGCTAAATTATGGACCCATTAATTCATGTTTCCTTGCCTCTCCTCTCCAATTATAGGAAGGTTACTCCTCCCATTTGCAGAGGGTTGGAAATGGTGTAGCTGTTGTAATAGTGACTTGAAATTAAATAGATGCATCCGTGATTGATAGCAGAAGTGGTCGCGATCGATCGCCGAAGGGACTGCGATCGATCGACCTTGCAACGATCGATCGTATCTATTGTAATTTCTGAACTTTGTGTCGCGATGAGTCCCGATCGATCGTAAATGAGGATGATCGATCACTTGTACTAAAATAATGAAGGAAAAACAGAGGCAATCGATCGCTTGAGAAAGCGATCGATCGCACCGGTGGTTAAAGTCCGGGATTTTGCCATTTCTTCTTAAAAGTTGCGTCCTTTTCCTTCTAAAAAAACCCTTTGGAGTCCTCCTATATATATTGTGAATAGGAAAACATAAATAGAACGCACAGAAGTGAATCAAAACTTTTTTTTCTTCTCTTAGAAATCATTGAGCAATAGCATCTCCTTTGATTGAGTTCCAGTTGGTTTGATTTGAAGTGCAACAGTGTGGTTCGTTGTATCTAAGGAACGGAACGGCAGTGCTCGCCTGTGCACTGAGGGCGGCGTATCTGTTTCAAGGACAGCGTGTAGCGAGCCTCGAACCGAATCTTCTCTACTTTTTCTATCGGGTTTATATTTGTGGAGTATCGTCAACCGGTTGGTAGTATTTTGCCCTCTTATATGATAGACTATTCCAACATTCTTGAAACAGATATTGATTTTGTTGATTGAATATTATTGTAATTATGGGTGTTGACAAATCACTAAAACTGGAAAAATTTGATGGAAAGAATTTCGTGAGATGGCAAACAAAGATGAAATTCTGATTAACACAATTGAATGTGTTTTATGTTATTACTGATGTTGTTGGTGAGAAACCTGTTTCATCTGAATATGATAAAACTGCTAGTTCTTCTGAAGTTGTTGGAACTGCTAAATCATGTGATAGTGACAAATTCAAGCAAGATGATAAATTGTGCAATAGACAAATTCTGAGTGTCTTAAGTAATGAACTGTATGATTTGTATGTAAACACTAAGTCTGCTAATGAATTATGGGATACCCTTGATAAGAAATTTGGGAAGGAGCATAAAGGGGAAGAGAAGTATGTCGTAGGCGAGTATTTTGACTATAAAATAGTTGATAACAAGTCTGTTAGAGACTAGGTAGTCGAAATACAAAATTTGGTTGCTAAGATCATTGGGAAAAGAATTCCTGTTGATGAGAGGCTCTAAGTTCCTGCGCTTATAGATAAATTACCACCCTCATGGCAGGATTTCCAAATTAACTTGAAGCACAAACAGTATGCTATGTCCGTTGATGATTTAATTGTGGCTATCCAAATTGAAGAAAAACATAGGAGAAAGATGAAAATCTTACAAGGCTCTTCTTCTAGAGCCAATGATAGTGCTCAAGCCAATGTTGTGGAAGGGAAACCCAAGTCCTATGTTAATAAGAAGAATAAAAAGTTTAATAATCGGTCTTTCAAACCTGGTTCAACTATCCAAAAGGACAAAAAATCAAAAGTTTGCTGGGTCTATGGAAAGCATGGATATTTTACAAATAAGTGTAAGGAGAAAAAGGGTTAGGACCATAGACATAGTCATGGTGAGGCTGCATCTTCCGCTCAGACTGACATGGTTATTTCAAATGATGAGTTGGTATTAACTAAATCTGAAATTAACTTGGCATGTGAATCTACCGATTTGTGGGTTGATACAGGGACTACCGTTCACTTCAGTATTGATGTTTCTTTTTTTTTTCTATCAGGAAGTAAATGAATGGACAATGACGATGGGGAACTCTTCTAAATCTATAGTTTATGGAGTTGGAACTGTGGACATCCAGTTTACATCCGGGAACACGTTGACTCTCCATAATGTGTTGCACTTACCTAGTGTGAGGAAAACCTTGTTAGTGGAGTACTTCTTAGTCGAGAGGGATATAAACCAGTGTTTGAGTCGAACAAAGTTGTAATAACTAGACATGGTTTGTTTATTGAAAAGGGCTATGTGTGTGATGGCCTCTTTAAACTTAATTTAGTTTCATGTAATAATATTTTATTTCATGTTAATGACTCTATGGTTTGTTATGTTGATTCTGTTGATATGTGGCATATGAGGCTAGGACATGTGAATTCACAAACCATTAAAAGAATGATGAATCTTGACTTAATTCCAAAATTGAGTAATAAATCCCTTGATAAATGTGAAATATGTATTCAAGCTAAATAACCGAGGAAACCATATAGATCCGTTGAACGGTCATCTTACTAGCTTGATTTAATTCATTATGATATTTGTGAAATGAATGGATTAATAAGTGGTGGAATGAGATATTTCATCACATTTATTGATGATTATTCTAAATTTGGTCATGTTTATTTATTAAAATCTAAAGATGTGGCTTTTGAGAAGTTTAAGATTTATAAGATTAAGGTTGAAAATCAATCTGAGAGGCGGATCGAAAGAATTAAGTCTAATCAAGGTGGGGAATATTGTTCCCTTGAATTTTGGAAGTTTTGTGAAGATCAAGGAATAGTACATGGAACCGCATCGCCTTACTCTCCTCAATCTAATGGTGTGGCAGAATGAAAGAATGGAACTTTTATAGACATGATAAATTTTATGTTTTCCTCTTCGGGTTTACCGAAGAATTTATGGGGAGAAGCAATTCTTGTTGCATGTGTAATCTTAAACCGCGTGCCTCAAAAAGAATAAAATACAACCCCTTATGAATTAATGAAATAAAGAAAATCAAGTTTAAAATTCGTCAAGGTTTGGGGATGTCTTGCGAAAGTGAAAATCCCAAACGTGAAGATGGATAAGCTAGGTTCGAAAACTTATGATGTAGTTTTTATTGGTTATACACAAAATAGCAAAGCATATTGATTTTTAGTAATTGGGCCTGATCGGCAGGATTATGCACCTAATACTATCAAGGAGTCCGATGATGCAATATTATTTAAGAATGTGTTTCCAATGAAGGAAAAGAGTAAGGTTGTAGTGCATAAATGGTTCCTCATCTTTTGTACTGAGAATTGAAGATTCGGGTACCAATATGGAGGCTAGGAGATCTAAGATAACAAGAATAGAGAAGAACTTTGGGGATGACTTTTATATTTTCATGGTGGAGAATGAGGATCATTTGACCTTTAGCGAGGCTATGTTATCTAGTGAAGCTCATTTATGGAAGGAGGTGGTACAAAGTAAGATGAATTTAATACTTGCACATAAGACATGGGTTCTAATAGATCTACCTCTAGGGTTTAAACCAATTGGGCGCAAGTGGATATTTAAAAGAAAATATTATCCTAATGGATCAATTAAAAAGTACAAAGCTAGTTTAGCGGCTAAAGGTTACAGTCAAAAGGAAGACCAAGATTTCTTTGACACATATTCTCCTGTGACCATGATAAATACGATTCGAGTGCTCATTGTATTGGCAACTCATTATGACCTTGAGATCCATCAAATGGATGTAAAAATAGTAAATAGATGAGGAAATATATATGGAGAAGCCTGAAGGTTTTGTAGTTCCTGGTCAAGAAAGAAAAATATGTAAGTTAGTGAGATCTCTCTATGGGTTAAAACAGGCTCCTAAACAATGACATCAAAAGTTTGATAATGTTCCTCTTTCAAATAACATTGTCATGTGGACTTCTCATAAGTGTATTTATTGGAAGTCTTTTGATAATTATTTTGTCATGTTGTGTTTGTATGTGGATGATATTTTAATATTTGGTAATAATGTGCATCATATCATTAAGGTTAAGGGTTTCATTAATGAGAATTTTGATATTGGGTCTTACCAAGGCCATGGCTTGAAGATTGATAGGACTTATAAAGGAATAGTTGTGAGTCAATCATACTATGTGGAGAAGATTCTAAAGAAGTATGATTACTTCGATAGAAAATCTGTCAATACGCTGTATGATTCTAGTATAAGGCTAAAAAAAATTGTGGGGAGAGCGTGTCACAACTTAGATATTCAT
The DNA here is from genome assembly GCA_039654745.1 of Houttuynia cordata. NCBI lineage: Eukaryota > Viridiplantae > Streptophyta > Magnoliopsida > Piperales > Saururaceae > Houttuynia > Houttuynia cordata. The sequence goes on from CM077502.1 coordinate 33,251,620, forward strand.
GGCTTATAGGAAGTTTGAGTTATCTGGCTAACTACAGTAGACCGGATATATCATATGTTGTGGGAAGACTAAGTAGATACACTAAGAGCCCAAATAAATCTCATTGGACTGCCATTGAGAGAGTATTCAGATATCTGAAGGGAAGTGCAAATTACTGTTTACATTATTCCGAGTTCCCTCTTGTATTAGAAGGATACAATGATGCAAATTAGGTATCAGATTCTGATGAAACAAAGGCCAGTAGTAGTTATGTGTTTACACTAGGTGGTGGGGTGGTTGCATGGAAATCTTTCAAGCAAACTGTGATAACAAGATCTATTATGGATACTGAGTTAGTAGCTCTTGATAAACCTGGAGGAATTGCGGAATGGCTTAGGGATCTTTTAATAGATATACCCTCGATAAATAAGCCAATTCCAGGAATTTTGATTCACTGTGATAGTCAATTATCACTTGATAAGGTTAAGAGTAAGAATCATAATAAGAGATCCTCCAGGCATATTGAACTAAAGTATAAAATCTAGCACAAGTTGACTACTTATAGAGTCATTACCTTAAGTTTCATACAATCAGCTGATAATTTGGCTAATTTGTTTACCAAATGATTGTGGCAGGGCAAATCCTTAACTCATCTAGGGGAATGGGGCTGAAAGCCTATGATTAAGTCATCGTTAGTAGCAACCCAATCTCTCTTCATGGAGATCCTAGAATGAAGATTTAATGGGTAAAAACAAGCTAATGTGTGACTTGGAGAGTATTATTTAAATATATTGTATGCTCATTCCCGTGTTATGACGAGAGTGCTCTAGTGCATATGAAATAGGTTGACGAAAGTCTTAGTGAGGTCAAGGCATACATGGCAGGGTATTGTTATGCATATTACCCTTCGAGACTATCACCTATATGAGTGCCACTAAGGTCGCAGTTAAGGAGAACGTGGGCTTGTTCTCTAATGTGCAACTCATGAAAAGATATAAGGCGCATGACCGTAACACGTTACCCCGAATGATCTCGAAAAGGGAGTTACTCTAAGTGTTAGGTTTGTCAAAGCTCTTGTTTCAAGGTTCAAGTTCAAGACTTTGTTCACTTCGAACTTGTGGACTAGCACATTCCTCCAGACTGATGGAGCAATTAAATATGAGGCAACTATGAACTTTCATAACAGAACATTAAGCAAAGCTTTGAGAAACATCGAAATGACACACAAAAACACTGCATGGAGACCGGAGGCTGCAATCAATTGGGCACTATAGCAGATGTCCAAGTCGAAATCCAAGCCTTCACCATTTTATGAGTAAGACAACTAATCTATTGCAAATATGGTCCCGTCAATTTCTGAGTTATTGAAAGTGAAATAACTCACACTTCGTCCAAAAAATCCTGGCAGCATTTGAAAATGAGTTAAAGTTATTGGCCTGTAGAGCTCACAGCATTTCAAGCCTCCACTTACCCCTGCACATGCATGTTCATGAGGATCTCTTGGCCCATAACCACCTATTTCATAAGGGGTTCTTGGAGGAGGGAGTATAAAATTCATTCAATTGGATGAAACCATGGGCAGTTACTGTATCTAGAAGAAAATTTTAAGCCATGATCATCTTCAAATTGATGTACAAGTCATAAATCATCATAGTAGCAAGTAGGCTTCGGGACTGTTTGATAAATCTGACAGTTGACCAGGTTAAGCGGCTTAAAATTTTCCCGACACATTCAGCACAAAGATCGTTGTTTTAGCTGGAGCAACCAATTGGCCATTTTTGGACCAAATCAAAGTGGCATCCTCAACATTTTGCAAATCTTGAATGGCAAAATGGAAGTTGGAAGCCTATCCTCGGTTTTTACGAAAACATGGGACTGCATGCCATGGTATTCACATGCTGCCTTTCTCTCTTTTACCATCTATAAATACTTCCTCCTCTGCCCAAGTGGTCCTTGGTCCCCAAAGTCGGAATATTCAATTTCTGTCCATATATTCTCAGCATGGATGTCTACGTCTCCGAGGAGTATGTCCAAGCCAGGCGGAGGGAGCAGGTCCTACCCGCCGCGAAGGCAGCGAAGGAGACAAGGGATTCGTCGGGTTTGACTATGGCGGTGGCGGCAGTGAAGAAGATGAATGCTGGGCCTCGGAGGACGGATAGGAGGGACTTCTTCTTTCCTCGCGATCTGGCAGAGGAGATTGTTTTTAGCTGCTTCTCTGCCTGAGATTGTCATGCAAAATTACTGTGGTGTGAATGTTTCTCGTTGGTTTCTCCTATTTACACTTACCTCTACATAGCTAGTAGTGCTGAAGAGTGAAGACTGCTCATCGACTCAACTTATGATGTCCAAATGACATTGTGTTGCATCAATAGAAAAAACTGAAACCGAAAACGTGGTGTGAAATTTTTGTAGAAAAAAATTTGTGATATGGAACCTATTTTAGTTTTTCGGCAAAAAATCGATTTTAATTTTTGGTTAGTGTTGGAATTCAACGGTTGAGATGTTGCTTCTGGAAAATTGAAGTAGATCCAACGGCCCCCACTTTCTAATCATGACATGTATTTACATGAATGCCCTATTTATCATTGGAAGTGTGCAATGATTGATGAAGATAAATTGTGAAAAAAATGGTATATCACTGCATTCATTAGCTTGATTTTGTAGGCCTACTCTTTAGTGGGAAGATTGTGGTAATAATCAACTGAACAAAGGAAGTAGTAACTCTTTTTATTAGAGAAATTAGGTAACTGGTGGAGTGGTGAAACAATGGGGGGATGGCCAGGACCATGGCCTCCAAGTTTACTCAGTACGTATGATGTGTGTTGCAGCCTGCGAAAAAGGGAATCGGCAGCACTCAAGGGGGAAAAAAGACCCCTAACACACTCATGAACTGACCACCAACACGGAATTATAGTTGCAGGACCCCCCTATTGCCACAAGAAAACAAACCACAAAAAATTATTCAATGCTATCTCCATATGTGATCATAGATCTTCAAGATCGACAACACACACACGTCCCAGTTAGTTAAATTGGCAATTTGTTGAGTTTTTATCGTAAAAACAAATAACCTATCGATCTCGCTCGGCTGGGGTTGTTTTGATTGAATTGAACAGTCAATCAACAGCTAATGCTGAGCAACTGATAGACAAGTCTATTGTCGGAAAATTTAGACGGAGGCGATCAGTTGGTCAGATTTCTGCCATTTAAGCTTCTTCCAATGGATCTAAAATGACTAGTCTAACTGAATGGGCACCAAGTACATATTGTGGCCCGTGGTTTTTCCTCTTTTTTCGTAGGAGTTCAATTTAGTGCTTGTATTTATCGAATGTAAATCAACTACTTCCTTCAAAACAGACTCCAGAGCTTATGGAATTGTTTCTACACAACAATAAAGACTTGTAGAGTAATGTTAGTCTTGCAAAAACTATAGGGGGGTAGGGGTTTCAACTGATCCTTTCTGGAGAATTAGATGGTCTTCAAGAGCAGGCCTTTTATTTCATCAGGAACTTATTGCGGACTATTAAGTCTCAAAAACAGTGAAATGCCGGTGCACGCTTCCATGGCTGGCCTTGTTATCTTCCAGACTCGCCAAGTATGCACAACTGTAGCAGCAAGGTTCTAGTGACCATGGCTGCAGCATTTGCAGGAAATGTTTTGAAAAATATAGGCCCCGCACCATCATAACATCCTCTAATTCCCACAGTTTGATATGTATACTAAGGTAAAAAGATTTAATAAATGCAAATCAGCTAACAAAACAATGTAGAGAAGGAAAGGTAGTTACAGCTCAATGTTTCAAAAGGGTTTGTGCTAGGACTGGTAAAACAGCAATCCAGCACTTTCAAATTAACCAATAACCAACTTGTAACATGCACTCCAAACTGGGTCCAACTCAAACTTACAGCAAGTTCTGGATGCCCTCCCTGATTGTGCCAACCCCAACATTAATGACTGCCTTCTGCTCTCAGTTGTAAATACTTGAAGCAGAGCCCAGTTACAAGTACATTAAGGATATCAGTAGTCATAGATTCTGAAGGACAAAACATTTCCAATTGATTTTCTAAATAAGGATGCAAAATCCACCTAACGCTCCTAACCTGAAAATCAAACTTTTCTTTCCATTAGTAAATAAGCAAAAGCCCAATAGCCCTTAAATGCTTTAGTTTTAACGTGTAGTCTTATGCGTCTGATACTGAAAAAGATATTATCATATGAGGATATAAAGTCAAGCGATGCTGATGAATTAAAAAATTATCTCCAGTTTACTAAATTTTACTAACTTAGCTGGACAAACTATCATGCTGATTATTCTGCCGTTAAACCTGCAGAAGGAATTGCCACCTGGGGACTAACAGTTGGTACTTCCCACCTTTTCAAGATAATAAACAGACAGCAATTCTAGTATTGAAAAGTGATTTATACTTTTGATTATACATTTGAAAGGAAAGTATAAAGTCTTGAACACCATTTTGACAAATAAAGAAATTGCTCCTCTGTAAAGGCTCACGCCTACATATTGAAGCAATAATTTACCTTAAATTTAGAGATAAAAGGCAAGACATTAAAACTTCTCTTACAAATATAGGAGAGCTTTATTGTGGTTAAATGCTAGTATTTTCAGAAGGCTAAAAAGTCGATGGTTTTGATATAAAAAGCAATGGTTTACGTGTTCCCACAAGAAATATCAGATGAAAAGAACTCAAATTAATGACTTCATCTGCTCCTATATGAAATATTGGATTTTAAGAAAAACAATCAATTGTAATATAACTGAGATGGCAGACAACGAAACCTCGCCTTCGAACGAATGACCATCTTCCATTTGCTCATCTCACTTATTTTGTGACTTCTATCAGTCTTATATGTCAGTCATCCCCAGCAAACTAAAACTCCCCCCATGCCCATCAAAATACTTTGTCTATGCTTATCATGTATAAAACTGCTAACTTCTGCAAACACCATTTGGAGACAGGAAAGGAAGTATGTCAATGAGTTTCGTAGGCAACAACATTAATGTCATTCCTCACGACAAAATCTCTTTCAGACTGAGAACAACATTTTCTAATCTTCATTTGAGGGCAAAAGTGTCAACCTAATGCCAATCTAACTGATTCCTATGTATACCCTGCTTCAACAAATTAAGAAAGAGTACTTTCTTCATAAAAAAAATGAAAGAATACTTTCTTCATTAAAAAAAGATGGTACCCATTACATGAATCAGATAGTATATTACATAACCTTGTATTTTTTGGAAAAAGTTAGCCAGGAAATTTTCCTGCACACTTGCCAGGATTACTGCTCTCGTATTTTCTAGCTCGCACAATATAATTTATGAGAAAATTGGCAAAGCTTTCCTTGTGTCACTATTTGAATTACAACTCTAAACACACATTCTTGCACACACAATATCAAAAAATACATTTCAATTTAGAAACTGGTAATTCTTCCTGATTTCCATATGGGTACACATTTGAAAGTCATTCATACCTACCCATGACTTGGGAACATATCAAATATCATGTAGAAGTGGATCGTTGTCTACATGTCTAGAATTCATTGAAGACAATGTTAGAATATACAATAAATGAATAAAGATTTCTGTTTCCCAAAAGCTTAATTCTTCCTGATTTCCATATGGGTACACATTTGAAAGTCATTCATACCTACCCATGACTTGGGAACATATCAAATATCATGTAGAAGTGGATCGTTGTCTACATGTCTAGAATTCATTGAAGACAATGTTAGAATATACAATAAATGAATAAAGATTTCTGTTTCCTAAAAGCTCGAGCTTTTGGGAAACTTGATTATCTAGTCTGATACCTTGTTAGATAACCTTGTCCCAGCTATCGGAGTCAGCAGCATGAATTATATACCGCATTTGACTCTTATCAGAATCAAAATGGGACAAAATCTGTATAAAGAAACATAGTGACAAGTTTTTACTGGATGCCCTTCTTGACGCAACCCTTTAATGAGAGGATGATGATAAGAAGATTCAACACTATCATATTCATCATACACCTTTCCAAATATGTGGATTGGCTTCATGACATGATGGTTGCACATGAAATATTAATATAGCCAGCTTCTGATATTAATATAGCCATCTTCCATCAGAAGCTGGTAACAATGAAAACCAGTCTACTTTTACATGGGAGCATGGCGTATAACTATACATAAAGAAGTAATTACCCTTCATCAATTCTTTTTGGGTAAAGGGTCCTAAACTAAAAACAAGACCATGCCAGGAGATTCTGAAGCAGTAATGTTTAATTTGTCCTAATCTTCTTCTGTTTCCTTCTTACTCTTGCTTTATTACTATGAATTCTGAATTCAATTACGTTTCCTTGGTTATCTTGGTTGTAAATCTTATTATGAATCAGAAATGTAGAATCTTTACTTGTCAAAATCAATAATGATTGGTCATATATGAGTGCCTTTTGCAAGAAGTTAGTTTATAGGGTAGATCATAGGTCATAGTGAGCACTTTTTGCAAGAAATTAAAATTACAGGGACATCATTATTAATTCATCAACATTTGATAGATGATAGTCTTCATGGTTTTATCAACCCCGGTTCCCTCAGTTTTTCAAAATATAATCTATTTAGTGCTTATCAAAACATAAGCACTTACTGGATTAAAGTCCTCTATTTAGGTTTGAAAATACTTAAGCATTTGTCGATTAGAAGCTTAAAACCCTTAAGATGATACTGGGACAGTACAGACACACGTAGAAAAAATAAATCTCTATTCTGTTAAGAAGAGCCTTAGCTCATGTATACATTGCCTAAAAATAAAAAATTTACGTAGGGTAGGCAGAATATTCAAAACTCTTGAATACAATAAATGGGAAAAAGGGAACAAGTAAAATTTCTCTTCTGTACGAACCAGATGATAATTACTTAATTGCCCCAAAAGACAAATAGGTTTGAAGTGAGAAAAAAGAGGAAACCTTGTATGTTGTAGAGAGAAAGATAGATATAATATTTTTTCAGCAGGAACTAGAAGAAGTAAGAGGGAAGGTCCTTTTATTCAGCTCAGTATCCCTAGATTGAAAGCCCAGATTAAAAGATGGCAAAGAAAAAGATGCCAAGTGCTAGCAAACATACTCAGCAGTAGGTCTAGACCAATATGGAACTTTCGCTTGAAAATCTTCGCCAATCTGCACATCAGAAGTATATGTCTCTGTATCTTGAACCATAAGTGATATTAAGCTTGAAGCGCTCTGCAACTTTTTCCAATATTCAGATTTTAAAAGGCTGCTATACACCCAAGTTTTATTCAGCTTATCAATCAGAAGAAACCTGGACCTCATTTCTATCAAAAAGAAAAAAGAAAAAGAAACCTGTGCTTCATGACAGAAAAGAAAAATTGAAAAGAAAAACATCTTGAAAGCTAGTGGAATAATTCGGACCTCAATCCAGTATTCAGATAGCTTGACGTATTTCACTTGATAGACCTCACACATCATGTTCATCGGTCTATTTTGACAACCAATGGGTGCAAAAGGATTATGATTGTCACGGCCCGTATTTTTAAAACCATTTTTAAAATCAGAGAAGTAGCGGAAAATTAGAGGATTATTCATCTATGCGATGAATCATTAGTTTAAAATTTTCGACTAAGCATCTAGGCCGTGATAACTGGGGTTCACAAATATATATACAAAACTATATATACTTATAGTATTACAAGATGCAAAGTCAATTAAACCAGCGCAAGTACTCTAAGTGCAAGTCTGTATTCCAACTCAAAATATACTAGATAATAGTTGGCGCTCACGCCTTAATACAAGTTCTAGAACAAACCCGATGGTGAAGAAGTACTATGCAGCCTCCTGAATGTTCTCACGGCTAAGCCACAAAATCCCCAAGTGCCGTGCGAACTCAATCTTCCACAGCAGCACTTACATCACATAAGGATGCTGAGTATAAAAATACTCAGTGGGATACCATAACACAGTCATCAACATTATAATAAACCAGGATTTGTATTAACATATTATGCAACCTATTACAGGATTCCACTTGAATCTTTTATTAATCTTTCGAACAAAGTCTTTTATTGCATCCCAAGTTCAAGTTCAATAATTAAGTCTTTGTCCCATATAGACAGACTCACTGAATGTCATACCTACATGACAGACAGCACGAAAACACCATGACTATCACTCCGGTTAATACCGGTAATCACGGCACGCCCTGAATCCCTCAAGGGTGACTGCCTCGCCCATTCCTTACCATAGAAGGTATGACCGTCGGAAGGGTTTGGCTCCACATCAGCTCCTGGGCTCGATGTGAATCGGGAGGACGCAGCCTTCCAGACTGCTAGCGCCTCCAATGTGCACAGTAAAACACCTGGCAACCACGGCTCAGGATGTGTGCAGAGCTTCCATCAAGGGAAGATGCAAAAGCTCTCTCTAAAATCCATAGAAAAGAGGTAACAGCTTAAGCCTGGCCAATATAATATGTAATGCTCTCTCTAAAATCCATAGAAAGATGCAAACATGGGCCAAAATAACATGTAAATGCTCTCTCTAAAATCCATAGAAAGATATAACAGCTTAAGCCTGACCAATAGAAGTTGGTCCTCATCAGGTACCATGACACAGAGCTTCCACCAATGGGAAGATGTGAATGCTCTCTAAAATCCATAGAGAAGATACAGACGGCAGAGCTTCCACCAATCGGAAGATGCAACACCATCCCAGCTAATAACTTGTGATCCTTAACAGGTATCACGTATCACTAGTATGAACCCCTCTTAGAGTTATAGCATACAATTCACAACTGCTGGCTCAAAAGCTCAACAGATAGTCTGACCTTTGACTTAATAGTCATTCGGTTGCATGATCGGAAGTCACTCATACTCACACACCGACTCCCAATCCCAAGGGTATTTTAGTCTTTATCTTGATTAGGTTCCTCCCACCCCTCAAGCTTAGCCCTCATGTCATCATTTTATTATCTTTCATAAAATGATTTAACTCTCTAAACCAACTAGGTTCACTAGTCAGGTTTTTCTTATCATTTAAGTCCTCAGCTATCAGTCAATGTAAAAAGTGGGACAATTGCCCTTAATACAGTAACATCAAACACATAAAGCTAATACGCCAATTAGGGCTTGAAATCATTTATCAAATAGCCTAAAACCAATTAAATGAGGCTATGTACCTTACTGGCTCTGTTTGTACCATACTGCATTGAATTACACAGACAGTCAGGTTCCACCGTTAGTTGTAGGAAGTTTTAACTGTCGGTTGATGTCCACCGATAGTTCAAAACTAAACTGATTTGTGAACTGGGTGTATTTAGTGAACCGGGTTCGGTCTGAGCATGAACCAGGTTCGGTTTATAAGTGAACCAGGTTTATTTAGTGAACCGGGTTCGGTCTGAGCATGAACCGGGTTCGGTTTATAAGTGAACCAGGTTTGGTCTGAGCATGAACCAGGTTCAGTTTATAAGTGAACCGATTTTGGCCTGACTCTGGACCGATCCGAGTTCGGTCGGAGGGTGAACCGGACTATTTACTGGACCGGGTTTGGTCTGATAATTGATCAGCCTGGTCCGGCTTGCCATTAGACCAAACCGGTTGCCTTCCTCAGAAAGACGACCAGTTGGTCGCCCTCTAGCTACGCCATGGGTGGTGGCCGCGATGACAGCCGTCGTCGCACTGCCATCGACCAGCCGGTGCCACCCTCCCTTTTCCTCCTCTCCTTCATTAGCAGTCTGCCCGTGGTCTGGGCAGATTTGGAGGTAAGATCGGGTCTGGCAGCAACAAAAAGCTACTGCCTTTTTCTTCCTTCACCGCGGCCGGCGGCCTGGCGGAGGTCGAGTCGACCCCCGGTGACCCGCCATCGGCCCTACCTCCTCCTTTGACATCCCCGTCACCTCCATTGACGAAGAACCTAAAAAAAAATCAAAACTTGACGAGAGAGGTACAGATCCTACCTTGCATGCCGTCGAGTCGCCGTCCGCCGGAGGTTGTTGAACTCGCCAGAGAGTCGTCGTTGCCGTCGCCGCTCAAGGACACTCTCCCCCTCCTGCTCCTCTCCTCTCTCCCAGCTCCCCCTCTGCTTTTCTCTTAACCCAGTTGCTGGAGTTGCCGTCGTGGTCGCCGGAGGTAGCCGAGAGTCGCCGGAGTCACCGTCGTCATCGCCGGTGTCACCCGAGATAGCCAGAGGTCGCCTCAGCTCGACCAGTTTCATCTGCCTCAAACCGCCTCCCACGAGTTAAGCGGCTGGTTTCCAGCCAGCTGCTGATCACAGAATCACACCTGGCCATTAATGCGGCCAGGTGTTACATTCTTCCCTCCTTTAAAATAATTTTGTCCTCAAAATTCAGGTAGTTTCTTCAAACAACTCTGGGTAGGCGCGCTGCATTTCTTCTTCAGTCTCCCAAGTGTGTTCCTCAAACTTATCATTGCACCACTGAACCAGGACTAACGGAATCACTCTATTCCGGAGTACCTGATTTCTTCGATCTTTCATTCTGATCGGCTTTACTTCATAGGTCAAGTTAGGTTTCAGTTTTAGCACAGAATAGTCAACCACATGTGCATCATCCCGACAGTACTTCCTGAACTGCGAGACATGAAACACATTATGCACCTGATCCAGATTAGGAGATAAAGCAAGTCGATATGCTGAGTCACCAATCCGCTCAAGGATTTCAAAAGGACCTACGAAATGAGGACTTAATTTTCCTTTCTTACCAAAACGCAAAAATCCGCGCGTGGGTGAGACCTTTAAGAAAACACGGTCACCAATTTCAAACTAAAGATCTCTTCACCTTCCATTTGCATAGTGTTTCTGCCGCTCCTGGGCCAACTGAAGCTTTTCCTGAATGAACTTCACCTTATCAGTGCACAACTGAAGCATCTCTGACGTGATCATAACTTTCTCACTGACTTCATTCCAATAAGTCAGAGATCACATGAACGTCCATAGAGAGCTTCATATGGTGCCATCTCAATACTAGACTGGTAGCTGTTGTTATAGGCGAATTCAATCAAGGGTAAATGGTCATCCCAATTACCTTTCCAATCCAACACACATGCTCTAAGCATGTCCTCCAAAGTCTGAATCGTCCTTTCTGATTGTCCATTAGACTGAGGGTGATACGCTGTGCTGAAATTGAGAGCAGTGCCCAAAGCATCTTGTATACTCTTCCAATAGCGTGACGTGAATCTAGGATCCCTATCAGACACTATGGAGAGAGGGGCACCATGCAATCTTACAATTTCTTGAATATAGAGCTGACTCAAACTTTGCGGAGTCTCCTTCCACCGAATTGGTAAGAAGTGTGCAGACTTGGTCAACCGATCTACTATCACCCAAATAGCATTATGCTTCTTCTGAGTAGGAGGTAAGCCTACTACAAAATTCATGATGATGTGCTCCCACTTCCATTGAGGAATCTCTAGTGGCTGCAAAAGTCCTCCAGGTCTTTGGTGCTCTGCTTTAACTTGCTGACAAGTGAGACATTTTGCTACAGACTGACCAATATCTTTCTTCATTCCATCCCACCAGAAATTACGCTTCAAATCTTTGAACATCTTTGTCCCACCTGGATGAATGGTGTACTTGGAATAATGAGCCTCACTTAATATTTATATGCGCAGTTCTGAGACAGCTAGGACTACCAATCGACCGTTGAATCGAATTCCCCCATCTACTCCTCTAACAGAACCTGTCTTTTTGAGTAAGTTCTAGACTTCTAAATCTGTTGCCTGCGCTAAAATATTCTTCTCAACAATTCTAGATTGAACTACAAAGTTGGCCACAAAAGACTTCCCTCCTTTGGATGAAGGTTCTATGTGTAGGCTTGCCATAGATTCTAGCAATTCCTACTCTTTGACCATCATAAAGGCAGTAAGGGTTTCTAACTTTCTACTAAGTGCATCCGCCACCACATTAGCTTTGCCAGGATGGTAAGCTATAGAGAAGTCATAATCTTTGATATACTCAAGTCAATGCCTTTGTCTCAAGTTCAGGTCTCTCTGAGAGAAAATATACTTCAAACTTTGATGATCTGTAAAGACTTCAAACTGCACATCATAAAGGTAGTGCCTCCATAACTTCAATGCAAACACCACTGCAGCCAGCTCTAGGTCATGTGTTGGGTAATTCCTCTCTTGTGGCTTTATTTGTCTCGAGCCATAAGCTACAACTTTACCATGCTGCATGAGTACACAACATAAACCCTTTCCAGAAGCATCACTGTACACCACCAAACCCCCTTCTCCTGAAGGAAGAGTAAGAATTGGTGCATTAGTTAATCTATTCTTCAACTCCAAGAAACTGTTTTCATATTTTTCATCCCAAATAAACTTCACATCCTTCCTTGTCAATTTGGTCAAAGGTAGGGCAATAGTAGAAAAACCTTTAATGAATCTTCTATAATACCCTGCCAAACCCAGAAAACTTTTAATCTCGGTGACTGTTTTTGGCCTCTCCTAATTGACTATAGCCTCAACCTTAGATGGATCAACAGATATGCCATCCTTTGAAATAATATGCCCTAGGAAGTTAACACTCTCCAGCCAAAAGTTACACTTGCTAAACTTGGCATACAACTGATGCCCCCTCAACATGTCTAATACCCATTCCAAATACTTTGCATGGTCCTCGAAGGATGACGAGTAGATAAGGATGTCATAGACGAAGACAAGACAAACTGGTCTAACCAAGGTTGATAAATCCTGTTCATCAAATCCATAAAGGTTGCAGGTGCATTGGTTAATCCAAAGGGCATTACGAGGAATTCATAATGACCATACCTGGTCCTAAATGCAGTCTTAGGGATATCTTCATCTCGAATCCTCAACTGATAATAGCCTGAGCTAAGGTCAATTCAAAAGAAAACTTTGGCTGAATGCAACTGGTCGAATAGGTCATCTATCCGAGGCATGGGGTATTTATTTTTAACAGTCACCTTGTTCAACATCCTGTAATCGATGCACAATCTGAGGGAACTATCCTTTTTTTTGACAAGCAGAACTGGTGCTCCCCAAGGCTAGACACTTGGATGAATAAATCCTTTGTCAAGCAACTCCTGTAATTGCTTCTTCAATTCATTCAACTCCGCTGGACATTGGTGTTGTTCCAGGAAACAATTCTATTGTGAAGTCAACTTTAGGACGTAGGCCTGGTAGTTCTTCAGTAAACACATCAGAAAACTGAGACACTACCGGTATATCTTCCAACTTCGGTTGCGCTAATTCCAAGGTGATCACACTTGCTAGATAGGCAGCACATCCCTTCATCAGAAGGTTATGCGCCTTCAGGGCTGAGATTATACATGCATTATCTTCTAACTTCACCCCTTGGAAAATAAAAAATTCTTCTCCAGGAATGGTGAGGGTTACTCTTTTTTTTTTGTAATCCACTAATGCAATATATATAGAAAGCCAGTCCATCCCTAGGATTACATCAAAGTCAATCATGTCTAACAATACAAGATCGGCTGGAAGATACATATCTCCAAAATAAATAGGCACTCTTAGAAGACACTCACTCACTCTTATAATGTCACCAATAGGGGTCATCACAAGTAAAGGTGAATCTAGCATGCTAGAAAGGGTGGTTTAAACTTAAAACAAACACACCCGATACAAAAGAACGAGTTGCACCAGGGTCAATTAAAACTTTTACACCCAAGTCGTTAATAGAAACCGTACATCCCACAACTGCATTGTTTTGACCATCCTCAGAAGTAATAGAGTAAACATGAGCCTGTGCATGCCTACTGCTTTCACCTTGCTGTGCATTCTTTTGCTTTTCAGGACAAAATCTGGCAATGTGCCCCTTTTTATGGCAGAAAAAGCAGATGCGATCCTTTGCCTCACAAATCTGCCCAGGGTGAATTTTTCCGCAAGAGTAGCACTCCAACTGACCACTTGCCCCTTGAGGTTGAGGCTGTGGTCTCTGGAAAAAGGGCCTATGTTGACCGGCATTATACTGTCCTGAGCCTTTCTGCCTCAGCTCAAAACCCTTCTGCTGTCTACCCTGGGAGTTATGCTTCTGACCAAACTTGCTACTCTCGGCGTCCATTCTTAATCTCTTAGCCTTCGATCCATAGTCATTATTGGCCACTCCAGCATTAGCCTTTTGCTCCTCTCTGTTCCTGTCATGGTTCTTCCCAAAAATATAAGCCTGCTCCACAGCATCAGCAAAAGAAGTAGTTCGAGCTCCCATAACTTTCTCTCTCAGCCCTGTTCTAAGTCCATAAATGAACTTCTCCATTCATTCACCATCATCCTCCATCTTGGTGGTGAAGCGCTCCAACTCTACAAATTTATTGTCATAGTCCTGCACAGTCATATTTCCTTGCCTAAGACCCAAGAATTCCCGCATCTTCTCTTTCCCAATATGGCTCGAAAAATATTTTCCATTAAAAACTTTTAGGAATTCCTCCCATGTAATCTCTTCCACTTTCCAATCTTTAAAGAAGGTGCGTTTGACAGAACTTCACTAGTGATCAGCATTTTTTGTTAAAACAAAAGTCCCCATTCGAACTTTACTATCATCCTCTGCCGAGACATATTAAAAAATCTTCTCAATAGCTTTTACCCAACTCCCAACCTTTTCTGGAGTTTCTTTCCCCGTGAAAGCTGGAGCCATTGCCTGGAATAATTTGAGATGAGCTATCTTTTCTTTCTCTGCTTTCTTCCTGGCTTTAGGACGATGTTCAACCTGTGCTTGCACTGTTTCTGCTAGTCCTCTAATCATTTCCATTACATCCCCATCATATTCACCTCCCAAGTTAGAAGACGACGCGCCATGGAAGGTTCTCCATTGTCCCCCAGTGCTTTCAGTAGACTCCTCGCGGGACAACTGATGAGGAGGTAGAGATCCTTCTGCCTGTCATTCTCTATCTTTACTTTTGCCAAAATCCGAAATTTTCACTGTCCGGATGTTTCTCTTACGTGGTGCCATCTCAACCCACAGGATAAGAACACTTATCACTACTTCTGCCCACAACCACAACTATAACTAGATATATCCTAAGAGGACTTCCAGACTTGCAGATAAAGGTTATGCTATGATACCAACTATTACGGCCCATATTTTTAAAACCATTTTTAAAATCAGAGTAGTAGCGGAAAATCAGAGGATTATTCCTCCATGCGATAAATCATTAGTTCAAAATTTTTGACTAAGCATCTAGGCCGTGATAACTAGGGTTCACAAATATGGATACAAAACCATATATACATATAGTATTACAAGATGCAAAGTCGATTAAACCAATGCAAGTCCTCTAAGTGCAAGTCTGTATTCCAACTCAAAATATACTAGATAATAGTTGGTGCTCACGCCTTCATACAAGTTCTAGAATAAACCCGATGGTGAAGAAGTACTATGCAGCTTCCTGAACATCCTCACGGCTGAGCCACAAAATCCCCAAGTGCCGTGCGAAGTCAATCTTCCACAGCAGCACCTACATCACATAAGGATGCTGAGTATAAAAATACTCAGTGGGATACCATAACACAGTCATCAACATTATAATAAACCAGGATTTGTATTAACATATTATGCAACCTATTACAGGATTCCACTTGAATCTTTTATTAATCTTTCAAGCAAAGTCTTTTATTACTTCCCAAGTTCAAGTTCAATAATTAAGTCTTTGTCCCATACAGACAGACTCATTGAATGTCATACCTACATGATAGACAGCAAGAAAACACTGTGACTATCACTCCGGTTAATACTAGTAATCACAGCATGCCCTGAATCCCTCAAGGGTGATTGCCTCACCCATTCCTTACCTTAGAAGGTATGACCGTCAGAAGGGTTTGGCTCCACATCAACTCCTGGGCTCGATATGAATCGGGAGAACGCAGCCTTCCAGGATGCTAGTGCCTCCAATGTGCACAGTAAACCACCTGGCCACCACAGCTCAGGATGTGTCCAGAGCTTCCATCAAGGGAAGATGCAAAAGCTCTCTCTAAAATCCATAGAAAAGAGGTAACAGCTTAAGCCTGGCCAATATAATATGTAATGCTCTCTCTAAAATCCATAGAAAGATGCAAACATGGGCCAAAATAACATATAAATGCTCTCTCTAAAATCCATAGAAAGATATAACAGCTTAAGCCTGACCAATAGAAGTTGGTCCTCATCAGGTACTGTGACACATAGCTTCCACCAATGGTAAGATGTGAATGCTCTCTAAAATCCAAAGAGAAGATACAGACGGCAGAGCTTCCACCAGTCGGAAGATGCAACACCATCCTAGCTAATACCTTGTGATCCTTAATAGGTATCACGTATCACTAGTATGAACCCCTCTTAGAGTTATAACATACAATTCACAACAGCTGGCTCAAAAGCTCAGCAGATAGTCTGACCTTTGACTTAATAGTCATTCGGTTGCATGATCGGAAGTCACTCATACTCACACACCGACTCTCAATCCCAAGGGCATTTTAGTATTTATCTTGATTAGGTTCCTCCCAACCCTCAAGCTTATCCCTCATGTCATCATTTTATTATCTTTCATAAAATGATTAAGTCTCTAAACCAACTAGGTTCATTAGTCAGGTTTTTCTTATCATTTAAGTCCTCAGCTATCAGTCAGCATAAAAAGAGGGACAATTGCCCTTAATACAGTAACATCAAACACATAAAGCTAATACGCCAATTAGGGCTTGAAATCATTTATCAAATAGCCCAAAACCAATAAAATGAGCCTATGTACCTTGCTAGCTTTGTATGTACCATACTGCATTGAATTACATAGACACTCAAGTTTCACCGTCAATTGTAGGCAGTTTTTACTGTCGGTTGATGTCCACTGACAGTTCAAAACTAAACTGATTTGTGAACCGGGTCTATTTAGTGAACCGGGTTCGGTCTGAGCATGAACCAGGTTCTATTTATAAGTGAACCCGGTTTATTTAGTGAATCGGGTTCGGTCTGAGCATGAACTGGGTTCGGTTTATAAGTGAACCGGGTTTGGTCTGAGCATGAACTAGGTTCGGTTTATAAGTGAACCGGTTTTGGCCTGACTGTGGACCGAACCGAGTTCGGTCTAAGGGTGAACCGGTCTATTTAATGGAACAAATTTGATCTGATAATTGATCAGCCTGGTCCGGCTTGCCATTAGACCAAACCGGTCGTCTTCCTCAGAAAGACGACCAGTTGGTCGCTCTCTGGCTGCGCCATGGGTGGCGGCCGCGACGACAACCGTCGTCGCGCTGCCATCAACCAGCCGGTGCCACCCTCCCTTTTCCTCCTCTTCTTCATTAGCAGTCTGCTCATGGTCCGGCCAGATTTGGAGGTAAGATCGGGTCTGGCAGCAGCAAAAAGCTGCTGCCTTTTTCTTCCTTCACCACGGTTGGCGGCCTGGCGAAGGTCGAGTAGACCCCCAGTGACCCGCCATCTGCCCCTTCCTCCTCCTTCGACGTCCCTGTCACCTCCATAGACGAAGAACCCAAAAAAAATCAAAACTTGACGAGAGAGGTATGGGATCCTACCTTGCATGCCGTCGAGTCGCCGTCCGCCGGAGGTTGTTGAACTCGCCAGAGAGTAGTCGTCACCGTCGCCGCTCGAGGACACTCTCCCCCTCCTGCTCCTCTCCTCTCCCCCGGCTCCCCCTCTGTTTTTCTCTTAACCCAGTTGCCGGAGTCGCCGTCGTGGTCGCCGGAGGTAGCCGAGAGTCGCCAGAGTCACCGTCGTGGTCGCTGGCGTCGCCCAATATAGCCGGAGGTCGCTTCAGCTTGACCAGTTTCGTCTGCCTCAAACCGCCTTCCACGAGTTGAGCGGCTGGTTTTATCAACCCCCCCAGCCAGCTGCTGATCACCAACTCACACCTGGCCATTAATGCGGCCAGGTGTTACAATGATCGAGGTATAGCCTACTCAAAGATGGCAAATGCCCCAACATACAATCAATTACATGAAGCAATTCGCTTCGGAGCTCTAATGACTGCAGAGTGGGAGCATCAATCAAAGTCGGCCCATAGTGTGCAGCAGCCAATGACCTAAAATACAGACTTCTAACTGAGATGAGAAGCCTTTACCAGAAATGATCCCTTGAATTGATAGATTAGCAGGCAAACTGAAGAAGGCATTTGAACTCAATCAGACATTGGCTTTGAAACACACAACTGGGTACCTTGTAAGCACAATACGAATACGAGGGTCTGAAATCGGCCAAAAACTCTCCAAAACCACGGCTCCTCAAGGAGAAGAGGAGCCATGAATCCACCTGGTGTGCATTGCCTTCATGGGCTGAAAATCGGACGTTGAACGGTTAGAATATACAATAAATAAATAAAGATTTTTGCTTCCTAAAATCATGAGTTTTGGGAAATTTGATTATCTTATATGGTATTTCTGGGTTCTAGTCTTGGAGGCATTTATATGACAATGATGCTTGCACGCGAGGGGATGTTAGAATATACAATAAATAAATAAAGATTTTTATTTTCTAAAAACTCTAGATTTTAGGAAACTTAGGTTCTCTCACACAAACTGCAAAGCTTTGGAGCTAGGTGGAGAAACTTTTCTGTGGCAGATGCTGCACGTTCATAAACCTCTCAAGGCCTCCAATGCACATTGTCAATAGATTTCCAAAGATGTTACCATCTTCTTATGGTAACAAAAAGAAGATGACAGCTCAGTCTTTAGGTTTGCTCTTATCCGGTTCATAAACCTCTAAAGTTCAAGGCTTCGGGGTTGACAGCCTATAGCCCTGCTCTCATCACACTCTTCACTGCCTGCTGCCGCCCCTGGTCAATCCGAGACCAATTGCTTGGCCGTTTTCCCGATCATTCTGTTCACCGTGCAACTAGCTGAGGATGTAGGAGGAGTGGATGCCGGGATCTTTTCTGCCATGGATGGGTCATGGGCCCATGGCAGAGCAAAAGTGCTTCGTCCCGGCCCTTGTCTTTGTTGGATATAAACCAAAAACCCTTATGAGGGCCCAAGCCCATAATGAAATAATTGAAGCCCATATGAAGCTTATTAACTAAGAGGCCCAACTAGTATTGAAGATGCAAGCCCAAAGGAGAAGAATCTAGAAGCATGGAATATGCTAGAAGAATGGAGCATGTGGTGTATAGTGAAGAAGTCTCTAGAAGACCTACTTAGAAGAATTGTCTAGAAAAGTTTTTTGTAGAAACTTGTAAAAGGATCTTGGACTCCTATAAATAGGGAATGGTAGATAGAGTTCCAACAGACAAGTGAGTAAGAAAAATCAAGAGGTGAAGTGAAGTGTGAGGGAGTGCTCTTGTAAAGGTAGTGATCGTTTAAATATAAAACCCTTGTGCACAAGGCAATTGTACTACGGTGAGTATAGTAAGGGTTGTCGAATCTCAGGGATAGATAAATAATCTTACCAAAATCAAGTGAAAGAAAGTTGCAATTTTTAATTTAATCTAAGAAAACAATAAACTTTAGCTAATTAAAAGAATATGGAGAAGTGCCAAGGCTTTGAATCCACCACAAAATAAACCAGCTTATCGTCTCTCTCTCTCTCTCTCTCTTTTGAATAAATTCCTAATTAGCTAGCATATTCCTCTCGGACATATACTTGTCAATTCAAAATGTAGTGCTTTCCTCTCAGATGTAACACATAAGCAATTAAAATATGGAACTGTGATCTATCTCTCTCAAGCATAAATCAATGAAATCTTATTCCTTTATAACACCTTAGTCTACTTACGTTCCTATCAGACACGAAAGTATTCTTCGGATTGAAATTAACAAAAATTCACTCTAGCCTCTCTCGAACACATAGAATAAACCTCAATAAATTAACAGAGATTGTATAATAAGATTCATACACCAATTAAGGTAAAAGTTAAAGTTGAGATGAAAGAAAGAAAGCAATACAACCAATTTACTCGGGTTTCATCTACGCCTGGGACGCGAATTTAGCCGGCCATCGGACGAGGAGAATGCTGTTGATTTGTCGGAGTCATCATTCACTATTCACCAGAATACTATTCAAAATCATTGTAGCATTCACGAGTACTATTCACTGTCTCCTTCGTTGAGTCGCGCACTGTAGCAGTTGTAATATTCGTCCAAAATCAAAGATTTAAACTCTCCTCCGGCCTACTTCTCCTCTCCCTCTCTTCTGGCCAAAGCCTCGCCGGAATCCGGCGGAAGAGCACCGCAAAGGCTCTGATTTTTCCGGCGAAAACCGACTTGTCTCTCTCTCTGAAAATTCTCCAAAAGTTCCCCCTTTTCTCGACCAAAAGCTCGGTTTTTATAGGCGATTGAAACTTCAAATCCGATCCTTGTTCGATTCCTAATCAAAGTAGGAGTCCAAACCGAAGCTTGAGTTTCCAATTTTAACACGATTTTCTATTTTTTGAAAGAACATGGCTCTCGTTGTGCGTTGCTCTGTCGTGAATCCGTCGCCGTCGAATGAAACCTCGCCGTCAGCCGCGAGCCACTATTCTGCCATCGAATGGCCCCGCCGGCGCTCAGCCCAGCCTCGTCGGAGTCTCACGCCGCCTTGCCCCACGCCAACGCTCGAGCAGAGCTCGAGTGCTGCTCTGTTCTGGACGGCCCGAGCTTCGGCTCGGGTCATTCTATTTTTTTTCTTTTTCTTGAATCAAACCGGAACTGAGTTCATATTTCTTTTTTTTCTTTATTAAACAAAAACCCGTTGTATCGATCTCATCCATCCAATCTCATCTCGACGGTTCTTCTCTTTAGTCATGTCTCTTTCACATGCTATATTTCCAATGATCATAACTTTTTACTTAGAACTCCGAATTGCGAACGGTCAGTGGCGTTGGAATGTTGACTTCGTGAACTTTAACATGAAGCTTAAATCAGTCCCATCAGAGATATGAAATTGAAGTAATTAATATTCAATAATTAGAGTCACGTTTTACCGCAATTCTGCATTTTACTCTTGTTTCCTATAAAAACCAAAAACTATATTAAAGTAGCACTAATTCTAATCAAACACTAGCATAAACATAAGTTTAGGAGATAATAAAATGTATATTTCATGTGTAGATCACACCCCCAACCCTACATTTTTTTAGTCCCTAGCAAAACAAAATCAAACAACAAAAGGAACTAATGAAGAAAAGTAAATGCCACTTTCGTAGGGAACACGATTGCATTGAGCATATGCAACAAGCCATTAAACCTCTAGGTGTCCCTAGTAGGACAAGTTGTATCTCGTGAGGGTTTGCAGCCATGCTCCCCACAAACATGTATTTATTAATCTAATTAACCTACGTGCAGAAATAAAACAAAAAATAAAACATTGCAAAGCAAACAAACCTTTTATCCCGACAAATGCAAACTATAATGCTTAAGAAAATCAACCACATGTACTTCGTTAATAATCAACAGGAATATAGAAGCCCTCAAGTAAGTGGTTCTATTCCACACTTTCATCTTGGAAATTTCTGCTCAATATGTTATAGCATGATAATATAAATAGTAAAAGTGTAGAACATTATAGCAATACATTCTAAATTTTTGTTTTACACAGATCCAATGTTACCCTTTAACCAAAGAACATCAGAATCTACATAGTCATCGTAATCTTTAGGTTCATGATAGCACAAATCTGCGCGCCTCCTTCTGGTCCAACATTCTAGATTTGAGAGGATAATACACCATAGACTTTTTCTTTTCTTTTCTTTAGGACTGTGTAAGGTCTGACTTCAAGATGCTTAGGTTTAGCAATGACTCAGGCCAATGACTCCCAGCCAGTTGGCTTAGGGCATTAGGTTTTAAGTAGACCGCTTCGGGCCTGAGCATCAGCCTAAGTTAATCCTATAAAGTCAAGTAGCCCCTTTCTTTTTTTTTTTGTTTTTCTCATTTTCATTTTTGAATTTTTCATTTCAGCATTCATTTTTTTTTCTGCACATCTTTACTCTGTCCAGGTTGTATTATACTCTCAACCTATTTCCAGTTCCAATCTCTTGCCATAGCCAAGTAAATGGTCTATCATGATCTTTTAAACTCAACAGATAACTACACACCATCCAATGACTCTGACTAAAGACATCCCACTGTAAATTAGCATTCAACAAATCTCTAGATGGCATTATTTTATGTACTAATGTGTGTCAGTGAGGAATATAGAAACCCTCAAGTAAGTGGTTTTATTCCACACTTTCATCTTGGAAATTTTTGCTCAATATAGTATAGCATGATAATATAAATAGTAAAAGTGTAGAACATTGTAGCAATACATTCTAAATTTCTGTTTTATATAAATCCAGTGTTACCCATTAACCAAAGAACATCAGAATCTAGATAGTCATCATAATCTTTAGGTTCATGATAGTACAAATCTGCGCGCCTCCTTCGGGTCTAACATTTTAGATTTGAGAGGATAATACACCATAGAGTTTTTTTTTCTCGCTAGGACTGTGTAAGGCCTAACTTCAAGATGCTTAGGTTTAGTAATGACTCAGGCTAATGACTCCCAACCAATTTGGCTTAGGGCATTAGGTTTAAAGAGACCGCTTCGGGCCTGGGCATCAGCCTAAGTTAATCCTATAAAATTAAGCAGCCCCTTTCTTTTATTTTGTTTTCATATTTTCGCATTTTCATTTTCAGCATTCATAATATTTTCAGCACATCTTTATTCTGTCCAGGCTGTATTATACTCTCAACCTATTTCCGGTTCCAATCCCTTGCCATAGCCAAGTAAATGGTCTATCATGATCTTTTAAGCTCAACAAATAACTACACACCATCCAATGACTCTCACTAAAGACATCCCACTGTAAATTAGCATTCAAGAAATCTCTAGATGGCATTACTTTATGTACTAATGTGTGTGAGTGAGTTTTCTTAGTTCAAGCACCTGTTCCAAGAGGATTGTAACACAAAAATACTGCTCAGTTAAGTGTATCTATCCTCTAGTATACTTACTCACACTTCCAATGTAAATTAGTCACTTAAGAATTGAAGCATGCATTATTACGGGATAAACTATCAAAACCTATAAAAAGTACTAACAAACAACCTAAAAACTAATCACATTTTTATGGTTTTTTTTTCTTTCAATTTTTTGATTTTTTTTTATAGCAATCAATATTCCCTCCTCCAAACCTATTATGAACATTGTCCTGAATGTGCACAAATTATAAAAATGACAATGAAAATATAACAAGAAAAAGAACAAGGAGAGAATACACCTGAATACGTGGGTTGCCTCCCACCATGTGCTAAGTTTAACGTCTTCAGCCAGACGGAGCCATGATCCTCTGTAGGGTCCAGATTACCAAGTCATCAATCTGGATCAATTAAATGATTGTACCACAAACTTTTATCCTTGTTGCCTAAGTATGGAGCATATCGTGGAATAAAATGATAGAGTGGTAGGTAGGGAAGCTTTGGAAAGAGGGGTCTCTGCATTAACCATGAAGAAGGGTCATTAGAAAATTTTAAAATAAAGGGTTCCTCCTCTAAATTAACCATTTTGGCTTTAGGGGCCTCTTCTAGTAACCCAATTGGGAAAGCTTCCTCAATTAGTGACTCAACTAAACAATCTATGAAACAGTCTAAGTTACTTTCAATAAATAAAGGGTTAGATCGGACAAGACATGGTATGAATGGTGTTTCAGGAATAGAAGGTTCTGTTAATAGTGCCGTAGACTGCAACTCCTCAGATATAGAAGAAGATTTAAAGCTGGGTTCTATCAATACACTCACTTCTTCTTTAATATCCACACACCCTTGATTAGTTATGGAATTACACCCAACCTCATTTTCAAATTTCTGTGCACTCCGAAGGGTTTTAATATTTTGCACTTGGTCAGGGGAAAAATATATCCCCTCTTCAACAAATTGGCCCATCGGGTATTGTGGTTGAATAGGTGGGGTGTACTCTTCTCTCATTTCTTTATATCCATTTGACAACTTGGTTAAGGTTGTGAGGATGGCAGATTGGTTGGCTATGATTTGGTTCATTTTGTCTTCTAAGGTAGATTGGCCAAACTGAGGAGTAGAGGCTTGTTGGTAAGGCAGTTGATGGCTTAGGAAATCTTGTCTAGGGGCCTGATGAAGAATGGGCCCAGGGTTGGGTTGCTCCCAAGGGTTGTTAGGATGATCCTCCCACCTATGAAGATTTTGTGCCTCATTAACATACTTGCGTATAAAATCAGAGTACTCATGGGCCAAAGGGCACTCCACTGAGGTATGAATAGGACTTAAACAGAGGGCACATGGTTCCGACATATGAGGAGTTGTGTATTGTAGGGAAGATGTGCCACTCCCAAAATTAGAGTGATTATCCCACCCACGGTTGTAAGTATCAGCATATAAGGGTCGAGGGTGGTAGGGCACTTCATAGGGAGGGGGATTAGGTGTGTGTGAAGAACAATAATCATTAAAGCTCCTATATGGGTTCTTATGGCTAAATCCATAAAAAGGTGAAGACATTTCCTCACCATGCATTCATTAACATCCGAACTACAATATCACAATCCACAAATAAGATAAACAACCCTAGATATCCACAGCTAGCATAACATACTATCACAGAAAGAAAAGAAAACACCAAACACACAAATTAATCTAAAAAGAGAAGTATAAGAGAATGCAAACAAAGAGAAAGGACGGCCCTTCCACGTTGGCGGGAATTTCACGTCTTCTCTTAATCCTACACAAAAAATCAAAACACAAATTAAGCTACTGACAAATAATCTAAGTTAAGACTCAGTAAACTAAGTTACGCTAAGAATTTAGTAAATTATTGGCTTTCGTCCCCAGTAACGGCGCCAAAAACTTGATCGTTTAAATATAAAACCCTTGCAAGTGCACAAGGCAATTGTATATAGAAAGGGTTGTCGAACCTCAGGGACGGATGAATAATCTTACTAAATTCAAGTGAAAGAAAGTTGCAATTTTTAATTTAATCTTAGAAAATAATAAACTTTAGCTAATTAAACGAATATGGAGAAGTGCCAAGGCTTTGAATCAACCACAAAATAAACCAGCTTATTGTCTCTCTCTCTCTCTCTCTTTTGAATAAATTCCTAATTAGCTAGCATATTCCTCTCGGACATATACTTGTCAATTCAAAATATAGTGCTCTCCTCTCAGACATAACACATAAGCAATTAAAACATTGAACTGTGATCTATCTCTCTCAAGCATAAATCAATGAAATCTTATTCCTTTATAACACCTTAGTCTACTTACGTTTCTCTCGGACACGCAAGTATTCCTCGGATTGAAATTAACAAAAATTCGCTCTTGCCTCTCTCGAGCACATAGAATAAACCTCAATAAATTAACAGTGATTGTATAATAAGATTCATACACCAATTAAGGTAAAAGTTAAAGTTAAGATGAAAGAAAGAAAACGATACAACCAATTTACTCGGATTTCATCTATGCCTTGGAGACGAATTTAGCCGGCCATCGGACGAGGAGAACGCTGTTGATTTGTCGGAGTCATCATTCACTATTCACCAGAATACTATTCAAAATCATTGTGGCTTTCACGCTCACTGTAGCTAATGGCCAACATTGTAGCAGTTGTAATATTCGTCCAAAATCAAAGATTTAGACTCTCATCCGGCCTCCTTCTCCTCTCTCTTCCGGCCAAAGCCTCGCCAGAATCCGGCGGAAGAGCACTGCAAAAGCTCTGATTTTTCCGGCGAAAACCGACTTGTCTCTCTCTAAAAATTCTCCAAAAGTTCCCTCTTTTCTCGACCAAAAGCTCGATTTTTATTGGCGATTGAAACTTCAAATCCGATCCTTGTTCGATTCCTAATCAAAGTAGGAGTCCAAATTGAAGCTCGAGTTTCCAATTTTAACACGATTTTCTGTTTTTCGAATGAACACGGCTCTCGTCGTGCGTTGCTCTGTCGTGAATCCGTCGCCATCGAATGAAACCTCGCCGTCAGCCGCGAGCCACTGTTCTTCCATCGAATGGCCCCGCCGGCGCTCAGCCCAGCCTCGTCGGAGTCTCACGCCGCCTTGCCCCACGCCGACGCTCAAGCAGAGCTCGAGTGCTGCTCTGTTCTGGACGGCCCGAGCTTCGGCTCGGGTCATTCTATTTTTTTTCTTTTTCTTGAACCAAACCAGAACTGAGTTCATATTTCTTTTTTTTCTTTATTAAACAAAAACCCGTTGAATTGATCTCATCCATCCAATCTCATCTCGACGGTTCTTCTCTTTAATCATGTCTCTTTCGCGTGCTATATTTCCAATGATCATAAATTTTTGCTCAGAACTCCAAATTGCAAACGGTCAGTGGCGTTGGAAAGCTGACTTCGTGAACTTTAACTTGAAGCTTAGATCAGTCCCATCAGAGATATGATCAAAGTAATTAATATTCAATCATTAGAGTCACGTTTCATCGCAATTCTGCATTTTACTCTTGTTTCCTACAAAAACAAAAAACTATATTAAAGTAGCACTAATTCTAATCAAACACTAGCATAACATAAGTTTAGGAGATAATAAAATGTATATTTCATGTGTAGATCAGGTGGCAACCTTGTCCTTTTAATTATTCTTAAGATAGTGAAACTTGTGAGAATTTTTCATTTCATATCATTGTCTCATTTCCTTCCGATATACTTCCCTCATAGTCATAGTTGTGGGTAAAGGCTTATCAAATCTAACATCCAACAAAGTGGTATCGAGAGCTAGGTATATTGTCCTTCGAGTTTATTCCTCCCTTTATCCTACATAGAAGATGGCTTCCAATCTAGTCCAACCTCAAATTCCAAAGTTGGTAAGGACAACTATGATAGCTGGCAAATTCAAATCAACGCATTGTTCGGGTCGTAAGATCTATGGGAAGTTGTTACTGACGAATATAAAAAAAGAAGAGTCATGCTCAAATCGGGAAATCAGAAAGCAATGCAATTGGGACTCTCTGAAACAGAGTCGTGCTTAGATTCAACGACGGATTTGGGCTCATCTCAAAGAGGAATTGAAGGGAGAAGGACTCTCTCTCGATATATATAAAAACCGAGCGAAGAATTGGAAGAAAGAACGGATTTTTGGGGGACGAAAGGACTGGTTTTCTTTGTTCTGTTTCGAAAAAAAGAACAGAGCTGTTTTGGGTCGTGTTTTCGGTGTGATTTTGGCTGGAATTGAAGAGTAAAAGGTGAAGAATCAATAGGGAGCAAGAAGAGGAAGAAATCGAGAGGAAAAAGGGAAGTTTTTGGATTGATTTTCGAAGGTGAACAGTACTGCTACAGTACTATGCATTTGCTATAGTACTGAGGGCTCACGAGGAAGACGATGAATAGTGTTTTCCTACAGTAAATTGTGAACAGTGCTAGTGAATAGTAAAACTGCAACAATGTTTTTCTTCGATGCAATTTCTTCCAAATCTGATTTTTCTCATGATTATGAATAGCTAAATCTTTTGTCAAAGCTAGAGGTGACGTTATTTAGTTGATATTTCTACGTCTATAAAGAAGTGTTTAATGCTTATTTGGTTGAATGCGATGTTTTGGAAATAGTCATAATCTATACAATTATTTGATTTGTCGTTAACGTAAGGTACGGCGAATGCTTATAATTCTTTGTGATTAGTAGACTGAGCTTATTAATGATAAATATTCGATCGATATTTTTATGTTAATGGTTATGATTAACGTGAATGAAATATCTTCCGATTAGGTCAAATCATTATTTGAATCTAATTGCGTAATTAAATAGACGTAGAATATTGATTAAATAAGTGATCCTTGAAGCTTTGATATCTCTCATCGATTATCTTTTCTATCTTTAATTAGTTTTAATTGAATTTTTAATCGTTATTTTAGTAGTTAGTTAAATTACAATCTCTCTACAAAATTTCCTGACAAGAACTTTAATTTGCTAAGCTAAATAGTTTTAAATTAGTTTGGAGTAGAATAATCCTACATCATTCCCTATGGTTCGACCTTGGACTTACCGAGTATATATTACAATTTGTCAACCTTCGCTTGGGTTAGATCAATCAACACCCTTGAAGAAAGTGTTGAGAATCTCCCATGCTTCTTTGCTTGTTTTTGCTTCAGCTATCTTATCAAATGTTGATTCATCTACTCCTTGATAGAGTAAAAACAATGCCTCTTTCTTTCTTTGCCCCTTAAGAGAGTTCTTCTGCTCCGCAGTATACGTTGCTTCTTTCTCGGTAGTGGCTCCTCGTAGCCATCGTTGCTCGCTTCTGCTCTTGCCGATCGTCTCCAGCTCGAACTCCGCCGCCATTCTCGAGTCACTGCTGTCGGAACCCAGGGCTGTCGCGAATCTTGGTTGGCCGTGAAGACATCGCCGCCGTGCTCGGAGCCGCCTAAGTTCCAAGCCATGAGCTTGCCGTCGGAAAACCAGAGCAACCGGAAACTCCTCTGTCACACCGGCGCTCGAGCAGAAGCTCGAGCGCCCTGCTCTGTTCTGTTCGACACCGAGCCGATGGCTCGGGTTAGTTTTCTTTTTTTTTCTTTTTAACCCAAACCGGACCAGCTGGTTCAATTCCTTTATATTTTTTTTTCTTCCTCTCAATTGAAACCCGTCGCAACGATCTCCACCGCCGGATCAAATCTGCACGTCCGTACTTTAATTTCACGCCCATCTTCTCTTAAGTAGCTCATCAATGGTTCAGATCTTCGATACGCGTGATATCAGCTCTTGGGTCACTTTGGCATTTCCAAAACACGTCTAATGCGTGTGTCTGCTACCGATCTACAATTCGCATTTTTAAACCTGCAATAACAAAACCAAACTAAAATTAGACGCATAATAAAAAAAATGATTCCTTAAATTCTTTAATGCATCTATAATAGTTAATTAGAGTAATTTAATTATTAATCCCCTAATTACTATCCTAATCACAAATAACCCATTTTATCCATGTTTTATTATAAAAACTCCACTAGCATATAGGTAAATAAGGCATATAAATATGTATATTTTATGCTTATCAAATACCCCCAAACCTATATTTTGCTAGTCCCTGAGCAAAACAAACAAAACAAAATCACACAAAATAAAACTAAAATAATAAAATTAGAAAAATAAATGCCACTTTCGTAGGGAACACGATTGCATTGAGCGTATGCAACAAGCCGTTAAACTTCTAGGTGTCCCTAGTAGGACGAGTTTTGTCTTGTGAGGGTTTACAACCATATTACCCACAAACATGTACTTATGAAATTAACTTTATTAATCTAAGTGCAAAAAACAAAATAAACACTTCAAAACAAAAAATCCTATTATCCCTTCAAATGCAAACCACAATGCTTAAAAAAAATCAACCACATGTACTTGTATTTATAATCAACTGGAATATAGAAGCCCTCAAGTAAGTGGTTTTATTCTACACCTTCATCTTGGAAATTTCTGCTCAATATGATATGAAATGATAATATAATAGTAAAAGTGTATAACATTGTAGCAATACACCCTAAATTTCTGTTTTGCACATATCCAGTGTTACCCATTAACTAAAGAACATCAGAATTAACATAGTCATCGTAATCTTTAGGTTCATGATAGCACAAATCTGCGCACCTCCTTCGGGTTCAACATTCTAGATTTGAGAGGATAATACACCATAGACTTTTTTTTCTTTTTTTTTTATTTCATTTTCAGCAGGACTGAGTAAGGCCTAACTTCAAGATGCTTAGGTTTAGCAATGACTCAGGCCAATGACTCCCAGCACAGTTGGCTTAGGGCATTAGGTTTTAAGAGACCGCTTCGGGCCCGAGCATCAGCCTAAGTTAATCCTATGAAGTCAAGCAACCCCTTTCTTTCTTTTTCTTTTCATTCTTTTTTTTCATCAACATTCATATTTTCCAGCAATCTTATCATGTCCAGGTTGTATTATACTCTCAACCTATTTCCGGTTCCAAGCCCTTGCCATAGCCAAGTAAATTGTCTATCATGATCTTTTAAGCTCAACAGATAACCACATATCATCCAATGACGATGAGTAAAAACATCCCACTGAAGATTAGTATTCAATAAATCTCTAGAGGGTATTACTTTATGTACTAGTGTGTGTGAGTCAGTTTTATTAGCTCAAGCACATGATCCAAGAGGACTGTAACAGAAAGATAAGCTCAGTTAAGTGTTTTTATCCTCCAGTATACTTACTCACACTTCCAATATAAATTAATCTCTTAAAAATTGGAGTATGCATTAACAAGGGATAAACTATCAAAACCTATAAAAAAATACTAACAATCAACCTAAAACTAATCAAATTTTTATTTGTTTTTTTTCTATTTTTTTCTATTTTTTTATTTTTAATTTTTTAAAAATAAACAATGTTATTCCTATATACCCCCAAACCTAAACTAAACATTGTCCTCAATGTTAAGAATGAAATGAAGGATAAAATAAATAAATAAATAAAATCAAGGATAGATGTTACCTGGAGAATTGTAAATTGCTAGAATCCCATGCGAGTGAAAAACATCAACAAAGAAGAAGATGAGAGCAATCACAATATCCAACAAGAAAACATCATCTAACAAATAAATAACCTAAAAATAAAGAAAAAGCTGGGCTGCCTCCCAGGAGCGCTAAGTTTCTTGTCGTCAGCCAGACTGAGTGTAAAAGTATTCAATCATAATAAGTGGGATCAGACAGAGGAATACTCTCCACTTCTGAGGGAATCAATTCCAAGAATGGCTTAAGTCTTTGACCATTTACCTTAAACACATTGCCATTCAATGGATTTTCAATTTCTACAGCTCCATGAGGGTAAACAGATTTAAAAATAAATGGCCCAGTCCATCTAGAACGGAGCTTGCAAGGAAATAAATGCAATCTAGAGTTATACAAAAGAACTTTTTGTGAAGGTTCAAAAGTTTTTCGATGAATGTGTTGATCATGCAAAACTTTCATTCGTTCTTTGTAAATTTTTGAATTCATGTATGCATCATTCCTTATTTCATCCAATTCATTTAGTTGAAGCTTACGCACAGAACTGGCAACATCCAAATTAAAATTAAATATTTTTATAGCCCAATATGCCTTGTGCTCCAACTCCACAGGCAAGTGGCAAGCTTTTCCATAAACAAGTCTAAAAGGAGACATACCAATAGGAGATTTAAATGTTGTACGGTATGCCCAAAATGCATCTGTTAACCGCAGAGACCAATCTTTACGATTTGGGTTAACCGTTTTCTCTAAAATGTGTTTAATCTCTCTGTTGGCAAGTTCAGCTTGCCCACTCGTTTGTGGGTGATAAGGGGTAGCCACCTTATGTGTAATTCCATATTTTTTCATTAATGCCTCAAAAGGTTTATTGCAAAAGTGAGAACCCCCATCACTTATGATTGCACGGGGTATACCAAACCTTGACAGAACATTTTTTTTCAAAAAGCGTATAACAGTTTTATGATCATTATTTCAACAAGGGATGGCCTCTACCCACTTGGAAACATAGTCAACAGCCGCTAGGATGTACAAATATCCAAAAGAACGTGAAAATGGACCCATGAAATCAATACCCCAACAATCAAATACTTCAATCACTAAAATGGGGTTTAAAGGCATCATATTCCGTCGGGTTATCCCACCAAGCTGTTGACAACGTCCACAAGTACGACAATAATTATGAGTATCTTTAAATAGGGTAGGCCAATAAAATCCACATTGTAAAATTTTAGCAGCAGTTTTTCTAGCAGAAAAATGACCACCACAAGCTTCTGAATGGCAAAAGGAAATGACACTATGAATTTACTCATTTGGTACACATCTCCTAATAATCTGATCTGAACAATATTTGAAAAGATATGGATCATCCTAAAAGAAATTTCTTACCTCCACCATGAATTTCTTCTTGTCTTGCGTTGTCCAATGAGAAGGAGTTTAACCTGTGACAAAAAAATTAACAATATCAGCAAACCATGGTAAATCAGAAAGAACAAAAAGTTGCTCATCTGGGAAGGTGTCTTTAATTGGAGCAGCCTCATTGGAATCATCCACAGTCAACCTAGATAAATGATCGGCGACCACATTTTCAACTCCTTTCTTATCTTTAATTGTAATATCAAATTCTTGTAGTAGGAGTATCCAGCGAATCAACCTAGGTTTTGCATTTTTCTTTGAGAGAAGATATTTCAAAGCAGCATGATCAGTAAAGATAATAATGGGATATCCTGTCAAGTAAGCCCTAAATTTATCCAAAGCAAATACTATAGCAAGTAATTTCTTTTCTGTTGTTGAATAATTCATCTGAGCATTGTCTAAGGCCTTACTTGCATAGTAAATAACATAAGGCTTTTTATCTTTCCTTTGCCCTAAAACAGCCCCCACAGCAAAGTCACTAGCATCACACATTATCTCAAATGGTCAAGTCCAATCTGGGGGTTGCATAATAGGGGCAGAAGTAAGCATTCCCTTCAGTTTAGCAAAAGCTTTTTCACAATCAGCATTCCATTCAAAAATAGTATCTTTAGATAGGAGATTACACAATGGTCTAGAAATAGAACTAAAATCTCTGATGAATCTCCTGTAAAACCCTGCATGACCCAAAAATGATCTAATATCTTTAACAGTCTTGGGTGTAGGCAAATGAGTAATTAAATCAATTTTTGACTTATCAACTTCAATTCCCTTCGAGGAAACAATATGACCCAGAACAATTCCTTTAGAGACCATGAAATGACATTTTTCCCAATTAAGCACAAGGTTCTTCTCTTCACACCTGCTCAAAACTTTCTACAAATTAGACAAACAGTCATCAAATGAATCACCAAATACAGAAAAATCATCCATAAACACTTCAAGATAGCGTTCAACCATATCACTAAAAATACTCATCATGCATCTTTGAAATGTTGCAGGTGTGTTGCATAAACCAAAGGGCATTCTTCTGTAAGAAAATGTTCCAAAGAGACATGTGAATGTGGTTTTCTCCTAGTCTTCTAATGCAATTTTAATTTGATTATAACCGGAGTAGCCATCTAAGAAACAGTAATATGTGTGGCCAGCTACCCTCTCCAGAACCTGATCTAAAAACGGCAACAGAAAATGGTCTTTCCTTGTGACTAAGTTCAGCTTCCTGTAATCAATGCACATTCTCCAGCCAGATGTAACTCTAGTGGGAATTAATTCATTATCAGCATTCTTGACAACTGTTACACCAGATTTCTTAGCCACTACTTGTGTAGGACTAGCCCACTTGCTATCGGAAATGGGGTAGATGATCTCTGAATCCAAGAGCTTAAGAACTTCAGCTCTAACCGCCTCTTTCATGTTTGGATTTAAACTACGTTGCATCTCCCTTGATGGTTTAGCATTGTCCTCCAAATTAATCCGATGGGTGCATATTAAAGGGCTTATTCCTTTTAAATCAGCAATTGTCCATCCTATTGCACCTTTATGCTTTCTCAAAATACCAAGCAACTTACCCTCTTCGATAAGATTAAGATGAGACGATATTACCACCGGAAAAGTTTCATCATCACCCAAAAATGCATATTTGAGTTCAGTTGGTAACCTTTTCAACTCCAATTTGGGTGCTTGAATGCTTGATGGTGTAGGCAATTTGTCTCTCATTGGTAGCTCCTCAAACTTGGGTTTCCATCCATTCACTTGCAATACCTGTAGAGAATTCAGCAAAGAACAAATCTCAGCCTCCTCAATATCCACTTTAGATTCATCATATAAAGAGTTGACTAAACAAGATTCTAATGGATCAGAAAAAGATGAAACATGAAATTGATCTCTAATAATGGTATCAACCCAATTCATTTCTTAAACATCAGTATCATCCCCTAGTTGTTTGCAGACATTAAATATGTTCAATTCCAAAGTCATATTGCCAAATGAAAGTTTCATTACACCATTTCTACAATTAATCAAAGCATTTGAAGTAGCAAGAAATGGGCAACCTAATATGACAGGAATATTTGCACTTGCATTTATAATAGGATGTGTGTCCAAAACAATAAAATCAACAGGAAAGTAAAATTTGTCTACTTGAACAAGCACATCTTCCACCACTCCCCTTGAGATTTTAACAGAACGATCAGCAAGTTGAAGAGTAATGGTGGTGGGTTTAAGTTCCCCAAGACCTAACTGAGTGTACACTGAATAAGGCAAAAGATTAACACTAGCCCCAAGATCAATCAAGGCTTGGTCTACTCTAAAGTTCCCGATCACACATGAAATAGTTGGACATCCGGGATCCTTATATTTGGGTGGGCTTTTGTGTTGAATTATAGAACTTACCTGTTCAGTTAAAAATATTTTTTTTCTGCACATTCAACTTACGCTTAATATTACACAAATCTTTCAAGAACTTAGCATAAGAAGGTACCTGTTTGATTGCATCTAACAAGGGAATGTTAATTTTCACCTGCTTAAAAAGTTCAAAAATTTCAGCATTTTGGTTCAACTTTTGAGGTGGTTTCAACCTTTGTGGAAACGG
Organism: Houttuynia cordata; assembly: GCA_039654745.1. Taxonomy (NCBI): domain Eukaryota; kingdom Viridiplantae; phylum Streptophyta; class Magnoliopsida; order Piperales; family Saururaceae; genus Houttuynia; species Houttuynia cordata. The sequence continues at coordinate 33,285,951 of CM077502.1, forward strand.
AGCTGGAATAGGACATCTTACATCTTCACTTGACTCATTATCATGTTTTGATTTATCATTCTCAGAAGATTTTTGGGCCTTAAGTGGAATTATTTTGTCAATTTCTTTTCCACTACGAAGAGTGGTAATTGACTTAGCATGTTCCAATTGTGAATCAGAAGATTGTGTGTCTATTATGTGAACTTGCCCCTGTGGGTTGGGTTGGGGTTGAGCTGGAAACCTACCTTTCTCTTGAATAGCCAGAGAAGATGTCAATTTAGTGAGAGAGCTCTTTATGTCATTAATGGCTTGTGAGGTTTGTTGATTAATGGTAGCTTGCCCTTGCATGAAAATTTGTAGTGTCTCCTCAAGTGTCTTCCTGTGAGGCGGAACATATGGAGTATAATTGGAAGATGCTTGAGGAGGTGGTGTTTGTGCAGCATTTTCATTCCTCCAACTAAAGTTGGGGTGATTCCTCCATCCTGGATTGTAGGTGTCTCCATACGGAGATTGCCTCTTGAAAGGGGTCATGGAATTTGCTTGGTCATGCAACACCTCCTTGAAAGCAGGAATGGTAGGGCACTCATTAGTCGGGTGTCCCATGACATCACAAATTCCACAGACCTCTTCTGTAACAACAGACTTAACAGCATTAACTTTCCCTAATTCCATGGCCTCCACCTTCCTAGCCAAAGAGGCTAGCCTAGCATTCAAATTATCCTCCTCCCTAAGATGATGCAGACCCCCACTAGTAGTTGAAGACTTCGGCTTATTAGAAACATCAGAGGGATCAGTGGGATCCCAAGAATCTGAGTCTTTAGCTATTTGATCTAGAAAATCAAGGGCTTCATTAGGATCTTTATCAAAGAATTCTCCATTACACATTGTTTGCACAAATTGTTTCATTGAGGGCATCATCCCATCATAGAAGAAACTAATGGTGCACCACTTCTCATATCTATGATGTGGACAAGAATTTAACAAATCTTTATATCGCTCCCAACATTGATAAAATGATTCGTTTTGTTTTTGAGCAAAATTTGTTATTTGTCTTTTCAAAGCATTTGTCCTATGAACTGGGAAAAACTTTTTAAGGAATGTAGTTTGTAGTTCTTTCCATGTTCCTACAGATTTAGGCTTAAGAGAATTCAGCCAAGTCTTGGCTTTATCCTTCAAGGAAAACGGAAACAATTTTAGCCTGATAATGTCTTCACTACAAGCCTGCTCGAATGTTGCACATACTTCCTAAAATTCCTTTAAATGCAAATAAGGGTTTTCAGAATCTATACCATGGAATTTGGGAAGCAAGTTTATGATTCCAGGCTTGAAAGTGAAGTGATGTGCTTGTAGAGGTAATATAATACACGAAGGTGTACTAGTGCGTGCAGGATGCAGGTACTCACGCAAGGGCCGCATTGGTGCATCATGTTCAATCTCATTTTCATTAATATCAGGGTTACTACCCTGATCAGCCATATTGTGTGGTGTGTGTGATGGAACAGAGAATTCAAACAAAGGATTCCCAATCAAAATAGCAGAATTATCTCTAACCAATCTTCCACTCGTATCTCTATTCCACGAGTGCATGCACAAGCAACAGAAATTTCAAAGAGAGATATGGAATGAAGATACCAAATTTTGAAGAAAAATCCAATGAAAAGCTTTTTGTTCCAGATCAGCCTCACAATACTCCAAATGTCCTACAAAATAAGTAGCTAAATTAAACTAAGAATAATTGAAATTGACTAAACTATGCTAGAAAGAAAGAAACTAATTAGAAGATTAATCCTAAACTTCACTCCCCGGCAACGGCGCCAAAATTTGATCTAACCCAAGCGAAGGTTGATAAATTGTAATATATACTCGGTAAGTCCAAGGTCGAACCATAGGGAATGATGTAGGATTATTCTACTCCAAACTAATTTAAAACTATTTAGCTTAGCAAATTAAAGTTCTTGTTAGGAAATTTTGTAGAGAGATTGTAATTTAACTAACTACTAAAATAACGATTAAAAATTCAATTAAAACTAATTAAAGATAGAAAAGATAATCGATGAGAGATATCAAAGCTTCAAGGATCACTTATTTAATCAATATTCTACGTCTATTTAATTACGCAATTAGATTCAAATAATGATTTGACCTAATCGGAAGATATTTCATTCACGTTAATCATAACCATTAACATAAAAATATCGATCGAATATTTATCATTAATAAGCTCAGTCTACTAATCACAGAGAATTATAAGCATTCGCCGTACCTTACGTTAACGACAAATCAAATAATTGTATAGATTATGACTATTTCAAAAACATCGCATTCAACCAAATAAGCATTAAACACTTCTTTATAGACGTAGAAATATCAACTAAATAACGTCACCTCTAGCTTTGACAAAAGATTTAGCTATTCATAATCATGAGAAAAATCAGATTTGGAAGAAATTGCATCGAAGAAAAATACTGTTGCAGTTTTACTATTCACTGGCACTATTCACAATTTACTGTAGCAAAACACTATTCATCGTCTTCCTCGTGAGCCCTCGGTACTATAGCAAATGCATAGTACTGTAGCAGTACTGTTCACCTTCGAAAATCAGTCCAAAAACTTCCCTTTTTCCTCTCGATTTCTTCCTCTTCTTGCTCCCTATCGATTCTTCACCTTTTACTCTTCAATTCCAGCCAAATTCACACCGAAAACACGACCCAAAACAGCTCTGTTTTTTTTTCGAAACAGAACAAAGAAAACCAGTCCTTTCGTCCCCCCAAAATCCATTATTTCTTCCAATTCTTCGCTCGATTTTTATAGATATCGAGAGAGAGTCCTTCTCCCTTCAATTCCTCTTTGAGATGAGCCCAAATCCGCCGTTGAATCTAAGCACGACTCTGTTTCAGAGAGTCCCAATTCCATTGCTTTCTGATTTCCCGATTTGAGCATGACTCTTCTTTTTTTGTTTGTCGTCGTTGCTCGCTTTTGCTCTTGCTGATCGTCTCCAGCTCGAACTCCGCTGCCATTCTCGAGTCACCGATGTCGGAACACAGGGCCGCCGCAAATCTTGGTTGGCCATTGTGCTTCTCCATCGAGCTCACAGAACCTCCGCCGTCATTCTGCTCCGCCATCGCCATGGCCGTGAAGACATCGCCGTCGTGCTCGGAGCGGCTAAGTTCCAAGCCATGAGCTTGCCGTCGGAAAACCAGAGCCGTCGGAAACTCCTCTGTCACACCGGCGCTCGGGCAGAAGCTCGAGCGCCCTGCTCTGTTCTGTTCGACACCCGAGCCGATGGCTCGGATTAGTTTTCTTTTTTTTTCTTTTTAACCCAAACAGGACCAGCTGGTTCAATTCCTTTATATTTTTTTTTCTTCCTCTCAATTGAAACCCGTCGTAACGATCTCCACCGCAGGATCAAATCTGAACGTCCGTACTTTAATTTAATGCCCGTCTTCTGTTAAGTAGCTCATCAATGGTTCAGATCTTCGATACGTGTGATATCAGCTCTTGGGTCACTTTGGCATTTCCAAAACACGTCTAATGCGTTCGTCTGCTACCGATCTGCAATTCGCATTTTTAAACCTGCAATAACAAAACCAAACTAAAATTAGACGCATAATAAAAAAATATGATTCCTTAAATTCTTTAATGCATCTAAAATAGTTAATTAGAGTAATTTAATTATTCATCCCCTAATTTCTATCCTAATCACAAATAACCCATTTTATCCATGTTTTATTATAAAAACTCCACTAGCATATAGGTAAATAAGGCATATAAATATGTATATTTTATGCTTATCATTGATCATGTGAAAAGGGTTTGTTTGCAAACTTTAAGGGCTGAGTTTGAGGCTGCTCATATGAAGGAAGGTGAGTCCATCTCCGACTACTTCTCAAGGTTACTAGTCATAGGTAATCAACTAAAAAGAAATGGAGAAAAAATTGAAGATGTTCGTGTAGTAGAGAAAATATTGAGATTCCTCACAACCAGATTTGAACACGTGGTTGTGGCCATTGAAGAATCAAAAGATTTGGACACTCTCACGGTTGGGGAGTTAATGGGATCACTCCAAGTCCATGAGCAGTGTATGCTAAAGAGCAGCAGCCCATCTATTATGGAGCAGGCACTTGAGTCAAAGTTAACTTTAAATGACCAGAAGAATAGTCGTCCTCAATGTGAATGCTTCACTAATGGCGGCCGTGGAAGAGGCCGTGGGAGAGGAAATTATCAAAGGCAAGGTCAAAATGATTGGAAGTCCACCAATAGTAGAAGAGGCACGAGTAGCGGCAAATCTACTCGTGGTAGTGGACCTAGAAATAGAAGAAATATCTAGTGTTACAACTGCAACAAGACTGGGCATTATGCATCTGAGTGCTGGAGCAACCAGTCTATAAATCAGAATCAGCAATCCAATTTTGCAGAAGCGTCTGAGGACAAGAGAGAAGATGCCACACTCTTCATTGCACAGAAGGAGGCACGTGATCAACAAGATGTCTGGTATCTTGACTCTGGAGCGAGCAATCACATGTGTGGCAAGAAGGAGCTCTTTGAAGATTTGGTTAAAGACGTTCATGGTAACATCAGCCTTGGAGATTCATCCAAACTGCCCGCAAAAGGTAAAGGTAAAATTAAGATTTATCAAAAGAATGGTGCTCCGCAGTATATCTCAAATGTGTATTTTGTACCAAACATAAGAAGCAACATTCTAAGCATTGGGCAACTCGTAGAGAAGGGGTATAAATACACATGGAGAATGGGTGTCTCTCTTTGATGAATGGTCAAAGGAGGATTATTGCAAAAGTCCAAATGACACCCAATAGAATGTTTCCTCTCCACATCAATACAAGTTTTGATAAATGCGTCTATGGTAATATAAAGAACGAGTCATGGAAGTAGCACCTTCGATTCAGGCATCTTAATTTCAGTGGCCTCAAGCTATTGTCTACATCAAACATGGTGCATGGATTGCCGATTATAGAGAAGCCAGAATATGTATGTGAGTCTTGCACACTTGGCAAGTAACAAAGAGCTCCCTTTCAAAGTGGAAAATCATAGAGAGCAGTAGATCCCTTGCAGTTGGTGCACATTGATATTTGCGGACCCATTGAACCTGCATCCTTTGGAGGTAATAAATACTTCATCACCTTCATTGATGATTTCAGCACAAAACTTTGGCTCTATTTCATCAAAGAAAAGTCTGTTGCCTTCACTATTTTCAAGAGTTTTAAAGCTCGTGCTGAAGTTGAAAGCGGATATAAGCTTAAGATACTCAGATCTGATCGAGGTGGAGAGTACACCTTGAATGAGTTCCAGAATTACTGCAAGGAGAATGGCATCAAGCAACAATTCACAACAGCATACACACCACATCAGAATGGCATCGCTGAGAGGAAGAATTGGACCATTCTTGACATGGCTAGAACCATGATTAAAGAGAAAGGATTGCCGAAGAATTTCTGGGCCGAAGCTGTTACATGTACAACCTATCTTCTCAACCGCTGTCCCACAAAGAGTGTAAAGAACATGACATCACAAGAAGCATGGAGTGGCTATAAACCCAGTGTGACACATCTCAGGGTCTTCGGTTGCATAGCGTATGCCCAAGTTCTTGAAGCAAAGAGAAAGAAGTTGGATGACCATGGAGAGAAGTTCATGTTCATTGGATACGGTGAGGAGTCAAAAGCTTACAAGCTCTATAACCCACTTACACATAAGGTGGTAGTAAGTAGAGATGTGATTTTCAGTGAGGAGGAAGCATGGAGCTGGAGTGAAGTAAGCATACCAAAGGAGAATCATATCGAGATGGAGGAACAAGGAAAAGTAAGGCATGAAGCTCCAGAAAGAGTAATCTCAACACCGCTCCCTAAGGCATCAAATATAGATCAAGGGTCAGATATCTCAACTCCATCTTCTACACCTATTAAGATGAGAAGTCTTGGAGAAATTTATGAGCAAACGGAAGATGTAAATCTTCTTTGCCTATATGCTGATATTGAGCCTCTAACCTTCGAAGAGGCTGCTAAAGAAGATTGCTAGAAGAAAGCCATTGAAGAAGAGATTCGTGCCATCGAGAAGAATGGCACATGGGAGCTAACTACATTGCCCAAAGGTCAAAGGGCCATTGGTGTCAAGTGGGTATACAAGATCAAGTGGTTGGCTAATGGACATATTGAAAGGTATAAAGCCAGACTTGTAGCCAAAGGGTACAAGCAAAAATATGGCATAGACTATGAAGAAGTGTTTGCACCGGTTACAAGACTTGACATTGTGAGGATGCTGATGTCTCTTGCTGCCCATCATAATTAGAAGATATACCAATTAGATGTGAAATCAATCTTTCTAAATGGGAAGCTTGAAGAAGAGGTGTATGTAGAGCAGCCCCAAGGCTTTATAGTGACAGGAGAAGAGCAAAAGGTGTACCGGCTGAAGAAAGCTCTATATGGCTTGAAGCAAGCCCCACGAGCTTGGAACTCTCGCATCGATGGCTATCTGGGAGAGAATGACTTCACTAAATGCCCGTATGAGCATGCCGTCTACATCAAGAAGAATGCTCATGGTGAGATACTCATAGTATGCCTATACGTTGATGATTTGCTCTTCACAGGAAATAGCTAACATATGTTTCAAGAGTTCAAGCAAACAATGTTCAAGGAGTTCGAGATGACGGATTCTGGTCTTATGTCTTTCTTCCTTGGCATTGAGGTACGTCAACAATCAGATGGTATCTTTATCTCTTAGAAGAAATATGCAAAAGAGTTACTTGAAAAGTTTAGGATGACTAATTGCAATGAAGTCAATATTCCTCTTCCATCTGGTTTGAAGTTGACAAAAGAAGGAGAAGGGAAAAACATAGATTCCACCTTATTCAAGAGTTTAATTGGAAGCTTAAGGTACCTCACAATCACAAGGTCATATATTGTCTTCAGTGTTTGACTCTTGAGCAGATACATGGAAACACCAAAGGAATCACATTGGTTGGCTGCCAAAAGAATCTTAAGATATATAAAAGGTACGTTAGACTTTGGCCTCTTTTACTCATATAAAGATGATGCAACTTTATATGGTTATTCAGACAGTGATTGGGCTGGAGATCAAGATGAAAGAAAGAGTACCTCAGGTTATGTGTTCTATCTTGGATCAACTGCCTTTACATGAATGTCCAAGAAACAAGATGTAGTAGCCTTACCATCTTGTGAAGTAGAATACGTGGCAGCCTCATCCACTGTCTATGAAGCTATATGGTTGAGAAATCTCCTAGAGCAGTTAAATCATCCTTAAGAAGATTCAACCCCGATATATGTGGATAATAAATCAGCAATTGAGCTTGCAAAGAATCCGGTGCAGCATGGAAGGAGCAAGCATATAGATATAAAGTATTACTTCTTGAGAGACCACGTAAAACAAAGAACTGTGAAGCTGGACTATTGCAACACTAAAGAGCAAGTGGCTGACATCTTCACTAAAGCTTTGCCCACCGACACATTCATCAAGTTGAGGACTATGCTCGGAATGAAGAAGCTTTTGGTTTAAAGGGGGGTTATGTTGGATATAAACGAAAAGCCCATATGAGGGCCCAAGCCCATAATGAAATAAGTGAAGCCCATATGAAGCTTATTAACTAAGAGACCCAACTAGTATTGAAGATGCAAGCCCAAAAGAGAAGAATCTAGAAGCATGGAATATGCTAGAAGAATGGAGCATGTGGTGTGTAGTGTAGAAGTCTCTAGAAGACCTACTTAGAAGAATTGTCTAGAAAAGTTTTTTGTAGAAACTTGTAGAAGGATGTTGGACTCCTATAAATAGGGAATGGTAGATGGAGTTCCAACACACAAGTGAGTAAGAAAACTCCAGAGGTGAAGTGAAGTGTGAGGGAGTGCTCTTGTAAAGGTAGCAACCTTGTCCTTTGAATTATTCTTGAGATAGTGAAACTTGTGAGAATTTTTCATTTCATATCATTGTCTCATTTCCTTCCCATATACTTCCCTCATAGTCATAGTTGTGGGTGAAGGCTTAGCAAAGCTAACATCCAACAGTCTTCTCCATCACTTCCTCCTTCGGACCAGGCACCATCTGTGCGGCCCTTTCATCTATCTTTCCTGTTTTTATTTTGTCTTTTGAGCTGTGTAAGAAATGGTTTGGTAGGATGCTAGGAATGCACTCTCTTCTGTTTGGGTCGTTGTTGAGGCGATGGTCATAATCGGTTGAAGTAGAATAATGGTTCACATACTATTTCATATCTGATGCCTTAATGGTTGTGTGGCTGGTCACTATCTTCTAATGTTTGATTTTGTTTGTTTAATGGCGTAATGCCAATTCTTGAATATTTTTGCTCTTTTGTATTTCCATTGTATTGAGTTGTTGCTGCATGCACTTCTTTGCCATTATTGTGGCGAATCTTTACCTGCTGGCATTGTTGGTTTTGCGGCGTCCAGATGTATAAGATAATGCATCTTCTCCATTCATACGTTTTGTCGAATTCCGGTTTTTGTGCTCTTCTCCATTAATATTTTTGACGGAAATGAATTGGATTTTGTATATTTTTCTATGCACTAGCTACTTGGACTACATTCTATCATTTGGCAGCCATATGCAAGTTTTGATAAGTCTTTATCTTTGCTATATTGAGACAGATGTTGATGTTGCTTGTTTCTCTTTTGCTTTGTCGCCTACCCATCTTTTTTTAGTTGAAGATAACTCCCTAATCTCTAGTTTTTGCTGACGGAAATGAGAAGAGGTTTTCCATATTTTCCCCAAGCAGCTCAGTCCAGTGATCGATCACTCGTTCAAGACCTCTTTGTTTTCAGTACTTCAAACTTAGGATACTTGGGCTCAAGCAGACAATATGGGTCAGAGTTAGGAAATTCCTTTCTAGCTCTTTTGTCCGGGCAACCTTATTCGGAGTTTCAGCAGTTGTCAAACACAAAACCTCTTGTCGCCAATGCTTATAGAACTCAAGGACAAAACTTTGTTCCTAAATTTCAAAAAACTCTGCACAGTCAATGGAAGTGAAAATTCTTTCTCCCTGGATCTCACTGGTTAATTCACACTTTTGCCCGACAATACTCACAAAGCAAGTTCTTTCCACATGACAAATGTGAACAAACCAATGATCAGCAATTCTGTTCATGCTAACGAGATGGGCCGTGGAACATCATTTTTAAGGCCGGGATACACTCCCGTCGCGACTCAGCATCACATATTAAATGTATTGACAATGCCCAAGATTATACTAGATGCCAACTTTAGTTTTACACATAGAGGACGGGTGTGACGACCTGAAAAACTGTAAAAATAGTTAATACATGAGAAGTTAAGAGAACTACTTGTAACACCAGAAAAATTAGTATGTTTACTAAAACTGCTATTTTAGGAATCTGGTCTAAAATAGGAAAGTTTAGCTGCCTATTTGGATTTTTGGTTATGTCATGTGATTTTATATGTTGATTGATTGTTATAATTCATGATGAATTGCTTAAGCGATTGGCCAAATTAGGCAAGATACTAGAGCGTGAGGACTAGCCCTGGTGCTGAGGCTGGCCTGGAGCCAAGGGCTGAGAGCACCTGATGCCAGGAGTAGGGCAAGGCGTCAGGGTACGAGTTCAGAGTGTTTAGATTCGTTTGTGCAACACAAGTTGTTAAGATGGAATATGGTAATGTGAGACGTTACGATTTGTAAATTAATTCCACGTCGAGTAGCAGAATGAGGAACCAGATACCAGATGCACTCGGTGCTAGGGCCACCTAGACGACAGGTGCATCTGGGCACCAGAGAGGGAGACGTAGCTCATGTGGGGTCACTGATCTATACATGAATTATATATTTTATTATCTCTTAAACTTATAATTATGCTAGTGTTTGATTAGAATAACTATTACTTTAATATAGTTTTTCATTTTTGTAGGAAACAAGAGTAATACACAGAAATAAGGAGAAAAGTAACTCAAATGGTTAAATCATCATAACTTCGTGTACAAATGTAGGATTGGACTGATTCAAGCTTCATATTAAAGTTCAAGAAGTCAGTTTTCCAACGCCACCAACTACGTACAATTCAGAGCTTGGAACGAAGAGTTATAGCCATTTGAAATTCATGAACAGTAACCATGATCGATCGGCTATCAATGCGATTGATCGCCATAACCGCAAAAGCAGTGTATTAAAGGAAACGATCGATCGGACCTCAAAACGATCAATCGCATCTACTGGAATTTTTCAATCGAGCAAGACAGTAACTAGGATTGATCGGTATCATACAGCATCGATCACCAAAGCGATCGATCGGAGCAAAATAACGAAGGAATTGCGATCGATCGGCAATACGGAGTGATCGATCGCCGTATACAGAAAACTAAAATAAGACCTATTTCTACTCGGATTTGGAAGGGGACTTCATGGTTTCTCTTCACTCTTATAAATAGGCCTTATGGGAGATCGTTTTCGACACCAGAGAATAGACTTTTGAGCTTTATTGGAGGCTAGAAAGGAGCAAGAGAATGAGTCTTTTAGAGCAAAGAAGAAGAAGGATTCATGACGATGGATCTACATAAACACTTTTCTCTCTTTCTATGTGTAACTAAACTTTTATTCAAGGCTAGATGAAGCCCTAGATGTGTATTGCTACTCTTGATAGTTTAATTTTATAAAGTTAATTATGATTTATGCTTAATGCGATTTCATGAGTATTCTTTTGAGTGCTTGATCATAGACTTGATTGATTATAAATGGAATTAGATATTGTGATTGATTTTATGCCCGATCAAGGATAAGATTAATTGCATTATAATAGAGTTGTGATTGATTCTATTCCCGATCAAGGATAGGATTGATTACACAATAGTGGATGAACTTTCGTGTCCGATTAAGAACGTTAGTGAATTCATTAGTAATTCGTGTGTCCGATCAAGAACACAAATTACCATATCATGTTAACTTATGCTTAATAATAATTGAGAGTAGTAATTGCATGTCTAGTGGTGGATTCTTTGCCTTGATATTCTCCATATTGATTGAATCCCAGTAATTTAGTTTAAAGTTCCTTGCTTTCTTAGTCTAGAATCAACATTGCTGCTTTCTTTTGAATTTGGTAAATCAATAATCCGTCCGTGAGGTTCGACAACCCTATCAATACTGACCGTAGTACAATTGTCTTGTGCACTTGCAAGGGTTTTATATTTAAATGATCAGTCACAAGTTTGCGATGCGAGTTGACAAAGACGTATGGTTCGTGAACTACGCAAGTCGGAGTAGCGGGTCATGTATGCGGGACATCTGAGACATGTAACTGTGGGACACGTGCCAAGACGCAGGAATCCTGGACGTCAGGACCACGTGGGCACATGTCTATGATGTCATGCTCATGTAGATGAGGTGGTACATGGTAGTTACCAAGGTGGTTAGGAAAAATCTTGGTAAAGTGAAAGATTGGATTTACTCAGGGTAATTATGGAATAACCGGAAGTAAATCAGGATACTAACGTAATCGATCAGTGAGAATAATATGAGATAATTTTGGAAGAAGAAAGAATATTATGTGGATCTCCATCAGCCAATCAAAAGAAAGAAAGCAATTTGATGGGACGTCAAAGTAAAGCAAGGAAAGGGTTAGGTAATTTCCTAATTGGGTGGTTGAATCAATAGAGATATTTGGTTCTAGATTTGATTCCAAATCCCAACTGATTTGGGATTCTATATGACAAGATGTCCTTGGCTAATTGGGAGTGTGTTTTGGATCAACGGCTGGGATTAGAAGGTGGGTGGATCATGGGAGGAAATTAATCTAAGAAGGAGATTTCCTAGTTGGAATAGGATTTGGTTTAAAAGGCACATGAGGGGGCCGGCCCATGCATTGGATGCCCTAGCCTTGTGACGCCCTTTTGATTTCTTTCTTCCCATTTCCCTACACCAAACCCGCAAGCTTTCGGTCCTCTATCTCGACCCAAACCTCGTCAGATTCAAGGAGCGAAGGTGGCATTGTGAAGAGGTGGTGTAGACGTACGCGAGGAACCAAGTAACGCACGTGTGCAAATGTGGTAGGATGATTTTTCCCTGATTTGTAATCTGAATTCTATTCATCATTGTGAGTAATTCATATGGTATTATCTTACCTTACAATAGTAGATTTTTATTGGAATTGATTGGCTAGGTACCGATATCATGAATTATTGAGTTTTGATGTGTTATTGCTCAATCGTATGGACAATTGGTGTTCCAATTTTTATTTGTTGCACATGCTAACCTGATGATGGAAGATCTAAATTGTTTATAACCTTTTGGATATCTTACTAATCTTAATAGTTTCTGTCCAGATTCTTTTGTCTTGATCCAATGACGTATCATGGAAGGGGTATTGCTTAATTATTGTAGAGAATGATTTATATCACCTTTCTATTTTAAAATAGACAAATTATTAAGAGACAATAAGTGTACTTGTATCGTAAAGCTTCTGACTTTAGTCGAAGATGTCATTAGTCAAGGTTAGTTCCTTTGATCAGTAGTTTGTTCCATCCCTAATTAGTCATCTACTTCAACTACTACTTCTATTGAAAGGGATGTGTATGTATAATCAATAAAGATGATGAAGGTGCACCATAATCCTTGAAAATTATTAAAAATCAGATCCAACAAAGTTCTGGAATATGTAAGAGATGTGAGTATTCGAGTATATCATGTCTTAGTGGGTGGATTATGGGGTAATCACACTTATAAGTTGATTAGAACTATGATTAAGGGTCCCGGTCAGAACTATTTTTGCACTGACGACCTCCACTAAAACACATGTAATTAATTATAAAAAAATCATAAAAATATGCCGTATGTTGGATTGAAAATTAGACTCATAGTACTGCATACAGTAAAAAAATTATAGTTAAAATCAGTCTATGCTGATAAGTGTCATAAGTCATCTATTATACAAAAATAGAACACTGTAATTATGGTAAAAGTTGGTAAAAATCAATGGGCTAATGATGGGTAAGAACTAAGAACTTATGAACTAAGTATAATAATTTAGTTCATATGGATTATAATGAATAATGATGGGTATAATAATTTAGTTCATATGGAACGAACACTGTAATTATGTTAGAATAAGTATAGTAAGAACTTCATATGGATTATACAGAAATTTTCAGTAACTATTACAACAGAATGAACTAAGTATAATAATTTAGTATCATGGGCCAATAATGGGAAATTTGGCGTTTATCAAGTCTTGCGTGTTTCACCTTTGGTGTTAACTCGATTCATGTTCCAATTGGAAGTCGGATCATCATTCGTCGTTGGCCAAAATCTTCAACCTTGAAGTCTGGACCAATGTAACCTAGTTGAGCATTGGATTGTTCCATCTAGGGCAGAACATGTGTAACACTTCTGTTGTTGAGACTTTATTTGATACTCCTATGGTGAGTCATGTAATGTTAGAGATAAAGTAATCTCCCTGATACTCCTTTGGTGAGTCAATTGCTAATTGAGATATTGAAATCTCATTAGTACTCATCTGTGAGTCAAACGTTGGAAAATGATAAGTTGACTTCTAGAATGATGATGTTAACTGCTTCTCCACTAGGAGTCCTTGCGAGAACCTCTCCGAGGTGGAATCATAGTATGCTCAGAGAGCCATTGCTAGATCTAGAGTGATCTCCGATTTATATTGAACCTCTGTAGTTCAGCCGATCAAAGGCACTTACGTGCGTTTTAAATTACACGATATTACAGAAGGTCTTACAGTCTCCGCCCATTGTGCCCGTAAGCACCGATGGGGCCAGCATCCCTAGACGCATGGCCAGGTTCCATAGAGAGAACCTCTAGGATGATCTGGCAAGTATCCACATGAGAGTGGAATGATATGAGAGCAGAAATTGAAATCTCCTTGCACTATGGATGTCTAGAGTCAAAATTTGTTGATACTTTCTCCCTACACTTTGGATGTTCGGAGTCCCGATTATGGTATTATTTTATCCCTACACTTTGAATGTTCAGAGTCTTGGTTATTATTCCTATCTCTCCATACTTTCGAGCTGGAGTTGTCTTGATTAAGGTTATTATTCAGGTAAGGTAAACTCTGTGTTTCAATTCCGATAATGCTAAATGTTCAATTCTATATTATGACCTTTTCTTCACTGCAATCCATTATATCCTCTGTGGGCTTTTGCATCCTACTGAGTATTTCTACGGAGTACTCATGCATCCTCTAATGCAGGAATGAAAAGAGAATGAAGCAGAGTAGGTCACGGTTCTAAGAGATGTGGCTGGTTGAGCAGAGGAAAGCTTGGAAGATATTTAATATATGGTTTTTTATTGAATTATTGTGAATGGTTGGCCAGTGTTTGCCAAGACTATGATAATTTCCGATGTTGACTATTATTATATCAGTTGTAATAAGACTAAGTGGGATCTTTAGTTTCTCATTTCATTTATATTAATAATGTTTTATTTTCCACACTCTGATTGAGGATTATTAATTTTGAATTGTAAAGACTTAGATTAGACTATTAATTGATTTCGGACTAAATGATAGTTCTCGGCCAGAACTTTTTTGCACCTACAACTTGTACCAAAATGGTCATAATTAATTTTACAAAAGTCAAAAAAATATGTTGTTTAGTTTGCTGGATTTTAGACTCATAGCAGTGTCTCTTTTGAAAATTTCCATACCATATTCTACTCTTAAAGACTGTGGGAGTCATGTAAATGTACTTGTTTTGTTTAAATAGAACATTGTCCATAAAAATCGTCTTTCGTGTCTCTCTTGTAAATATGTGAACTATCAGTAAAAGTAATACAATTAATACTGAATACTACTATCATTATCGGCCTAAGTGCCTATAATTAACACTAGGTACAATAGAGAATTATATAGTAAATATGAGGAGTAAAATGATTGCGGTTGGTTTCATTGAAATCCAGTCAACTGTAGCAAACCCTAATTGAATGTAAACAATTATACAACTAAAGGTATGACTTAAGACAATAAAATACTTATTGTAAAAGCCTTATACAGCCCTTCAGCTGTTTCTTTGGGTCAAGATTCATGTCTCTATCTCTCTCAAGGTATTTTCATTAGGAGTATAGAACATTGTTGTTGAAAAACTTCTATTGAAGCTATTTGTTGTGAGCTAGTTGTCTCCTCTAGTATGGTTGGAAAACTCTGTATGATTGCAACTTTTTTTTCTTCTAGTGTGATGACCATTGAGTCCGTCGACTCCTTTGCATCATCTTTGGATTGGATTCTCATCTTTGCGAGGCTTCATATGCTTGCAAGGTTCTCTCCCATTAGAGGCAACCGTGTAAGTTTCCCCAGGGTGAGAGACTTCGTATGCTTAAAAGACCCTGTCTTGGGGGACTATCATAGTATGCTCATTAAGTCATGATATACTCTGCCAAGGTGAGAGATTGCATGTACTCAAAAGACCCTGTTGTGAGAGCTTAGATCTATTTGGACCCTGTGAGACTTTGTATGTTCACGGCTCCTACCCAAAGAGAGACAATACACTTATGTTTTTAGGCTGGTTAGACATCACAAAAGGTCTGATAGTCTCCGCCCATTGTGTCCATAAGGTCCGATGGGACCCTTATCCTAAACACATGGCATATTTCAAAGAGAAAATCCCTAGGGTAACCGGGTATATGACCACTTGTTAGTGGTATTGATCTGATAGCAAAAATTGTATATCTCCATAATCTATGGATGTTTTGGAGTTTGATGGAGTTGGATATTGATGATCATTTTGATGGTGATATTTCTTATCCTCCTGTTGATGGAAATTCTATTGTTCAGATTTATATTGTTTTGCTTCCGCATACAGTAACCTTTCTTGAAACTTCCTTTATATCTTTGTTATAGTTTTACATTCTACTGAGTATATCTTCGGAGTACTCACGCATCTATGATGCAATTCTAGCTAAAAATTGAATTAAAAGAGTAGAGGAAGTTGTAGAATTTGAAGACAGTTCTTAGTTAATTTCTCTATTTCAGTTTATTTGCAAACTTTGTAATAAATGGCATATGTGCCAATAGTATACTATTTTGGATTATTTTTTCAGTACGTTATGGATTTTCATTTAATAGTAGTCCCATCTGTGGTGAATACTCATTTATACATCTTATAATGACTGTGGTAATGATGATGTGGAATACCACATCATGTCCCAAGTGATCGACAGATTTTAATTATATTCAGGGGATGTTTTACTACACTGTAGCATCCAACTTTTTTCCCTATCCAGCTGAAACACCTCAGGACGTGTTTTAGCTGGATGTTGAAAAAAACATGGATGCTACAGTGGACATCCAAAATCCACACTGGATGTTTTGGCTTTATCACGCCCCAAACGGCTCCTCAATCTTCAATGAGGCCAAAAATTTGGAGTGTGACAATGGGTCTTTTGCCTGGAGACACGTAAGTGGTTCTCAAGGCCGTATTTACAATTTATTCAATATATTCAATGCAACTTATCTAATGTAGTATACCATTTAACCATTTTATTCACAGGAGGAGATTTGCTTCTCAATGACATGGGGTGCTTTGTAGTCGTTTGCTTATGCCATGGTTTGCCTATATTTGTGGCTAAATTTTGCAAGGTAACCATTCGATATATTTGATATTGATCAGTAAAGTTCAGAGTCCAGACACACAAGCGTATATTTGCTGTTTCATATCCCGTCCATCCAGAATTATTATTACCATAAGGTTTTTCCAAATGAACTAATTATTATTACCATATGTGTATTAATACTATAATTACGAGAACGTATATTTTAGTTCATTTTGAAAAACCTTATGGTAGTGATAAATCCGGACAGTGGGAGTATATAGCAGCAATTGTGTATCATTGAGGTTATTAACCCAAAATCTCACTGCTCACTTGAGCTTAGAATCTGAATTTGGTTAAATCTAGCCTTGGCTTGACTTTATAATGCTTTAGAATTGGAATGGTAGCAGGGTGATGCGGTTTACATGCTTCTTGTGGCTAAATGCCTAGTTTCATCATTGTATGGTGCTCAGTTGTAGACTTATGCAGTCCATGCAAGTAGGCTCTAGTGACCGTTATATTTGGCAAAAAGGATAATCTTGGCTCATTAAATATTAAATTTTCAGCACTCAGGATCATCTGTTGTCAACCCTGGGGAGGTTGTATACATGGAGACTAGTGAGAGTATTGCTTTGAGGTGGAGAATATGTTTTCCCAAGTTTGGGATACTTATTTGCCTCCGTTTTTTTGTTGCGGAAAAGTCATAGATTGTGTTACTGTCTGCTGGTGAGCTTGATTCAAATTAAGTCTCTTTTTATATGCCTCAAAAGAAGAGGAAGTTGTTGATTCATGCTCTTTGTACATTTGAGTTAAATATGTGAAGTATAAGATTTAAAAAGTAACGCCGACATGGGAAGGGGAAAAGGGATATTGTTTGGGTGATATATGTAAATATCGGATGGGAGTTCCCTAATATGTTGTTTAAATGATGTGTAGATACTTAAGTACAAGATAATATGGCAATTTGAGTGTCATTTTTTTATGATTTGCAAGTCGCTTAATGATATACAGGAAATATATGCATTTTTATGCTAACCTCTCCTTCTTAGTGTGTGTACTTTCATTGTCATACATCTATCAAGAGGTGCCTCTAGATCAAAATGATATCTTTTCAACATTCCTTTCATTTTACTGGTCATTGTAGTATATCTTCTTCTTAACATTGATGAAAATTTTTAATTTAGGTCTAGGGATGTAGATTGACATTTTATTTTTATTTTTATTTATGTTAAAATAATAAAATAATAATAATAATTAGTTTTTAGGTTACTTTTTTTAAAATTTTTGATAGTATATCCCTTCTATTCATACTTTAATTTTTAGAGAGGTTAATTTACAAAGAAAGTGTGAGTAAATTAACTTGAGGATGAAACACATATATATATATATATATGAAGTTTTGATATTTGTACAATCCTCTTTGACTCATGCACTTCTATTTTCCAAAAATCACTCACACACATCAATTACTTATAGAAATATCATCTAGACATTTGTTAACTACTATTTTTAGTGGGATGTCTTCAATTAAGTCTAATTTTTAAAATGTGCCATTCGTAGAGCGTCAATGGTCATGATCGACCATCTGCTTATCTTTATGGAAAAGGTGGTTTGAAAATAGGTTGAAGGTATAATATACCAAAAAAATGAAAATAAAATAAATTAAAGAGGTTTGTTACTATCTCCGACGAGTAATCGGGCCATTGTATCTCAATAAGCTGATGGGTTTGCGTTAAAAGTTGGAGGTTAGAATAAATTCTTTCAAGGGTTCCAGGCTTTCTAGTCTATCGGATTCAGTTGTTTATTTACACAAGTATTAGTGGTTAGTCTCTTTAAATGTAGTTGTATGTAATTGAAGTGATATATATGATTTTATTAATTTAGGTTACATGTTTGTGGGTAGCATGGCTATAAACCTTCACGAGACAATACTCGTCCAACTAGGGATACCTAGGGTTTTAAAGGCTTGTTGCATACGTTAAATGCAATCTTGTTCTCTATGAGAGTAACATTTACTTTTCTACATTAGTTAATTCTTTCGTTTTATGTTTTTCTTGAAACTAGCAAAATGTAGGCTTGGGGGTATTTGATATACAGGAAATATATGCATTTTTATATACCCCTTTTACCTAATTTGCTAATGTCAATTATGGTTAAATAAAAATAATTAGGATGTTTAGTGATAATTGAATAATTAGGAGTTTATCTCATTTATTTGATAAATGTGCTTAATTGAATAATTTAGATGCAATAATTGGATTTAATAGATTTTTATTTTATTTTGCGTCTAATTTTGGATTTAAATTTATTTATGTAGGTTTCAAAAATGCATGTTGCGGAACGGTCGAAAGTGGGTTTTAAAGCTCCAAATTATTTAAAAGCTGAAATCAAGTGCATAAAAGATCCAGACTTTTGATTTTTTTCAGAGAAAAGATGGGCCAGGTTACGAAATGGCTAAAATGGAGTACATTAGGTGGGTTTTAAAGAGCCAATCACATAGAAGATCCGACGGTTGGAGAGGCTACAACGATGTTTAAAAGCTCAATCTACAACTTTATAGTTGAAATTAAAGACATGACTCATCTCAGCCGTTAAACTACATTATAAGAAATTACTGGTATGTTCTTAAATTTAAAGAGTCATACATCGGCTATCTAAGGGCTTAGAGCATTACAACTAAGGGTGTTCATGAGCCGAGTCAGCTCGCAAGTTTTTCCAGCTCGACTCGGATTTTGGCTCGACTCGGCTCGACTTTTTTCTAGCTCGAGCTCGAACCACCCTGTAACTCGATTCGGCTCGACTCGAAAAAAAACTCGACTCGAATTAACTCGAAGCTCGACTCTATAATCAGCTCGAAGAATCAACTAAGTCAGAAATTTTACAAACCAATTTTGTGTAGAAAAGAAATCTTTCTTTTGCTGCCTTTAGTTCCTCTAAATCCGGCCAGTTTTGGAATCTCAATTCGAATTGAAATTTAATATTTAGGGCCCGTTTGGTAGCATTAACAGAATCCAGCTTCTTTGGAGATTTCCCAAATGAATTTGGATTCACTTCTTCCCATGGCATTTGCTGTAATTTCCAAAAAAGACAGGGGCATTTATAAAAAAAATCTGGTTTCATGATGAGATGTTATTTTTTGTTATTAAACACCCTTGTCTTTTTGTGAAAATTATAAATCCTGCCACCGAACCCTAAATTCTTTCCTAGAAGTGGATTCTTCCCAACCAAATACCTTAACATGAAAACCTAGCTTCATCTCTAAAATCTGGATTTCTTACTCCTAAAAGCCTTAACCAAATGGGCCCTTACCATTCTAAAACAAAGCTGCAACTCGTCTTTTCCGATTCGCCTCTCCTGCACACGATTTTCCAAATCAAGAGATTCACCTTGTCTGCAACAGTGTTCCCAACCATGGCCTCTGTCTGTCATGTTCTGCTCCTCGCGATCACATCATCGCCGTCAATCTCACCCCCGATCGTGAGCTCAAGCCCATGGCCACCGTCATCGTCGACTGTCAACCTCGCCGTCGACCTCCATCAGTTCTCCATAGTCGCTGCTCTGCTGTTCTTCATCACAGCGCCCGAATCCATGCGAGATCTGCTGGTCTGCCATTGTCGTTGACCTCGTCCTACACCTCGACAAGTAACCGTCCATCGCCGTCGGCCTTCGTGGACCTCACTATGTTCTTCACCACTCGAGCGCTCTGTTCTGGCTAAAACACCTAAGCTTTAGGCTCGGGTTGTTTTATTTCTTTTTTTTATTCCGATCGAACCGATCCACTGAATCGCTGAACCAGTTCAATTCTCTATTTATTTTCTTCTTTTTTTTTCTTTAGAGTGAGTTAAGACCTGTTGTAATAACCCCATCCGCCAGATCTAATCTGAACGGCTCTTCACTTAAAATCAAAACTCGTAGACTTCTCGGATGTAAATCAACAACTTAGATCTTTTATGCGTGTGATCTCAATGTTTTAAATAAATTAAGCTTTTTAAAACCTACCCACGTAATCAAATGAGTTATTGGCTTTCCATGTGTTTATTTTCTCTGTATTTTTTGGTTTATTATGTTAAGTAGTAAATGCTCACAACCAAACTACCTCAAACAGCATAGAAAATTAGACCAGCCATCGACCCCGATTGATAGCAGATTGGCAGGTTTGGTTGGACCGCGGGTGGAACTGGATTGACCCTGGGTTTAATATTATGAGGCAATATTAGTGAAGTTGACCAACAGGGTGTTTTTGTGATGGATAGAACATGCTTCCCTTGAGCAGAGGTTCTGAGCTCGAACTCCCACTTTGTTGGCCACCCACCAGGGATTATATCTTGATTTACCTGGTGCATATGATGGGTGGGCCTTGTATGCAACCAAGGGGATTGGCAGTGGGATGTGGTGCTCTAAGAGGACATTTCCTTGCCCCTTCTAGTCATGTTCTTAGGATTTAGACACCCCTCGTTATAAAAAAAAAATTATTAGTGAAGACCACTTCAAATATATAATAAATATTTTTTTGTGCACAATGAATGTAAAAAAACTTGTAGTGCAGTTGGTTAGTGTGTTAATATAAAGCAATTGTGTTTGGGTTTGAATCCTAGCAAAACCCATAAACAAATAGTTAACTGCATTTTCTTATCATTCTCTTGTTCTTGTTCCCGTTAACACCTTATGTATAACTGTCTTGGGTTGCCTAAACTTGTTTTACTCCACCATTTACATCTCTCATAGATTTCGTTCATTTCCTAACTCATACATCTTCATGTCTGCTCTTTTAAAGTGCTCCTTGTTCAGAATTTTTTACAGCGTTCAGAGGACTTCCTACACAATTAATATTTAAATGTCTTTGTGAAATTTATACTATTGAATTATTATCCAGTATGTGAATTTTTCTCTTCGATGTTTTAGATGAGGCCTCCAGATGAAAATAGTGGATGGGATTTTTCTCATGATATTTCTTCTCCCAGCGATTTAGTAAAGCCTTCTTCTTCAGTTCAGCCATGCATTTTAAACAGGTTCAGTGCAGTTCAGACTACTGATTTATCTGAAGGTTTATCGAAGTTGAGAAATTAAGTCGCTTGCATTTTCAACAAGTTCAGTGCAGTTCAGACTACTGAATTATCTGAAGGTTTATCGAAGTTGAGAAAGTCCTGGAATGCTGTTACCTTTCCTAACTACCAAGTTTCATCTACAGAATCAAGAATTCTTTACTGGGACCCAGTAATTGCAAGAAATTTGTGAGTGACTATGGTTATCATAGACACCCAGAAATTACTAAACCTACTCGGCATAAGGGTCAACGATACAATGAATAGCATAATGTCGCCAGTGGCGTTAATCCTTTCAGTAAAGACAGTACAGTTTTCAATTTTAATCCATGTTCAGATAATTTAAAACTTTTTGGCACAGATTCATCTGTTCGTGGGGGCAATAATAGTTCACAGGAAGGATATGTTTTTGGCAGCTGTGGCATTGCTTCAAATGTAGAGTTGACTCTTGGACAAGCTAGCCACTCACTTATAGATCCAATTCAATCATGCTCTCAACCAATTAGTGAGCCATGTGATCCTCAGAAGTCACAACAGCGTGTCTACCGTTCTTCCAGACATGTAAGTACGGTTGTACTTGAGACAAGGAATTCTGTATCGGATTTCGGTAAAATATCGGTAGTTAAAAACTAATTTTTACCATATATTTTCACAATCTAACTTCTAAAATGAGTTATACTAATTTAGACAAAGCATAGATCTCAAAATATTCATATTAGGATGGGAAACAATGGGAAAGTTGTTTTTTCTTCCTTTCTTTTTTTAAAAAAATTTTTCCATTTTTTTTGAAAATATTTTCTTTTTAAATAGCAAAATTTCGGTCCGAAACCGAAATTTTGCCGATATTATAAAATTAAAAAAAATGATATTTGGTGATTTCGATGTATCGGGTGGGGCCCAAAATTGATATATCGGCGAAATTTCGCCGATATGGAATTCCTTGACTTGAGATGGCTTGCTCTATAAATAATTGATTTGATAGTACTACAAAACTGCAAATTTATGGGAAAATGTGAGAGCGTTTAGATAGAAGTAAAACAAATTACTTTGCTAGATATTCTATTAATTTGCTACATGATGCTCCTTCGCTTGCATACTTCTTTCTGCAAATTTATTATTAGTAAAATACCGGAAAGCTCACTCTTTACCAAAAGTTACCATCCTGTTTCTTCTCTACTAGATCACATCTCTTTGAACTTTGTTGAACTCTAGTGTCTTTCTGTCACAGCCTGTATTTTTAAAACTATTTTTAAATCAGAGTAGTAGCGGAAAACCAGAGGATTGTTCTTCTATGCAATAAAATCATTAGTTAAAAACTGTCGACTAAGCATCTAGACCGTGATAACTGGGGTTCATAAATATGGATACAAAACCATATATAGATTTAATATTACAGATGCAAAGTCGATTAATCCAACGCAAGTCCTTTATGAGCAAGTTTGTCATCCATCTCAAAATACACTAGCAAATAGTTGGCACTCACGCCTTCATTTAAAGTCTAAATACAAACTAGAAGAAGATATGCTAAGCAGCTATCTGAATGTCCTCACCACCAAGTTCCAAATTCCCAAATGCACGTGAAGTCAATCCTCTACAGCATCACCTACATCACATAAGGATGGTGAGTATAAAAATACTCAGTGGAATACCGTAACCAAATCATCAGCATATCAAAATCAACAAGTCAATAGTTGCATTAACATCTTATGCAGCCTATTACAGAGTTCCACTTGATTCTTTTATTAATCTTTCAAGCAAAATCTTTTATTGTTTCTCATACAAACACACTCACTAAATGTCATTCCTCCATGACAGACAGCACGAAAACACCGTGGCTATTATTCCGGTTACAACCGGTAATTATGGCACGCCCTGAATGTAAGGACCCTCATCTTGAACCGGTTTATTTTAATGTTATTTATCGGTTATAGTGTGGTTTAAGCATTTTCTGATTTAAATTTAGTGGTTTTTAAAAAATAAATGGGATTTATGAAGGTTTTAATTAAAACCAACTTCACAATCATGAGTTTTAAGTGATTTTGGATCAAATCTGAATTTGTGGGATTTTTTTTTATTTTTTCACCAATTTTCCAAAAATCAGGGTTTTGCAGGACCCCTGTGGGCCCCACCGACGAAATTAGGTTGTCGTGACCAAAATTCCTCAGACATCAAAGGAAGATACTATAAAAAAATTTAAAATTTTTTTGGACCTAATTTCGAATTAAATTGCCAAAATTTTCCAATTTAGTCAAAAACTATATTTCTACCCCACATTTCACTTAGGTTTACCACAACCTTTTCCATGAAAGGAAAGTGTTGTGGTATTTCCCAAATTGGGAATAGGCTTAGCCAGGAGATTTGGAGATTATTCCCCATTAGTCCAAAAGGAAAGGATTAGAGGTGAGTTTTAGTTTAATCTTTACCTCTTTCTTTAGTTTTTCGTAAATCCTTCTTAATCTTGACTTCCTTCATTGTTTCAATCCATTTTGAAAACATAAAATCACTGTTTTACCTCTCTTTTCCAAGCCTTAATCTTTAAAATCTTATTTTTATGCTTCCAAAGCTCTAGATTTAGGGTTTACTTTTGATTTTCAAAGCTAAATCGAGATTAGTTGTATATTAACAAAAAAATCATCTTTTTGTTGCGGACCTCAAGCCAATTTTGGAGGACCAAAATTCCTAAGAGGGGGAGGATGTAAGGACCCTCATCTCGAACCGGTTTATTTTAATGTTCTTTATCGGTTATTTTGTGGTTTAAGCGTTTTGGGGTTAAATTTAGTGATTTTCGAAAATAAATGAGTTTATAAAGGTTTTAATCAAAACCAACTTCACAATCATGAGTTTTAAGTGATTTTGGATCAAACCTAAATTTTTGGGATTTTTTGATATTTTCACCAATTATCTTAAACTTAGGGTTTGGCGGGACCCGTGGGCCCCACTGACGAAATTAAGTTTTTGTGACCAAAATCCCCCAGACATCAAAGGAAGACATTATAAAAAATTTTCAGAATTTTTTTGGACCTAATTTTGAATTAAATTGCCAAATTTTCCAATTTTAGCCAAAAACTCTATTTCTACCCCGAATTTTACTTTGGTTTACCCTAACCTTTTCTATAAAAAGAAAGTGTTGTGCCATTTCTAAAATTGGGAATAGGTTTGGCCAGGAGACTTGGAGCTTATTCCCCATTAAGCTTGAAGAGGAAAGGATTAGAGGTAATTAACTTAATCTCTTCTTATTCTTTAGGTTTTCCTTAAAACCCTTCTTAATCCTTCATTCATTGTTTCAATCCATTTTGAAAGCATAAAATTACTGTTTTACCTTTTTTTTCTAAGCCTTAATCTTCAAAATCTTGTTTTCATGCTTCCAAAGCTCTAGATTTAAGGTTTTCTTTTGATTTTCCAAATCTTGAATATTAATACAAAAATTATGTTTTTGGAAGGTGTTGGAGGAGGTTGAAGGTTTATTCTCAGCAAGGAATGTAATGGGTTCTTCAATCTCAGCTTTGGGTAGTAAAAGGGTTTTTTTTCATGATTGTATTTGAATGGAATATGCTTATTAGTATTCTAATAGTGAGTTTAATAAATGCTAATCTTTTGCTTCGATTTCTTAGGGTTTTATCTTAGAATGACCGACAACCGATTAGAATGGCCACCAATAGAGAACTGCATTGTCATGGCCTCAAAATTCCAAATAACATCGCCAAGATCACACAACCACTGCACGCCTAGGACCACATCAGCCCCCTGCGTAGGCTATAAATAAAGGTCCAAAAGGAATGCAGGCCCTTGTATAGTCAGCTCTACCCGTGGGCACATACCAGCGCTGTGGAGATTCGACCCATCTCTAATTCAGACATCAAAGGGGGATGAGGCTTGTAACGGACACCCTAGCCACATTGTCATTAATAAAATTATGAGTACTGTCAGAATCAATCAGAACTGATACAAGTTGTTTCTTTATAGTGCCTTGGACGCGCATAGTCTGTGGCATGTACGCGCCCGAGAAGGCATGAAAACAGATCTTGGGCTGACTTTCAGTTGGCGGGGGTGACAAAAATCTAGCTTCTTCATCGTCCTCAGGGCCCTCGTCTCATATACCTTCCAAGGAAAGGCAGGTGCGAGTCTTGCAGCGGTGACCGGGAACAAAGCGTTTGTCATAGTTAAAGCATAGATCCTTAGAGCGACGTTCCTCCATTTGTGCTTGGGTCAATCATCAGATAGTTGGCTGCGACATAGGTGGAACATGGACGTCAACTGGAGGGGCCTGGGAGGCTGATGACATGGGCGCTCGTGTAGGGGGCCTCCAAGCTCTCCGTTGATGATTAAGACGTTCCTCTACAATCCCCGCATGTTTAATCACCCCAGCCATAGAAGTGCGCGGATAGTGCCGAATGGCATCCGAGATTTCTAGTTTAAGTCCATGCATGAACTTACACATTAGGGCCTCTTGCGTCCAATATGGTAGACGATTGGCGATGCGCATGAATTCCATTTGATAGGCACACACCGTGGATGTCTTTCGTAAGGAACTAATGAGTTCATTAAAGTCTGCATATTCTGTAGGACCAAATTGGATGCACAACTCACGAGTGAACTGTTGCCAAGAATGACCAGGGTGCTCGGCCTCGAAGTATTTGTACCAAATCAAAGCATCGCTGGTAAGATGGAAGCAATTTACCATCAATTTGTCATCATCAGATTGAGCGTCCTGGTATCGAAAGAATTTTTCTGCTTGATACAACCAATCCACCGAATTCTCATCCCCTGAGTACTTGAGAAACTGGAATCGTGCCAGCCTTGTCTCGGCTACCGGCCTGGGGCCATGGCGCTCGTCTCTCGAGGGTCCATGATTGGTCCAACTAGATTCAGCCTGATTGTGGTTCCAATCTAAATCAAGATCATCCTCGCCTAAACCTCTGCCGACATGCGGTTGGACGAAGGGAGGCGCCGAAGTATTATACCGAACACCTTGTGGGCATGGAACCCTGGCGCCCATGGAATGATATCCTGCAGTTGCCACTTCGATCCAAAAAAGGTGGTGCTTTGGTCCTGGTGCTGGCCTACCCATGGAGGGCCACGTGCAAAGGGGCCACTCATAGGGGGCAGAAGGACCCCCTTGTCGGGCCGACCTGCCTAAGAAGAGAATCGATGAAAGGACAGAGAGAGTCGATCAAAGGACTCGCGAAACATCATCATAAACTGCTGCTGTCCCTGCATGGTGGCTTGAAGAGTTTGGCCCCCTGCATGGCTGGATCAGCCTCTGAATGGAGATCTGCATTTGAACGTTGGTTGCTCCTGGTCATCGCGAAGGGAATCTCGTACTTTGAAGGACCGATGCTCTGATACCAATTTTATGTCTTAGCAAATCAAGAAGGGAAAAGGGATCGAGAGATAAGGGACAATGGAGGAGTTGAGGGAAAGAGAATGGAGGGTCGACGAGGGAGGAGACCCTTTGATGAAAAGCCAGCGGCTCCAAAAGAGGGGGATGAGAGAGGTTAGACAGAGAGAAAAGATTAGGGTAAACTTTCTAAATAATCAAATCAAGAGAGCCTAAGCTCTTTACATACTCTTCCCACGCAATGGGCTTGGGCTATTCCCTCTAATTGGGCCTACGGCCTTATTACATAATACGAAATAAGTTGGGCTATTCCCCTAGGCTGGGCCGACGGCCAGCAATACAATAAACCTAAATAAAGCAAAATACGACTACTAAGTAGTTGGAACATAACTGATTACACTGTTTTAAGATTAATGCTCTCGGCCAGAACTATTTTTGTGCCAATAACCTGTGATTAAATATTCATAACTAGTTACAGAAAAATCTGAAAATGATTTCGTTAGTGGGATTAAAAAATAGACTCTCAGGGCTAATGACAGTAAAAATTTCAGAACTTCGGTCGAATTGTACTGATGGTGGGGAACGTCGGAAGTAGACTAATGTGCATTAAACAGTGTAGTATATGTAGTTAGGTCAAAAGGTACTAATACATACTAATACAAAAGAAAATGGTAAGATAAGGGTATAATACCATTTATTATATACTATAAGATCTACCAATAATTATTACAGTAAGAATTACTAAGTTATAAAGATTGATATCATGAAGTAATCCACGGTGACTTGGGATTCCAAATGTCTCTAGTTTTTGTATACAGCTTTGAGTAAGTTGAGTTTCCAATTAGCTAGGGTCCGAACTCTCGAACCCTATTATCCTGTTTTGAATTTGGACATATGGTTCTTGTATTTAGTTGGTAGGGCTACGCAAGATGTAAGTTATCAAATGTATTGAAAGCTTATTGATACTCCTTTTGTGAGTCATCTGTTGATTGAGATATGGAAATCTCATTGGTACTACCTGTGGTGAGTCATATTCTGATAGAGATAATGAAGTCTCATTTGTACTCCTAGAGTGAGTCAAGTATTGGTAAATGATACCTTGAATTCTAGAGTGTTACGACCTCTGTTATGAGAAATTGTACTTAGATACATATTGACTGTTTCTCCACTAAGAGACCTTGTGAGGATCTCTCCGAGGTGGAATCATAGTATGCCTAGAGAGCCATTGCTAGATCCAGTGTGATCTCCGATTATTTTTGGAACCTAGTTCTTCCTGCCTTAAGGGAGGCATATACATATGTTTAGACTATGAGATATTACAGAAGGTCTAGAGTCTTCGCCCATTGTGTCCGTAAGCACTAATGAGGCCAGCATCCTAGACGCATGGCCGGGTTCCAAAGGGAGAACCTCTAGGGTGATTCTGGTAAGTAGCCAATTGTGAGTGGTAGGATATGAGAGCAGAAATTGAAATCTCCTTACACTATGGATGACTGGAGTCAGTATTGGTTAATATCTTCTCCCTACACTTTTGATGTTTGGAGTCATGATGATTATTATTATTCTTTCCCTATACTTGCGAGTTGGGATTGTTGTTGATTAATATTGTTATTCAGGTGAAGAAAACTTTGTGTTCAGTCCTGATATTATTGAAATATTCAATTGTCTTCTATTGAATCTTTCTTTATGTCATCTATTGCACCTTCTGTGGGTTTTTACATCTTATTGAGTATTTCTGTGGAATACTCATGCATCTTCTAATGTAGGCATGAAAAAACTTTTATGATTTTTAGTTCATTGACTATTTTAATGGTTGTAATAATATTAATCATGAATTATGGATTTTATTTCATATATATTAACAATGTTGGGTTATAAGACTGAATGACTGCGTGGTGTTGATTACACATCCTTTCGAGATGGTGTAATTGACGGGTTGATCGAGTATTCGGTTGCGTCCCGGGTTTCTGGCCTCAAACATATAGGTATTATTAATGACTTCTGCACATTGATTGAGGCCTAAAATTTTGGGGCATGACAGCTTGGTATCAGAGCTTCAGTTCATTATAGTCTTGAAAGAACATTGTTAATATGTGAAATGATGTAGTAGAATTTAGCTGGTATTAGAGAAGACCCATGAAAACATAGGTGAAATTGGTTGGAGATAGTTGACCATACCTTGTAGTTGCACTAATGGAATTCTTGTATTGGTATAATGGCCAGAACAAGAAGTGGGAGAATCTACGAAAGCAAGAAGCAGGAAGTTGCTAGGTGCTGGGTAGAAGAGTGGAGGCAAGGTAACATAAGTCTGGGGATGGAAGCCGATCCTTTCAGGATGGAGAAGAGACCCAAGCACCAGTGGAGGATGTACAACCCTTACCTAGGCATGATCCTGAGTATGACCCGTACTTAGATTATGACCCTGCTGCGGATGTTGATTTCCCAGTAGATTGGTTAGATGGAGAGGGACATTCAACACCCAAGATCAAAGTGGACTTTGAGGACGGATCTCCATCCATATACTTTGACCAGGAACCTCGAATTGTTAGGGAATTCTATTAATGTTAGAGTTGGAACAAATGCTGAGTTGTGGAATGTTTTATACATGAGGTTTAGATCCCAAGGGTATAGATAGTTATATGAGCGTATGGGAGTATATGTGAAAGCTACAAAATATACACATTTTTATATGCCTTTCTACCTATATGTTACTCGTAATTTCAGTTGAAATAAGGATAATTAATGGTTATTAGTGTTAAGTGAACAATTAGGAGTTTAATAAATAAATGCACTTAATTGATTAATTTAGATGCATTAATTGGATTTAATAGATTTATATTTTATTATGCATCTAACTTAAAGAATTAATTTTATTTATGCAGGTTTTGAGAATTTCATATGCAAATCGCCAAAAGTGGAGCACGTTAAATAACTTCTGGGAAGAGATCAACGATCTGATGGATGGAGTTGCTACACGGGTTTTAACCCAATGAAAAGAGAAAAAGACCTGAACCGACCAGTTCAGTGGTCAGTTTGGGTTTTGAAGAAAAAGAAAGAAAAAAATAAAACATAAGAAAACCCAAGCCGAACCTCGAGCATTCCATAAGATAGAGCTCGACCGATCATGGCAGTCAACAACAGAGGCGATGGGTCTCGATGGCGACAACCACGACAGTGAGCTCATGACGGTTGGTGCTCGATGGCGACGTTGGTCCTGGGTCATGGTGGAGGAGTTGATGTGGGCGACAAATGACAGCGGCGATAGAGAAGATGACTGCGATGATTCTGGAGTAATAGAGAGGAGTTCGACTGCAAGTAACAAAATAGTGTCGGATTTGGAAGATTTTCATTTTTTGAGGCCGAATCTAGGAAGAAGAGTTCGGATCCATTTCAAAATGGTAAGTACCCAAAATTCAGTTCGATTGGAGATGTAAAAGGGACAGATTTGGTATTGATTTAAAAGATTTTCAATTTTTGGGTGTTTAGCTCTATTTCGGGATAGTTTAAAAAGGGAATTTTTATCTTAAATTTGGGTGAGATTAGAAAGGAATCGAGCTGCATTTAGCTCCATTGGGAAGGCAGGAATTGGAAATTTCAGTTTATTCACAAAATTGGTTTAGAAAGGACTGGATTTGGGTGAAGAAATCGACTGTTTTTGCAACCTATAAAAACTGAACATAAGAGCTATCAACAGTAGCCAGCTGTGCGAGGAGTGTTATGGAATAGACGAAGAGAAACTGATTGCTGAGGAATAAGAAGAACTGGTCCAGGCTATTGCAAACTAGAGTCGAGCTTAACTGAATGAACAGAACTGCCGCGGATGAATCATTCAAACCAGGGTTTTCTTTTTCTTTTCTGATTTCTATGTCTAGCTAAACTTCTATCAAGGCTTAGATGAAGCCCTAAGCTCGTATTGCTACTCTTAATTGTTTCATCTAATTATAGTTGATATGATTCCTTCTATATGTGCTTAATGCAAATTCATATTATTTCTCCTAGTGCTCTAACCGGGATTTGTGTGATTATTTATGAAATTTGATTTTAAAGAAATTCCTGTATCTAACCATGGAACAGGATTATGTTAACCCTATGCCACATCAAGGATAGAGTTAGCTTAATTAATTTACAGTGAATTAACTCTTTATGTCCAACCAGAACATTGAGTGCATTCATTTGTAACTCGTGTGTTGCACCAAGAACACGTATTTCCCGTCTCATATCAACTTATGCGTTGATAATAATTGAGAGTAGTAATTACTTGTTTATAGGTGGATTCGTACCCTTGATGTCTTCATACATTAGATTTCTTGTTAAAGTTTATTTCTTTATTTACTGCAAAACCAACTCTTTTATTAGAATTAGTTAAGCTTAATCTAGAACTAGGTTAAATCAGACCAAGTCCTTTGGGTTTGACCTCGTAGCCACTAGTCTATAACTAGGCTCATGCAATTGCGAGTAAAATAAGTAAAAATTATAAAAATCAATATGCTACATCCGAAGCGTATGGTTAATCTCTTACCCCACCGTCAGAGTTCTTTGGTTAAACCAACGTCAGCCAAACTTGCTCATCGGTTTCATGGGCCCTACAAAGTGGTGGAATGCATTGGCCATGTTGCCTATTGTTTGCAGCTTCCTCCTACTTCACAGGTCCATCCGTAGTGGGGGACTCCTCTCGTATTTCCACCGCAGTGCCAGGGCCCTTGATCTTATCAGTTGAGCCACTGGAGTTACCTTCATCGATATTGGATCATCATCATGTTCGTCATTCTGGCCGCCTTTATCCTGAGATGTTGGTTGCCTGACATAATCACCCTTTGGATGATACTACTTGAATGCTCGAGGATGACTTCTACAGTCGGTTTCTTAAATTTGCGCCTTGAGGACAAGGCTTTAGCGGAGCGTGTTGAAGTGTTAATAAGGGTAGGCTAATCTTGGCCATTGATTGTGTTAGGCTGTTTATTTCAATTAAGCTCTACGGGCTTTGCCGTCGCTCGATCAGAGGACGCAGCGGCCACCGGGAGAGGGAAATGCTATCGACAAGTCTCCTCTGGCCAGGAGTGGCCGGCGTGTCAGTGCAGCGGCCGAAAGGTACCGACTTTGTCACTGCCATCGGCTTTTCCGTTTAGTCTGACCATAGGGGAAGAAAAGAGGGGAGATGAGGCGCGGGTGGCTGATCTATACATGAAATATGCATTTTATTATCTCCTAAACTTATGATTATGCTAGTGTTTGATTAGAATAACTACTACTTTAATATAGTTTTTGGTTTTTGAAGGAAACAAGAGTAATACACAGAAATGAGGTGAAAATAGACTTCAATGGTCAAATCATTATAACTTCGTCTACAAATCTCAGATTAGACTGATTCAAGCTTCATGTTAAATCTCAAGAAGTAAGCTTTCCAACGCTACCAACCACGTGCAATTCGAAGTTCGGAACAGAAAGTTATAGCCATTTGAAATTCATGAATAGTAACCACAATCGATCGGCTATCAATGGGATCGATCGCCTCAGCCACAAAAACAAGTGTATTGAAGGAAATGATCGATCGGCACCAAAACGATCGATCATATCTACTGAAATTTTTGATCTGCGTAAGACAGTAACTACGATCGATCGGTATCATACGGCATCGATCGCCAAAGCGATCGATCGGAGGAAATAACGAAGGAATTACAATCGATCGGCAAGCGAACGATCGGCAATACCGAGCGATCGATTGTCGTCTACGGTAAACCGAAATACGACCTATTTCGACTCGGATTTGGAAGGAAAATTCGTGGTTTCTCTTCAAACTTATAAATAATAATAATGATTGATTTTATGCCCGATCAAGGATAAGATTAATTGCATTATAATAGAGTTGTGATTGATTCTATGCCCGATCAAGGATAGGATTGATTACACAATAGTGGATAAACTTTCGTGTCCGATCAAGAACGTTTGTAAATTGATTAGTAATTCGTATGTCCGATCAAGAACACGAATTACCATATCATGTTAACATATGCTTAATAATAATTGAGAGTAGTAATTGCATGTCAAGTGGTGAATTTTCTGCCTTGATACTTCTCCATATTTGATTAAATCTCAGTTAGATTAGCTAAAGTTCGTTGCTTTCTTTGTCTAGAATCAACACTGTTGTTTTCTTTTGAATTTGGTAAAATATTAATCCGTCCCTGAGGTTCGATAACCTTTTTCTATACTCGCCGTAGTACAATTGCCTTGTGCACTTGCAAGGGTTTTATATTTAAACGATCAAGTTTTTGGCGCCGTTGCTGGGGATGGCACAATAGTTTACTAAATTATTAGCATAGTTAGTTTTAGAGTAGTTTAGTTTAATTTAGATTTCTTTTCAGTAGATTAATTGCATTTTTTCTTTTGCAGGATTAAGAGAGGACGCTGATTCTCGTCATCGTTGGAAGGGCCATCCCTTCCCACTGTTTGCACTCTCTTAACCTTCTTTTAGAGTAACTTTGGGTACTTGGTGTTTTCAATTTTCTTTGTGGGATTGCATGACGTGCTAGATGTCTCTATTAGGATTGCTAGTTGTCGCTATCTAGGGCTGATGCTTGCTAGTTGTCACTATTAGGACTGTTACAGGTTTTGTTTGATTTTTATTTTGCATGCATGGTCGTCGCTCCCTGAACCCCGACCTTGCCTTTGATCCTGATCATTAGCGCCTATATAGAATCTGTAGAACTCCTAGCAAACCAATCCCTGAAATCCATCCAATGGCGGACAACATGAACCTTGGGGGTGGGAATTGCCTAAACCAGAATCCACTAATGCCCCATGCCCGTACCCTGCAAGACTACTACCGTCCCACTGCCTACACCTCCCCCTCTTGTATCCTACTTCCTGCAACCGTAGCTAATTTTGAAATTAAGCCAAACATCATCCAGATGCTGCCCACATACCATGGCCAACTAAATGAGAACCCCTATAGGCATCTCCAAAATTTCCTAGAGGTTAACACAACTTTCAAACTCACACTGTCTGATGACCAGGTGCGCCTTAGGTTGTTCCCATTCACTTTGAAAGACAGGGCTAAGGAATGGTTATATTCCCTTGCACACAACTCCATTTCCACTTGGGAAGAACTTCAGGCCAAATTCCTAAAGAAATATTTCCCTGTCGGGCGGACCAATAAGATCCGCAATGAAATCATCACCTTTATCCAGCTACCTAATGAACAATTCCATGAAAGTTGGGAAAGAATGAAAGCCCTACTGCAGTCCTGCCCACATCATGATGTACCCAAGTGGTAATTAGTTCAATGATTTCATGAGGGTGTGTGCGATCAGGACAAGACCCTAATTGATGCCTCTTGTGTAGGCACATTCATGAAGAAAACCCCAGATGATGCTTGGGATCTACTAGAGGACCTGAGCGAAAACTCTTTACACAATGCCACCCTCTATAGATTTGAAGGCCATATGCCTGGCAGGAGTGCCCCAAAGGGAGGCATGTACGATGTCAAAGCCACCACGAGCCTAGAATACCAAGTGGCATCCCTGACAGAGAGGTTTGACCGGTTTTTCTCTCAGACTTCACCTTATACCCCATCCTCTCATGATGCCTGCACCATCTATGCCAGCCCTATGCACACCATTGTTGACTGCCCTTCCGCCTTCCAGTATCCAGACCTAGTACAAGAGCATGTCAACAGTGCACAAACTTTTCCCAGAACCAACAATCCATACTCCAACACTTACAATCCCGGGTGGCGTGATCATCCTAATTTTTCTTGGAGGCAATCTAATCCAGGGTCTACTTTTAATCAGGCCCGAAGACAGGAATTCCAAAACCAACCTCAACCTTACCAACCATCCTCAGTCCCGCAATTTGGCCAATCCAATAAGAAACCAACCATCGAAGACCAGCTGAGCCAAATAATGGCCACCCAATCCACCATGCTTACAGTTTTGACTGATCTAATAACTGAACAAAAATTCCAAGCCCAGCTAGTCCATTCTCATACGCAATCCATAGCCAAAATAGAGACCCAATTAGGGCAGCTAGCTGAAGCCATGAACCGTAGAGAAGCAGGAACCTTGCCTAGCCAACCCCAGCAAAACCCTCGAGGCCAGTTTAACACTGAGGCCTCCCATTACCCACCTGAATAAGTGCAAGCCATAACTACCCTGAGGAGTGGGAGGCAAATCGACAATAGGGTTAAGGACTTGTCCTAAGGTACTTTGAGTGAGAACATTGCCCCTGCGATAGAACATGAACCCATTCCAATCAAAGATATACCAGTTAGTTCTAAAACCCAGCAAGATGACCAAACCGAGGCCTAGAAAGAGAGATCTTATATTCCTAGGGTACCATTCCCTCAATGCCTGGACAAACCCTCCCCGTTTAATAAATCTCATCAAAAGACGGAAGAGATGTTCGAGGTGTTTAAACTGGTTAAGGTCAATCTCCCATTGTTAGATGTCATTAAACAAGTCCCTGCCTATGCCAAATTCCTAAAAGACCTTTGTACTCAAAAGTGCAAAGCTAAATCCAATGTGACTAAAAAGGTTTTCCTTACTGAGCAGGTGAGTTCCCTATTGACCCATAACCTTCCACCGAAATATAAGGACCCCGGATGTCTAACAATTTCATGTGTGATAGGGAACCATACTGTTGACAAGGCATTATTAGATTTGGGGGCGAGTGTAAATTTGTTGCCTTACTCTGTGTATGAGCAACTTGAGTTGGGGGAATTGAAATCGACTACCATAACACTACAACTTGCAGATCGATCCATTAAAGTTCCACGTGGTGTTATTGAAGATGTTTTGGTGCAGGTTGATAAATTTTTCTTTCCTGTGGACTTTATTGTCTTAGATACACAACCTGTACCAAACATTGCTAGTAAGATTCCAGTAATTTTGGGACGTCCATTCCTAACGACGTCCAATGCTATTATAAATTGTTGGGATGGGGTGCTGAAATTGTCCTTTAGCAATTTAAATGTCAAACTCAATGTTTTTAATGCTGAAAAACAACATTCTCCGCCAGATGACTCTTATGCAGTTCATATGACTAATACTCTAGTGGATGGTGCACCCCCATGGTTTTGTCCTACTGATCCACTTGCTACTTCTTTCATTAACTTTAATATGCGTAGTAGGACCATAGAGGGACTGAATGTTGGATTGAAAGACCCTAGATAAGTTGGACAAATAGAGTTTCGTCTGGCTGAAGACCTTAAACTTAGCGCTTGGTGGGAGGCAACCCACGTATTCAGGTGTATTCTCTCCTTGTTCTTTTCTTTATTTTGTTATATGATCATTGTCATTTTATATTTTGTTCACATTGAGGACAATGTTCAGAATAGGTTTGGGGGAGGGAATAGTGCTTGCATAAAAAAAATTCATAAAAATTTGAATTAGTTTTTAAGTTGTTTGTTAGTATTTTTCATAGGTTTTGATAGTTTATCCCGTGATAATGCATGTTACAATTCTTAGGAGATTAATTTGCATTGGAAGTGTGAGTAAGTATACTGGAGGATAGATACACTTAACTGAGCATATCTTTCTGTTACAGTCCTCTTGGAACAGGTGCTTGAACTAAGAAAATTCACTCACACACACTAGTACATAAAGTAATACCATCTAGAGATTTGTTAAATGCTAATTTACAGAGGGATGTCTTTAGTGAGAGTCATTGGATGATGTGTAGTTATCTGTTGAGCTTAAAAGATCATCATAGACTATTTACTTGGCAATGGCAAGGGATTGGAACCGAAAATAGGTTGAGAGTATAATACAGCCTGGACAAAATAAAGATTTGCTGAAAATATTATGAATGCTGAAAATAAAAATCCAAAAATATGAAAACAAAATGAAAGAAAGGGGCTGCTTGATTTTATAGGATTAACTTAGGCTGATGCTCAGGCCCGAAGCGGTCTCTTAAAACCTAATGCCCTGAGCCAAATTGGTTGGGAGTCATTGGCCTGAGTCATTAGTAAACCTAAGCATCTTGAAGTCAGGCCTTACACAGTCCTAGAGAGAAAAAAAAGTCTATGGTGTATTATCCTCTCAAATCTAAAATGTTAGACCCGAAGGAGGCGCGCAGATTTGGGCTATCATGAACCTAAAGATTACGATGACTATGTAGATTCTGATGTTCTTTGGTTAATAGGTAACGCTGGATCTGTATAAAATAGAAATTTAGAATGTATTGCTACAATGTTCTACACTTTTACTATTTACATTATCATGCTATACTATATTGAGCAGAAATTTCCAAGATAAAAGTGTGGAATAAAACCACTTACTTGAGGGCTTCTATATTCCTGTTGATTATGAACCGAGTACTATATTCCTGTTGATTATGAACCGAGTACTATATTCCTGTTGATTATGAACCGAGTAAGTGTGGTTAATTCTCTTAAGCATTGTAGTTTGCATTTGTCAGGATTATAGGTTTGCTTGTTTTGCAATGTTTTATTTTTGTTTTACTTCTTCACTTACGTTAATTAGATTAATAAATACATGTTTGTGGGTAGCATGGCTGCAAACCCTCACGAGACACAACTCGTCCTACTAAGGACACCTAGAGGTTTAACGGCTTGTTGCATACGCTCAATGCAATCGTGTTCCCTACGAAAGTGGTGTTTACTTTTATACATTAGTTCCTTTACTTTATTTGTTTGATTTTGTTTTGTTTTGTTTTGCTAGGGACTCGCAAAATGTAGGTTTGGGGGTGTGATCTATACATGAAATATGCATTTCATTATCTCCGAAACTGATGATTATGCTAGTGTTTGATTAGAATAACTACTACTTTAATATAGTTTTTGGTTTTTGAAGGAAACAAGAGTAATACACAGAAATGAGGTGAAAATAGACTTTAATGGTTAAATCTTCATAACTTCGTGTACAAATCTCGGATTAGACTGATTCAAGCTTCAAGTTAAAGCTCAAGAAGTAAGCTTTCCAACGCTACCAACCATGTGTAATTCGAAGTTCGGAGCAGAAATTTATAGCCATTTGAAATTCATGAACAGTAACCACAATCAATCGGCTATCAATGGGATCGATCGCCTCAGCCGCAAAAACAAGTGTATTGAAGGAAATGATTGATCGACACCAAAACGATCGATCTTATCTACTGGAATTTTTAATCCATGTAAGACATACGGCATCGATCGTTATTATACGGCAACATACCGATCGGTATCATACGGCATCGATCGCCAAAGCTATCGATCGGAGGAAATAACGAAGGAATTACAATCGATCGGCAAGCGAATGATCGGCAATACTGAGCGATCGATCGCCGTGTGCGGTAAACCGAAATAAGACCTATTTCGACTCGGATTTGAAAGGGAAATTCGTGGTTTTATGCCCGATCAAGGATAAGATTAATTGCATTATAATAGAGTTGTGATTGATTCTATGCCTGATCAAGGATAGGATTGATTACACAATAGTGGATGAACTTTCGTGTCCGATCAAGAATATTAGTAAATTCATTAGTAATTCGTGTGTCCGATCAAGAACACGAATTACCATATCATGTTAACATATGCTTAATAATAATTGAGAGTAGTAATTGCATGTCTATTGGTGGATTCTCTGCCTTGATACTTCTCAATATTTCGGTTAGATTAGCTAAAGTCCGTTGCTTTCTTTGTCTAGAATCTACACTGTTATTTTTTTTCAAATTTGGTAAAATATTAATCCGTCCCTGAGGTTTGACAACCCTTTTCTATACTCGCCGTAGTACAATTGCCTTGTGCACTTGCAAGGGTTTTATATTTAAACGATCAGTGGCCGCCACCGATCAGTCGCGGCGACAGTGACGGAGGCATTGGCGGGCAAGCAGAGCCTATTGCTGCCATGACTAGTCATCTCGTTGAGGGAGACGACCGGTCCGGTTCAGGCACAGGCGGACTGGACGGGTTTAATCCCAGGTCGAACCGGTTTAATAAATAGCTCCGGTTCAGTGACCGGTTCACTCTCAGACCGAACCGCTGTTCTCTCCCAGACCGAACAACGGTTCACTCCCGGACCGAACCTCGGTTCAGTAAATAAACCCGGTTCACAAGCCAGTTTGAATTTTGAACTGCCGGTGGACATTCACTGACAGTTAAAACTGCCTACAACTTGTGTATTTTAGTGCAATATAGTACATACAGAGCTAGTATGGTACATAGGCTAATTTTATTGGTTTTGGGTTGTTTGATAAATGTTTTCAAGCACTAATTGGCGTATTATGTTTATGTGTTTGATGTTACTGTATTAAGGGGATTTGTCCCTCATTTTATGATCACTGATAGCTAAGGACTTAATGATAAGTAAAACCCGACTAATAAACCTAGATAGTTTAGAGACTTAATCATTTTTATAAAATCTAATAAAATGATGACTTGAGGGCTAAGCTTGAGGGTTGGGAAGAACTTAATTAAGATAAAGACTAAAATACCCTTAGGATTAGGAGTCAGTATATGAGTGTGAGTGACATCCAATCAAGCGAGCGAAGGACTATTAAGTCAAAGGTTAGACTATCTGTTGAGTGATTGAGCCAGCAGTTGTGAATTGTATGTTATAAGCGGGGTTCCTACTAGTAATATCGTGAAACCTGTTAAGGATCACAAGGTACTGATTGGGGTGATGTTGCATCTTCCGACTGGTGGAAGTTCTGCCTTCTGTATCTTCTCTATGGATTTTAGAGATAGCATTCACATCTTCCCATTGGTGGAAGCTCTGTGTCATAGTACCTGATGAGGAACAACCTCTTGTGGCCAGGCTTAAGCTGTTGTATCTTTCTATGGATATTAGAGAGAGCATGTACTTTTGATTTTGGCCAATGTTTGCATCTTTCTATGGATTTTAGAGAGAGCATCACATCTTCTAATGGCTAGGCTTAAGCTGTTTGCCTCTTCTCTATGGATTTTAGAGAGAGAGCTTGCTTATTCTCTATGGATTTTAGAGAGAGCTATTGCATCTTCCCTTGATGGAAGCTCTACACTCATCCTAAGCCATTGATGCTAGGTGGTTTATTGTGCACACTGGAGACGCTAGCATCCTGGAAGGCTGCATCATCCCGACCCACATTGTGTCCAGGAGCTGATGTGGAGCCAGACCCTTCCGACGGTTATACCTTCTAAGGAAAGGAATGGGCGAGGCAGTCACCCTTGAGGGATTCAATGTCACGCCCCAGCACTGCCCGACATGAACCGAACCCAATCCAAGAGCCGGACCAGCGCACGGGGGCGACGGTTTAAAAGAGATAGCGAAAGAGGTCTAACAGAGTTACGCACGGGGGCGACGGTCTAACAGGGTTACACAACTACTTTGAGCAAGAGTAAATAAGTAGAATAAAAGTGAAGTTTAACTCTAAATAAATCTACAAGTCTTAAACCCACATACTAATAATCCTGAGCCAACACACACAGGGCTCAACAACAAGATCTAAAATAGGTCTAAACACATAAGATAAACACAAGTCGGAAATAAGTGCCAATATACACAATGTGCCATACTCAAACAGAGTAAAACATAAAAAAAAACATAACAAGATATAGTCCAGAGCTCTCCACGCCTAATTCCATGCTCTCCCCGACCGTTCCTCATACAGATGATCCTGTTCATCTGCATGTCACTCCACGCAGCCCCAAAACAAAACAAGGAAAGAGGGGTGAGTACGAAACTCAGTAATGGTTTTAATACAATCGACAATAATCAGGGATCAGAACGGCATCACAACATAGTAATTATAGATCTAAAATCAACATGACACACCATATTCTGATCATCCATTCAAATCTCATAATCCTGCATAACAATAGCTCATTCACATACTTTCTTATCATGCATTCATAACACATAATCCTGCATAATAATGTCTCATCCACATACTTTCTGGTCATGCATTCATAACAACATAATCCTGCATAATAATGTCTCAATCACATACTTTCTGACCATGCATTCATAACGCATAATCTTGCATAACAATGTCTCATCCACATACTTTCTGGTCATGTATTCATAACACATAATCCTGCATAATAATGTCTCAATCACATACTTTATGATCATGCATTCATAAACATAATCCTGCACAACAAATGCATCCAACACATGGTACAATCATGCATAATAGTCACAATACGCATGTATCAACACAAATAGTGAATGCCTCCATCAAAGAGTAAACATAGGCATCGCCACACAGGTGGAATACAGTCAAGGCCACGAAGGCGTATAGGGACACAGTCAAGGCCACGAATGTCATGCCCCGGGCACCGCCCGATCCGAACCGAAAATGGTCCAAGAGTCGAACCGGCACATGGGGGCGACGTTAAGAGATATAGTGAAAGACTTATGCCCCTCTTACGGGCGATCTCACTAACAGAGTTATGCATAAACAGTTTTGAGCAAGAGTAAATAAGAGGAATAAATGTAGAGTCTAACTCAAAGTAGATCGACAAGTCATTAAACCCACAAAATACAAATTTGAGCCAACGTACCGGGCTCGAATCGCAAGGGTTTTAAAAAAGTAATTCCCCACAAGTCTCAACAGACCAAATATAACAACTCCAAAAGATAAACTAATCAAGTCTAAGGCATCCACGCCAAATCCTGCTCTCTCTACGATCGCTTCTCAAATAGAAGATCCTGTCCGTCTGCGTGTCGCACCACGCAGCCCCAAAACAAAACTAAGAAAGAGGGGTGAGTATAAAACTCAGTAATAGTTTTTATATAAGTGACAATAATCAGAAATCATAAGGCATCATAACATAGCTGAAAATCCCTAATCAACATGATTATCCCATTATCTAGTCATGCATGTAATACACATCATCTTGCATAACCGTATCACATTCACATGCTATCATATCGCGCATCCATCAGATAATCCTGCGTAATGATATCTCATTCACATACTTTCATCTTGATCAGGCATTCATATCTCATACATTCACCCTACATAACCAAAGTAGCCCAGCTTGGCACATTTATGCTTTCACATTTCAAAATTTCACCCTGCATGTCCAATGTAACCAAAACATGGTACAATCACGCAAAACATCGCAATAAGCATATATCATCACAACGGTGAATGCCTCCATCAAGGAGTAATACAATCTGCCATGAAGGCGGGACACAATCAAGGCCCGAAGGCGTATCATGGTCCGGTTCCTACCCAGGAACAAGGGGGTGGTCAATCCCAATGTGCTGCTCGCCCTGGACAATCCTGGCCAAGGATGCCCGAATCTCAAATAGAGAAACTAGAGCAGGTGTGTTAGCCCTGGGTAGTCTCCTGCGGTGGGGGAGAGCCCGAATCTCATCCTGAGAAACTAGAACACGTGGTAGCTGGTGCACAAGAGCCTACCACCCGGGTGCTCAGTGTCACGTTTTTGACCTCTCAACTCCGCAAGGCGAGTCCATCCCTCGCCCCCACATATCTCAATCAAACTCAAACCGGGGAGTGAACCTGTTCCAGGAGGGAACAAAATCGAAAACATGTCCTTTCGGACCAACCAAGTTTCGATTAATCCATCGATCAATTAATCCGGCATACAATCTCACACATTGCATACAATCGATCAATTCCGTTTAAACAACGATAAAACTTCATCCATGAAGTCCGATACATGATGCATGCTATCATAGTACATCCGTGAGCAATCCTACATGGGTTCCAACACATAGAACGTGCTCCCAATCCATCCCCTCATGCATCATAATCAAAGCATATATCAACTACAATATCATGATAAACTCCCAAATATGTGTGTGTTCATGCACATTCTAATCACATGGCAATATGCTTTGACATAACCTCATAAGACATTAAATGCATTCTTAAATCCCATTTCAAATCACAATTCTCAATAAAACCATACTTGATATAAAAGAGCACATCTCATAGTTCACAATATCATAACTTTGCCGGAAACATATTTATTCACAAGGATTTCACCATGATATAATTTCAATATCAACATGTGTCATTATCAACATGTGCAATAATATCACATACTCTACTTAGCTTAATCCATCCATGTAGAGTTGAAGGCTTACTCCTACAAGCATGCTCTTTTACCATACAATAAACCATAACATGATCACCTCAATTACTTATAAGCAATATGATCTACACATGAATGATGCATTTCATAAGCCATTTAACCTATGTTTATGTTGGTGTTTGATTAGAATTAGGAGTACTTAAATGTAGTTTTTTGGTTTTTATAGAAAAACAAGAGTAAGATGCAATAATGGGGTAAAAAATAACTCTAAAAAGTAACTCTAATATTTTAAATTTCACGAAGTCAGCTTTCCAACGCCACCAACCACGCTCAATTCGGAGTTCGTAGTAAAAAGTTATACTCATTTGAAAATCGGGATGTAAATCAAATCCGAGATGATGATCACGGGTCATCTCTCCCATTTTCAAATTTTCAAAAACCGAGATTCCATTAACACATCTTGAAAACTTAATACATGCCTCAAACATTAATAAAAACCCATTAAACATTCCAGAACATATCCACATATCATTCTAAGATGAAACCCTAAAAATTATAGCAAAAGATTATCATTTATTAAACCCACCATTAGAGCCCTAAATAAGAACACCCATTCAAGTAAAAGATATTAAAACAAACCATTCACTACCCAAAACTGAGATTAAAGAACCCATTATCTTGATTTGATGAGAGAAACCTTGAACCACCTTGAACACCTTTCAAACAAAATAATTTTATATTAATACTCTATTAATCATTATTAAGCTTTGAAAAACAAATGCTAAACCTTAGATCTAGGGCCTTTTAAACACATAGACATATGATTTTGAAGATTAGGCTTAGTAGATAAGTATAAAACAATAGTTTTTATGCTTTCAAAATGGATTAAAATATTGAATGAATCAAGATTAAGAAATAATTAAAAGATTTTTAAAGAAAATAACAAAGATTAGGCTAAATACCTTTAATCCCTTCCAGTTTAAGCAAGGAGAAAGAGGCTCCTAATTATCCCAGCCAAGTCTTTTTCCCAAATTGGGAAAC
This sequence comes from Houttuynia cordata, assembly GCA_039654745.1. Taxonomy (NCBI): domain Eukaryota; kingdom Viridiplantae; phylum Streptophyta; class Magnoliopsida; order Piperales; family Saururaceae; genus Houttuynia; species Houttuynia cordata. Next base: position 33,329,855 of record CM077502.1, read on the forward strand.
GACACAACACTTTCCTTTTATAAAAAAATTTGGGGTAGCCGTAATTAAAGTTTGGGGTAAAAATAAGATTTTTGGCTAAAATTGGATAATTTGGCAATTTTAATCCGAAATTCAGTCCAGAAAATTTTGAAAATTTTTATAATGTCTAGGGTGTTTTGGTCATAAAAACCAAATTTTGACGGCGGGGCCCGCCGAGGTCCCGTCAAACCCTAATTTTCAGAAAATTAGTGAAAAATGTAAAAAATTCTAAAAACGCAGGTTTGATCTAAAATCACTTGAAACTCATTATTGTGAAATCATTTTTTATTAAGAAAATTAGTGAAAAATCTAAAAAATTCCAAAAACGCAGGTTTGATCTAAAATCACTTGAAACTCATTATTGTGAAATCATTTTTGATTAAAACCTTTCTAAATTTATTTATTTTCGAAAACAACCGAGTTAAATCGGAAATAACTTAAACCACTCGATTAACCAATGACTAATATTAAAATAAACTGGTTCAAAGGTTAGGGTCCTTACATCCTCCCCCTCTTAGGAATTTTGGTCCCCCAAAATTCGCTAGAGGTTCGCGACAAAAAGATGAGGGTACTTCTTCTTGATCTCGTCCTCCACTTCCCACGTGGCTTCCACGATCCCGTGATTCCTCCACAACACCTTCACAAGTTGAATCGCATTACGTCGAAGTACCTTCTCCTTCCGGTCAAGAATCTGAATCGGTACCTCTTCGTAAGAAAGGTTCTCCTGGAGCTCCAACTGCTCGAAATCCAATACATGGGTTGGATCTAGCTCATACTTCTGAAGATGTGAGACGTGGAATACGTCATGGATGTCAGCCAATCGGGGTGGGAGTGCTACACGATAAGCTGTGGCACCAACCCGCTCCAAGACCTCAAATGGTCCAATAAAACGAGGTGATAATTTCCCCCGTTGTCCAAATCGAACCACGCCACGAGTCGGAGAGATCTTAAGGAATACATGATCGCCCACACTAAACTCCAAATCCCGCCATCTCCTATCGGCATAACTCTTCTGACGACTTCGAGCTGTCTGCAACCTCTCCCGAATGAGGCGTATCTTCTCCACTGACTGCTGGATAAGGTCTGGGCCAATGAGAAGATGCTCCACAACCTCACTCCAACACAAAAATGAATGGTAAGGATGCCCATAAAGCGCCTCAAAGGGTGCCATTCTGATGCTCGCCTGATAGCTATTATTATAGGCAAACTCAACCAGCGATAAGTGTTGTTCCCAACTTCCTTTCCACTCGAGGATGCATGCACGGAGCATATCCTCAAGAGTCTGGATGGTCCTTTCGGACTGTCCGTCCGTCAGAGGATGATAGGCGGAACTGAGGTGTAGCAATGTGCCCGAGGCACTATGAAAGCTCTGCCAAAACCTCGAAGTGAAATGCGGGTCACGGTCGGAAACGATAGATACTAGGATCCCATGCAACCGCACAATCTCTTTCATATAGAGAGCAGCCAAGGCATCTAATGGAGTAGTCATCCTGATCGCGAGGAAATAAGCGAACTTCTTAAGTCGGTCCACAATCACCCAAACCGCATCATTACCACACAACGACCGCGGAAATCCGGAGACAAAGTCCATGGTGACATGCTCCCATTTCCACTCTGAGATCGGAAGTGGTTGTAGTAAACCGCCTGGATGCCGGTGTTCTGCCTTGACTTGCTAGCACACAAGACATTTGGACACAAAAACAGCAATGTCCCTCTTCATCCCTTTCCACTAAAATGTCCTCTTCACATCATGATACATCTTCTTTCCCCCAGGGTGAATGGAGGACTTAGAATGATGTGCCTCTGATAGGATACTGTCTCTCAACTCCACGGAGTTCGGCACACACCACCGACCCCTATACACCAAACTTCCATCGGCCTTTTCTTCGAAACCCAACACTGCTTTGTCCCGAAGCTTGGCCTTAAGAGCTAGGGTCTCTTCATCACTTTTATGAGCTTCGACCACATCATCCACCACACTAGAGCTGATAGAAAGGTTAGCAAACCAGCTCCGTGTGTCCTCCAAAGTCAATTCTGGCCTTAGCTCAATGGCATCTTGATAGAGGAGCCACTCCCGAACTCGCATGCAAGCAATCATAGTGGCTGATTTCCGACTCAAAGCATCCGCCACCACGTTCGCTTTACCGGGATGATACGAGATCGTGAAGTCAGTCCTTCAAGAATTCCAGCCATCTCCTTTGCCTCATATTAAGATCTCTCTGGGTGAATAAGTACTTCAAGCTCTTGTGATCAGTGAATACCTCAAACTTCTCACCATAAAGATGATGTCGCCAAATCTTCAAAGCAAAACCCACGGCTGCTAACTCCAAATCACGAGTGGGGTAATTCCGCTCGTGCACCTTAAGCTGTCACGATGCATAAGCTACCACTCTACCATGCTGCATTAGCACACAACCCAAGCCGTGAAGTGAAGCATCACTGTATACCACATATCCACCGCTACTGGAGGGCAAGGTCAAAACCGGCACTGAAGTCAACCTCCTCTTCAACTCTTGGTAACTCTCTTCACAAGCAGAGTTCCACTCAAACCTCTCATTCTTCCTGGTCAATTTGGTCATAGGTCTCACAATGCTAGAAAAGTCCTCAATGAAACGACGGTAATAGCCGGCAAGTCCCAAGAAACTGCGAACTTCGGATGGATTCTTCGATTGTTCCCACTTCAACACGGCTTCAACTTTCGAGGGATCAACCGCCACACCATCTCCCGATATAACATGACCAAGGAATTGCACCTTTTTGAGCCAAAATTCACACTTGTCAAACTTCGCAAAGAGCTGATGCTCCCCCAAAGTCTGCAAGTGGTCGAATAGATTAGGATGTCATCCACAAATATAATCACAAATCGATCAAGATACGGCCGAATGACTCGGTTCATCAAATCCATAAATGAGGCTGGTGCATTAGTAAGACCAAACGGCATCACTAAGAACTCATAATGACCATATCGGGTGCGGAAAGCCGTCTTCACCTCATCATTAGGACGGATCCGAAGTTGGTGATAACCCGATCTTAGATCAATCTTAGAGAAAACCTGAGCCTGCTACAACTGATCAAACAAATCGTCAATCCGAGGTAAAGGGTACTTGTTCTTGATGGTTACCTGATTAAGCATTCGGTAGTTGATATACAACCGCAGAGAACCATCCTTCTTTCACACAAACAAGACCGGTGCAACCCAAAGAGATACACTAGGCTGGATATACCCCTTATCCATTAGATCTTGCAGCTGAGCCTTAAGCTCTTTCAATTTGGCTGGAGCCATATGATAGGAAGCCTTAGATATAGGAGTAGTGCCTGAAATAAGATCAATGCAGAATTCTATCTCCCTCTCCAGTGGCAAACCCTTCAAATCACCAGGAAAGACATTGGGAAATTCTGCCACAACACAAATGGAATCCAAGGCAGGTAGCTCCATATTCAACCCCGTAACACTAGCAAGAAAAGCTTCGCATCCCATATCGATCCACTTCTTGGCCTTGAAGGACGAGGCCAACAACTTGCCACTCGGACGCTTCACCCCTTGGAAAATAAAGGGTTTAGCTCCTGGCAACTCAAACTTCACTTTCCTCTAATCACATGGCAATATGCTTTGACATAACCTCATAAGACATTAAATGCTTTCTTAAATCCCATTTCAAATCACAATTCTCAATAAAACCATACTTGACATAAAAGAGCACATCTCATAGTTCACAATATCATAACTTTGTCGAAAACATGCTTATTCACAAGGATTTCACCATGATATAATTTCAATATCAACATATGTCATTATCAACATGTGCAATAATATCAGATACCCTACTTAGCTTAATCCGTCCATATAGAGTTGAAGGCTTACTCCTACAAGTATGCTCTTTTACCATACAATAAACCATAACATGATCACCTCAATTACTCATAAGCAATATGATCTACACATGAATGATGCATTTCATAAGCCATTTAACCTATGTTTATGTTGAAGGCATCCAAAGGAGTAGTCATTCTGATTGCGAGGAAATGAGTGGACTTCGTAAGTCGGTCGACAATCACCCATACCGCATCATTACCACTCGGTGATTATGGTAATCCGGAAACAAAATCCATGGTGACATGCTCCCATTTCCACTCCGAAATCGAAAGTGGTTGTAGTAAATCGCCTGGATGTCGGTGCTCTGCCTTGACTTGCTGACACACAAGGCATTTGGACACGTAGACCACGATGTCCTTTTTATCCCTTTCCACCAAAATGTTCTCTTCACGTCATAGTACATCTTCGTTCCTCCAGGGTGAATAGAGAACTTAGAATGATGCGCCTCTGATAGGATATGCTCTCTCAACTCTACGGAGTTCGGTACACGCCATCGACCTTTATACACCAAACTCCCATTGGCCTTTTCCTCAAAGCCCAACACTGCCTTCTCCCTAAGCTTGGCTTTAAGAGCTAGAGTCTCTTCATCACTTTTCTGAGCTTCGACCACATCATCCACCACACTAGAGTTGATCGAGAGATTAGCAAACCAACTCCGTGTGCCCTTCAAAGTCAACTCTGGCCTTAGCTCAATGGCATCCTCATAAAGGAGCCACTCCCAAACTCGCATGCAAGCAATCGTAGTGGCTGATTTTCGACTCAAACATCCGCCACCACATTCGCTTTACCGGGATGATACGATATCGTGAAGTCATAATCCTTCAAGAATTCTAGCCACCTCCTTTGCCTCATATTTAGATCTCTCTGGGAATAAGTACTTCAAACTCTTATGATCAGTGAATGTCTCAAACTTCTCACCATAGAGATGGTGTCGCCAAATCTTCAATGCAAAAACTACGGCCGCTAATTTCAAGTCATGAGTGGGGTAATTCAGCTCGTGCACCTTAAGTTGTCGAGATTCATAAGCTACCACTCTCCCATGCTGCATGAGTACACAACCCAAGCCGCAAAATGAAGCATCTCTATAGACCACATATCCACCACTCCCAGAAGGCAAATTCAAGATTGGTGCTGAAGTCAACCTCTTCTTTAACTCTTGGAAACTCTCTTCACAAGCTGAGTTCCACTCAGACTTCTCATTCTTCCTGGTCAATTTGGTCATAAGACTTGCAATGCTAGAGAAACCCTCGATGAAACGGCGGTAATACCTGGCAAGTCCTAAGAAAGTACGGACCTCCGATGCACTCTTCGGTTGTTCCCACTTCAACATGGCTTCAACTTTCAAAGGATCAACCACCACACCGTCTCCCGATATCACATGACCAAGGAATTGCACTTTCTTGAGCCAAAACTCATACTTGTCAAACTTTGCAAAGAGCTGATGCTCCCGTAAAGTTTGCAAGACAATCCTCAAATGTGTTTCATGCTCTTCCTCATTGGCCAAATAAATCATAATATCATCCACAAATATAATCACAAACCGATCAAGATATGGCCGAAAGACTCAGTTCATCAAGTCCATAAATGAGGCTGGTGCATTAGTAAGACCAAAAGGCATCACCAAGGACTCATAATGACCATATCGGGTATGGAAAGCTGTCTTTGCCACATCATCAGGATGGATCTGACGTTGGTGATAACCCGATCTTAGATCAATCTTAGAGAAAACCTGTGTCTGCTGCAATTAATCAAACAAATCATCAATTCTAGGTAAAGGGTACAGATCTACACATGAAATATGTATTTTATTATCTCCTAAACTTATGTTTTTGCTAGTGTTTGATTAGAATAACTACTACTTTAATATAGTTTTTGGTTTTTGTAGGAAACAAGTGTAATACATAGAAATGAGGTGAAAAGTAACTCAAATAATTAAATCATCATAACTTCGTATACAAATCTTGGATTGGACTGATTCAAGCTTCATTTTAAATTTCAAGAAGTCAGCTTTCCAACGCCACCAACGACGCATAATTCGGAGTTCGGAGCGAAAAGTTATAGCCATTTGAAATTCATGAACAGTAACCACGATCGATCGGCTATCAATGCTATCGATCGCCGCAGCCGCAAAAGCAGTGTATTGAAGGAAACGATCGATCGTATCTACTATAATTTTTCATCCGCACAAAACAGTAACTACGATCGATCGGTATCAAATGGCATCGATCGCCAAAATGATCGATCGGAGAAAAATAACGAAGGAATTGCGATCGATCGGTAAACGAACGATCGGCAATACGGAGCGATCGATCGCCGTATACGGAAAACGCAATTTTGACTATTTTAACTCGGATTTGGAAGGGGACTTTGTGGTTTCTCTTCAAACTTATAAATAGGTCTTATGGGAGAACGTTTTGGGCTATCTCGGAGAAACCCTTAGAGAATCTAGAGCTAAATTGGAGGCTAGAGCAAAGGAGAGAAGAAGCTGAAGAACATGAAGAACACGATGGTGATTTCTCTTCCAATGCGAGGCTAAACACTTTTCCAAGGCGTAGATGGAGCCCAATAATCGGGTTGTGTAGTTTCTTTTCTCTCATCTTATATTTTTACTCTAGTTAGTGTATGGATTTTATTGTATAATCAATGTTAATTCATTAAAGGTTTGTTCTTTGTACTCGAGAGAGACAAGAGTGAATTCTTGTGAGTTTCAATCCGAAGAATACTTGCATATCTGAGAGGAACGTAAGTAGACTGAGGTGTTATATATCAATAAAGTTTCATTGGTTTATACTCGAGAGAGATAGATCACAATTCCATGTTTTAACCATTTTATGTGTTACGTCCGAGAGGAGGGCACTATATTTTGAGTTGACAAGTGTATGTCCGAGAGGAATATGCTAGCCAATTGGAAATATTTATTCAAAAGAGAGAGAGAAACGATACACTAGGTTATTGTGGTGGATTCGAAGCCTTGGTCTTCTCCATATTGATTAAATCTCACTTAGTTTAGTTAAAGTCCATTGCTTTATTGGTCTAGAATCAACACTGCTACTTTTTCTTGAATTTGGTAAAATATTAATCCGTCCCTGAGGTTCGACAACCCTATTTTATACTCACTATAGTACAATTGCCTTGTGCACTTGCAAGGGTTTTATATTTAAACGATCAGGTACTTGTTCTTGATGGTTACCTAATTAAACATCCGGTTGTCAATACACAACCATAGAGAACCATCATTCTTCCAGACAAATAAGACCGGCGCATCCCAAGGAGATACACTGGGCCTGATATACCCCATATCCATAAGATCTTGCAGCTGATCCTTAAGCTCTTTAAGTTCGGCTGGAGCCATACGATAGGGAGCCCTAGAAATAGGAGTAGTGGCTGAAATAAGATCAATACAGAACTCTATCTCCCTTTTCAGTGGCAAACCAGTCAAATTACCAGGGAAGACATCAGGAAATTCCACCACAACATGAACAGAATCCAAGGTAGGTAACTCCATGTTCAACCCCGTGACACTAGCAAGGAAAGCCTCGCATCCCTTATCGATCCACTTCTTGGCCTTGAAGGATGAGGCCAAAAACTTGCCACTACGACGCTTCACCCCTTGGAAGATAAAAGGTTTAGCTCTTGGCAACTCAAACTTTGCTGTCCTCCCTCTGCAGTCTACATGCACATGGAACTTGGTCATCATATCCATGCCTAAGATCATATCAAAGTTGATCATAGGTAGCAAAATCAAATCCACATGCAACACATGCCCATCAATCACTATAGGAATCATCTCCACATACTCCTTCGCCTGCAAAGAGGACGAAGGCATAGACACACGTAAAGGAACATGCATCAGTTTGAAATCAACAGCCATCTCATCAGCAAAACATGAGGAGACAAAAGAATGAGAAGAGCCAGTGTCAAACAATATTCTAGCATAGTGGGAGGCAATGAGGAACGTACCTTCCACTACACCAGATGAGTTGGCCGCCTGCTGCGCCTTAGCCTGCTTCTTCCCCATAGTATCCAGCTGCCCGGTAGGTGGTCTAGCATGTGGCCTCGCCTGAGGTGCTCCCGGCTGCCTGGAACTGAAGTTAGGTGTCACCGGAGGACGTCTCTGAGCACGTGTAGCTCTCTGAGGACACTCATTAGCATAGTGCCCCCTCTGCCGGCAATCATAACAAGTCACACTAGCACGGCGGTCATGAGGGTCCTTCTGCACCTGCTGAGTGTTATGCCTCGCATGACAGGCATCTCTCACTTATGATCTCGGCGGTTACGGTTATCCTCCGACCTCAGCCTCTTAGGCTGCTGCTGTTGCCCTCTCTTCTGCATATAATCATCCGAATCCCACTCCACAACAATTGCTATCTCGAGTACCTCAGCCAGAGTCTTGTGCCTGAAGGACACAACTCGACCTTTAATGAAAGGCCTCATACCATCCTTGAATTTGCGCGCACGCTCATACTCATCGCTGAAGAAATGAGGAGCAAAGTGCTCAAGCTCCACAAATCGGGTCTCATAAGCCAAGACCATCATCGAGCCTTGCTTAAGGTTCAAGAACTCCTTCTTCTTCTCTTCCCGGACATCAAGAGGGAAGTACTTCTCATTAAAGGCTGACAAGAACTCCTCCCAAGGAATGTCCACACGGCCAAGGAATCTCTGATGCTCTATCGACAACCACCACCTCTGAGCCTTGCCCTCAAACGTGTAGACTGGAAGTTGGGTCTTCTCCATGTCTGGGCAATGTCGAGCACTAAAGATCTTCTCCATATGAAGTCTCCAGTTATCCACCACTGAAGCATCTAACCCACCCTTGAAGCTAGGAGGGTTAAGCTTCTTGAATCCTTCGAGTGAAAGAGACTCAGAGCCGCTACCACCTGTGTCAACCCCTCAATGGCAATCAACACAGCATCCACCCTCGGGTCTCTAGCACCGCGATGGTTATTAGCGCCTACATGATTAGAGCCACCCATCTACACAACAACTAAACATTAATCATGCAGTCTAATAGCACAAACAACACTACCAAACAATCAGCAAGCAAACAATCAAGCAAATAAGCATCACTCAAAGCAAGCAACTAACGGAATTCACATCACTATTTAAGTCTAGACCTTGATCATCTACAATCCTTTAACCCATAAGACTTGTCATTCACTCCTTATTTATCCTTGGACAAAGAAACGCTCTAATACCAAAAACATTGTCATGCCCCAGCACTGCCCGACCCGAACCAAATCCGGTCCAAGAGCCAAACCAGTGCACAGGGGCAACGGTATAAAAGAGATAGCGGAAGACTTATGCCCCACATACGGGCGGTCTACCTAACAGAGTTACGCAACTACTTTGAGCAAAAGTAAATAAGTAGAATAAAAGTGAAGTTTAACTCTAAATAAATCCACAAGTCTTCAACCCACATACTAAACGAACTGAGCCAACACACAGGGCTCAACAACAAAGATCTAGAATAGGTCTAAAACATAAGATAAACACAAGTCAGAAACAAGGGCCAACATACACAATGTGCCATACTAAAACAGAGTAAAACTGAAAAATATAACAAGATAAAGTCCAAAGCTCTCCACGCCTAATCCCATGCTCTCCCCGACCATTCCTCATACAGGGGATCCTGTCCATCTGCATGTCACACCACGCAGCCCCAAAACAAAACAAGGAAAGAGGGGTGAGTATAAAACTCAGTAATGGTTTTAATACAATCGGCAATAATCAGGGATCATAACGGCATCGCAACATAGCAAATATAAATCCATAATCAACAAGACAGACTATGTTATGATCATCCATTCAAATCTCATAAAAATGCATAACAATATCTCATTCACAAACTTTCTGATCATGCATTCATAACACATAATCCTGCATAATAATGTCTCATCCACATACTCTCTGATCATGCATTCATAACACATAATCCTGCATACAATATCTCATCCACATACTTTCTAGAGTCATGCATTCATAACACATAATTCTGCATAATAATGTATCCAACACATGGTACAATCATGCATAGTAATCACAACATGCATATATCAACATAAATGGTGAATGCCTCCATCAAAGAGTAAAGACAGTCATCGCCACACATGCGGAATATAGTCAAGGCCACGATGGCGTATCATGGTCCGATTTCCACATAGGAAATGTAAGAAAGGTCGGGGTTGTCGGGCCCTAAAGCTGCTCGCCCTGGACGATCCAGGCCAAGGATGTCCGATTCTTACACAAAGAACCTAGAACAGGTGCGTTCGCCCAGGGACATCTCTTGTGGTGGGCCCTAGAACATGTGGTAGCTGGTGCACAAAGCGTACCACTCTAGCTGCTCAAGTTTAGATAACAATCTCAGTAATCTCATCTGCAAGGCAAATACACAACTCGGTCGCCATATATCGTAATGTATTAGACTCAACCCTGGGGAGTATACTCGTTCCACATAGGAACCAATTGAAAACACGTCCTTTTGGACCAACCAAGTTTCGATTAATCCATTGATCGATTAATCCAGCATGCAATTTCAAACATTGCATACAATCGATCAATTTTGGTTAAACAACGATAAACCTTCATCCATGAAGTACGATACATTATGCATGATATCATGGTACATCCGTGAGCAAGACCTACGTGGGTTCCAACACATGGAATGTGCTCCCAATCCATCCCCTTCATGCATCATAATCCTGGTATAAATCAACTACAATTTCATAATAAACTTCCCATATGTGTGTGTAATCATACATATTCTAATCACATGGCCAATGCTTTGTCATAAACTCATGGAACAATATACACATGCTTCAACACATTTAAAACCATGATTTCGAACTGAAATCAAAACAAATTCCACGATAAAACATTAATCCACTCACGTGAAGTCATAGACTCACTCATACAAACATGATTCTCTTCTGGAGAAATTATATAATAAATCATCAAAAAAAAAATTTCCAAAATAACACACTCTAGCAAATATTTCCTGAAATGGTGTTCTAACAAGCCACGCATGCGCCCGTGTGGCGCGGGCGCTTGCATGGCTTATTTTTTTAAAACCAAACCGAAAGGGGTAAAGGAGAAAGGGGTCGATCTTAAGAGAGAACCGACGCCTTTTGGTGCCTTAAATATTTTCGTCCCATTTTAAATGGGCCGTCACTTTAACGATGCATATCTCTCTCATTTCTAATCCTTTTTTGCCCATTTTTTATATTCTTCCTTATTTTTAGTACTCTTTCTAGTCATCATAATATCACAAAGATGTTGAGCCATCACATACTATTTATCGTAGTTTTTGTGATATTTCTTTCAATAAATAATATGCGATGGATCAACATCTTTGTAATATTATGATGAATAGAAAGAGCACTAAAAATAAGGAATGAAAAAAAAAAGGCGAAAACGGATCAAAAATGAGAGAGATATGCATCGTTGAAGTTATCGCTCCTTCAAAATGGGACAAATTTATTTTGAGCTATTTTAGTGGGACAAATTTCAATGATGCATATCTCTCTCATTTCTAATCCGTTTTTGCCGTTTTTTATTCTTCTTTATTTTTAGTGCTCTTTCTGGTCATCATGATATCACAAAGATGTTAATCCATCGCATGCTATTTATCAAAAAATATCACAAAAACTACGATAAATAGGATGAGATGGCTCAACATCTTTGTGATATCATGATGACTAGAAAGAGCACTAAAAATAAGGAAGAATAAAAAAAACTGGGCAAAAATAGATTAGAAATAAGAGAGATATGCATCGTTGAAGTGATGGCCCGTTTAAAATGGGACGAAAATATATAAGGCACCGAAAGGCGTGTCAGTTGAACCGACGCCTTCCTCCTTTAACCCGAGAGGCGTCGGTTCAACCGACGCCTTTCGGTTTGGTTTTAAAAAAAAGCCACTCAAGCGCCCGCGCCACACGGGCGCCTGCGAGGCTTGTCAGACCAGTATTGGAAAAATATTTTCTACAATGTGTCATTTTGGGAGAAAAAATTTATGATTTATTATATAATTTTCCCTTCTATTCTATGCATTAAGCCATGACATGATCATACCAATTTTCCATAAACCATATTTATTATAAGAGAACACATCTCATCATTTACCATATGATATCTTTCCTGGAAACATGGTTAAATCTCTAGAATTCCAACATAAGGTAATTCAATATCAACATGCATAAATATCAACATATGATACAATACCATATATAAACATTTAACATAATCCATACACCTTCATTCTCTATTTTCACACTTCCATAATCATTATGATTATTTAAATAGAGTGAAAATATTGAAATTTATAAAATTTTCAAATTTCCCGAGAGGACGATTGATCGGTCAAAATGAACGATCGATCGCCAGCCGATCGATCAGCCAGAGGCTCGATCGATCTTCTGTCTCCTTCTTCCTTTCAAAAAAACCCAAAATCGAGACACCATTAACTCGACTTAAAACCTTCAAACATGGTGTCAGACACTATTAAAAAGTCATGAAACCTTCGAGAACACTAACTTATATCATTATAAGATAAAACCCTAAGAAATCAAAGCAAAAGATTAGCATTTATTAAACCCACCATTAGAGTACTAACAAGCATATTCCATTCAAATACAATCATGAAAACAAACTCTTTTACTACCCAAAGCTGAGATTGAAGAACCCATTACCTTCTTTATTGAGAATGAACCTTCAACCTCCTCCAACACCTTCCAAAAACATGATTTTTGTGTTAATATTCAACTAATCTCGATTTAGCTTTAAAAATCAAAAGAAAACCCTAGATCTAGAGCTTTGGAAGCATGAAAACAAGATTTTGAAGATTAGAGCTTAGATAAGAGAGGTAAAACAGTGATTTTATGCTTTCAAAATAGATTGAAGTAATGAAGGAAGTCCAGATTAAAAAGGGTTTTAAGAAAAACCTAAAGAATAAGAAGAGATTAAGTTAATTACCTCTAACCCTATCCTCTTCAAACCTAATGGCGAATAAGCTCCAAGTCTCTTGGCCAAGCCTATTCCTAATTTGGCAAATTGCACAGCACTTTCCTTTTACAGAAAAGGTTGGGGTAACCCTAAGTAAAATGTGGGGTAGAAATAGAGTTTTTGGCTAAAATTAGAAAATTTGGCAATTTAATTCGAAATTAGGTTCAAAAAAATTCTAATTTTTTTTATAATGTCTTCTTTTGATATCTGGGGCATTTTGGTCACAAAAACCTAATTTCGTCGGTGGGACTCACCAGGGTCCCACCAAACCCTAATTTTAGGAAAATTGGTGAAAATATCATAAAATCCCAAAAATTAAGGTTTGATCCCAAATCAGTTAAAACTCATGATTGTGAAATTATTTTTGATTAAAACCTTTGTAAACTCATTTATTTTTGAAAATTACTAAATTTAACCCAAAAATGCTAAAACCACACAATAACCTATAAAGAACATTAAAATAAACCGGTTCGAGATGAGGGTCCTTACATGTTGGGGTACAATTTTATTATTCGGACAGACCACCAACTGCTTAAATATTTCTTGGACCAGCGAATTGCCACTCCTGCACAGCTGCGTTGGGTGACGAAGCTATTGGGATATGCTTATGAGCTGGTTTATAAAATGGGCACCGAGAACACCGTCGCCGATGCTTTATCTCGCCAGTTTGAGGAGGCCTCTTCTTTTGGTATGTCAGCTCCACTTTTTCCCTTCCTTGAGGATTTACACAAATCATATCATGTGGACCCAGCGACGGTTGCATTGTTGGATCGGCTTCAGGCCAACTCTCATGATGACCCGACTTTCGTCCTTAGGGACGATATCATTCATTAGAAGGATTGGCTGTGGGTTCCGAATTGTGAAAGTATTCATCGCACTATTTTGGAGCACTTTCATTCTACTCCTACAGCAGGTCATGAGGGTTCTTTTCGGACTTACAAGCGGGTCTCGCAATGTTTCTTATGGCATGGTATTAAGTGCGCAGTTCAACGGTTTGTGGCCGAATGCGGGGTTTGTCAATGCGTCCTATAGCCCCTTCGGGTCTTTTGCAGCCGCTGCCTATTCCGGAGCAGGTTTGGGAAGACGTCTCTATAGATTTTATTGAAGCACTACAATTATGTCACGACCTGTATTTTAAAAACCATTTTTATATCAGAGTAGTATCAGAAAACCAGAGGATTGTTCCTCTATGCAATAAATCATTAGTGAAAAAATTATCGACTAAGCATCTGGGCCGTGATAACTGGGGTTCATAAATATCTTCAAAGACAATTATTACAGATACAAACTCGATTAAACTCATGGAAGTCCTTCATGTACAAGTCTGTCATCCATCTCAAAATACACTAGAAAAGAAAGGAGACTGATGCCTACTTTGAAGCTGTCAAGTCATCCTCACTCTCGATCGTCTACCACCAGGAGCTACGTGAAGACAGTCTTCTACTAAAGAACCTACATCACGAGTGGATGCTGAGTATAAAAATACTCAGTGGGATATCGTAACACAATCATCAGTAATAAAAAGTCAATAGATAATACCAATCAAATCTTTGCACTATAATAGCTGATCCACATATGATCATCATAGCCATGTCACATGGTTTCCAATGCCGGAGCTAAGTGATCCCAACTGCATTTAGGATAACAACTACCCTTTCCAGCCGCGTGGAACAAAGGCCCTCTATGGCCGTGGGAATATGCTCATGTGGCAAACCACTCACACTCTCACGCCGAAGCATGGTAGCTTACCCTTATTTGCCTTCGGACCCAACAAGCTCCGACTATGGAATCATGGTCATAGGTTGTGAGTCACTGCCAACCAAAAACTGACTCACAATCCCAATGACATTCTTGATTAGGTTATTCTCAGCCCTCAAGTTTAATCATCATCTCATCATTTTATTATCTTCATAAATTGATTAAGTCTCTAAACCATTTAGGTTTATTAGTCGGGTTTTCTTTTCACTAAGTCCTCGGCTATCAATCAGCATAAGATTAAAGACAAACACCCATAAGTAACGTAAAGCACATAAAACTAATACACCAATTAGGCTTTAAATCATTTACCAAAAAGCTGAAAATAACAAAATATGAGGCTATGTACTACGCTAGCCCTGTATGTACCATACTGTACTGCAATACACTAACGGGCAAACACTACCTTCAGTTGAAAGCCATACTAACTGTCGGTTGATGTCTACCAACAATTCAATCTGAACCGGATTAGGTTCAGAGATCTGTATTGGTTCACTGCTGGACCGGTTCAACAGTGAACCAGTCATCTTCCCCATTTGTTCCAAATGGTAGCAGGCTCAGCCTACCGCTGCCAGGCATGGATATTGGCCAATTGGGGTGGAAGAGCTACTCGATATGTTGTGGCGCCTATACCCCTTATCCATAAGATCCTGCGGCTAAGCCTTAAGCTCTTTAAGTTTGGCTGGAGCCATACAATAGGGAGCCTTAGAAATAGGAGTAGTGCCTAGAATAAGATCAATGCAAAACTCTATCTCCCTCTCCAGTGGCAAGCCCGTCAAGTCACCAAGGAAGACATCAGGAAATTCTGCCACAACACGAACGGAATCCAAGGTAGGTAACTCCATGTTCAACCCCGTAACACTAGCAAGGAAAACCTCGCATCCCCTATCAATCCACTTCTTGGCCTTGAAGGATGAGGCCAAAAACTTGCCACTAGGACGCTTCACCCCTTGAAAGATAAAAGGCTTAGCTCATGGCAACTCAAACCTCACCTTCTTCCCTTGGCAGTCTATATGCACATGGAACTTGGTCATCATATCCATGCCTAAGATCACATCAAAGTCAATCATAGGTAATAAAATCAAATCCACTTGCAACACATGCCCATCAATCACCATAGGAATCATCTCCACATACTACTCCGTCCGCAGAGAGCTTAAAATCAACACCCATCTCAACGGCAAAACATGGGGAGATAAAAGAGTGAGAAGAGCCAGTGTCAAACAATATTCTAGCATAGTGGGAGGTGATGAGGATCGTACCTTCCACCACGCCGGAAGAGTTGGCCGCCCCCTGTGCCAAAATAGCAAAGACTCTCCCATTGCTAGCCGACTTCTTCCCCTTAGCAGCCTGCTGCCCGGTAGGTGGTCTAGCATGTGGTTCTCCCGACTGCGTGGGACCGGAGTTAGGTGTCACTGGAGGACGTCTCTGAGCACGGTTAGTTCTCTGAGGACACTCGTTAGCATAGTGCCCCTTCTGCTCGCAATCATAACAATTACCCCACTCATGACTTGATAAGAATTAACCCAATCAGAATAGTGTCAAACAATATTCTGAGGGTCCTGCTGCACCTGCTGAGTGTTATGCCTCGCATGATGGGCATCTCGCCGCTTATGGTCTCGGTAGCTTAGAGTGCACGAGCAGAATTACCCCACTCATGACTTGGAGTTAGCGGCTGTGGTTTTTGCATTGAAGATTTGGCGGCACCATCTCTATGGTGAGAAGTTTGAGGTATTCACTGATCATAAGAGTTTGAAGTACTTATTCACCCAGAGAGATCTAAACATGAGGCAAAGGAGGTGGCTGGAATTCCTGAAGGACTATGACTTCACGATATCGTATCATCCCGGTAAAGCGAATGTGGTGGTGGATGCATTGAGTCGGAAATCAGCCACTACAATTGCTTGCATGCGAGTTCGTGAGTGGCTCCTCTATGAGGACGCCATTGAGCTAAGGCCAGAGTTGACTTTGGAGGACACACGGAGTTGGTTTGCTAACCTCTCTATCAGGTCTAGTGTGGTGGATGATGTGGTCGAAGCTCAGAAAAGTAATGAAGAGACTCTAGCTCTTAAGGCCAAGCTTAGGGAGAAGGCAGTGTTGGGCTTCGAGGAAAATGCCAATGGGAGTTAGGTGTATAAGGGTCGATCATGTGTGCCGAACTCCACAGAGTTGAGATAGCATATCCTATCGGAGGTGCATTATTCTAAGTTCTCTATCCACCCTGGAGGAATGAAGATGTACCACGACGTGAAGAGGACATTTTGGTGGAAAGGGATGAAGAAGGAATCGCGGTCTACGTGTCCGAATGCCTTGTGTGCCGGCAAGTCAAGGCAGAGCACCGGCATCCAGGCGGTTTACTACAACCACTTTCGATTTTGGAGTGGAAGATGGAGCATGTCACCATGGATTTTGTTTTCGAACTACCACGGTCGCCGGGGGGTAATGATGTGGTATGGGTGATTGTCGACAACCTTACGAAGTCCGCTCATTTCCTCGCGATCAGAATGAGTACTTCTTTGGATGCCTTAGCTACTCTATATATGAGGGAAGTCGTGCACACGGGATTCCAGTATCTATCGTCTCCGACCATGACCCTTGTTTCACTTCGAGGTTCTCGCAAAGCTTTCAGGGTGCTTTGGGCACATCTCTACGTCTCAGCTCTGCTTATCACCCTTAGATGGATGGACAGTCCGAAAGGACCACCCAGACGCTTGAGGATATGCTCCAAACATGTATCCTCGAGTAGAAAGGAAGTTGGAACAACATTTGCCGCTAGTTGAGTTTGCTTATAACAATAGCTACCAAGCGAGCATCAGGATGGCACCTTCGAGGCACTTTTATGGGCGTCCTTGCCGATCACCTCTGTGTTGGAGTGAGGTTGGGGAGCACCTTCTCACTGACCCAGATCTTATCCAGCAGTAAGTGGAGAAGATACGCCTCATCCGGAAGAGGTTGCAAACAGCCAAGAGCTGTCAAAAGAGTTATGTTTATAGGAGACTGCGGGAGTTGGAGTTTGGCGTCGGCGACCATGTGTTCTTTAAGATCTCCCCGACCCGCGGTGTGGTTCGATTCGGACAACGGGGGAAGCTGTCACCTCGTTTTATTGGGCAATTTGAGATCTTGGAGCGGATAGGCGCCACAGCATATTGAGTAGCACTTCCACCCCGATTGGCCGATATCCATAATGTATTCTACGTCTCACTTCTTCGGAAGTATGAGCTGAATCCTACTCATGTCTTGGATTTCGAGCCATTATGAATATAAGGAGCCTCATGAAGGTACCCTCATTAGGATAAGCTCCAAGAGAACCTTTCCTACGAGGAGGTACCTATCCAGATTCTTGATCGTAAGGAGAAGGTACTTCGGTAAAAGGCAATCCCACACGTGAAAGTGTTGTGGAGGAATCACGGGGTCAAGGAACCCACGTGGGAAACGAAGGACGAGATCAGACAGAGGTACCCTCATCTTTTCGTCTTTGACCTCTAGCTAATTTTGGGGGACCAAAATTCCCAAGAGAGGGAGGATGTAAGGACCCTCATCTTGAACCGGTTTACTTTTTTATGTTATTTATCAGTTATCGTGTGCTTTAAGCATTTTCTGATTAAATTCGGTAGTTTTCGAAAATAAATGGGGTTATAAAGGTTTTAATCAAAACCAACTTCACAATCATGAGTTTTTAAGTGATTTTGGGTCAAATATGAATTTTTGGGATTTTTTTATTTTTTCAATAATTTTCTAAAAATTAGGGCTTAGTGGGACCCCCTGTGGGCCCCACCGACGAAAATAGGGTGTTTTGACCTAATTCCCCATACATCAAAGGGAGACACTATAAAAAGTTGCAGAATTTTTCTAAACTTAATTTTGGATTAAATTGCCAAAATTCCTAATTTTAGTTAACAAAAACTCTATCTCTGCACCACATTTCATTTTGGTATAGCCCGACCTCCTCCTATTAAAGGAATGGGTTGTGCCATTTCCCAATTGGGAATAGGCTTAGCTAGGAGATTGGAGCTTAATTCCCTATTAGGCCCAAAACGGAAACTATTAGAGGTGAGTTTAGCTTAATCTGTAAGTTTTTCTTAAACTCTTCTTAATCTTGACTTCATTCATTGTTTCAATCCATTTTCAAAGTATAAAGTCTCTGTTTTGCCTCTTTTTTCCAAGCCCTAATCTTCAAAATCTTATTTTTATGCTTCCAAAACTCTAGATTAAGAGTTTACTTTTGATTTTCAAACTAAATCGAGATTAGTTGTGTATTAACATAAAAAATCGTGATTTTGGAAGGTTCTGGAGGAGATTGAAGATTCATTCCGACCCAAATCAACAAGGAAAGGTAATGGGTTCTTCAATCTCAGCATTAGGTGATAAAAATCATATTTTTCGTGATTTTATTTGAACGGGAGTTGCTTGATTAAGACTCTAATGGTAGGTTTAATAAATGTTAATCTTTTACTTCGATTTCTTGAGGTTTTATCTTAGAATGGTTTAAATTAGTGTTCTGGAAGGTTCGATGGGATTTTGATAGTGTTTGAGACCATGGATTATGTTTAAGTGTTTGTATGTAATATTATATTATATGTTGATAATTATGCATGTTGAGATTGAATTTCCTTGAACCATTGCATGTTGGAATTCTTGCGGTTAGGAAAGGAATTATACTTTTTGAATGATTTCCTTCTTGTTAAGTTTGCTTGAGCATTTTATTGAAAACTAATGGCAGTCTTGCTACTTCCAGTAGTACTAAACAGCATCATTGATGTACAAATTGGCTAATTTATGCTACTGTTAAAAGTCAAAGGGATGGGACGGACAAATAAGAGTGTTTTATTTAAAATATCCATACAATTAAGAGCATGGTAATTAAACTACTCTTTAATGTGAATACTACATGTACGAGAGGAGATTTGGTTTTGGAGTCTAGAAGGCTTCAGTACCAGAGGGGATTTTGGAATTACATATAAGATTTAGTTTTGGAGGAGTCTAGAAATACGTATGAGAGGGGATGGGTTTGAAGAAGGAATTAAATTGGTAGTAGAAAACTGAAAGTGGATGGGTTTAGAGAAGGAATCTGCTTAGCAGTCCAATCAAACTGAAAGTGGTTGGGCTTGGATAAGGAATATGATTGGCAGTAGAAAGCTGAAAGTGATCTTGGTTTCAAATTTTTTTATTACAGCATCTTCACATGTTCATTTTAAGATCAAGTTTTAATAGTTTGCCCCAAAAAAAGGAAAAGATTCTACCCATGCATTTGGCATCACTTGATTGATTGTAATTTATTATTGCTTATAATGATATAAAAAAACAAAGTTGTGAATGGTTGTTGCTTACATGCTTATGTTGAGTCTAGTTAAATTGAGATATGTGGGGACGAGTTGTGTATTTGTCTTGCGGATGAGATTACCTAGATTGTCATGTGGACCATGAGAATCCAGAGTGGTACGCTTAGTACACTAGTTACCACGTGTTCTAGGGTTCCCTGTGTGGAAATTCGGGCTCTCCCCCACCGCAGGAGATGTCCCTAGGCGAACACACCTTCTCTAGGTTCTCTGTGTGAGAATCGGATATCCTTGGCAAAGATCATCCAGGGCGAGCAGCTTTAGGGGTCGACAACCCTGACCCTCTTACATTTCCTGTGTAGAAATCGAACCATGATACTCCTTCGTGGCCTTGACTATGTCCTGCCTGTGTGGCAATACTTGTGTTTACTCTTTGATGGAGGCATTCACTATTTATGTTGATGCATGTGTATTATGACTGCTATGCATGATCGTGTACCATGTGTTTGATACGTTTGTCGTGCAGGGTAAGTTTATATGATATGAATGCATGATCAGAAAGTGTATGACAGAGACATTATTATGCAGGTTTATGTGATATGAATCCATGATCAAAAAGTGTGTGAATGAGACATTATTATGCAGGTTTATGTGATATGAATGTATGATCAGAAAATAGTGTATCATGTCAATTATGGATCTTAATTGCTATGTTGTCATGCCGTTATGTTTCTTGATTACTGTCGATTGTATCAAAACCATTATTGAGTTTTTATACTCACCCCACTTTCCTTGTTTTGTTTTGGGTCTGCATGGCGTGACACGCATATGGACAGGATCCTCTATATGAGGAACGGTTGGGGAGAGCATGGGATTAGGCGTGGAGGCCTCTGAACTTTATTTTGTTTTTTTTTCTGTTTCGCTTTGTTTGAGTATGGAATATTGTGTATATTGGTACTTTTTCAAACTTTTGTTCATCTTATGTGTTTAGATCTATTCTAGACTTTCATATTCGAGCTCTGTGGGTTGGCTCAGAATTTTTTTGTATGTGGGTTTAAGGCTTGTGGACTAATTTAGAGTTAAACTCCACTTTCGTTCTACTTATTTACTCTTGCTCAAAGTAGTGCGTAACTCCGTTAATTAGACCGCTCGTAGGTGGGGCATAAGTCTTCTACTATTTCTTTAATCGTTTTCTAATACTGTCGCCCCCGTGCACTGGACCGGCCCTTGGACCGGGTTCAGCTCGGGTCGGGCAGTGCCGGGGCATGACAGGATGTTCAAGGCAAATCAGTGGTGATAATTGTGGTCGATCGGATGTCCAAATATGCTCATTTCTCCTCCCTGGGCCATCCTTATATGGCCAAGGCTGTTGCTGAGGTTTATGTATGGGATGTGGCTAAACTTCACAGAATGCCACGCACTATTGTTTTTACCGCGATCGGGTGTTTATCTTGCATTTTTGGCAAGAGTTCTTCACTCTCCATGGATCTTGTCTCCACATGAGTTCCGCGTATCACCCGCAAACTGATGGCCAAACGGAAGTGGTTAACCGCTGCCTCGAGCAGTATTTACAATGTTTTGCAGGTGAAAATCCTAGGCGTTGGCTCCAGTTCCTTCCTTGGGCAGAATGGTCTTCAACACGCCTACCATACTTCTACTGGGTTCTCTCCATTTTAAGTCATTTATGGCATGCCTCCCCCTATAATTCTTTATTATGTCCCTCAGTGGGCATCGGCTAGTGAGGTTTACTACCTCTTGCAGAACCGTGATGACATTTTACAGCAATTGAAGTCCAACTTGGCCTTGGCTCAAAACCGAATGAAGCAGATTTATGATAAGCGCCATTCTGACCGTGAGTTTCAAATTAGTGATTGGGTCTATGTCAATTTTGTTCCGGCATGCCAATCCTCGCTTTATCAGCCCGCCTGTGTGAAATTAGCTCATCGGTTTCATGGGCCCTATCAGGTTATTGAGCGCATTGGACCAATAGCCTACCACCTGTAGCTTCCAGCCGATTCTACTGTTCATCTGATTTTTCACGTCTCCCGGCTTAGTCGTGTAGCGGGTGATCCCTCTCGTCTGGTACCTACTCCTCCTCCGTCAGTGCCAGTAGATTTTCCGTTGGTACCAGCTTCGATTGTGGATTCTCACCGAGTGCGTCATTCAGGTCGCATTATCACTGAGGTTCTTATTGCATGGCAAGACTTAGAATATGCTTCATGGCTTCCTGAGGATGAATTTTTGGACCAGTATCCGGGTTATACGCCTTGAGGTCAAGGCTATTAGCGGAGCGTGGTGGAATGTTATGTTCCAACTACTTAGTAGTCGTATTTTGCTTTATTTAGGCTTATTGTATTGCTGGCCCGTAAGCCCAGCTTAGGGGAATAACCCAACTTCTTTCGTGTTATGTAATAAGGCCGCAGGCCCAATTAGAGGGAATAGCCCAAGCCCATTGCATGGGAAGTGTATGTAAAGTGCTTAGACTCTCTTAATTTGATTATTCAGAAAGTTTACCCTAATCTCTTCTCTCTCTGGCTCACCTCTCTCGTCCCCCTCTGTTGGAGCCGCCGGGTGTTCATCAGAGAGTCTCCTCCCTCGTCGACCCTCCCTTCTCTTTCCCTCAACTCCTCCATTATCCCTTATCTCTCGATCCCTTTTCCCTTCTTGAATTGCTGAGACATAACATAATCACACTCTGTTTTGATTACTAAAGCATTTCTAACCTTAATTACATACTTCCTAGGTTCATTACATAACCTTATTGGTTCTGGATTTTTGTAATTTACATGCCTTAAGGTGTATTTTACCACCCCAACCTACTTATACTAGTACAACCTTGATAATATAAGTATTAACCAAATAAGATAACTAATTACAGACACATGGACGTGCAAATTACATATCACAAAAGACCCTTTTTAATGATGGATAGGTTATGACACAACAAAACTGACATGTTCCATATTAATAGTTTACTTTCTAATTACAATAAGTGTCACTTACCGATTATTGGAATTATATGGCTTAGGAATTGTTGTAACTTGACCAAACATCATGGCAATATAAAATGGATAGAACACGACAGAGCCCGTAGACCCAAGAATATGATCAAGAGATGTCCCAAAATAACTAGGGGTTCCATCTAGGTGCTAGCGTGTGTACTTAGAAGGAAATTAGAATACAATTGTCACTATAACACAACATATAACACATCAACATGAATATTCCTTCATGAAACGAATTGAATCAATATCAATACCAATATGAAGACATGATATCAGTCATAAAATACCACAAAGATGATCTTCATAATCAAAGAGAAATCTTAGAAGAAAAGTGTAGGAAAATCTAACCTACTTGGTTGTTCGTAGTACTTCTTCGTCTCCTTACGTTGACCGTCGCTTCCTCTTCACAATGCAGCCCTCGTCCTTTAGATTTGATGAGTTTTGAGTCAAGGGAGAAGGGTAATAAGGTACTGGTTTAGTTGTAGGAAGAGGAGAAGAAGAAAGAAAACCAAAACGCAGCACACAAGGGGTGGGGTTGGCCAACAAGAAGGGTCGGCCCCATCTTTTGTGTTTTTATACCTTATTTTCTATTCCAATTAGGTTAAATCTCTCCCCTTAGATCCTTACCTCATATAATCCCAGCCTTCCAAACTCAAACCCTATTCCAAATTGGCATGGACGCCCTCTCCATTAGTTTCCAATTTTATTAGCATTCTAGATCTTCCTTAGAATCAAATCTTTATTCAAAATGATCCCAATAACCAAATCTAGAAACTGCCAAATACCAACCTTACCTCTTGGACCCCCTCATATGTGAGTGTCTATAACACCCAGAAAATTGGTACGTTAACTAAATGTATCTATTTTAGGAAACTGGTCTAAAATAGGAAAGTTTCTTTTCCTGATTTGATTTCTGGTTATGCGATGTGCTTTGATGTGTTATTTGATTTAATGATGTGATATAATTTGTTAATCGCATGGCTAATAGTAGTAGAAAACCAGAACGCGAGGGTTGGTCCTGGCGCTGAGGCCAGCCTGGCGCCAGGGTCTGAGAACACGTGACACCAGGAGTGGGGCCAGGCACCAGGGCATGTGTTCAGCGGATTACTCTTAATTAGTAAAGTGAATTTGGTTTTGATGTGTGGTTAGTGATGCACGCGTGTTAGTATGACGAGTAGTGTAACCGCGGGACGTCAGAGACCTGTGCGTGTAGGACTGAAGACAAGACGCAGGACCTGGGCACTGAGCCACGTGGCACTGGCCCAGGGGTGATTTATGAACGTGGGTAACCTTGTCATAAGATGATCTTCGGATGGTGGGAGTAAATCTTGGAGCAAAATCTATGATTTGACCTAATAGCGGTAAATATGGAAAGTATCGCGGAGGATCGGGAAGTATCAGTTCGGTTGAGATAATTAGGGAAGATAAATCTTAATTAAAAAGAGATAAATATTTCATTTTTTAATCAACCAATAGGAAGGGGACGTCTAGTTGGTTGCCGTAGATATGGTAGTTTCCTAGTTTGGAACGAGATAGGTAAAGTATGATTAAGATTGTAAGCTCGGCCAGTACTATTTCTGTGTCAACAGTCTGTAGTAAATAATTCATAACTAATTCTAATAAAATTGTAAAAATATAAAATCAGTGGGGTTTGAAACTAGACTCATGGGTCTAACTCCAATAAAAATTTAAGTATCCAACTGTACTGACCATGAGAAGAGTCGGAAGTGGACTGTAATGCGTATGACAGTGTGCTGTAATTAGGATTAAGATAGTGAAAGAATCTTATTAGAGATTTAAAATCCTAATTAAATGAGGAAACCAATAGATTAACATGGCTGAACGTCCCTTACTAATGAGGGAGAGCTTTTAATTGGTAAGAGTATGGTTTAAGAAGGAGTCTTGATTTGGAGATATCCTAGTTATTGGTTTTGGGTCTATATAAGCACAAGAGAGAGGACTGGCTAGTATTTTTCAAGCCAAATCCTTTGTGAACGTACCAAGACTTTCTCCTTCTCCTTCTCTTTTGTTCCAGCAAGCTTTACACCTTTTTCCTTCATCTCAAGAGTCAACGATCGAAGCGCTAAAGGGCAACATCGTGTAGAGGAATCAAAAGTCTTCGCGAGGAAGCAAGAAGATAGTACGTTTGGACCAGGTAGGATGATTTTTCCCACATTCTTGGATCTGAATTTCATACCTTGTTCAAATGCTTCTTGTGTCAATATATTGATTTATGATTGTGAATCTTCACGAGAGTCAATCGCTAAGTACCAATCTTTTGAATTATCCAATTATTACGTGTTGTTGCTCAATCGTGTGAACTATGATGTTCCAATTCCTAATTGTTACACATGCTAGCCCAATGATGAGAAGTTTGAATTATTTGGAGTCCTATTTTAAAGCTTCCTTGTGTTCTTTTGGTCTCTAACATTGCTGTCCAAATTTTATCGTCCTTAATTAGTTGTCCAGTTTGCCTAATTCAACTAGAAAAGGGGGTATGTGTGTGAGATGAATTAAGATAATGAAAGTACACCTCAATCCTTGTAAATATTATGACATATCATACCTAATAAAGTTCTGGAATAAGTAAGATATAGAAGATATTCAAGTATACTATGTATTATTGAACGGTTTATGGGGTAAACATGCTCACAATTTGATTAGAACTATGATTAAGGGTCTCGGCCAGAACTATTTTTGCACTGACGACCTTTATTAAAATATTTGTAACTAATTATATAAAAATCATAAAAATATGCCGTATGTTGGTTGTAAACTAGACACATAGGAGTAATCACAGTAAAATCTTCAGAGTCTAATCCCTTCTGTTTTGATGTTGGTAAGGGTCGGAAGTTGACTAATATGTAAAAATAGAACACTGTAATTATGGTAAAGGTTGGGAAAACTTTATCAAAGCAATAGCCTATGCTATAATAAGTATACTAAGAACTTTATATGTATTATATAAGAATTTAAGTAAGTATTACAGTAGGATGGACTAAGTATAATACTATAGTATCACGGGCTAATGGTGAGTGGTTTGATGTTCATCAAGTCTTATATGTTCCACTGGTGATATTGACTTGATTCGTGTTTCCAATTGGAAACCGAACCATCTATTTCTATTTGACCAATGCACTTCCATTCGTTTGAGAAACTTCAGTTGACCTGTTATTGAGTCTGTTTGAGTCAAGTCTTCTTTGAAACTAGAACTTGATATTCTTCATGATATAACTTGAGTTTTCTTAGAGTCTTGAAAGGCAATTCTTGATCAAGTCTTTCTTCATAAGTCTTATCTAGGGCTATGCATGCGTAACATGGTCATTGTTGGTCTTTCTTCATAAGTCTTATCTAGGGCTATGCATGCGTAACATGGTCATTGTTGAGATTCTTTGCTATTCTTTTCATACTCTATGAGTGAGTCATTGAAGTAAGAGTCACCCTATTCTCAGAAAGTTGAAACCTCTGCTATTGTTGAAACATTGTCCAGTTTGACATTGACCTATTTCTCCACTAATTGTTCAGTGGAATCATAGTATGCTCATGAGCCATTGCTTGGTCCAGCGTGACCTCCGATATTTATGGAATTTTGATTCCTTATTGCCCAAAGGGAGGCAAATACGTATGTTTAGGCTGTATGATATTACGGAAGGTCTACAGTCTCCTCCCATTGTGCCCGTAAGCACGGATGGGGCCATCATGTCTAGACGTGTGGCCGGGTTCCGAAGGGAGAACCTCTAGCATGATTCTAGTATATTTTACCACACGGGGTTGGTAAATTCAGCGAGCAGAAACTGTAACTCCTTGCACTATAGATGCCTGGAGCCTTTGGTATTTTGACCATTCTCTCCTTGCACCGGCATTTGTTTGGATTCATATAATTTATTGTCCTTGCTCTATACTTGAGAGTCAGGAAGCGTTGATGTTCGAAGTCTTGGATTATGGTAATTTCTCTCCTTACACTTTGGATGTTTAGGAGTCTTCATTGATGATGTTATTTCCTCTTGTAATGGAATTCTTGTTGCTGAGTTCAAATATTCTTGATTATTCAACTGTCTCATATTAAACCCTACTCTTTGTCCTATATTGTATATTCTGTTCTTGTGGGTTTTTGCATTCTACTGGGTATTTCTTCGGAATACTCATGCATCTTCTGATGTAGGCATGAAGAAAGTATAGCTATGGCAAGTGCAGATAATAGAAGACTCGAAGACAGTTGTGGAAGATAAAGCTATCTTTATTATTTTAAATTTAGTGTTAATATTATTGGCATGTTGGCCAAAGTATTTTAATGATTTTGATTTTCAGTTATTTTAGATGATTTGTATTATGGATTAATTTAAGATTGTTAAGTTCCCATTTTATATGTGTTAATGATGTTATTTAAAGACTCAGTTATGTTATGTCGAGTACACATCTATTTATGGTGATGTATTAGACGAGATGTTCGAGTATCCGGTCATATCTCAGGATTTCTGGCCTCAAACATACTCATGAAAAAAAAAATGTCTTCCGCACTCCGACAAGGCCAGGAATTTTGGGGCGTGACAATGTCTCTCTCTTATTGGCTTATGATAATTTAAGGAATAATCTCCTCTAATCACTGATTGGTTCTCTTCATTAACCACAACCAATTCGGGTACTTTCCCGATTTACCACAAGCATTTCCTTAGTTATAACTAGGAATTCAAATCTTACCTTTTTACTGTGATTCTCTCTAACCACCAGATCCCTCAACTACGTGGCACATGACACATGCCAAGATGTCCCTAGCCCTGGAATCCACGTGGTCCTGGCGCCAAGTTCTTGTCTCGCGTTCGATGCCTCCAACATCTTGCGTATGTGATACGCTACTCCATCTCGCGTAGACCATGTACCACGCATCTTAACCACCTCGTCTCACACACCCATATCTTCACGTTTGCCACGTCTCCACTCTGGCGCCCAGGTGCACCCAAGGAATTCCATATCGGCGATATATCGATATCGGGTCCCACCCAATAACTCGATACAGACAAATATCGGTTTTTCAAAAAAAATTACAATATCGCCGATATATTGGCGATATATCGCCGATATATTGGCAATATATTTTGAAAAAAAAAATTTGAAAAAATAATTGGGAAATGTTTAAAAAAAAGGAAAAAAACAATTTTTCCGTTTGTTTCCCATCCTAACATGCATTTTTATGCATATTTTGAAATTTATGTTTTGTCTAAATTAGTATCTCATTTTAGAAGTTAGACTGTGAAAATATATGGTAAAAACTAGTTTTCGACCACCTGTATTTTTTTACAAATGTCTTCGATATTTTGTCTCTTAGGCCGACCGATATTTTACTGATATCCGATATGAAATTCCTCGGGTGCACCCAACGTCCAGGTGTGGCTGGCCCCCAGTGCTCCTCTGACTTCTGATCAACATGAGATTAGGTTACATCTCGTAACTTCTCACGTTACCATACTTATTCTTAATAAATCACATTGTTCATAAGAGTCTAGACATGGTGTACTTGTACCCTGGTGCCTGGCCCCACTCCTGGCGTCAGGCATCCATTGACCCTGACAACAGACAAGTCTCAACCCCAGGTTGAGCTCAATGCCAGAGCTAATCCTTGCGCCCTGGTAACCTACCTAGTTGGTCCATTGATTAAGCAATTCATTATGCATCACATCAATCATTCAATATATCAAATCACATGACATAGAACTCCAAATAGGCAGCTAAACTTTCTTAATTTAGACTAGTTTCCTAAATTAACAGTTTAGTAAACATACTGATTTTTCAGGTGTTATAGTATGCTTGCCTAACTTGATTTTTTATGTGACATGTTATGTGGTATATTTGATGTGTATGTGATGCATTGTAAATTGAATTAACATTGGACTAGGTTCAAGCAGTTAACCCTGGCACAAGGCTAGCCTTGGAGCTAGGCTCGACCTAGTACTAAGGCTAGTATAGTGCCAAGGTCAGAGGCCACCTGACATCAGGTGGTGGGGCCAGGCGCCAGGGTGGATGCGAGACACGTGGTGGGACGTGTGAATAAATAAGTTAGTTATGACTCGTAGTAACGTGGATAGTTACGGGGTCGATTCACATGTACACGTACTAGTCGTCACACGTTTTTGGACGCTAGACATACCTGGGCGCCAGGGCATCTAGATGCCAGGACACATGTGAGTACATGTAAATCATGGGTGGTTATTTGTAATAATTGGCGAAGATTACGGTAAAAGAGAAAGATTTGATTTACTGGTAGTAAGTAGGAAAGTAAATAGTAAATATGGAAATAATAACTTAATAGGATACTGCTATTTATGATAACCAATCAGGGATTAGATGAGAATATACTCAAAATTCCTATCAGCTAATTAGAGAGGGGCGACCAAAAGGGAAGGACATCCAAGGAGAAATTGTAACAAAAAAGCATTTTCTAGATTTGGTAGACAGGATCAATTTTGAAAAGAGATTTGAGTATAAAATATTTAGAATCCCAACTGATTGGGGCGCCAATTTGGAAGGACATCCAAGTCCAGTTTGGAGAAGGATTGTGGATGGAGGGTTGAGCTTAAAAGGATGAGAATCAAAGGGTGGAAAATGAGTCCAACCAGGAAGAGGAAACCCTAACTATTTAAAAACCCTAACTCTTGGCTGACCACTCCCTTACCCTTTTGTTTTGATTTTCTCCTCCTCTTCTCCTTCAAGTCAGCACCTTCCACCCCCTTTTCCATGTTCAAAAATCCATTGCTTGGAGTGCTAGAGGGAGGCAACACGTCAGGGAGGCCAAAATCCTTGCGGTGAAGCAAAGAAGCACATCGACGGGACAAGTAGGATGATTTTTCCCCTTGATTTTGATTTGAATTTCATACTTCCTATGAATAATCTATATTGTGATATCTTGTTGACATAAACACGGTCTCTTAATTGGAATTTAGGGTAAATTTTCATGGTCTTGAATTATTGATATTATGATGTGATATATGTTGAATCGTATGGACATTTGTATTCAAATTCTCTCTCGTTACACATGCTAGTCACTAGATGGAGAATCTAATTCGTTGTGATATTCCTTTGCTGCCATATTGGTTCAGTTGGTTGCTGTTCAGATTATGTTGTCTTGTTCCATTGATGATTCATGGTGATTGTATAGCTTTGATGCTATAAAGAATGATTCTTGTCACTATTCTATATCAAAGTAGACAAATATTAAGAAACGTCACTCGATCAAGTGTCATGATTCTACTATTCATTCAAGGGTGTCATATGGTCGATGCCAGTTCACTGACCAGGAGTTTTGGTTTGTCCCAAATTAGTTGTCCAGTTCATCTAATACATCTATTATAAGAGATATGATTGTATATTCAAGGATAGATAGGGAAGCAAACCCTAATCCTTCAAAATTACTAAAATTTAGAACTAATAAGGTTCTGTAATAAGCATAAGATATCATGTAACTAAATATACAAAAATAAAAAAATATGCCATCTATTGAGTTGGAAATTAAACTCATAGGAGTAATCACAGTAAAAATTCCAAAGTCTAATTCAAACTATGCTGGCGTTAGGAACCGTCGGAAGTCAACTGATATGTAAAAACAATACATTGTAATTAGGTTAAAAGTCATTAAAACTCCACTAATACAAGGGATATGTTCAGATAAGTATACAATGAACTTTATGCATGCAAGACTTTATCAGTAAAAATTATAGTATAATTGACTAATATATGATAACTTTCATCATGTGTTAATTAAGGATGTTTCTGTATTCAATGAGTCTTTTGGTGTCACGCCCCAAAATTCCTGACCTCAATCGGAGTGCGGAAGCCTTTAAGTAAACCAAATAAAAGCCGAGATAGGAACCTTGGGACGCGACCGAATACTCGATCACTCGGGTCAATTACATCGTTACAAAAGAACGTGTAATCGACATCACCCGGAACTCATAACGAAACTTAGAAATTGAGAACTAAGAACTTCTTCATCAAATTTGAAATAACATTGTCAATGTAGCAAATGGATCCCACTGAGATTATTACAGCAGATTAAATAAAAACTATCAAACAAAGCAAACATCAAATTTAGGCACACACTGGCCAACACTAACGAAGTTCTAACAAAGTGCAATAGAATAAATAAAGCAATTCTTCAAGACATCTTCCACGCATCTGCTACGCCTTTCTGAACTGCAAAATCCTGACTTACTGATCTTTGAGGCCTGCATCAGAGGATGCATGAGTATTTCGTAGAAATACCCAGTAGGATGTAAAAACCCACCAGGAAGATAAAATAGGTTATGAAGAATAGATCACTCAGATAAACAGGAATAAACACTCTCTGAAAGACCACTCATAGGTTTATGTTGCAAGAATAGCAAGGTCAGATGATAACAGTTCCAATGGAAAAGTATCGGAAAGAATAATCTCAATATGACTCCAAACAAATATCGGTGTAAGGAGAGAATGGTCAAAATACCAAAGGCTCCAGGCATCTAAAGTGCAAGGAGTTACAATTTTTGCTCGCTGAATTTACCGATCACCCGCAAGTGACTATACCAGAATCATGCTAGAGGTTCTCTTTTTGGAACTCGGCCACGCGTCTAGACATGCTGGCCCCATCGGTGCTTACGGGCACAATGGGCGGAGACTGCAGACCTTCCGTAATATCATACAGCCTAAACGTACGTATTTGCCTCCTTTCGGGCAATAGGGAACCCATGTTCCATAAATATCGGAGGTCACTCATGACCTAGCAATGGCTCGTGAGCATACTATGATTCCACCTTTTTTAATAAGTGGTGAAATAGGTCAATGTCAAACTGGACAATGATTCAACAATAACAGAGGTCTCAACTTTCTGAGAATAGGGTAACTCTTACCGCAATGACTCCCTCATGGAGTATGAAACAGATAATCAAGGTTTCTCAACAATATATGGCTATCTCTCAAGGAGTAACAAGAAGATTCACATATCTCGCATAAGGAAGAGAATAATGAAGACTCACAATCTGAGGAATAATGAATTTCACTCTTAGATTACACGTCATGCATCATGTCTTACCTTTGATAGGGATATCTCTAAGTATAGAATTGTATTACTTTTAATCTCAAGATACCTTTCTAAGAAAGTTTGATCTCCAATTGGATACTGAAACCGACACCACGATGAACCATAGAAACAAGACCAAATTGACTCTTGTGCACGCTGACTCGTCCCAAAGTCTCAATCTTTTAAACTTCTTCACTTATTACAGTGACTCATAAGTATTTTTATCTTACTATATTAATATTATTTTAATCAGATTATATCATATTATGAGTAATAATACTTACTAGTGCTTTAAAACCCTAATTCCAGTAAACCGTCTTATACTATACAGCCCACTTACGACTGACGCCACTGTCAATACAGAAGGAATATGACTCTGAAAGTTTAACATAAGATAGCCCTATGAGTCTAGTTTATAACCCCACTGATGGCATATTTTTATGATTTTTATATATTTAATTATGATTTTTATACTGAGCACTGTCGGAGCAGAAACAGTTCTGGCCGAGAGCACATTACTTACTTATAATATGTAATCATGTACTAATACCCATTAACCATGATAATATAACATTAATACCCTTAATTACTCCCCTCCTAGAGTAATTCTAGACTCTGGTATGTTCTGGAACTTAATGATTATAATGATTCTAATTGATACTAATACCTTAAACTAGATTCAAGGCATCAACCTTGATCTAATTAAGCTTTTTAACATTATTAATACATCCCTTAACTATATTGAACTATTAAATCAGGACATAACAGAATAAAGAAGATAACTTTCATGACCATTCACGTTCAAGAGACATGACCTATAGATATTCCCATCAAAAGTAGGCATATATGCATCAACATGAAGCATTAAACAAGGTATGACATTATGAGCACTCTTATTTATCAAACAACAAGGAATCTCTCATGAAACAAACATTAGGCACTCTTATCTCTGAGATAATATGAATAGGATCATAAATTAATCACAATATGAAAGAACCAAAGAAGTGCAAACCGAATTGGTTGGGAAAAACCATCCTACCACTTAGATGTATGCGAAATACACCTCCACGCGTAGCTCGTTCTTTCTCCTTCGCAACGACGCCTCCACTCCTTCGATTGCACGAGAAAAGAGGTTGAGGGGAGAGGTAGAAGGTTGCTGGAATTAGTGTCAAGGTAAGGGAGAAGAGCTATGGTTTAGCACAGGGCGTCCAAAGCTTGGAGTGAAGCATGTGGGCGTCCTCCTCCTTGGCTTTTATAGCCAAAGCCTCCTCCAACTAGGATATCTCCTAATTAGATCCTTCCTAATCCCAAATCCTAATTAACCAATTAAAAGGTCTCCCTCATTAGTAAAGGACGTTCAGCCATGTTAATCCATTGTGTTTTCCCTATTTAATTAGGATTTCAAATCTCTAATAAGATTCGTTTACTATCTTAATCCTAATTACAGCACACTGTCATACGCATAACAGTCCACTTCCGACTCTTCCCACGGTCAGTCCAATTGAAGACGTACTCTGAAATTTTAATTGGAGTTAGACATATGCGTCTAGTTTCTAACCATACTAATTTTATATTTTTCTGGTTTTTACTGAATTAGTTATGATTTATTTACTACAGACTATCGACACAGAAATATTACTGGCCGAGCTTACAATCTTAATCATACTTTACATATCTCGTTCCAAACTAAGAAACTACCATATCTAAGCCAACCAACTAGACGTCCCCTTCCTATTGGTTGATTAAAAGTGAAATATTTATCTCTTTTTAATTAAGATTTATCTTCCCTAATTATCTCAACCGAACTGATACTTCCCGATCCTCCGCGATACTTACCATATTTACCGCTATTAGGTCAAATCGTAGATTTTGCTCCAAGATTCACTCCAATCCTCTAAAGATCTCCTTGTGGCTAGTTGCCCACGTTCACATGACTCCCTGGGCCTGTGCCACATGGCCCTGCGCCCAGGTCTGTGCGTCTACAGCTAGAGTCCTCCGCACACATGACTCTGGTGTCCCGCGGTTGTACTACTCATTACACTATCTCGTGTAGACCACGGACCACGTATAAAACTAAAATTAACTGATTAATTATGAAATTCAAATAGGTCTCATCCCCTTGAACACATGCCCTGGCGCCTGGCCCCACTCCTGGCGTCAGGTGTTCTCAGACCCTGGCGCCAGGCTGGCCTCAGCGCCAGGTTGTGCCCAGCGCCAGGACCAACCCTCGTGTCCTGGTTTTCTACTACTAATAGTCATGCGATTAACAAATTATATCACATCATAAACATTAAATAACACATCAAAGCACATCGCACAACCAGAAAATCAAATCAGGCAATGAACTTTCCTATTTTAGAACAGTTACCTAAAATAGAAACCTTTAGTTAACGTACAAATTTTCCGGGTGTTACATTTGGTACTCCCCTTGTGGTTTTGATTCGATTCGAGCTTTTAATTGGAATCCGAATCCTCAATCCTTATTATTCTAAATTTTGATTTTTGGAGTCTGGACAAGTGTCTCTTGAAAATGGTTGAGTCTTATGGTGTTCTTATCTAAGGCTATGCATATATAATGCATCTGATATTGAAATCTCATCGAAACCCTTTTCGTGAGTCAAATGTTGGAAACAAATATATTGATTCCAGAGTGTGTGATACATCTGTCATGAGAAGTACTGCTTATATATATATATATATATATATATATATTATTTCTCCACAAGAGTCCTTCTAGGATCTCTCCAAGGTGGAATCGTAGTATGCTCAAAGAGTCATTGTTAGATCTTGCGAGATCTCCGATATTTATGGAACCTTGCATGGCTCCTGCCTAAAGAGAGGCATATACGTACATTTTAGGTTGTGAGACATTACGAAAGGTCTTGTAGTCTCCGCCCATTGCGTCCATAAGCACTAATAGAGCCAGTATCCTAGATGCATGGCCGGGTTCCAGTAAGAGAACCTCTAGGGTAATCTAGTAAGTAACCACTTGTGAGTGACGATGTTGAGAGCAAAAATTGAATCTCTTTATACTTTTGATGTTTGGAGTTTTTATGAGTGATAATCTCTCCTTACACTTTTGATGTTTAGAGTCTTGATGAGTGATAATCTCTCCTTACATTTTCAATGTTTGGAGTCTTGATGAGTGTTAATCTCTCCTTACACTTTCGATGTTCAGAGTCATTGATGAGTGATGATCTCTCCTTACACTTTTGATGTTGGGAGTCTTTAAGAATGATACCATTCCTCAGGTAAAGGAAATCTTGATGCTCAATTTAAATACTTTCAATTACTCAATTATCTTATCTTAAACCCTATTCTTTGTTATATATTGTGTTTTCTGTTCTTGTGGGGTTTTGCATCCTACTGAGTATTTCTTCAGAATACTCATGCATCCTGTGATACAGGCGTGAAAAAAAAGAGAACTGGACAAGTTGCAGTTAAAGGAAAAGTTTGAATATTACAGTTAAAAAGACTTACAATTTATCTTTTATTTGATCAATCAATTGTGGTATTAACAACATATGTGCCGAAAACTTTTAATGATTTTTATTATTAGATATTTTAATGACTTTTATTATAGAGGAATTTTAGAAGTATGGATTTTCACTATGATATTAATGATGGTTATTTTCAAGACTGAATTGTATAAATTATACATCATTTCTTGATGGTGTAATTGAATGGATAATCGAATATTTGATCGCATCCTAAGTTTATGGCTTCAAGTATTCTCATTTAAGGGATTTCTACTGCACTCTGACGAGGTTAGGAATTTTGGGGCATGACAAACTTAGATTCAATTCGCCAAATCATCATGTTCTCAATTTAATGAGCGAAACTAAATTTGATGTTGAAATGGTGATTTACAGGAAAAGAGGTGTGATGATCGATCGGCTATATCCAGCGTTCCATCGCTTGAGGTGTTTTGGGGCTTCTTTAGATTGAGAGTTGTTCGCTTGATCACCAAAGTTGATCAATAGATCGAGGGGTCTACTGTAAGTCACGTTTTGCGCATTTTAAGGGCCCCCAGGACAAGAAACTCATCCTCAAGCGCCTCCCTCGCTCCGATTGCGTTAGATTCCCTGGTTCTGGACCAGGCACTCTGCCGGCTCCTCAAATCCAGGATTTCTCCAGCCCCTCCGAGGACAAGCTCCATCTTCCCGACGAGGTTCTTCAAGGATGGGCTTGTGGGTCTTACGCTCATCGTAACGTCCTCACAAGATTGTGTTGCATTTTCGACATCGAGTTTTATCTCCTGCAATCTGGCTTTCAGTCTCTCCATGCTAGTGAACAAGGTTAGTTTCTTTTTTGTTGTTAATTTTATGATTAGTGATTGTACCTTAATTATTGATGTTTTATATTACATTTCTTCAGTTTTCAGTTAAACATTCAGACACTTTTTAGCATCACTTTTTCTTTCCATAATCTGTTAAGACTTCTTACTACTTTCCTTTTTGGAAGTTCTTGGAAATTTAGATTCCTTCAATTGTCAGCTAGACACTTTGATAATACATACTGTTTCCTTTTCTTTCCAAAATCGCTTACAATAACTTCTTACTTTCTTGTTCAGCAGTCTTCAGAAATTATATTGAGAGCTACTTGTGCTTCGCATCACATCCAGGCTATGCCTGGTCTAGGGTTTGTATGCTGAAGCTATGTTTTGAGAATGACCAGAGCTGCTTTAGCCCAAATTCTCTTTAACTGAAATTTGTGTGCCTCCATTTAATATGAGGGATCCCAAGCTAGGACGATAGTCATATGTCATGAAAGCTATAATCTATGCCACTATTAAAAGCAAAGGGAGTGGAAATGACAATTTTAACTGTTTCACAAAAATACCCAGTAAACCAATTTTATACGTCAATTAGGAGAGTGCTGAAGTACGGAAGTGTAAAATTCTAGTTGATATACTGTAACAACCTCCACTTTAACAGTTGTTGGACTTCTTATCATGGAGGCCTTTGGTCAGAGATCAAAATATAGTAGTTGAACTCTTGTTATCATTGAACGGAGTCTTCGGTGAAAGATATACTCCAAAAAATCCCTCACTGTTGGAATTTTTAAATAAAGCATGAGATAAAACAAATATATACCACGAAGACCTTGTCATACGGAGTTCAAGGCTTATGGAGAGGATTGCAACCTCCTTTAGATGCTTATTAGTCAATTTGAAGGCAACGTCGAGAAGTTCTGTGTGAACCATAGGTTTAGGCGCTCTTTGGCAATCTCTACAATCAATTAAAGATTTGCTTTAGGGTTTATTGTCCAAGTCAATAAATCCCATTACTTCTTTCCTTCTCTTAAGGGCCAACTCTCATCATGAGGAAGCTTAAATTGGAAGGGCCTTTAAGCCCATTTACTTTGAAACTTAACGGGGGAGCAAACAGCCGTTTAAAGGCAAGTTCTATAGGACAACAAATAGGCTTGCGATACTCTATGGAGCAGAGAATGTAGCCTAAATGAGAATATTAAGTTGGATATGTGGGAAACTAGGAGTGATTGGATTATAAATTAGTATATTTGCGAGAATTTGTGTAGCACCTTTACGGGAGAAACTTAGTGAGTGTAGGTTTTATTGGTATGAGCATATGCAAAGAAGGCCAATGATGGCCCGGTAAGAAGATCATAAGGGAGAGAGAACTGAGAGAACTTGGATAGAGTCATGGTTTGCAATATCCATTATCGGACATATATCGGTGACATAAAGACAATCCGAGATATATTGGAGATATTAGAAAAAATATGTGTTCTAAAAACGATTTTTGGACATATATTTTGTTATTTTAAGCATTAACATTTAAACCCACTAATACTCACCTGAAACAATCGTAACGCTATGTCAATAAACTTAGACTAACACAAATTACACTCAACATGATTAATAATTGGAAACAAGTTTGAAGATGGATAAGTTGATGGTGTACATCCAAATAAACTTAAAAGCCAATATTGAAGGACAGATATATAAAATAGTTGGGAGTGATGTCGATGTTGGAAACTCCTAACCACTAGAAGACAAAGCATATATGGAATCCAAATGGCCACAATATTATTCCCGTGTCATCATCTGGTAAGTATTTAAAAACTCTTTTATGAACAGTATTTAGATAACCCCTTTTAGAGTGAAAGGAGAGAAGAGTCACATGTATGAACTTTTAGAGTGAAATGATAGAGGAGGAACCGTACTGGAGCCAGGGATGGGGCCAAGATATTATAGGTGGGAGAAAAGTCACTGACGTTTGGACAAGGTCTCCATATATCTGAAATATCTTGGATATTTTGCCAATATCTGATATATATTTGAGATGTGAGATATACTTGAGATTTTGGGAAAAGGCTAGAATGGAGACATAAGATCTATATTGCGGACCTCAAATGGTTGGGAAAAGGTGGTACTTTATTATGATTATGATACTTTAGTAAAACTACTATTTGTCGAACTCAGAGGATTTCGTATCTGTACTTTCGTATGTTCTAACAGTTTGTCAGAACTTGCAATAGGTGACCTTCATTAGTTATTTACTGACGTTAGTCTCATATATGCTTCTAATTAGAGGTTTCAAGCTACATAATATAGGTGTACATTAATCACCACTAGACAGAAAATGTGTGTATAATTTATTTGTGACCATTGTGTTATATGGTCCTTAGGAGACACACCTTTTTACCAACTACTTTCCTTTTGCTGGCTTAGGTTAGGACTTACTTGCTTTCGCTTTTAATTTACTGCTTACATTTTGACTCCTAATTAGTAGTAGTTTTCGTTCAATGCAATTCCTAATTGGATTTGGGTTAGTGAAGGCTTCTGCCTATTTATATCAATGTAATGCCTTCTACCTAAGTACTGAAGAATTCTTCAGAGATTAATAAAATAGTAGTTAATTTCTTCTTGCCTCTGTTGTGTCTTCCCAATGTCCCTCTTCTTTGGTCCCTTCTCTTCTCTCCCTCTCAATTTTGTCTCTCTTCTCAAGCCCCACAACCCCGCTGCCTCGCTTCTAACCACTGTAGACAACCCGTCTGGGACACGTTGGACTCGTTCATTACTTTTACACCTGTGTGCAACAAAAGAGAAACTGATACTTCTCCAGGCACATGTATCTTACTCCAGTAGTAGCCTTTTTTGGTCAAAAGGAAAAAATATTAGTTTTTTCAACCATTTTCAACTAAAATAATTAGGTCAACTTTGCGATAGAACATGATTCAAAGTTATATCAATTTCATGTTTCAAGTCGAAGTTGGTAAAAAAAAGGAAAGAGTGGAAATAGAATATTAGTGAAAGGGTTGGAACGAACAATTAAAAGTGTTGTGCCCAGAATACCCTCCTATTGTGTGAATGTTATCAAATAAAGAAGGGAGTCCTGCATATAAGAGTACTTCTAAACCTGGTCTCTAAGTAAAACAATCGGTTTCATGTTTTCCATCATTCTAAAAACCTTTAAGAAGTTGTATTACAAATTTTTGTCTATATAATAATTCCCTTCTTTTCTTTTGGTAAAGGAAAAAGGTAGTCTCCAACCGATATATGGTCGTTCGGAAATCTCAGTTATGTCTTTGGTTAGAGACAGTTCTAGCTCAAATTGAAAACCAGCAAGAGAGGCATCACAGAATTGAGTAACCCCAACTGTCGATGATAGAATCTTATGAGATAGATAAAATGCATCATTTACAAATAAATGTTTGAGAAAATACAGGGCAATTGGCTAGTTCTTCTCTATATTCTGAAAGGTTCTCAAGAAGAAGAATATCTTCATTTGAAACCTCTTCTATTTTAGATTTTGCAGGTACCACTTCAAGGTCAAGCACAGATGACAGATAATATGAAATATTGAAAAAATTGACGGATGAAATAGATAGCGCGGCATCTAAAATCTCAGGTAAAATCTCCATTGTTATCCACTCTAAACCATGACTAAAATGATCTATAATGTATGAAAAAGTGATACCAAGAGGACAACTAGATTTTTTGCACTCACAAATAATCAGTCATCAAACAAACATAAGTAGTGTCAATAAAACTGACCTACAACAGATTGTGTAGACAAGGTTTTAAAAACTACAACAGATTGTGTAGACAAGGTTTTAAAAACTAGACCAGCCATCGACCCATCGACCCGGGGATGCAGTTGGCAAGGTCTTTCACACGTTCATTGACGTCTTCTCTGGCAGGGTGACGCTTTCGTGAATCGTCGTCGTTGCCAGCTTAGGGCGCCTGAGAACTAGGTCGGCCCACACAGGACTAGTCGGCGGTGAGCCACGGCGTTCAGGCGGGCTCCGAGTAAGAAGAGGGCTCTGGTTCACTTGGTGCAGCCCGGGGAGAATAGGGTTTCGAGGAGCTAGTTTAGGCTGGAGGAGGGGTTGTGGCTGCGGATGAATGAGCGGGTGGCTCGCTGCCAAACGGTCGAGGGCGGAAGTTGTATGGAAACTCGGGTGGAGCAGGTGGCAAGTGTCCCTCCATTTCTTCTGCAAATCCTCTGTTTCTGCTTTAAATTCTGGTCCTGATCCTTGTCCTGCAAAACCCACGATCAAAATGAGCACAGTTCGGATTGCATATCCACTTTTTTTAAAGACGTAGCCTAGACAATCATCAACTGGCGTACCAGGTGCACTGGCTCTGGCGATTTCAGCTCCCTTTCAGTGCTGAGCTTCACCATTTGCATCCATTGCAGCAACGTAGACTGGGGCTGCTCCGGCTTAGCGTCTGATTCAGCGGCCTTCTCCAGCGCCTCTTTCGCTGCTGAGAGCTTGGTTGCCTCACGGTCGTAGTTCTCTGCACAAGATGAGCAGAACTTGGGGCCGCGACTCGGGTCGGCATTTTCGGAGAGGCGCCTTAATGACAGAGGAGCTGCCCCTGCCATGGGGAAATTCTTCAATGCGTTCAGCGCGGGTGGAGTCTCAGTTTACTGTAACAGTAGCAAGAAAATTTTCAGCTCAAAGTAGAAATCAGAAGAAAGGAGAGGTACCTAAATGGAAACCGCTGGTTGCTTCAAAGATTTCTTCGTAGGAGAAGCATTTCCAGGTGGGTCTGGGGGATGTCTATTCAACAGACGAAGTGTCCGTAGTCTGAGACCTTCCCTTCTTCACAGGGGAAAGATTTTCAGCACCATTATTGTCGACGAACAATGGAAACATAAAAGAGACGCCTCCCTCTGGCTCGACGGCGGGCGGGCGGGCGGGCGGGCGGTTTTTAAAACCACGGTGTAGACATATAGTTATTATTATTAAACCCTCCCCGGTCATTGGCTAGAAGTGGCTAGAAGTATTTTGGAGCGAGCATCATATAAGTAATTGATAGTATAAAGGGCCTTCTTGGATGATTCAGTCACAACACCAGGTGTTCCCCGGAATAAAACACCAGTGTCAAATCGTACCAGGACTAATTTTTCGAGAACTTCCTGAATAGGAAAGTCTATTAAGTGTTTGAACGTGCAGATGGCCTCCTAATTCACCTTCACAAGTTTGGGACTGAAAGAATACAAAATAGTAAAAAATGAGAGAAGATCATTCAAACCGAAAATATGTGAAATGAGCATAGACAAAGTAAATATATTTTTGCAAGAATATCATATTTGTATTTAAGGCAAACAAAAAAAACTTTTATGCAACCCTGAAGCAGTTGTAAGCAAATCATCAGAGTTCCAATGAAAAGAATACCTCATTGTTTGGGATACTGAATTTCTTCTCAACCCCAATGTTAAAATAATAACAATTCTCTTATAACTCTGGTTATTAAACAATTATACAGCATAACACATCTTTTCACATTCCCACAGATATCAACATTAACTTCTACTTTAAACATGTGCAAAAATGCTTCTAAATTTCTGGCTGTTCAACCAGTTGAATTGATAAAATGAAACTGTTACATCCTCACTGATCGTTATAGTTAGTTGATTGGCTGACGGCTGAGCTGAAAAAGCAGTTGTGTAGTCTAAGCATGTCAAGGTAAAATTCTGCCTGACATGCACAGTTATCCTCACTTTATATGGCCTGACACAATTGATGCGAAAACTGGATTCAGCCCTAAAATCACATTATCAGAATCGGACTTAGGGTGCGTTTGGCAACCGCTTTTGCTTTTTTAAAAAACGGCTTTTTAACAAAATCGCTTTTGTTAATAAAAAGCTAAATCGTAACTCGTATGGTAATGCCCACTCTTAAAGCGCTTTTGTCAAAATCCGCCCCTAAATCTTGTTTGGATAGGGCAAATTTTAGAAAAAAAATAAACTGCTCTTGTAACGCTTTTACCCCTAATGAGAAAGATTGAATCTTGACCTAAGAAGCACGGATACAAAACAACGACATGGTACGGACACGGCGACACGCCATTTTTTCCAACAAGTAGGATATGACACGGCTAATAAAAAAATATTTATTACTCCCTCCATCCAAATTACTATGTATATTTAACAAAAACTTTATTTTTATTGGGCTTTGACCT
This sequence comes from Houttuynia cordata, assembly GCA_039654745.1. NCBI lineage: Eukaryota > Viridiplantae > Streptophyta > Magnoliopsida > Piperales > Saururaceae > Houttuynia > Houttuynia cordata. The sequence goes on from CM077502.1 coordinate 33,372,267, forward strand.
TCATATAAAAGTCACGTGACCTAAGGACAGAATGACAACGTGGAAGGGGACGAGCTCTCGGCGAAGGGGACGAGCTAACAGAAGTAGAGAAAAAAAAAGCTCCACGCCAAAAGCAAAAGACGAAGGACATACAGGAATTTCGGGATGCTCGAGGGTAAATGCAGTCATTTTTTCACCCTGAAGGATAATTCAGATCATAAAAGCCGCTTTTGTAAAAAATCTCCTCAAGAGGAGATTTTCTAAAAAGCGGCTTTAGCACCAGTTTTCGAGTAAAAGCCGCTTTTGGCGGCTGAAAATCGCTTTTTCTAAAAACCTGCCTTCCATACAGGATTTTGTACAAAAGCCGCTTTATCTACCTAAAAAGCGGCTTTTGGGAGGCAAAATCTGCCTCCCAAACGCACCCTTAGATTTCTGGTCTGATCCAGCCAATCAAATGGAGCCTTAGTCTTTGCTGGTGCTTGATAACAGTATATTCATGTCTAATGTCAGCAATTTTGCAAACTCAACCAGTGCTTACAGTTTTAGCATTTCAATTTCTACACTCCTACTCGTCACAGTAAAAGAAAAACAGCGAAGAAACTAAAAAAATGATTTTAATGAACAAGAGAAATAATATCAATTAGCTTACTTTCCTACTTACTATTAATATCAAGTTCTCCATCAAACATAGGCTATAATGAGTTCAAATTTCTGACTATTGATTTAGTAAAATCAATAAAATATTAAAATGAGAAGGTCAGAACTTAGTTCACCTCTGGCAAACCCCTAGTTAGGTCTTCATAACAGTATATTCACGTCTAATATCTGTAATTTTTAAAATTCATTTTCATAATCACTTTCATCTCTCAATTGCTTACATTTTCACGCATTACAACTTCTTACACTCCTAATCGCCAAAATAAAAGAAAAACACCCCACAAACTAATTAAAAACCAAAATTTCAATGAAAAAGAACAATAAGATAAGATATTCTAAAACAGATAATTAGAATTAAGAACCATAACAGCATCTGCAGAGTTATCTCAACTCCAGATGAGCATTTCCCAAGGAACCAATCTATCCGACGAAACCCACAACCCAACCTCGTAGCAGAACTGAATGAGGCATCTTTGCAGAATCAAACAACATGGAACGTCTCTAATAGATAAAACAAGAAAAGGGTATCAGCACAAACAGGAAAAGCCCATACCATTCAAGGAAAAAAAACAGAAAAATATATAAAAAAAGAGAGAAAAATCAGAAGGAACTTGCAGGGGAAACTGGACTAGATTCATGGTGGGAGAGGGATGGTGATGATGGACTGAAGAAGAAGAAGCCATGCGTACGGATTGGCTGGAGATGGTGGAGGGACATTGGAAGCCCTGCTTTGGAAACAGACATGGGCGGAGTGAACTGGAACTGGAAGCGCGCGATTGGCACGGCGCTGGGAAGTGTAAGACCGGGGGTAGTGAATTACTCATCCTAAGCACAATGCATTCAAACTTGAACATGATAGGGATGCCTCAACAAATATGCAAAAATTACAGATTAAAAAAACAATTATGCAAAAATTCACTCCGGCTAAAGGGTAGCTGACTGAAGCACTCTCCAATGCTGCAGAAAAAAATCAGTTTAACGTGGACCATAAACATTTTCCAGTTAAACTAAAGAACAGGTCATGCATTCATGACTTGTTGAAAAATTGAAACAATATTATCAACAATTGATAAATACTTCTTCAGCTTACATACTAATTTACATTTTCCGGTTGCACTTGATAGACGGTAACAAGCAGCCATCTGAGTAACTCAAGCACCGTGTTTAATGCTCATTCATCCACACTAGCGTTATTCACAATGAGATTATGGAGCCTCTTCAGCCTTCCATCATCGACTCAATAAGCAATTGACAAAGATGCAATCACTCTTTGGATCTTTACAATCTCCTTATTTACCTGTCATTGACAAGGGGTGGAGCTAAAAGTGATGTAATATCAAAACTACATTCTTACAGGATTAAATTCTGCAGGGAGCTTACTTTTGTTTAAACTGAAACATAAGATTAAGATTATTTGATGATGTAAAATGCACCTTCTCCTTAATCTCACTTCCGGACCTACTGTCTGCATCATCACCGTGTTTTCACATGGTGGCCCCACAAATCATCGGTGGTGATGCAAACGTGGGTTTTTTTACTGTGTGATTTTTTATTAGCGCTTACGGATTTAATCGCTAAAGTCACCTTGGACGGGAAAGTAAAAGAAAGAAAAGGAAATTTCACGGGGGGGCAGGAGGGATGGAAGAGAAAATGATTGGTAAGAGTATTACCGAGCAACAAGCTGTAGCTTGAGAGATCTGTGGGTCTTGCTTAAAGACTAAAAATGCTTACTTGGGGGAAAAGAATTCGAGCTCTCATCATAATATATAATGCTAAACCTCCTCTAAGTAAATACTGTACAAACATCTCATAGTTCTGCTAGTGTCCTTCCTAGTGAGCTACCTACATTACTGCAGCTGAAATTACCAAAATGCCTTTTGTGCTGCTGTTATGCAGACTGCACTAGGTTTTCTACGATTTCACTGTACCATTGTCCTATTTCACCATCTATTCTACCTTTTTGAATCATTGGTCACAGTCTTGAATTCTAGAATGTGCTCAATCCCCCAACCCCCTTATGTTGTTACTTCATCAACTGCCTTTTTCCTGACTAAATTCATGGTTTAAAGAGCACGGTAGTTCATTAAGATGCATCAAAAGCTTAAAGAATATCCAAAAATTGCAATCCCACCGACCTTTGGAATAAATGTGTCACCCTCATCAAGTATGTGCAAGACCACCAGTCATTCCAGAAGCAACATTTCGACCCACTCTGGAATAAGGAAAATAACAATGTTGTTCAGATGCATTTTCACTGCCAAATTAGTAATACATACTCACAAACAAGAATAATCAGTTAAACTTCTTTGTGCTTAATATTATTTGACCAAATTCAATTGCATTCTCTAATTGCATTGATGCACTTGAAAAGATAGAAAAGGTCACGTCAAATAACTAAATGATAGAGATACTCACTTCCCAAGAACCACGACACAACCACCAGTCATGTACTCACAGGAATGATCTCCAGTCCCCTCGACCACTGCTTGAGCAAGCGAGTTCCTAACAGCAAACCACTCCCCTGCCTTCCCCCTGACAAAAACTTGACCACCTGTTGCCCCGTACAGGCAAGTATTACCAACAAAGGTGGCATCCTCTGGCACAAACCCAGTATCATCCATGGGTGTCACCACCAGTTCACCGCCCGCCATCCCCTTAAGAAAACATAATGAGATAAAATGTAATGTCAATGACATTGAAGATCTAAGTAGAGTGGTGAATATCATATACCTTCCCCACATAGTCATTAGCTTCTCCTACAAGTCTAATGTTCATTCCTGGTGTAAAAAAACAGCCAAATGACTGCCCAGCACTCCCCATAAATCTGGCAAAATCAAGTAGCATTCAATGCATACAGCACTATTTGATTGTTAATTTTGCTAGGCACATCAATTGAAGTTGCAGGATCCCTCCAATTGTCGTACAAGGTCGACAAGTAGGCAAAATGCATTTGATTCAAGATTCAGATATACGAACAAGTGAAACATACGTTATATTTAGCGGTCCTGCAAAACCTGTGTCCCCATACTTCTTAGCAACTACACCAGCCAAGCGGCCACAAACAGCACGATCAACATTGCATATTTGTACGGTTTTATGTACAACCTTTTCTTGCTCAATTGCCTCAGAAATCTGCAAATAAAAGAAAACCCTTAGAGATTGAGATGTACGGCAAGCAAATAGATGTTTAACTATTAAAACTAATTCATATTTAGTAGTTGCCAAAAAGAAAAATGAAACAAAGAACAATACAATGTGAACAGCAATAAGCCCGACCCCATGCGCAATAAAAAAAAGGACAAAGCACACTCAAGTAGAATCATACCTCAGGGTCCGAAAGCAGAATATCATCTAGAACAGGACCATTGGTATGAACATCCTGATTTCTAATTTTAGAGCTGCTCATCTTTGGTATCCTAACACTCTGCAAAAACGCCAAGCAAATTCTTAAAAAGTTCTTGGTGGCTATAGTAATCATAAGACTGATGAACCAAGTGTATTAAGAAAAGACTGAAGGTCAGCATCCGTAAAGAAATAATATAGCTGAGATCAAGCTCTCGAGTCTTCATTAAAGATATATGTCCTGGTTTCAACAGATCTGTACGTCCAATTACATCATCAAGTTTTTCATAGCCCAATTGAGCTAACATTCCTCTTCTACTAAAGAAAACAATGATTAGAACTAGCAGAGGAACTTTATTGTTTTTAAAAGTTCTAGAGTCCAGAACTCCAAAGGCCATACTTGGAACTAATATAATATTAAATAATTAATCTCATTTGACCAAACAGTAGAAAGACATTATATTTGATACTGATCATTTTCCCTGGGCAACATATTCAATCAGCCAGACTATAGAATGTGCCATAAAGGTGAACACATGCTATGCAATAAGAACAGTGGCCTGCCTTCACTAATAATGTCAAACAGGTGCATACCAACATCTTCCCATTTACCTCATTTAAAAGATCATAATCATAATCATTTAAAAGTAAGAACAGTAAATAATTTAGGCCTTAAGTCAAGCTATGTTTAGTGTTCAACAGATCCGATCCGAATACAGACCATATTACTCTTCAATCCACCTTTATCATAAGCAATATCAATACTGAAACTAGTTTAGTAATGTCTCTCCTTACTCCTTAGTAGGCCCATCCTTTTCCTAATTGGTCTTCCCTTTCCCCTTTTGAAGTCATTAGTACAGAGCTTACCTCCTCGGCAACATAGAGAAAGAAGTTGACAAGACCACCAGGTACACCAGGAAAATGGGCACGGAGCTCTTCTCTCTAAGTTCGATTAAGGAAGGAAAAAGCTCAGATTAAAATTCAGCCAAAGATAAAATAATGTATAAACAACAACTTTCCCAATTTACCTGGCTGGCAACACCAACAGGGCAATTATTTGTGTGGCAAATCCGCGCCATTACACATCCAGTAGCTATCATTGCTACAGAGCCAAACCCATATTCATCATCCCCCATCGCTGCAGCCATGAGAACATCGACTCCGCTTTTGAAACCACCATCAACTCTGAGAATAACTCTTTCTCTGAGACCATTCTCAATAAGAGTCTGCAGAAGGATATGAGTTATTAGATTTAGAAATGTAATTTTAGAACAATATAGTAATGCATCAGAAGTACACTAAATAGAACCTGATGAGTTTCAGTGAGTCCAAGTTCCCAAGGGCCCCCAGCGTGCTTAATGGAGCTTATTGGACTTGCTCCAGTCCCACCATCATGCCCTGATATCTGCAAACCAATACAAATGGTGTAAGCCCATATTATATGTATATACTTATACTGAAAAGCCAACTCTGTTTTATGTTGCCACAAATTTAAAAAAAAACTGTACTTATATGAAAAAGAGAGTGGTAGTACAGCAACCATAATCCAAAATTTTTTCTTCCCCAAAAAGCTTGGACGAGCTTTTAGAAGACAACATGAAATGCCAATTTCCGAAAGGAAGAAATTTTAATTAACAGATAAATTGGAATCGTACATGAAAGGGCTCTGCTCATCTATTTAGACCTCAAATTATTAAAAAAGAATGGTTGAATTTGGCTCGTACTTCCCACGGGACAGCCATAACAATGTCGCTTGAAAACGAAAATAATGGCAAAAAACAATGATTAGCATTGCATAGGGGAAACTCTGCCACATTTAATGTCACTGGGTTCAATACAAAAAATAAATTGACAGGTTTGCATCAGAATCCACAAAAATATATGGCAGTTCAGTCAGAAAGGAAATCTCTTTAGGTAATCACGAAGTTAAAATGGTCAAAGCTTGTGACAGTAAACAAGAATGCAAGGAAAAATAGATAAAGCTAATTTGAGTCATCAGCACCTGTATTACATCGGCATTTCCCTTCGCAACACCAGAGGCGACAGTTTCAATGCCAGCTTCTGCGACAAGCTTTACTGATAGCCCTCGGATTTACCTGTACTTTTAAACTCAGTTACGAAATCTGTACTGTCAAACTCTATATAAAATACTTGTGAAATCTAATGGACAATGAGGAAATTAATCAACACATAGATAGATAATAAGTAACGAGAGTAAAATATCTTCCAGGTGGATCTACTATAGAGAATGAACAATGATTTATTTTCTTTTTTATTGGTACGAGCATGAACAATGCTATTCTAAAAATATTATTCCATTATTGAGATATTGTAACGACTAGTGTTGAGAAACCAAGGAGTTTCCGGTTATAGGTCTTCATCAAGGGTCAGCCTTAAGTCCTTTATCTTTTCGCTTTAATTATGGATGAACTTATTAGACATTTATAAGATAATGTACCTTGGTGTATACTTTTTGCAGATGATGTAGTTTTAATTGATGAAAATAAAGTAGGTTTAAATGGGTATTTTGTTGTGTCTAGGTTTGTTTGTTTCTTTTTTTATCTTCTAAAAGATGTTCTTTTAATATCGTTCGGCATGGTAGTTGTCTGGTTTATAAATATTAAATTGTGTTGGTGACGAGAATTCGTCAACAATTTTCACCTTTTACCTTCCAAGCATATTTCACGTTTTTCACGCCAGAAACATTGATTTTTCACTCTGAAAGAATTATTCTTTCAGCTTCCAAAAGCACCCATAATCCTGAGTGGAAGTTTGAATTTGGGACCTCCACTTCAGGAAGCACACCCTCTCTATCACACCAAAACCCCCGTTACATAAATATATTATTCTCACTGACCATGGTAAAATACCACTTGATGTCCAAAACGCATTTGTACAATTGGTACAAGTATCAGCGTCTGCTTGGGTGCTTTTCTAACTGAACTTACAATGTCATAGAAAAAGAGCTTGCAGAAATACCAAATTGTTTCCATTACACATCAAACATTTTGAAGATACAGTACAATATGGTACTCCACCCGTATATAACCCAACCTAACCCCCTCCCACCTCTTTCTCACCAGGGCAGCTTGACCCTTAAGCAGGGTAGGCAGCCCGCCTAAGGCCCCGACCAAAGGAAAGCCCCATATTCTTTGCGCTTATTATAAAGCACACTATGTGTGAGATTTGTAGGTTTTTCGTCATTTTTTTTAAATTTCCTAATTTAGTTTGGTTTCAAACATAGAAAATTTGAACTCGAAATGGCGAAAAACCTATACGGGTAACACTAACCTATAGGGGTAACACTATTTCCCATGCTGGACTAACAACATTATCGCCTACGTGTGATGTATGCATGATTGATCGGGAGTTATACAACATATCCTCTTGAGGTGTCTATTCTTTCTTATTCTCATTGGGGTTCTCATGAACTAGAGGGACAATTAATTGGGGTTTGCATGAGGAGAATATCATGAGGAAGCAATATATGTGGGGCAAATATTCCCTATAAAGATGAATTTGTACACGCATTGAGGGAGTTTTCAATAGCGCATGATGTTCGCTATAAAGTGTTGCGTACAAATCCGACACAGTACACAGCAAGATGTCAATACCCTGACTACCCATGCAGAGTACATGCATCATTGAGGAAGAGGATTAATAATTTTAAAGTGAAGACGTATGGTGGCGAACACACTTGTAGAAATGCTCGGCTAGACACTGGTCATAGACAATGTACTGAGGCGTTTGTTTGTCGACATATATTACCCTCTATTAGAGCAGAAGTAGATATCCAACCAGTGGTTATTCAGGAGAGGATTAAGGAGACTTTTCACGTGGATATTTCATACAAAAAAACATCAATGGCAAGGAATATGGCCATCAAAGCAGTGTATGGTGATTGGGATTACCGGGTGCACATTAGGGATTGCCGGGTGCGTCACCCTCATCCATGTAAACCATCAATAATCTTTTGCTAATACATTTCACAAAAAGTTACCATCTTCATATGTTGTGTAGGTAACATGGCAACCATATCATGATGATGTGTTCGCGCAGTTACCTGGAGTATGTACGGATGGAGCGCATGTCTGGTTATCTAGGACTATATGTGTTGATATCATCGAGATGCATGTTCCGGATCGGGTCATGTTGCAATTCGGATTAAAGCAAGTTTCCCCCCTCTTGTTGTGGAGTTCATTGAACGATTATCGCGCTGACGCCAAGGGAGTTTTTGATTGGAGATCGCATCATACGGCTTGCATTACTAGATGGGACAACCAGACGACCACTCTCGTTCAGGGGGAGCTTGCTATGACGGAGCAAGATGCGGATAATGTATACATGAGATGGTACTTGAGGATCACTAGGAGACTTATCATGCCACCCGTGCATGAGGCGGAGATGTTATATCAATCGACAGGTGACACTGAGCGGGTGTTGGTGAGTATCTTTGATTTCATACTTGATTTAATTCACTATTGTTTTGTGCGTTGTTAAGTAGATAACATATATTTTTTTTCTTTCTTTCTAGCTTACGTGTGTGAGACAGACATTCGCTAAGACGGAGGGAGCTTTGGTGGACCGATCCTATGAGAACTTGCTAGCAGCATGTCAGATGCTACACGATATCTCTGGACATGTTTTTGCGAGTTTGCTATTGCTTCAGCCAGTTATGACAAAGATTCTAGGACTCGAGGTTGTTCCAGGACCTTTATCAGCTTCGCCCAACGTTGTTACATCATCAGCCTACACAACGGGTTTTACCCCATCACCAGTTGTTCCAAATGGCCTGCTGGAGCAAGTTGAGAGGCCTCTTTCTTCGAAAGTATTTATCGTAATTTTTATAGTATTATTTTTTATAAATAACATGCGATGGATCAACATCTTTGTGATATGAGGAGGAGTTGTCATATGAGGAGGAGCCCCCATGGGCGCGATTAACAGATGATGAAATAGAGGGACAATTAATTGGGGTTTGCATGAGGAGAATATCATGAGGAAGCAATATATGTGGGGCAAATATTCCCTATAAAGATGAATTTGTACACGCATTGAGGGAGTTTTCAATAGCGCATGATGTTCGCTATAAAGTGTTACGTACAAATCCGACACAGTACACAGCAAGATGTCAATACCCTGACTGCCCATGCAGAGTACATGCATCATTGAGGAAGAGGATTAATAATTTTAAAGTGAAGACGTATGGTGGCGAACACACTTGTAGAAATGCTCAGCTAGACACTGGTCATAGACAATGTACTGAGGCGTTTGTTTGTCGACATATATTACCCTCTATTAGAGCAGAAGTAGATATCCAACCAGTGGTTATTCAGGAGAGGATTAAGGAGACTTTTCACGTGGATATTTCATACAAAAAAACATCAATGGCAAGGAATATGGCCATCAAAGCAGTGTATGGTGATTGGGATTACCGGGTGCACATTAGGGATTGCCGGGTGCGTCACCCTCATCCATGTAAACCATCAATAATCTTTTGCTAATATATTTATCATAAGTATAACGTTTGATTCTTGTTGGGTGTGTATGTGTCAAACAGCTATGGTCGTGGGAGAGATTGCATGTTGGCCATCCAAACATTAAGAGCACTCTACTAGATGGTTTGTCACCGTTAGGAGTTCGAAATGTGTTACTTATTTAAGTTATTTGATGATCTTGTATTGATATTTTAGATAATTTATTTCTCATCTTCTTTTTGTTAGGTGGATTGCGAAGAAGACAAAAACTGTAAATCCTCACACTGTCCTGGTGATGTATAGATCTGAATTAGACTATCAACGATCCAGCCAAGTATTGGTCGTTTATATTGCACATGTTATGAATATGACGAATGTACATTTCACAAAAAGTTACCATCTTCGTATGTTGTGTAGGTAACATGGCAACCATATCATGATGATGTGTTCGCGCAGTTACCTGGAGTATGTACGGATGGAGCGCATGTCTGGTTATCTAGGACTATATGTGTTGATATCATCGAGATGCATGTTCCGGATCGGGTCATGTTGCAATTCGGATTAAAGCAAGTTTCCCCCCTCTTGTTGTGGAGTTCATTGAACGATTATCGCGCTGACGCCAAGGGAGTTTTTGATTGGAGATCACATCATACGGCCTACATTACTAGATGGGACAACCGGACGACCACTCTCGTTCAGGGGGAGCTTGCTATGACGGAGCGAGATGCGGATAATGTATACATGAGATGGTACTTGAGGATCACTAGGAGACTTATCATGCCACCCGTGCATGAGGTGGAGATGTTATATCAATCGACGGGTGACACTGAGCGGGTGTTGGTGAGTATCTTTGACTTCATACTTGATTTAATTCACTATTGTTCTATGCGTTGTTGAGTAGATAACATATATTTTTTTTCTTTCTTTCTAGCTTACGTGTGTGAGACAGACATTTGCTAAGACGGAGGGAGCTTTGGTGGACCGATCCTATGAGAACTTGCTAGCAGCATGTCAGATGCTACACGATATCTCTGGACATGTTTTTGCGAGTTTGCTATTGCTTCAGCCAGTTATGATAAAGATTCTAGGACTCGAGGTTGTTCCAGGACCTTTATCAGCTTCGCCCAACGTTGTTACATCATCAGCCTACACAACGGGTTTTACCCCATCACCAGTTGTTCCAAATGGCCTGCTGGAGCAAGTTGAGAGGCCTCTTTCTTCGAAAGTATTTATCGTAATTTATATAGTATTATTTTTTATAAATAACATGCGATGGATCAACATCTTTGTGATATCATGATGACTAGAAAGAGCACTAAAAATAAGGAAGAATGAAAAAAAAATTAGCGAAAACGGATTAGAAATGAGAGAGATATTCATCGTTAAAATTTGTCCCACTAAAACAAATCTGTCCCATTTTAAAGGGGCGATAACTTCATCAATGCATATCTCTATTATTTTTAATCTGTTTTCGCCAATTTTTTTTCATTCTTCATTATTTTTAGTGCTCTTTCTAGTCATTATGATATCACAAAGATGTTGATTCATCGCATGCTATTTATAAAAAAAATACTATAAAAACTATGATAAATGGTATGTGATGGCTCAACATCTTTGTGATATCATAATTATTAGAAAGAGCACTAAAAATAAAAAAGAATGAAAAAAATAGGTGAAAATGGATTGGAAATGAGAGAGATATGCATCGTTAAAATAGCGGTCTGTTTAAAATGAGACGAAAATGATGAAGGTGCGTCGGTTGAGTTTTAAAAAAAAAGCCACGCAAGCGCTCTCGCCACACAGGCGCCTGCATGGCTTGTCAGAGCACCATTTCGGGAAATATTTACTACAATGTGTCATTTTGAAATTTTTTTTTTTATGATTTTTTATATAATTTCCCCAATTAATTTCAAGGAGCTTGAGCACAATCTGGACATGGGAACCGATTTTACTTGCTTGCCATAGAGTGCGTGCCCTTCTAGGAGCACAATGGTAAAAAAACATATGTTCTAAATCTTTCAACTACATCTAAATTAATTTTTCCTTGTTCTTCATTTCATATGCAGAAAATCATCCAAACCTTCTCCAATTGATAGCCGCCCCCAGCAATAGTATCTAGGGGAATTTATATAATAAATCGTAAAAAAAAAATTATGAAAATGACACACTGTAGAAAATATTTGCAAAATAGGGTATCTGACAAGCCACGCAGGCGCCCGCATGGCACGGGCGCTTGCGTGGCTTTTTTTTTAAAACCAAACCGAGAGGCGTCGGTTGAACCGACGCCTTTTACTGCCTTAAAGATTTTTCGTCCCATTTTAAATAGGCACTCACTTCAATGATACATATCTCTCTCATTTCTTACCTATTTTCGCCCATTTTTTTTCACTCTTCCTTATTTTTAGTGCTCTTTCTAGTCATTATAATATCACAAAGATGTTGAGCCATCACATACCATTTATCATAGTTTTTGTAGTATTTTTTTCGATAAATAACATGCGATTGATCAATATCTTTGCGATATCATTATGAACAGAAAGACCACTAAAAATAAGGAAGAATGAAAAAAAAATGGGCAAAAATGGATGAAGAATGAGAGAGATATGCATAATTAAAATTTATCCCACTAAAACAAATCTGTCCCATTTTAAAGGGATGATAACTTCAATGATGCATATCTCACTAAAACAAATCCATCGCCGAGTTGGAGGTAAGTTTATTTACAAAATGTAGTTTCACCATTCAACTTACGATTAAGTGAATTGTTTATTTATGATATAAGTTTTGTTTTGAATAATTTAGGCACACATCTCAAGCTCATGAAGCGATGAATAGTGCGGGCATAGTGCGATGGATAGTGTGGGCATGAGAGCAGATGGTCGAGCTCACTACCATTGTGGGAATTGCAACCAAGTTGGTCATAATAGGCGTCATTGCCAAAACACACCTTCTGCTGATTGATACTTGCATACAATGATCTTAATATGTAACTTAACTTGTTTTACACATTCTTTGAAGTTATGATTAATTGTTCATTTCTTTGTAGATATTATGGATCCAGGACCGATTGATCCCGCCGTCCTGACAGAGCAGAGCACGCACATATCTGATGGCATCTGGAGGGGAGAGGTATGTGCATAATCATTATCTCCTTAGTTTTAGATATTACATATATTTAACAATTTTCCATCCATGTAAATTGTATAGGATCCCGGGTGCATTGAATGCACCGAGCACTGGCAAAATGTGCGTCATTGGCTAGTTGATGCGCGCATTTTGCCGTACATTGAGATGGCTGGATTTGAGCACTTCATACGATTACAGTACATCAGGATTGATAGGGCTCTCATCACCGCCCTAGTTGAGAGATGGCGGAGGGAGACACAGACATTTCACTTGCATTTGGGGCGGATGACGATCACATTACAGGATGTTGCAGTACTTCTCGGACTCCGAGTTGATGGCATTGCTGTGTGTTGCTCGACTGTGGGAATTGATTGGAATGAAGTGTACTTGCACCTTCTTGGACGGGTACCTCCACGCGAATCATTGAAAGGACGAACTAGGGTCAGTTTATTGTGGTTGAGAGAGCAGTTCAGTCAGCTACCGGAGGATGCCACCGAAATTGAGGTCGAGCAACATGCAAGGGCGTATTTACTCTATTTACTTGGTAGCACTATATTTGCCGATAGCAGCAGCAGTCATGTACACCCCATGTATCTCCTCTTGTTAGAGGATTTGTACAGTGTGGGACAGTATGGATGGGGCAGTGCCACCCTCGCTTACCTGTACAGAGAGTTGGGAAAAGCTTGTCAATCAAGCACATCAGGGATTGCCGGGTGCGTCACCCTTGTCCAGGTAAACCATCAATTATCTTTGACTAGTATATTTTTCATAAGTATAACATTTGATTCATGTTGGGTGTGTATGTGGCAAACAGTTATGGTCGTGGGAGAGATTGCATGTCGGTCGTCCAAACATTAGGAGCACTCCACTAGATGGTTTATCACCGTTAGGAGTTCGGTATGTGTTATTTATTAAAGGTATTTGATGATGTTATATTTTAGATAATTTATTCCTCTTCCTCGTTATGTTAGGTGGAATGCGAAGAAGACAAAAACTGTGAATCCTCACAGTGTCTTGGCGTTGTATAGATCGGAATTGGACTATCAACGATCCGGTCAGGTATTACTCCTTTATGTTGCATGCGTTATGAATATGACAAATGTACATTTCACCAAAAAGTAAAGTATCATATTCATATGTTGTGTAGGTAATATGGCAACCATATCATGACGATGTGTTAGCACAATTACCTGGAATTTGTACGGATGGAGCGCATGTGCGGCTATCTAGGACGCCGCTTATATGTGTGGACATCATCGAGATGCATGTTCCGGATCGGGTCATGTTACAATTTGGATTAGAACAAGTTTTCTCCCCTCTTCTGGTTGAGTTCATTGAACGAGTATCGCGCCGAGGCCGAGGTAGTTTTGATTGGAGGTCGCATCATGCGGCCTACATTACTAGATGGGACGACCGGACGATCACTCTCGTTCAAGGGGAGCCTGCTATGACTGAGCGAGATGCATACATGAGATGGTATTTGAGCATCACTAGGAGACTTATAATGCCACCCATGCATGAGCCGGAGATGTTATATCAACCAAGAGGCGACACTGAACGGGCGTTGGTGAGTATCATTAACTTCATATTTGATTTTATTCACTAGTGTTTTGTAGTGAGTAGATAACATACCTGTGTTTTTCTTTCTAGCTTACTCTTGCACGACATACATTTGATCAGACGGAGGGAGCTTTGGTGGACCGATCATATGAGAGCTTGCTAGCGGCCTGTCAGACGCTACACGATCGCTCTGGACATGTTTTTGCGAGTTTGCCATTGCTTCGGCCAGTTGTTACTGAGATTCCAGGATTGGAGGTTGTTCCAGAACCTGACATTCTGACATCATCAGCTGACACGAGAAGTTTTACCCCATCACCTGTTGTTCCAGATGCCCCGTTATAAAGGAAGGCGTCGGTTCAACCGACGCCTTTCAAAAAAAAACTTACGGAAAGGCGTCGGTTTAACCGACGCCTTTATGTTATAAGAAAAAGGCGCCGGTTGAACCGACGCCTTTCTGTTGTAAAGAAAGGCGTCGGTTCAACCGACGCCTTTCTTTTATCTGTAATAAGAGAAAGGCGTCGGTTCGGGCCGGTTAAAAAAAAGGCCACGCAGGCGCCAGCGGCCGCGCTGGCGCCTGCGTGGCTTGTCAGAACACCAGTTTGGGAAATATTTGCTACAGTGCGCCAATTTGGTAATTTTTTTTTTATGTTTTTTATATAAATTTCCCTTTATTATATTATTTTCCCTAGTATCTACTACAAATTACCAACCCACCAAAAATCTCGCTAGCCCCCAGTCGAAGGCAACCAAACAGAGCCTAAATGCGACTTGGGTCGGGATTTTTCACGACTCGAAATGGACCAGTTATTTTTTCGGTTATGGAATGCTTACACAATACACACAGTATCTGGTTCCGGGTTGGAAAGAGGAACCGAGCCGGTGGACGGCTTCGGTATTACATATAGGCTCCTGGAGTCCGGCTTCATCCTCCACTGCCGGCAGTTTTTTTTGGACGCCATTCTCCTTTCTTGATCCTCCACCGCCTCCGCTAGAGGTTTTTTGGGTGGATTCTGATGGCTGTGTCGCTGGCTGCCGGATCTCCAGTCGGGTAGATTCATGCTCGTCTTTGATGGCATCGCCGCTCCCTTGCTAGCTGCTTTTGCTCATCTCAAGTCCGTGGAAAAGTCGGGTGAGTAGTCTAACTGTGGATTTTTGTTGGATTCAAATGTTCAAGTTTTCAAGGTTTTTGTATACTGAAAATCTTGGATTTCTTGTTCTTTTGCTGAAAGTTCTTTCTCTTTTGTACTGAAACTTGATTTATTTGTCATGGTTTGATTTGTGGATGAAAATTTTGTTTGTTTGGATTTGAAATGTGAGCTGGGAAATGGTGAAGATCGCTTCTGGGTTTTTAATTTGAGAAAAGAATTTATTTGATGAGATGAAGCCCAAGATTTGCCGTTTCTTGATGGACTAGTTTTGTTTTCTATTAGTTGTTTGGTTTTGACGATCCATCTTCTTCCTAGATTTCTTCTTCTTTTATCTGGTTTTGATTTCTATTAGTTGATATTTTTATTTTGTCGGATTTTCATTTAAAGAAAGTTCGCATCTTTCCTCGTTTCCAGATCTTTTTCTTTGTATAAAATCTTGTGATTGATCCATTTTCAGTACCGGAAGATTTTTGGGTGACGATTTACAGGTTGGTTTTCCGGTGAGGGTGACCATGCGAACAACCATTCTTCGTCGCCTCTGTCTCCGCCGTCTTTCTCTCTCCGCCGTCTCCGATTCGATTGTCTCTGCCGCCTTTGGAAGAGAAACAAGCCGAAAAGAAGCTGATGATGAATAGCGACTACCACAATCTCTCGGTGGAAAGGGACGACTATTTCACGGAGCCTTCTTGAACTTGCCTCCGATAACGATGCGGAGGCTGCCTCTAAAGATCATGGAGTTTCTGGAAGGGGGAGGAGGCGAACCAGCAGATTTGGCAAGGGTGATGACTTATGAGCAATATCAGAATGTCAGTGGATCTTAATAAGGATTTAGACAAAGCAATGCCCGTGGAACATGGCATTCATGCTCCTGTTGTTGAAATTCATGTGTGGGATGGTAAGAAGGATTTGAAACCTGTCATGTTTAGTACTCTTACAGTGCTAAAATTATGAATACTCTTTATATAGCGTAAATAACGTCTAGCTTGCAACTGCATGTGGCACAAACGACCAACATGATCTTAGCATTGTGAGGAGGATTTGACAGGTGTGAAATGTTAAACAAAAGCCTGCTAAGGTGCTCCATCTTATTGATAACATAACCCCTCAACGTTAAGCTGATAATGCAAACAGTCAATTGATGGCTTTCAGTACAACATGCAATATATAATCTGTTTCTCAGTTGAATATATTGATGGCTTTCAGTACTCCACATTGGAGTTTTGTTATGTTGGTTGCTCAGTCTCTTGCATCTCACACGTGTAGTTTAATTTTAAGTTTTCCAATCTTTGGGTTGATTTCACTTGTGGAAAGCTGCTACCTGATTTTCTCTATTTTTTGTTATTTTTAGATGTTAGTATTCAGTGGCCATAATTTGCTTCTTGTTTGAATTGTGTCAGGTGGAATTTTACGTGAAGAAGTCCAAATGACAGTTTTGGGCAAATTTGTAGTTCCAAAGCCAATTAATTTAGCAACTCAAAAGTAGTCTGCTGCCTTCTTATTCGTGATTTCCTTATTTTGATATTTGACCAGATGGATAAAATCTTTTCTGTTACTTTTTAGGTTGGAAAATCATGGTCTGGACCCCAATGTGGAAATCGTTCCAAAGTGTGTATTTTTTTCTTTCTTGTTCCTTTCTTAAAAATGTTGTCCATTTTGAGTTATGCCTTGTTTTTTCTTTATGTACAGTCAATTTTTGTTCTTTACTGGACTTAACATATCTTGGTGAATATGTTAGGGGCACTATTAGTTGGGGAAGTAGATCATCTCCAAATCAGAATGCTTGGGGTTCATCGCCTGCATCACCTACTGCAGATGGGGCTGTTTGTCCTGCTCATTTAGATGGTCGACCTTCTTCTGGTGGCAGTGGTACTCGGCAATCAACGGCTGGAAGTGAGAGGTCACATGATCTTGCATCTAGTGCACGGGGCACAAACTTGAGACCGTCGTCAGCATCTGGATTGTTGACCTCATCATATTTGGTCATGGCATCCCTGCAGTGCAGAATCAAGACCAGGGAGACGACAAAGTAAAAAGTTCTAAAACTTCTAATGAGGCAGCCAGTAGTGGTGGACCTACCGAAAAAGATCACAGGGAGAATATGAGTTATGCTCCCTTCTCTAAAGATGCAGTGGGTGATAATAAAGGAGAAATAAGTGGTTCTGAAATTATATTTGGTGCTATCCCTAGGCTTGCTGTTCCTGTCTCTATAGAAGCAGTGAATAATCGTCCCTATATTCAAAGTAGGGGACTATAGAGGATGGGCAAGGTTTAGTTCTCATGAGAGTGATAAGTGGAAAAAGAAACCTGCACCAGAATCAGACTTGAGAAGAACTCTGAAGTTTTCTCTCAGGAGCTTACTGATGAACACGAGTTCAAGGCGAAATGTGAATTTGATTCAGCCCACTATACAGCACTGGTATGCTTTTCTGCAGCATCAAATTGTTAATATCAACCTTGCTTTTCCTTGTTTAATTTTTTTTTTTATTTGTTCAGTCTGCGAAACTTTAAGAGATTGCAACTCAGCGGGCTAAGGATGTGGAGAGAACAAGGGAGAAGAAAGCAAAATCTCTTCAAAGTTGGATGAATTGTACCGGAAGACCTTGGGGGATAATGTTCCTCCAAAGTCTGGTGGCAGCAAACTCCTGCCTAAGCGTGAAGGGGTTCCTATTCAGGAGGAAAGAATAGTAAAAAATGCTGTGGTTGGTGAAAAGCTGAGTGATGCTACGACAGAAACTTTTGTTAGACATCAGAAAAAACATGTAGCAAATGACACTGTTAATGGGAAAAATATGATTAATTCTTGTATAGTGATGGTTGAATAGTTTTTTTGAAAAAGCATTATTCCTGT
The DNA here is from genome assembly GCA_039654745.1 of Houttuynia cordata. NCBI lineage: Eukaryota > Viridiplantae > Streptophyta > Magnoliopsida > Piperales > Saururaceae > Houttuynia > Houttuynia cordata. The sequence continues at coordinate 33,390,404 of CM077502.1, forward strand.
AAAGTGATGGTTGAATAGTTTTTGAAGTAAACATCATGAAACGTATTGATGTTTAAGATCAATGCTTAATAGTGGATCACATGCATGTTCTTTTTGCACAAAAAAATATGGTGAGTGCCTGCCCGAAAGGTGAATTTGATTCAGCTGACTATAAAGCACAGGTATGCTTTCCTGCAGCATCAAATTGTTAATATCAAACTTGCTTTTCCTTGATTAATTTTTTATTTTTATTTGTTTAGCCTGCGAAACTTGAAGAAATTGCAACTCAGCAGGCTAAGGATGAGGAGAGGACAAGAGAGCAGAAAGCAAAAGCTCTTCAATTTTGGATGAATTAAACCGGAAGACCTTGAGGGATAATATTCCTTCAAAGTCTGATGGCAGCAAACTTCTGCCTAAGCGTGAAAATGTTCCAATTCAGGAGGAAAGAACAGTAAAAAATGCAGTGGCTAGTGAAAAGCTGAGTGTTGGTATGACTAAAACATGAAATTCATCAATTCAGTGTAGAATGAATGTTGCAGAAAAGGATGGCGAGTTAATTAATCAGCCTGCAATTGAATTCACTGAAGTTTCTGGCTTTGCCAATCTTGAAATGGATGCTGCAAGTGCTTCATCTGTCTGTTCCTCTCAACTTGTAGATAACTCTCCTAGTGACGGAAGTGCTTTATAGTTGGGGAAGTAGATCATCTCCAAAGCAGAACGCTTGGGGTTCATCGCCTGCATTGCCCTCATCATCTACTGCAGATGGGGCTGTTTGTCCTGCTCATTTAAATGGTCGACCTTCTTCTTGTGGCAGCCATCAACGGCTGGATGTGAGAGGTCACATGATCTTATCTTCTAGTGCATGGGGCACGAACTTGTGACCATGGTCAGCATCTGGATTGGTGCCCTCATCAAATTTGGTCATGCCGTCCCTGCAGTGCAGAAACAAGACCAGGCAGAGGACAAAGTAAAAAGTTCTAAAACTTCTAATGAGGCAGCCGGTAGTGACGAACCTACTGAAAAAGTCCTCGGGGGGAAAATGAGTTGTGCTCCCTTCTCTAAAGATGCAGTGGGTTATAATAAAGGAGAAATAAGTGGTTCTGAAATTATATTTGGTCCTATCCCTCGGCTTGTTGTTCCTGTCTCTATAGAAGCAGTGAATAATCGTCTCTATTTTCAAAGAAGGGTAGTTCAAGAAACACAAGGCAAAGGAGGGGATTATAGAGGATGGGCAAGGTTTAGTTCTCATAGGAGTGAAAAGTAGAAAAAGAAACCTACACCAGAATCAAACTCCTCTCATTCACTTGAGAAGAACTCTTATGTTTTCTCTCAGGAGCTTACTGATGAACACAAGTTCAAGGTGAAATGTTAATTTGATTCAGCCAACTATAAAGCAAAGGTATACTTTTCTGCTGCATTTAATTGTTAATACCAAACATGGTTTTTATTGATTAATTTTTTATTTTTTATTTGTTCAGCTTGCAAAACTTGAATAGATTGCAACTCAGCGAGCTATGGATGAGGAGAGGACAAGAAAGCAGAAAGCAAAACCAGTTCAAAGTTGGATGAATTGAACCAGAAGACCTTGGGGGATAATGTTCCTTTAAAGTCTGATGGCAGGAAACTTCTGCCTAACCGTGAAGTGGTTCCTTTTCAGGAGGAACGAACAGTAAAAATGCGGCAGCTAGTGAAAATCTGAGTGTTGGTATGACTGAAACATCAAATTCATCAATTCAGTCTAGCATGAATGTTGCAGAAAAGGATGGCGAGTTAGTTAATCAGCCTGCAATAGAATTCACTGATGTTTCTGGCTTTGCCAATCATTAAATGGATGCTGCAAGTACTTCATCTGTCTGTTCCTCTCAACTTGTTGATAACTCTCCTAGTGACGGAAGTGCTTTACCGTTGGGGAACTAGATCATCTCCAAATCTGAATGCTTGCGGTTCGTTGCCTGCTTTGCCCTCATCACCTACTGCAGATGGGGCTGTTTGTCCTGCTCATTTAAATGGTCCACCTTCTTCTGGTTCTTCTTGTGGCAGTGCTACTTGGCCATCAACGGCTGGAAGTGAGAGGACACATGATCTTGCCTCTAGTGCATGGGGCACGAACTTGAGACCATCGTTAGCATCTGGATTGGTGGCCTCATCACATTTGATCATGGCGTCCCTGCAGTGCAGAAACAAGACCAGGCCGACGACAAAGTAAACAGTTCTAAAACTTCTAATGAGGCAGCCGGTAATGGTGGACCTACTGAAAAAGCCCTCAGGGGGAATATGGGTTATGCTCCTTTCTCTAATGATGCAGCAGGTGATAATAAAGGTGAAATATGTGGTCCTGAAATTATATTTGGTGCTATCCCTAGGGATGTTGTTCCTATCTCTACAGAAGTGAATAATCGTCCCAATATTCAAAGAAGGGGACTATAGAGGATGGGCAAGGTTTAGTTCTCACGAGAGTGATAAGTGGAAAAAGAAACATGCACCAGAATCAGACTCCTCTGGTTCACTTGAGAAGAACTTTGAAGTTTTCTCCCAGGAGCTTACTGATGAACACTAGTTCAAGGCGAAATGTGAATTTGATTCAGCCGACTATAAAGCACAGGTATGCTTTTCTGTAGCATGAAATTGTTAATATCAAACTTGTTTTTCCTTTATTTATTTTTTATTTTTTATTTGTTCAGCCAGCAAAAGTTGAGGAGTTTGCTACTCTGCGGGCTAAGGATGTGGAGAGAACAAGAGAGCAGAAAGCAAAAGCTCTTCAAAGTTGGATGAATTGAACCTGAAAACCTTGAGGGATAATGTTCCTCCAAAGTTTAACGGCAGCAAACTTCTGCCTAAGTGTGAAGAGGTTACTAACAAGGAGGAAAGAACAGTAAAAATGCGGTGGTCAGTGAAAAGCTGAGTGTTGCTGTGACTGAAACATGAAATTCATCAATTCAGTATAGAAGGAATGTTGCAGAAAAGGATGGCGAGTTAGTTAATCATCCTGCAATTGAATTCACCAAAGTATGTAGCTTTACCAATCATGAAATGGATGCTGCAAGTACCTCATCTATCTGTTCCTCTCAACTTGTTGATAACTCTCCTAGTGACGGAAGTGCTTTAAAGTTGGGGAAGTAGATCATCTCCAAAGCAGAACGCTTGGGGTTCATCGCCTGCATTGCCCTCATCACCTACTGCAGATGGGGCTGTTTGTCATGCTCATTTAAATGGTTGACCTTCTTCTTGTGGCAGTGCTACTCAGCCATCAACGGCTGGATGTTAAAGGTCACATGATCTTGTCTTCTAGTGCACGGGGCACGAACTTATGGCCATGGTCAGCATCTGCATTGGTGGCCACATCAAATTTGATCATGGTATCACTGCAGTGCAGAAACAAGACCAGGCAGAGGACAAAGTAAAAAGTTCTAAAACTTCTAATGATGCAGCCGGTAGTGATGGACCTACTGAAAATGTCCTCAGAGGGAATATGAGTTATGCTCCCTTCTCTAAAGATGCAGTGGGTTATAATAAAGGAGAAATAAGTGGTTTTGAAATTATATTTTGTCCTATCCCTCGTCTTGCTGTTCTTGTCTCTATAGAAGCAGTGAATAATCGTCCCTATTTTCATAGAAGGCTAGTTCAAGGAACACAAGGCAAAGGAGGGGATTATAGAGGATGGGCAATGTTTAATTCTCACGAGAGTGATAAGTAGAAAAAGAAACCTACACCAGAATCAGACTCCTCTCGTTCACTTGAGAAGATCTCTTAAGTTTTCTCTCAGGAGCTTACTCATGAATACGAGTTCAAGGCGAAATGTTAATTCGATTCGGCCAACTATAAAGCACAGGTTTGTTTTTCTGCCGCATTAAATTGTTAATATCAACTTGGTTTTCGTTGATTAATTTTTTATTTTTTATTTGTTCAGCTTGCAAAACTTGAACAGATTGCAACTCAGTGGGCTATGGATGAGGAGATGACAAGAGAGCAGAAAGCAAAAGCTCTTCAAACTTGGATGAATTGAACCGGAAGACCTTGGGGGATAATGTTCCTTTAGAGTCCAATGGCAGGAAACTTCTGCCTAAGCATGGAGAGGTTCCTTTTCAAGAGGAACGAACAGTAAAAATGTGGTGGCTAGTGAAAAGCTCAGTGTTGGTTTGACTGAACCATCAAATTCATCAATTCAGTCTAGAATGAATGTTGCAGAAAAGGATGGCAAGTCAGTTAATCATCCTGCAATAGAATTCACAGAAGTTTCTGGCTTCGCCAATCATTAAATGAATGCTGCAAGTACTTCATCTATCTGTTCCTCTCAACTTGTTGATAACTCACCTTGTGACGGAAGTGCTTTACAGTTGGGGAAGTAGATTGTCTCCAAATCTGAATGCTTGGGGTTCGTCTATTGCATTGCCCTCATCACCTACTGCAGATGGGACTGTTTGTCCTGCTCGTTTAAATGGTCCACCTTCTTCTGGTTCTTCTTGTGGCAGTGCTACTCGGCCATCAGCGACTGGAAGTTAGTGGTCACAGGATCTTGCCTCTAGTGCAGGGGCACGAACTTGAGGCCATCGTTGGCTTCTGGATTGGTTGCCTCATCACATTTGGTCGTGGCGTCCCTGCAGTGCAGAAACAAGACCAGGCAGACGACAAAGTAAAAAGTTCTAAAACGTCTAATGAGGCAGCCAGTAGTGGTGGACCTACTGAAAAAGCCCTCAAGGGGAATATGAGTTATGCTCCTTTCTCTAAAGATGAAGCTGGTGATAATAAAAGAGAAATATGTGGTTCTGAAATTATATTTGGTGCTATCCCTAGGGATGCTGTTCCTGTCTCTATAGAAGCAGTGAATAATCGTCCCTATATTCAAAGAAGGGGACTATAGAGGATGGGCAAGTTTTAGTACTCACGAGAGTGATAAGTAGAAAAAGAAACCTACACCAGAATCAGACTCCTCTCGTTCACTTGAGAATAACTCTTAAGTTTTCTCTCAGGAGCTTACTGATGAACACGAGTTCAAGGCGAAATGTGAATTTGATTCAGCCGACTATAAAGCACAGGTATTTCTGCAGCATCAAATTATTAATATCAAACTTGCTTTTCTTTGATTAATTTTTTATTTTTTATATGTTCAGCCTGCGAAAGTTGAAGAGATTGCTACTCAGCGGGCTAAGGATGTGGAGAGAACAAGAGAGCAGAAAGCAAAAGCTCTTCAAAGTTGGATGAATTGAACCGGAAGACCTTGAGGAAAGAACAGTAAAAAATGTAGTGGTTAGTGAAAAGCTGAGTGTTGTTGTGACTCAAACATGAAATTCATCAATTCAGTATAGAAGGAATGTTGCAGAAAAGGAGGCGAGTTAGTTAATCATCCTGCAATTGAATTCACTTAAGTTTCTGGCTCTGCCAATCGTGAAATGGATGCTGCAAGTAGTTCATCTGTCTGTTCCTCTCAACTTGTTGATAACTCTCCTAGTGACAGAAGTGCTTTACAGTAGGGGAAGTAGATCATCTCCAAAGCAGAACGCTTGGGGTTGATCGCCTGCATTCCCCTCATCACCTACTGCAGATGGGGCTGTTTGTCCTGCTCATTTAAATGGTCGACCTTCTTGTGGCAGTGCTACTCGGCCATCAGCGACTCGAAGTTAGAGGTCACAGGATCTTGCCTCTAGTGCAGGGGCACGAACTTGAGACCATCGTTGGCTTCTGGATTGGTTGCCTCATCACATTTGGTTGTGGCGTCCCTGCAGTGCAGAAACAAGACCAGGCAGACGACAAAGTAAAAAGTTCTAAAACTTCTAATGAGGCAGCCGGTAGTGGTGGACCTACTGAAAAAGCCCTCAGGGGGAATTTGAGTTATGCTCCTTTCTCTAAAGATGAAGCAGGTAATAATTAAAGAGAAATATGTGGTTCAGAAATTATATTTGGTGCTATCCCTATGGATGCTGTTCCTGTCTCTATAGAAGCAGTGAATAATCATCCCTATATTCAAAGAAGGGGACTATAGAGGATGGGCAAGGTTTAGTTCTCACGAGAGTGATCAGTTCAAAAAGAAACCTACACCCAAATCAGACTCCTCACGTTCACTTGAAAAGAACTCTGAAGTTTTCTCTCAGGAGCTTACTTACTGATGAACACTAGTTATAGGTGAAATGTGAGTTTGATTCAGCCGACTATAAAGCACAGGTATGCTTCTCTGCAGCATCAAATTGTTAATATCAAACTTGCTTTTCCTTGATTAATTTTTTATTTTTTATTTGTTCAGCTTGCGAAACTTGAACAGATTGCAACTCAGTGGGCTAAGGATGAGGACAGGACAAGAGGGGAGAAAGCAAAAGCTCTTCAAAGTTGGATGAATTGAACCGGAAGGCCTTTGGGGATAATGTTCCTTTAAAGGCTGATGGCAGGAAACTTCTGCCTAAGCGTGAAGAGGGTCCTATTCAGTAGGAAAGAACAGTAAAAAATGTTGTGGCTAGTGAAAAGCTGAGTGTTGGTATGACTGAAGCATCAAATGCATCAATTCATTCTAGAATTAATGTGGCAGAAAAGGATGGCGAGTTAGTTAATCATCCTGCAATTGAATTCACTGAAGTTTCTGGCTTTGCCAATCATGAAATGGAGGCTGCAAGTGCTTCATCTGTCTGTTTCTCTCAACTTTTTGATAAGTCTCCTAGTGACAGAAGTGCTTTACTGTTGGGGAAGTAGATCATCTCAAAATCAGAACTCTTGGGGTTCATCGCCTACAGTGCCCGCATCAACTACTGCAGATGGGGTTGTTTGTCCGGCTCACTTAAGTGGTCGACCTCTTCTGGTTCTTCTGGTGGCAGTGGTACTCGGCCATCAATGGCTCGAAGAGAGAGGTCACATGATCTTGCCTTCTCATGCACGGGGCACGAATTTGAGACCACGGTCTGCATCATGATTGGTTGCCTCAACACATTTGGTAATGGCTTCCCTGCAGTGCAGAAACAAGACCAGGCAGACGACAAAGTAAAAATTTCTAAAACTTCTAATGAGGCAGCCGGTAGTGATGGACCTACTGAAAAAGCCCTCAGGGGGAATATGAGTTATGCTCCCTTCTCTAAAGATGCAGTGGGTAACAATAAAGGGGAAATAAGTGGTTGTGAAATTATATTTTGTGCTATCCCTTGGCTTGCTTTTCCTGTCTCTATAGAAGCAGTGAATAATACTCCCTATTTTCAAAGAAGGGTAGTTCAAGGAACACAAGGCAAAGGAGGGGATTATAGAGGATGGGCAAGGTTTAGTTCTCACGAGAGTGATAAGTGGAGAAAGAACCCTACACCAGAATCAGACTCCTCTAGTTCACTTGAGAAGAACTCTTAACTTTTCTCTTAGAAGCTTACTGATGAACACGAGTTCAAGGCGAAATGTTAATTTGATTCTGCCGACTATAAAGCACCGGTATGCTCTTCTGCAGCATCAAATTGTTAATATCAAACTTGGGTTTCCTTGATTAATTTTTTATTTTTTATTTGTTGAGCTTGCAAAACTTGAACAGATTGCAACCCAACGGGCTAAGGATGGGGAGAGGACAAGAGAGCAGAAAGCAAAAGCTCTTCAAAGTTGGATGAATTGAACCGGAAGGCCTTGGGGGATAATGTTCCTCCAAAGTCTAATGGCAGGAAACTTCTGCCTAAGCGTGAAGAGGTTCTTATTTAGGAGGAAAGAACAGTAAAAAATGTTGTGGCTAGTGAAACGCTAAGTGTTGGTATGACTGAAACATGAAATTCATCAATTCAGTCTAGAATGAATGTTGCAGAAAAGGATGGAGATTTAGTTAATCATCCTGCAATAGAATTCACTGAAGTTTCTGGCTTTGCCAATCATGAAATGGATGCTACAAGTACTTCATCTATCTGTTCCTCTCAACTTGTTGATAACTGTCCTAGTGATGGAAGTGCTTTGCAGTTGGGGAAGTAGGTCATCTCCAGTTCAGAACGCTTGGGGTTCATCGCCTACATTGCCCTCATCTCACATACTGCAGATGGGTCTGTTTGTCCTGCTCATTTAAATGGTCGTCCTTCTTCTGGTGGCATTGGTACTCGGCCATCAACGGCTGGAAGTGAGAGGTCACACGATCTTGCCTCTAGTGCATGTGGCCCGAACTTGAGACTATCGTCAGCATCTGGATTTATTCCCTCTGCAGATTTTGTCAAGGTCGTCCCATTAGTGCAGAAACAGGACCAGGCAGACTACAACGTAAAAAGTTCTAAAACTTCTAATGAGGAAGCCGGTAGTGGTTGACCTACTGAAAAAGCCCTCAGGGTGAAATAAGTGGTTCCTTCTCTAAAGATGCAGTGGGTGATAATAAAGGAGAAATAAGTGGTTCTGAAATTATATTTGGTGCTATCCCTAGGCTTGTTGTTCGTGTCTATAGAAGTAGTGAATAATCATCCCTATATTCAAAGAAGGGTAGTTCAAGTAACACAAGGCAAAAGACGGGATTATAGAGGGTGGGCAAGGTTTAGTTCTCAGGAGAGTGATAAGTGGAAAAAGAAACCTACACCGGAATACGACTGATCCTGCTCATTTGTGAAGAGCTCTGAAGTTTTCCCTCATGGTGCTTACTGATGAAGACAGTTGAACGTCTCCAACAAGGCGAAAGGTGAATTTGATTCAGACGCCTAAAAATCACAGGTATGCTTTTCTGCAGCATCAAATTTTTAATATCAAACTTGCTTTTCCTTGATTAATTTTTTATTTTTAATTTGTTCAGCTTGCGAAACTTGAACAGATTGCAACTCAGCGGGCTAATGATGAGGAGAGGACAAGGGTGCAGAAAGCAAAAGCTCTTCAAAGTTGGATGAATTGAACTGGAAGACCGTGGGGGATAATGTTCCTTTAAAGTCTGATGGCAGTAAACTTCTGCCTAAGCATGAAGAGGTTCCTATTCAGGAGGAAAGAACACTAAAAAATGCGGTGGCAAGTGAAAATCTTAGTGTTGGTATGACTGAAACATCAAATTCATCAATTCAGTCTAGGATGAGGGTTGCAGAAAAGGATGGCAAGTTAGTTAATCATCCTGCAATTGAATTCACTGAAGGTTCTGGCTTTGCAAATAATGAAATGGATGCTGCAAGTACTTCATCTGTCTGTTCCTCTCAACTTGTTGATAACTCTCCTAGTGACAGAAGTGCTTTACAGTTGGGGAAGTAGATCATCTCCAAATTAGAATGCTTGGGGTTCATCGCCTGCATTACCGTCATCACCTACTGCAGATGGGGATGTTTGTCCTACTCATTTAAATGGTCGACCTTCTTCTGGTTCTTCTGGTGGCAGTGTTACTCACCCATCAACGACTGGAAGTGAAAGGCCAAATGATCTTGCCTCTAGTGCATGTGGCACGAACTTGAGACCATCGTCAGCATCTGGATTTGTTGCCTCATCTCATTTGGTCAAGCCGTCCGTGCGGTGCAGAAACAAGACCTGGCAGACGACAAAGTAAAAACTTCTAAAACTTCTAATGAGGCTTCTGGTAGTGGTGGACCTACTGAAAAAGCCCTCAGAGGGAATATGAGTTATGCTCCCTTCTCTAAAGATGCAGTGGGTGATCACAAAGGAGAAATAGGTGGTTCTGAAATTATATTTGGTGCTATCCCTAGGCTTGCTGTTCGTGTTTATAGATGCAGTGAATAATCGTCCTAGTATTCAAAGAAGGGTAGTTCAAGGAACACAAGGCAAAGGAGTGGATTATAGAGGGTGGCCAAGGTTTAGTTCTCCGGAGAGTGAGGTGGAAAATGAAACCAACACCAGAATCAGACTCATCTCGTTCACTTGTGAAGAGCTTTGAGGTTTTCTCTCAGGAGCTTACTGATGAAGATAGTTGAACGTCTCCAACAAGGTGAAAGGTGAATTTGATTCAGCCGACTATAAAGCACAGGTATGCTTTTCTGCAGCATCAAATTGTTAATATCAAACATGCTTTTCTTGGATTAATTTTTTATTTTTTATTTGATCAACTTGCGAAACTTGAACAGATTGCAACTCAGCTGGCTAAGGATGAGGAGAGGACAAGAGGGCAAAAGCAAAATCTCTTCAAAGTTGCATGAATTGAACCGGAAGGCCTTTGTGGATAATGTACCTTTAACGTCTGATGGCAGGAAACTTCTGCCTAAGCGTGAAGAAGTTCCTATTCCGGAGGAAAGAACAGTAAAAAATGTTGTGGTTGTGAAAAGCTGAGTGTTGGTATGACTGAAACATCAAATGCATCAATTTAGTCTTGAATTAATGTTGCAGAAAAGGATGGCGAGTTAGTTAATCATCCCGCAATTGAATTCACTTAAGTTTCTGGCTTTGCCAATCATGAAATGGATGCTGCAAGTACTTCATCTGTCTGTTCCTCTCAACTTGTTGATAACTCTCCTAGTGACGGATGTGCTTTACAGTTGGAGAAGTAGATCATCTCCAAATCAAAACGCTTGCGGTTCCTCGCGTGCATTGCCTTCATCACCTACTGTAGATGGGCATGTTTGTCCTGCTCATTTTAATGGTCGACCTTCGTCTGGTTCTTCTGGTGGCAGTAGTACTCGGCCATCAACGGCTGGAAATGAGAGGTCACATGATCTTGCCTCTAGTGCATGGGGCAAGAACTTGAGACCATCGTCAGCATCTGGATTTGTTGCCGTAACACAATTGGTCAAGGCGTCACTGCAGTGCAGAAACAAGAACAGGCAGACGACAAAGTAAAAACTTCTAAAATTTCTAATGAGGCAACCGGTAGTGGGGAACCTACTGAAAAAGCCCTCTGGGGGAATATGATTTATGCTCCCTTCTTTAAAGATGCAGTGGGTGATAACAAAGGAGAAATAAGTGGTTCTAAAATTATATTTGGTGCTATCCTTAGGCTTGCTGTTCGTGTCTATAGATGCAGTGAATAATCGTCCCTGTATTCAAAGAACGGTAGTTCAAGGAACACAAGGCAAAGGAGGGGATTATAGAGGGTGGGCAAGGTTTAGTTCTCCGGAGATTGATAGGTGGAATAAGAAACCTACACCAGAATCAGACTCATCTCGTTCACTTGTGAAGACCTCTGAAGTTTTCTCTCAGGAGCTTACTGATGAAGACAGTTGAAAGTCTCCAACAAGGCGAAAGTTGAATTTGATTTGGCCGACCATAAAGCACAAGTATGCTTTTCTGCAGCATCAGATTGTTAATATCAGACTTGCTTTTCCTTGATTTATTTTTTATTTTTTATTTGTTCAGCTTGCGAAACTTGAACAGATTGCAGCTCAGCGGGCTATGGATGAGGAGAGGGCAGAAAGCAAAAGCTCTTCAAAGTTGGATGAATTGAACCGGCAGACCTTTGGGGATAATGTTCCTTTAAAGTCTGATGGCAGGAAACTTCTGCCTAAGCGTGAAGAGGATCCTATTCAGGCGGAAAGAACAGGAAAAAATACTGTGGCTAGTGAAAAACTGAGTGTTGGTATGGCTAAGACTTCAAATTAATCAATTCAGTCTTGAATGAATGTTGCGCAAAAGGATGGCGAGTTAGTTAAACATTCCTGCAATTGAATTCACTGAAGTTTCTGGCTTTGCCAATCATGAAATGGATGCTCCAAGTACTTCATCTGTCTGTTCCTCTCAACTTGTTGATAACTCTCCGAGTGACGGAAGTGATTTACAGTTGGAGAAGTTGATCATCTTCGAATCAGAATGCTTAGGGTTGATCGCGTGCATTGCCCTCATCACCTACTGCAGATGGGGATGTTTGTCGGGCTCATTTAAATGGTTGACCTTCTTCTGGGTCTTCTGGTGGCAGTGGTACTCAGTCATCAACGACTAGAAGTGAGAGGTCACATGATCTTGACTCTAGTGCATGGGGCATGAACATTACACCATCGTCAGCATCTGGATTTGATGCCGTATCACATTTGGTCAAGGCGTCCCTGCAGTGCAGAAACAAGACCAGGCAGATGACAAAGTAAAAAGTTCTAAAACTTCTAATGAGGCAGTCGGTAGTGGTGGACCTACTGAAAAGGCCCTCAGGGGGAATATGAGTTATGCTCCCTTCTCTAAAGATGCAGTGGGTCATAATAAAGGAGAAATAAGTGGTTCTCAAATAATATTTGGTGCTATCCCTAGGCTTGCTGTTCGTGTCTATAGAAGCAGTGAATAATCATCCCTATATTCAAAGAAGGGTAGTGCAAGGAACACAAGGCAAAGGAGGGGATTATAGAGGGTGGGCAAGGTTTAGTTCTTGGGAGAGTGATTAGTGGAAAAAGAAACCTACACCAGAATCAGACTGATCTCGTTCATTTGTGAAGAGCTCTGAAGTTTTGTCTCAGGTGGTTACTGATGAAGACAGTTGAAGGTCTCCAACAAGGCGAAAGGTGAATTTGATTCAGACGACTAAAAAGCACAGGTATGCTTTTCTGCGGCATCGAATTGTTAATATCAAACTTGCTTTTCCTTGATTAATTTGTTATTTTTTTTTGTTCAGCTTCCGAAACATGAACAGTTTGCAACTCAACGGGCTAAGGATGAGGAGAGGACAAGAGAGCAGAAAGCAAAAGCTCTTCATAGGTAGATGAATTGAACCGGATAATATTCCTTTAAAGTCTGATGGCAGGAAACTTTGGCCTAAGCGTGAAGAGGTTCCTATTCAGGAGGAAAGAACAGTAGAAAATGCTGTGCTAGTGAAAAGCTGAGTGTTGGTATGACTGAAACATCAAATTCATCAATTCAGTCTAGAATGAATGTTGCAAAAAAGGATGGCATGTTAGTTAATCATCCTGAAATTGGATTCACTGTAGTTTATGGCTTTGCCAATCATGAAATGGATGCTGCAAGTACTTCATCTGTCTGTTCCTCTCAACTTGTTGATAACACTCCTAGTGACGGAAGTGCTTTGCAGTTGGGGAAGTAGATCATCTCCAAATCAGAACGCTTGGGGTTCATCGCTTGCATTGCCCTCATGACCTACTGCAGATGGGGATGTTTGTCGGGCTCATTTAAATGGTTTACCTTCTTCTGGTTCTTCTGGTGGCAGTGGTACTCGACCATCAATGGCTGGATGTGAGAGGTCACATGATCTTGCCGCTAGTGCTTGGGGCACGAACTTGAGGCCATCGTCAGCATCTGGATTTGTTGCCTCATCACATTTGGTCAAGGCATCCCTGCAGTGCAGAAACAAGACCCGGCAGATGACAAAGTCAAAAGTTCTAAAACTTCTAGTGAGGCAGCGGGTAGTGGTGGACCTATTGAAAAAGCGCTCAGGGGGAATATGAGTTATGCTCCCTTCTCTAAAGATGCAGTGGGTGATAACAAAGGAGAAATAAGTGGTTTTGAAATTATATTTGGTGCTATCCCTAGGCTTGCTGTTCGTGTCTATAGATGCAGTGAATAATCGTCCCTGTATTCAAAGAAGGGTATTTCAAGGAACACGAGGCAAAGGAGGGGATTATAGAGGGTGAGCAAGGTTTAGTTCTGAGGAGAGTGATAGGTGGAAAAAGAAACCTACACCAGAATCAGACTCATCTCGTTCACTTGTGAAGAGCTCTGAAGTTTTCTCTCAGGAGCTTACTGATGAAGACAGTTGAATGTCTCCAACAAGGAGAGGTGAATTTGATTCAGCCGACTATTAAGCACAAGTATGCTTTTCTGCGGCATCAAATTGTTAATATCAAACTTGCTTTTCCTTGATTAATTTTTTATTTTTTCTTTGTTCAGCTTGCGAAACTTGAACAGATTGCAACTCAGCGGGCTAAGGATGTGGAGTGGACATGAGGGCAGAAAGCAAAAGCTCTTCAAAGTTGGATGAATTTGACCTGACGGCCTTTGGGGATAATGTTCCTTTAAAGTCTGATGGCTGGAAACTTCTGCCCAAGTGCGAAGAGGTTCCTATTCAGGAGGAAGGAACAGTAAAAAATGATGTGGCTAGTGAAAAGCTGAGTGTTGGTATGACTGAAACATCAAATGCATCAATTCAGTCTAGAATTAATGTTGCAGAAAAGGATGGCGAGTTAGTTAATCATCCTGCAATTGATTTCACTGAAGTTTCTGGCTTTGCCAATCATGAAATGGATGCTGCTAGTACTTCATCTGTCTGTTCCTCCCAACTTGTTGATAACTCTCCCAGTGGCGGAAGTGCTTTACAGTTGGGGAAGTAGATCATCTCCAAATCAGAACGCTTGGGGTTCCTCGCCTGCGTTGCCCTCATCACCTACTGCAGATGGGAATGTTTGTCCTGTTCATTTGAATGGTCGGCCTTCTTCTGGTTCTTCTAGTGACAGTGGTACTCAGCCATCAACGGCTGGAACTGAGAGGCCACATGATCTTGCCTCTAGTGTATGGGGCAAGAATTTGAGACCATCGTCAGCATCAGGATTTGTTGCCTCATCACCTTTGGTCAAGGCGTCCCTGCAGTGCAGAAACATGACCAGCCAGATGACAAAGTAAAAACTTATAAAACTTCTAATGAGGCAGCCGATTGTGGTGGACTTACTGAAAAAGCCCTCAGGGGGAATATGAGTTATGCTTCCTTCACTAAAGATTTAGTGGGTGATAACAAAGGAGAAATAAGTGATTCTGAAATTCTGTTTGGTGCTATCCCTAGGCTTGTTGTTCCTGTCTATAGATGCAGTGAATAATCGTCCCTGTATTCAAAGAAGGGTAGTTCAAATGCTGTGGCTAGTGAAAAGCTGAGTGTTGGTATGACTGAAACATCAAATTCATCAATTCAGTCTTGAATGAATGTTGCAGAAAAGGATGGCGAGTTAGTTAATATCCTGCAATTGAATTCACTGAAGTTTCTGGCTTTGCCAATCATGAAATAGATGCTGCAAGTACTTCATCTGTCGGTTCCTCTCAACTTGTTGATAACACTCCTAGTGACGGAAGTGCTTTACAGTTGGGGAGGTTGATCATCTCCAAATCAGAACGCTTTGGGTTGATCGCCTGCGTTGCCTTCATCACCTACTGCAGATGGGGATGTTTGTCCTGCTCATTTAAATGGTTGACCTTCTTCTGGTTCTTCTGGTGGCAGTGGTACTCGGCCATCAACGGCTGGAAGTGAGAGGTCACATGATCTTGCCTCTAGTGCATGGGGGACGAACTTGAGACCATCGTCAGTATCTGGATTTGTTGCCTCGTCACATTTGGTCAAGGCATCCCTGCAGTGCAGAAACAAGACCAGACAACGACAAAGTAAAAAGTTCTAGAACTTCTAATGTGGCAGCCGGTAGTGGTGGACCTACTGAAAAGGCCCTCAGGAGGAATATGGGCGATGCTCCCGCTCCCTTCTCTAAAGATGCAGTGGGCGATAACAAAGAAGAAATAAGTGGTTCTGAAATTATATTTGGAGCTATCCCTAGGCTTGCTGTTCGTGTCTATAGATACAGTGAATAATCGTCCGTGTATTCACAGAAGGGTAGTTCAAGGAACACAAGGCAAAGGAGGGGATTATAGAGGGTGGGCAAGGTTTAGTTCTCAGGAGAGTGATAGGTGGAAAAAGAAACCTACACCAGAGTCAGACTCATCTCGCTCACTTGTGAAGAGCTCTGAAGTTTTGCAGAGTCAGACTCATCTCGCTCACTTGTGAAGAGCTCTAAAGTTTTCTCTCAGGAACTTACTGATGAAGACGAGTTGAACGTCTCCAACAAGGCGAAAGGTGAACTATAAAGCACAGGTATGCTTTTCTGTAGCATCAAATTGTTAATATCAAACTTGCTTTTCCTTGATTAATTTTTTATTTTTTATTTGTGCGGCTTGCGAAACTTGAACAGATTGCAACTCAGCGGGCTACGGATGAGGAGAGGACAAGAGAGGAGAAAGCAAAAGCTCTTCAAAGTTGGATGAATTGAACCGGAAGACATTGGGGGATGATGTTCCTTTAAAGTCTGATGGCAGGAAACTTGTGCCTAAGCGTGAAGAGGTTCCTCTTCAGGAGGAAAGAAAGTAAAAAATGCAGTGATTAGTGACAAGCTGAGTGTTGGTATGTCTCGAACATCAAATGCATCAATTCAGTCTAGAATGAATGTTGCAGAAAAGGATGGCGAGTTTGTTAATCATCCTGCAATTGAATTCACTGAAGTTTCTGGCTCTGCCAATCATGAAATGGATGCTGAAAGTACTTCATCTGGCTGGTCCTCTCAACTTGTTGATAACTCTCCTAGTGACGGATGTGCGTTACTGTTGCATGACAATGGATCTTCCAAGCAGAATCATTCATTCTCGAAGATGGAATAGTATTCGAATGACATTAACCGAGGAGAGCGTTCAATTTCATCTGGAAGTACTGTTAAAGTTTCCGTCAAGGCAAATGCAAATGCATTTGGCAAATCAATCGCAGTGAGTAATATATATAATGTCGATGATTGTTCCTCCCAGCGTAAGAAGAAGCATACGAGGAACACTACGAGCAAACATATAGTGAATGATGCATCTGGGGAGTCTGGTCTGTTGGTGTCTGCGCCTGTGGAAGGAAACTCTATCAAACCCTCAGTTGGAAGTTGCATGGTGAAATGTTCAGAAACTTTTGTCCTAGATATTAGGCCTGTGTCGGTTGCAAATACTGTAGAGCCTGGGGATTGTTTAGAGGTAGTTCCATCTATAGAGAAAGCTTTGGACAAACAAATTGAAGCAGCCCTTGTAAGAAGAATGGGAACCAGTTGAAACCTCAGTCTTCTAGGAAAGGATCAAGGAATAGTCAACCTGCTAGACTGGCAGAGAAATTTCGTGGTAATGAAACTGTTGTCTGGGCCCCTGTGCAGCCACTGAATAAGCAGCAACAGTCATTTGAGCAGGTTGGTCAGATTGAGGGCCATCAACCATGCAGAAAGTGTGGGAAGACTAAGCGCGCGGTGATGGAGAAGTATGTTCCCAAACCAGTTGCCCAAGAGCTGTCACTGCAGAGCAATTTGCAACTGACTCTGCGTTCTCCTCCTTTATCCTCCATATCTGATGAGATGAGTAGCTCTGGGAATGATATCTGTGCTGTTGGTAGTGAAAGTTCTGGTACGGATGCAAGGAATATTGAGAATAAGCAGAATAAGCATGGGAAAAAACATGCATTATGGTGCCAGCGCAGTCCCAATGAATATCATGTAGGCTTGGACGGTTCCCGTGAAGAATCTGTATCTTCTTCTGGTGTTGGGGAAGCTGTTGAGAAGTTGGCATATGAACACCAGCAATCAGATTCAGATATAAAGTCACACAAACAGCAGGATCATGGAGTGTATACTGGTGGGCAAACTGATAAAGTCATGTCCATTGAGCAAGTCAGTGGACGTGCTGCCTCTAAAGATCATGGAGTTTCTGGAAGGGGGAGGAAGCAAACCAGCAGATTTGGCAAGGGTGATGAGCATTATCAGAATGTCAGTGGAGCTTAATAAGGATTTAGACAAAGCAATGCCCGTGGACCTAGGTATTCATGCCCCTGCTGTAGAAATTCATGTGTGGGATGGTAAGAAGGATTTGAAACCTGTCATGTTTAGTACTCTTACAGTGCTAAAATTATGAATACTCTTTATATAGCGTAAATAGCTTCTAGCTTGCAACTACATGTGGCACAAATGACCAACATGATTTTAGCATTGTGAGGAAGATTTGACAGGTGTGAAATGTTAAATAAAAGCCAGCTAGGGTGCTCCATCATGTTGATAACATAACCCCTCAACGTTAAGCTGATGCTGCAAACAGTCAATTGATGGCTTTCAGTACAACATGCAATATATAATCTGTTTCTCAGCTGAATACATTGATGGCTTTCAGTACTCCACATTGGAGTTTTGTTATGTTGGCTGCTCAGTCTCTTGCATCTCACACGTGTAGTTTAATTTTAAGTTTTCCTATCTTTGGGTTGATATCACTTGTGGAAAGCTGCTTCCTGATTTTCTTTATTTTTTGTTATTTTTATATGTTAGTATTCAGTGGCCATAATTTGCTTCCTGTTTGAATTGTGTCAGGTGAAATTTTACGTGAAGAAGTCCAAATGACAGTTTTGGGCAAATTTGCAGTTCCAAAGCCAATTAATTTAACAACTCAAAAGTAGTCTGCTTCCTTCTTATTCGTGATTTCTTTATTTTGATGTGTGACCAGATGCATAAAATCGTTTCTGTTGTTTTTTAGGTTGGAAAACCATGGTCTGGACCCCAATGTGGAAATCGTTCCTAAGTGTGTATTTTCTTCTTTCTTGTTTCTTTCTTAATATGTTGTCCGTTTTGAGTTACGCCTTGGTTTTTTCTTTATGTACAGCGGGGTAGTCAATTATTGTTCTTTACTGGACTTAACATATCTTGGTGAATATGTTAGGGGCACTGTTAGTTGGGGAAGTAAATCATCTCCAAATCAGAACGCTTGGGGTTCATCACCTGCGTTGCCCTCATCACTTACTGCAGATGGGGCTGTTTGTCCTTCTCATTTGAATGGTCGACTATCTTCTGGTTCTTCTGGTGGCTGTGGTACAGGGCCATCAACGGCTGGGAGTGAGAGGTCACATGATCTTGCCTCTAGTGCACGGGGCACGGACTTGAGACCATCATCAGCATCTGGATTGGTGGCCTCATCACATTCGGTCATGGCGTCCCTGCTGTGCAGAAACAAGACCAGGCAGAGGACAAAAATCAGAATGCTTGGTGTTCATCGCCTGCGTTGCCCTCATCACTTACTACAGATGGGGCTGTTTGTCTTGCTAATTTAAATGGTCTACCTTCTTCTGGTGGCTGTGGTACACGGCCATCAACGGCTAGGAGTGAGAGGTCACATGATCTTGCCTCTAGTGCACGGGGCACAGACTTGAGACCATCATCAGCATCTGGATTGGTGGCCTCATCACATTCGGTCATGGCGTCCCTGCAGTGCAGAAACAAGACAGGCAGAGGACAAAGTAAAACGTTCTAAAACTTCTTATGCGGCTGCCAGTTGTGGTGGACATACAGAAACTTCTCTCAGAAGCTTACTGATGAATACGAGTTCAAGGCGAAAGGTGAATTTGATTCAGCCGACTATAAAGCACAAGTATGCTTTTTTGCAGCATCAAATTGTTAATATCAAACTTGCTTTTCCTTTATTAATTTTTTATTTTTTATTTGTTCAGCCTGTGAAACCTGAAGAGATTGCAACTCAGCGAGCTAAGGAAGAGGAGAGGACAAGAGAGCAGAATGCCAAAGCTCTTCAAAGTTTGATGAATTGAACCAGAAGACCTTGGGGGATAATGTTCCTTCAAAGTCTGATGTCAGCAATCTTCTGCCTAAGCATGAAGAGGTTCTTATTCAGGAGGGAAGAACAGTAAAAAATTCAGTGGTTAGTGAAAAGCTGAGTGTTGGTATGACTGAAACACCGAATTCATCAATTCAGTCTAGAATGAATGTTGCAGAAAAGGATGGCAAGTTAGTTAATCATCCTGCAATTGAATTCACTGAAGTTTCTGGCTTTGCCAATCATGAAATATATGCTGCAAGTCACAAAAACAGCAGGATCATGGAGTGTATACTGGTGGGCAAACTGATAAAGTCATGTCCTTTCAGCAAGTCAGTGGACGTGCTGCCTCTAAAGGTCATTGAGTTTCTGTAAGGGGGTGGAGGCGAACCAGCAGATTTGGCAAGGGTGATGAGCATTATCAGAATGTCAGTGGAGCTTAATAAGGATTTAGACAAAGCAATGCCCGTGGACCTAGGTATTCATACTCCTGCTATTGAAATTCATGTGTGGGATGGTAAGAAGGATTTGAAACCTGTCATGTTTAGTACTCTTACAGATATCACTTGAAGCTAGCTCTGCCAATTAATGATAAGTTTTGCTCTGGTTATTGTGAAGACTTTAACTGAAGTCCAGATGAACTTGATTAGTCCTTGCATGACACCAGTAGTTCGTGTCCTCCAACGCTATCATGTGATATGGTTACATCTGGGGGATCTCACATGAGACAAATAATGCTTTTCTTCTTTGATTTTGCATATTCATGAAGAGGGGCAGACGGCACCATTCCGTGCTGTGTACTCCATCCTAATATTAGGAAGGAGCTGATACTTCACATATTGTCTGGATGTAGTAGAGAGTAAAAACTGGCTTACTAATTAGATACCTGGATATGTGGAAAGTTCATGCTTCCACCCCATATATGTGGATAAGGTGGTAGATACAATACTGTCATATGCTATTGGGGAGCATTAATGCTTGTTAATTCACTGATAGATATTCCTTAGCTCTGGTATATGGTGGAAAGTTTCCTCTTTTACCCCTTGTTTCTTTTGGGTTAAGGGTTATCTCTTGTATTTTTCTTTTCCAATTTCGCTTACCCTTTTTTATTATTTAACTAATTTGGCATATCCCCTTGCTCTTTGATTCTGTCAGTTATGCTTAACAATATAAACTTTGATATATGTTAATTTCCAGTTTCGCATACTTTGACAGTATTAAAAATTGCCTCAGAGTTATTGTCTCTAACTAATTTAAATTCACTTCTTTTAGCATGTACTCCATTGGTGATATTATTCATGCAAAGTTTTTTTTATTTCTCATTCTAGATATTTTC
Organism: Houttuynia cordata; assembly: GCA_039654745.1. Lineage (NCBI taxonomy): Eukaryota > Viridiplantae > Streptophyta > Magnoliopsida > Piperales > Saururaceae > Houttuynia > Houttuynia cordata. Next base: position 33,410,844 of record CM077502.1, read on the forward strand.
GTCTATTTGGTTTTGACAATGGTCATAGAAGGCCAGATATTAACTTTTAGAACAATATTTAATTTTTTCTAGTTTATTTCTTCCTTGTCATTTTTACTATCTTAAATCCGTGATATCTATAATGCTTAGCATCCCAATTGAATTTTCTTTTCAGTTTTCATTCACCAATAACTCATTGTGTTACATCTATGCATCTAGTTGAGTTTTGCTTCCGCATTGGCAATATGTATTTCATTCTTCATTTAGGGCCAGTGATTAGACCCTGACTCTGCAGTCAGTTCATCACGAGCAGTTAGTGACATTGGGTCAACTGCAACCAATTTGAAGACTGTTCTAAAACTTATTAGTGAAGGGGTCATGTTTGTTCTGGAAACGTATATTATGCCGAATACTAGTCGGACTACTCTCTGAAAAGCGTACAGATCCAGTGGTGCTTCTTTGCATACTTGATATAGTAAAAGGTTGGATTGAAGATGATGTCTGACCGTCCTCATCTATTGTGTCAGGTGCTCTTCTGTATCAGGACATAATTTCGTATCTAAAGAAGCTATAACATGTTGACAGGCAGAACTTCTACTCAAGTGCTTTAGAAGAGTGGGATGCCAAGCATCTCCAGCTGTTATATGGCATTTGTGCCGACTCAAACAAGTAAGCACTTCCAATTTTGTTACCGAAAACCAACATCTTTAAATATTTGATCCTCGTAAATATCCTAGTGCACGGAGCCTCTTTTGTAATTTCACCTTCAGCTCTTTCTTCGCACCACCACCACCCCTAGGGTCTCCCTCTAGTCAGACTTAACAATCATACTACTCCTTCCATCCAAAAATATGTCATTAGAAAAGCAAACTGAACTGATTTTAGTTCATTTTGGTTTTCTAATGGCACATATTTTTGGACGGAGGGATTATGAGATTTGAGACACTATTCTATGGTGAATTTTTTATTTTTTGCCTTCAATATGCCTCACAGCATGAAACCTTAGCTATTTATGAGGAATTCTTTGCTTGGTTGTGAGGTAGTGATGTATTTATTTATGGTGTTCTCTTGTAGTTGATGTGCTTGGTATATCTTTTTCTTTTTAGATATCCATATCCATTTGCACTACGACAAGAAATTTTCCTGAAGGTAGAAAGGCAGTTCATGCTTGGTCTTAGAGCTAAAGATCCAGAAATTCGAAAACAGTTCTTCACCCTATTATCATGAGTCCCTTGGTAAGACATTGTTCACAAGGTTGCAGTACAAGATTAAAATTCAGGACTGGGAGTCTCCAAGTGATCTCTTCTGGCCGAAACAAGGATTTGATCTTCTTTTGGCAATATTAATTGAAGACGAGCCAATAACACTTGCTCCAAACTCAGCACGGGTACCTCCCTTTATGTCATCTGGAACTCTCCCAGAGCGGTCTGGGCTTCTACAGCTGTCAAGCTCCATTGAGCAAGTTGACAATGAAGGCGCTTCTCTCACTTTTGATGCTCATGTCCAAACACGCAGTTTTTGAATAATATGAGCTAACTTCAGGTCATCTCATTTTTTACAAGACTAATTAATCTTTCTTGTTGCCTTCATGACTTTTTTTACTACAAAATGTTTATTATAAATAAGTAAGGCTATCATGCTAAACACCCTTTAAATTTCGGTCGTATGTTTACTTTAGTTATTGTTTCAATTGCTTTCTGACTTTTCTGCGTTGAGATTGTGTTTGCTTTCATCTTTCTGGAAACTGACATGTTACAACTTATAGGTAGCTGACCTTGTGTTTCCGTGGATTGTGGAAAAAAAGATCCAATTACTGCTGAAACGCGAGCTGGACCTTCACTGGTTCAGCATAGATACTGGCAGGAAGCTCAGAGCCTCTCTTACCAAGCCATGATTAAGGCCACACAAAGCACTTACAATAACACGGTCCCCAAGGCCGAAATGTGTTTCTGGCAAGAGCGGTGGCTTCACTGTGCTGATCAACTCTGCCAGAGGGATGCTTTGGCTGATTTTGGAAAAAGCGTTGAGAACTATGAACTTCTACTTGACTGCCATTGGAAGATGCCTAACTAGGCTTATATGAAAGAAAATGTATTTCCAAAGACTCAAGTAGAAGAAATACCTAAGCTTCGTCTCATTCAAGCCTTCTTTGCCCTCCATGATGAAAATAAAATGGTGTTGCTGATGCAGGGAATATTGTGCAGAAAGGTGTTGAGCTTGCTTTGGAACAGTGGTGGCAATTACCGGAATTGTCTGTTCAGTCGCGTACTCCACTTCTGCAGCAATTCCAGCAGTTAGTTGAAGTTCAAGAATCAGTTAGAATTCTTGTGGACATAGCTAATGGGAATAAAATGTGGATCTGAAGGACATCCTTGAGACTTGGAGACTGAGAATTCCTAATGAATGGGATAATATGTCAGTTTGGTATGATCTGCTTCAATGGAGGAATGAAATATACAATACTGTTATAGAGGCTTTTAAGGATTTCAACACAACTAATCTGCAACTTTATCACCTTGGTTTCCGTGACAAAGCATGGAATGCTAATAAGCATGCTCATATATGTGCAAGCAGGGTTTGTCCGATGTTTGTGTTACCATACTAGAAAAGATGTATGGCCATTCACAAATAGAAGTTCAGGTAATCTCATGTTTATGTAATTGCTTGTATGAGAATGTTCTTAGTTTCTATATATAAAATTCTTTCTGATTTTGGAAGTATTAATGAATGTGGTGCCATATAGAATATAGATCCAAGTGGCCGTTTCTCTTTTGCATTAGTTTACTTCAAAAAGTTATTTTTACTTTATTGGAGGCAAGTGCTGGTGTCTAGTCTCTCACTTGTGACACGACCATGTTACCCATTTCTAGCTTCTTTTAATAGATTTGCAATATAACTAGTTTCCATAAGTTATGGTAAGAGATTCTTGCTTGCAGTAAACATTTGTGAAGATACGTGAGCAGGCAAAGGCTTATGTTAAAAAAAACGGGGAATTGACTAAAGGCCTCAATCTTATCAACAGTACTAATCTAGAATACTTTACTCCAAAGCACCGAGCAGAGATTTTTCGGCTCAAAGGAAATATTCTGCTGAAGCTAAATGACAGTGCAAATATGTAGCTTATTCAAACGCTAATGTCGCTTATTCAAATGCTATCAGCCTCTATAAGCATCTCCCAAAAGGGTGGATAAGCTGGGGAAATTATTGTGACCTGGTATTTTTCTTTTGTTTAATGTGAAAATCCTTGTTGACTTTATCACTGTCACAACAGTTGCTGCTGATACACTTTTTTCTTTCTCTGACAAATTAGTCGGATTTTTCTTTATGCAGGTTTATAAAGAAACACGTGATGAAGTGTGGTTAGAATATGCTGTCAGTTGCTCTTCAAGGCATCAAAGATGGTGTATCAAACTCTAGGAACCATATAGCTCATGTTCTATACCTTCTTAGTTTTGATACCCCAAATGAACCTGTTGGAAGCTCTTTTGACAAGTTCTTGGATTAGATACCTCATTGGGTTTGGCTTTCTTGGATCCCTCAGTTATTGCTTTCCTTACAGAGAACAGAGGAACCTCATGCAAAGCTTGTTCTGCTAAAAGTCTCCTCTGTATATCCACAAGTAAGAAATCAGCATTGGCTGTTAGTAACTTTATAAAATGATAACAATAATATCGACAGCTAGTTCGTTGTGGGACAATATGCTACATTACTCATTCCATACAGATGGTCTGCCCATGAAAAAGACGATATATACCGTGATGACCCTAGCTTGTTTATTTAGTCTAAGTGCATGAGATGGTGATGATGGCTTTTTGTCTTAGGTATGCACAATAGTTTATATTGTTTCAGTAACATACCAGTTTCAGTTTCTGTGGTGGCTGCTGAGCTGGTGGGTGTTTTAACTAATGGATTCGTAATCACTAAATTGGTGACTAACATTGAGGTCTATGTCATGACGTAGATTGGTTAGGTTTTATTCCCTTCATTAGCTTAGATCTAGTACTATCTATAATTTCTGAATCTTCTTCTTATCTTCCTTTTTAGAAAATGATGATATTATTATATACTTCCTCCGTTTCATATTGTAGAAGGTGCTCTTCCTCAAGGACAATTTTATATCGAAATAAATAGTCCTTATCGCCTTCCACTGACTAAATTTTTGAATCGCTATGCAACTGATTCCAGGGATTATTTTCTTGGTCTACTGGATCATCCTAGATATTCCTGACGGTAAAGCTTAAATTCTCACCATAAGTGCCTAAAAATGTCAATAATTAAATAGTTATCACTGATTTTCTCTGTTCTGTTGATTTTTTTTCAGGTTTATGTACATAATTTTGTCGGATGCTGATTAGCCTCTGAGAGAGAAATTAGCAAAGTCACCACAGAAAATTCTTGATAGTGCTTTTCCACAATTCTCTTCTCGTGGAGATGCATCTCTAAGCCCATCTGCTTCTTCTGCTGTTATGGAGGGTGGGGTTTCATCTCAAATGGATAAGATTGCAGCCATATCTTCGACGGCGTTAAATACATGCTTCGATGTTTACTTTCAGGGTTTAGCCCTTGTTTCAAGGATGGTTAAATTGATGCCCATGCTTTGTCTATGATACATAGATCTCCACTTTATTTATTTGATGCACGCTTTTCGCACTAAGATGCTAGCTTAGGTGTTTAACGCGATTAAAGCCATCTGAAGCATAAATTTTGGGACTATCCATTTGGAAAATTTGCTTCTAAATGTAAAATATTTAGGATGGATGAGTTGCAAAGTAATGATTAGGTTTAGAAAAATGTTTTCCTCACCAAATTTCCTCACCCAACTCCATCCCCAAGAGCTATGTGGAGGTGGGGCCCACAAAATTTAGATAAAGTTGTAATTTTTCCCTGATTTCAGTCCTTTCTTCCTTTCTCTTGCTGATGTGGCAAGCCTTCTTTGATGGTGATGTAATGTTGGTGATGAAAATTGGTGAGGGTAGACGAGTTCTTAGGTTTAGAAAGAGAGATTATAAAAAATGGAAGAAAGAGAATTCTAATATGCAGGTTTTCTTTCTATGGTGTTACATGTATCTTTTTTCATTCTTCTCTTTTCTATACTTGACCTCATTGAACAAATAGCAGGTGAAAGAAAGCAAATGGCTTGTTAAATGCTTTCTGAATTACTTGAGGCATAATAAATCAGAAGTTAGTGTCCTATTTGATATGTTATCCATATTCGTACTTCACACCCGGATTGATTATACTTTTCTAAAGGAGTTCTACATTATTGAGGTAAATAAGAGCCATCATAATATATTTCTTTCTTCTAATTTCTTGTAAGTATTTTTATAAATGCAGTGGTGTTCATTGTTTTCCCCATATCCAGGTTGCTGAGAGCTACACTCCTAATATGAAGAGGACTCTCCTTTTGCATTTCTACATATGTTCCAATCAAACAACTGGGAGATGGCCATTTGGTTGTTTGCATGCAAATGCTTATTTTTATATGATGAACCCTTGAGAAGCACCCTTCATATGGCTCTGCATTTGCTGATGATTTAAGCAAGCGGGTAAGTGGGATGGCCTCCAGCCTCTTTGCATTATGTCACCTGGTGGATCTTCAATGCCAAATATTGAGACTCCTGGTTCAGCTGGACAAGCGCCTGATGAAGAGTACAAGCCAAATGCTGCAATGGAAGAAATGATCATCAACTTTCTACTAAGAGTAAGGGTTAGCGATAACATCACTGGGTGATAATATGTTTTTCTAAGATCCTTTGACCGTTTGCTAAATATTGCGATAACATCACTGGGTGATAATATATTTTTCTAAGTTCCTTTGACCATTTGCTAAAGATATTTATATACAAGTCAATTTCAGTATGTAAACACTCTCTTTATAGCTCAAACTATTGAGGGCTAAACCATGGATGCCATCTAAGCAAAAACAATTGAAACTAAATTAAAATAGCACTTGACTGCATGGGCAATCATATTTTACATACCCCCATGCTTGCATATGAACATGCAGATGCAGGGGAGGCGTGAGTGACTCACGCCTATATTCTCCTGGCTCTGATACCATGTTAAACCAAGTCGTCCTAAAAGCCTGAGATGTCAACACACTGACCAACAACGGATGTCAGCCAAACAAAACCCAATTAAACTAAAATTACGTTATTCATGTCATTATAAAAGGCCATTAGACCCATTATACCTATATATATGAAAGTTAGTCTACTATGTTTTGATTTGCTGTCATATCTGTAAGGCCATGTTCTTAGTGTTAATTGATCGTGGGTAGAGAATGCAATTATATATTTCGTATGTAAATGGGAATCTATCAAGAGAGTGTCAAGTGGACACGTGGGGAGATGAATATATGAAAGTTAGTCTACTATGTTTTGATTTGCTGTCATATCTGTAAGGCCATGCTCTTAGTGTTAATTGGTCATGGGTAGAGAATGGAATTATATATTTCGTATGTAAATGGGAATCTATCAAGAGTGTCAAGTGGACACGTGGGGAGATGAAATATGATCTTGCCATAATGTATTGGAGTAAATTCCGGGTACTTTCAGCTGTTTGCAATACCGGCTTTGTGTAGAAGAAAGCGTAATATAAGAGCAATCGGTGAAAATATGATGGATTTCTTGGCACATAGACAACTTATTTCATTTTAATTCCATCTTTTTTAGTTACGCTTTTGTCATTTCATTCAATAATGTTTCCTTAGATAGGAAGAAATTTGATAATTGCTTAAACTCCCGGTTGAATATTATTTTTTTAGGCATAATGCAAGCCTTTTATCCTACTTGAGCTTGTGGAATTGAACTGATATAACTTGTCATTGATGTGAGTTAGCTAAAACAAGTTGATGTGGCAATATCCAATATATTCGCTAGTTTTATTTGAACTATTATTTCTTAGATGCGGAATGATCTTAATTGGTAGTGCGACTCTGACTAAACCAAAGGATAAGGTTGCCTTTGTCATTAAACCAAAGGATAAGGAAGCAAGTTCTTTGAATAAGCATGCTCTGGAGCTCCTCTCACAAGCTTTTAGAGGTTTGGCTAAATGCCAATGTTAAGTTCAACTATCTTGAAAAATTGCTAAGTAGCCTTCAATCTTCTCAATCAAAAGACCCTGCCACAGCTCTTGCTCAGGGTCTTGATGTCATGAACAAGGTCCTGGAGAAGCAACCACATTTATTTATCCGCAACAACATTAACCAGATATCTCAAGTATGCTTCCCTGCATATATTCTTTGGATAAATAAATTATTTTTTATCAGTTTTTTTATGTTTTGTCATCTTGTGCAGATACTTGAGCCCTGCTTCAATAGTAAAATCTTGGATGCTGGAAAATCACTCTGTTTGCATTGAAAATGGTATTCTCAGCTTTTCCCTCGGAGGCTCCCAAATACTCCACCAGATGTAAAGATGCTCTACCAGAAACTTGAGGATCTCTTACACAAGAATCTGGCAGCGGTGATGGGACATCAGATAACACTTGAAGCTAGCTCTGCCAATTAATGATAAGTTTTGCTCTGGTTATTGTGAAGACTTTAACTGAAGTCCAGAAGAACTTGATTAGTCCTTACAAGACACCACTAGTTCGTGTCCTCCAACGCTATCACGTGATATAGTTACATCGGGAGGATCCCACATGAGACAAGTAATTCTTTTCTTCTTTGATTTTGTATATGCGTACTTGTCTTCTTTGATTTTGCATATGCATGAAGAGGGTCAAAGGGCACCCTTCCGTGCTGTGTACTCCATCCTAATATTAGGAAGGAGCTGATACTTCACATATTGTTTGGATGTATTAGAGAGTAAAATCTGGCTTACTAATTTGATATCTGGATATGTTTTAAGGTTAGCAATAGCTTATAATGGAGCAGAATGGTGGAAAGTTGATACTTCCAGCCCAGATATGTGGATAAGGTGGTATATGCTATTGGGAAGCATTAATGCTTGTTAATTCACTGATTGATATTCCTTAGCTCTGGTATATGGTGGAGAGTTTCTTCTTTTATCCCTTGTTTCTTTTCGGTGAAGGGTTATCTCTTGAATTTTTATTTTCCAATTTGGCTTATCCTTTTTTATTATTTAACTAATTTGGCATATCCATTTGCTCTTTGGTTCTGTCAGTTATGCTTAACAATATAAAATTTGATATATGTTAATTTCCAGTTTCCCACACTTTGACAGTATTGAAATTGCCTGTGAGTTATTGTCTCTAACTAATTTAAATACACTTCTTTTAGCATGTACGCCAATGGTGATATTATTCATGCAAAGTTTTTTTTATTTCTCATTCTAGATATTTTCGTCTTCATAGTTTTCAAATAGACTCATGTTTGGTATTTGCGTAATGGACAACATTCTGTTGGAGCAATGGTTGCTATTAAGGAATTGCATCACAAATTAGTTCAATTATATTTACAAGTGCAAGTAGCCTTTAAAGTGCTGAAAATGGCTAATCTTCTTGTAACAAAGAAAAAACAAAAAAAATGGCTATCTTGCAAATTTGCATAGAGCCATAGAGATTCAGATATGTGCAGAATCTATGAATTGGTTTTATGTGTTTATTGGTGTGCTTCTTTTGTGAAGTTGGATTTGATGCCTATTGCAGGTGGATTGAAGGTCATACCTTCGAGTTCAGATCAAATGTAATTATTGAGATTGAAAATTCATAATCAAATGAGTTGGATATTACAAGTGTTTTTGGTTTATGTGGGTCTCACATAATTGTTTAAGTTGTTGTTTCACTTTTGCAAGTAATTTTGGGATGAGTAGTCTGTCTCCTTACGTTTTAGCCAGCCCACTCCCTTTACCACAGTGATGGATACCCACGTCTGTGTATGTGGGGTGGGCTGGCTAAAACAGGGTGTGGTGAACTACTCGCTTATAATCAGAAGCACCTTTTGCTGACTTGTAGTTACTTTCCATCCAGATTGTTTTCTTTTTGTGAATGTCCTATTTGCTGTTTAAATTTTTTAATTTCTATTGATCCCCTTGCACGAGAGGGTCTTTTTTTTTCTAAATTACAGGTTTTAGAAGATGATTTGCCTGGTATCATTTCAAATATTTAATTTCCCAAGTCCATGCGTTGGAACTTCGAGGTATAGAATTATACTTTTTATATAGTAATTTAAAATATTTGTAAAAGAATTAGCATTATCATACGACATTCCTTCAGAATACTGACATTCCTTCTTCTGTTAAAATAACCTCATTCCTTATAATTTTTTAATTTATATTTTCCATGAAATTTTATGAATGATCATCATCATCCATGAAAATATTGTACTTTTATCATCATCTCGGCTATCTGTTGTTGGCAGCATGGATTCTATACCATATTTGTTGGCAGCATGGATTCTATACCATATTTGACTGTTATCAGAATCAAAATATGGTATAAAATCCATGCAAAGAAGCATAGACTGGCAACTTTTTTACTCCGGATGCCTTTCCTGACGCAACCTTATGAAGAGGAGACATTGGGATGAAGGTTCAACGCCATCATCTTCAGCATCTTCCTTTCCATTTATTATGCTTGGCTTCATGAGTTGATGGTTACACATCTCAAAGCAGGTAACAACGAGAACTAGTTTACCTTTCCATGAAAGCATGACAACATCTTGGATGAAATTTATAATTTGAAAGAAGGATTAATCTAATACAACGCATTCATATCTGGGTATGGATACAGGAAACATAATTCTGGAATCAGTATAGGGATACTTGGAATTAAAATAAAGTTCTTTTAATTGTGTGCTGCCATGTTAAATTCAAATAAGCTTAAATGCCCTTTTGCATAATCACTTACATGGGGCATGCTGGTAGCAAATAAACATAAATTTGGTATAATGGACTTTTGCTGAAATTTGAATAACTCTCCCAATTATAATTGTCTTCCTAACCATTGAACACTGGCCGGGTTTTTTCTGTTGGACCTTGGATAGTACCATTCTCCATCAGCTAATTTAAGGTAAATTTTGAATATTGTGTGTTCACAAGAGATTTATTTGTCATATTGCACTTTGAAAAACTGAAGAGCCGAAGAAGCTGAAGTTTTTTATTAATTTGATGTTGAAGGAAGAATATGAAAATACTTCTTAACTGGAAGTTGATGTTGTTTTAAATAGGACAATTGGGTGCCCTCGGTCCCCCCCCCCCTGGAGCCTTAGTCCGCGTTGAATATTTTGTGGGGATTCATTTGGGTTTTTAATAACTGGTTTGGCTGGAGATCTTGTTCCTTAGATAGCTGCAATTAAATAGTAAAAAGATTTCCTTACATGCTCTAATTACAAGAGTCACATAACTGTGGAGCCTATTTAGCCGTCCGATTTTGATCTGAGAGCTCTGTGACCAGAAACGCGTATAAAACGCGTTTTACGCGTTTCAGCCACTCAGCTGTAAAACTCCCTGTTTAAAACGGAAAAACTTGTTTTTCCCGAAATAAACGCGTTTTATCCCGATAAACGCGTTTAAACACGTAAAATACATTTTTTATTTAAAGTGCAACTCCTTTTTTAAATGGCGTTTCAGCCACTCAGCCGTAAAACTCCCTGTTTAAAACGGGAAAACATGTTTTTCCCGAAATAAACGTGTTTTATCCCGATAAACGCGTTTAAACACGTAAAACACGTTTTTATTTAAAGTGCAACTCCTTTTTTAAATGCGCAACTTTGCAATATGTTATTCTTTAACATTTATACCTACTATATTAATTTTTTTATTTTTATTATTTTCCCGTTTTTTTCACGTTATTTTCCCGTATATTCCGTTTTCTGCCGTTTTGTTGTGTACGCTTACCTCGCCGTTTTATTACTTTGTCACTTAGGGCCCATTTGTTTACTCTTATTCAGGTCTGAACTGAATAAGTGGCTGAAAAGCCCAGCTTTTTTGGGCTTTTCAGCCCATTTGTTTGGGTCTCTGAATTCTATGCTGAATTCAGCCCATGTATGTAAAAAGGCTCAGAAAGTCAGATTGAAAAACCCATCTGAAAACCCTCTTGAGTGTCTGAATTCTCTGTCTCATCGTCGCCCCGCTCCTCGTCGCCCTCGCCGACATCTCCTTCCGCCGCCAGCCCTACCCCTCCCGCCTCACCTTCCTCTCCCTACTCGTCGTCCTCGCCGGCCATGCGAAGGGCTCTGGGTCGCTGGAATCTGAGCTCAAGCGAGCTCGACTCCTTCTGGAAAGCCCTCTCAGCTCATGTAGCAGAGCTCCGGCTGGTGGGATCAAGGATGCCATACACGATATCGGCCGGTGTCTGGGTCTGGTCCTGCTTGCGAGCTTGGATATATCACCCGAAATCAAGGAAAAGATTGGAGCTTGGATATATCACCCTCCCTTTTCTTATTTATGTCCAATCTGATGACCTTGTTTCTGGTTTTTGCCTACTTGTTCTGTAACAGGTTAAATGGAGTTGATTTTAATGTAGAACAGCTCGTTGTTGTTGCTGTAAGTGTTGTTCTCTTTTGACTTTTGATATAGCTCGTCTGCTATACAACATGTTTTGAAACAACTATTGATTGTTAAAGAGTAAGACGACAGGATTTTTTTTGTTTTTTGGTAAATCGTGAACCCCTCAGTCGGGAGAGGCCTTTGACAGGAATTAATGCAGCTTGACTATTTACTATGTATACTTTGATACTGTTGATTTTTTTTTTGTGGATCCCTTGGGTTTACAATCTCTTCCTTTATATTGATTGAAGGGACTTTGTGCATGGAGAGATTCTGTTGCTCGAGCAGAGGATGAAAGCACTGGATACATTTTGCCAAACAAAGCTCTTCTTGAGATAGGTATTATTGAAATAGAGCATATAAGCCTCTATTCTCCATGAATTTGAATGGCTTTTTAGCTTGATATCGTGTCCTTGTCTTGTTTTTTCTGATAAAAAGCCAGGCAGATGCCTAACACTGCTGGAAAATTGAAGCTACTGGTAAAGTCTAAGCACCCATTTGTGGAGCGCAATCTTAATGTTGTAGTTAGCATAATTCAAAGTTCAATTGCAAATGCTGCAGCATTTGAAGATGTTTCGGAACAACTCAAGAAGGAACGAGAAGAAATGGTAAATACTGGTGTGCTGCATATCTTATTATTCGGTTTAGTCCTTTTTCTTGAAGTATCATAATATCAATTTTGTATCCAGGTACCTGAGGAAAGTCAAGATGTTACTTCCGGCCCCATGAGTATGGATATTTGTCCTCAATTGGACACAGTCCAGCAAAACACTGAATCTGTCAAACCGTTTGAACAATCTTCAAGTGCTCAATCATCCAGTGCATCGCCCGAAACAAGCTCTTCTATACATCCAGGACAGAATGGAGCATATTCTGAATCTGATACCTGTCCTTCGATCAAACCTGTATGTAAATGCTTACTTAAACATCACAAAAGCTACAAATTGTTTATGGTCTCATATAAGTAGTTTCAGATTCAGCAAAAATATATATATATATATATATATATATAAGAAGTCTGAAATCTGAATCTGAAAAGTCAGTTTCATTTGTTTCATCTGAATCTGAAAAATTCAGATTCAGATTCAGATTGGAAAATTTCAGACATATGGCTTTTCAGACTTTTCAGAGGACTTTTCAGATTCAGATTCAGATTGGAAAATTTCAGACATATGGCTTTTCAGACTTTTCAGAGGACTTTTCAGATTCAGATTCAGACTAATCAAACGGACCCTTAGTCTGAGAGAGTGTCAAATAAAAAAGGTGGGTTTTAATTGCCTTCCCCGCCACCAAACTGTCGGATCAAAATCCAACCGTTCATAGCAACTTGGCTCACGCATTCATGCCTAAATTGTGTCTCATATGAACTTTCTCTATATAAGGCTCCACACTAAGGCACGTCCACTTGGATTGCTGCATCATGGGTCTTCGGATTGCACGCATCAATGTAGGAGTGGAAGGGTGATTAAAGTTTGATGTCCAACATTAAATGAGCTGACAATTTTAATAATATTATTGTTGTAGTAAGAAGCAAACTTGTGGTCTTCGTAATTCTCCATCAGCTAATTTTAAGGAGAATCTTGAATATTTTGTGCTCACATAGGTTTATTTGTCATATTGCACTTTGAAAAACTGAAGGGCTAGAGCAGCTAAAGTTTTTCATTAGGTGAATTTTATTAATTTGATGTTGAAGGAAGAATCTGAAAAAACTTCTTAACTGGAAATTGATGGTACTTTAAATAGGGTAATTGGGCTCTAGTAAGATATTGGAAATTTCTAAAGCTATTTTTTGTAAATTTTTGAACTAGTTTTCAGTTTCTCAGTTCGTATCTCACCTTAATTCCACATTCCTTTCTTAGTTGTACGTGTTCAATTGGTACAGGTGAAAAGTGCAGAAACTTATCTTGATAGTATGAAGAGTGCAGGAATTACAATTGCTGTTGAGGTACGTCAAGAAAACTTTGTAGCTTCAAGCACATTACAAGTTGGTCGTGTAAGCTAACCTCTTCCTCTTCCAGTAAATCATGTTGGTTCTTAATGGGTTGAAACAGAAAGTCGTGTTGATTCTAATTTAAGCTGCTCTTTCTTTAGATAATTATGCTTCCCTGCTGTACTTTATTAAGAATTTAGACCTTAGTTTAACTTACGTAATTAACATCCCATTTGCAGAACTGTAGGGATGTAATTCTACAGAAAGCTAATAGTTTAGCAAGAAGTGTTGGTGGGGATCTTATTTTACAGAATAGTGTTATTGAGGAGGTAACGTTAAGTATGCATGTTTGCGCTGTATATTTGACTATGGAGTATGCATACGTTCTGTTGATTATGCATGATGGTGACCGAATTTGTAATGCAGGTAGTGAATATTATTGAAGCCCCAGTTCCTATACTTGGAAAATTTGATGAGTCCGTAAGTCTTCCTGGGGATTTGCTTATTACGGTAGGACATGTACATTCTTACCATTTAGTCTTTTGTTTTGGAATTTTGATATTTGGTATGGAGCAGCAATGAATACTGCCTGAGTCTACTGTTTAGACTCGGGCCTTAAGAGTTAGATAAAGTCGTGCACGATGGAAGGCTTGGTTAGACTCGATATCTGAGCCTGCCTCTGAATTCGAAAGGGCCCTTGAATACGTTTTTACAATGCGTTTCCTGTGAGAATGGCTTGCTTGGAAACGGACAGTGATTTTAGAACTAAGCTTAGCGTCCCAGGCATCCCATTTATACCCGGTCTTGTCACCAGGTCTTTTGAGTTTTTGGAAAACTAGTTGCGTCTTCTAGCCTGGCCAGGTAGATCATTTTCTTGGTCATCACTGCTTTGTCTAGGAGTTTCACATTAGCTACTGTTCTTGGGGACTTAACCCACCTTTTTCACTAAACTGAGTTCACGCCGCAACATATAATAGTTGGCAGATTTAGTGAAATTGTGATGAAGCATTTAATAAAGGGATGGACCAAGGTATCAAGACTATGAAGAAAGGAGAAAGTGCTATCTTCACTATTCCGTCTGAACTTGGCTATGGCGAGCCAGGTTCTCCCCCAACCATTCCACCAAATGCTACTATCAAATTCAATATTCAGTTCACTAAATTCATTACATAGAAATGTGTTTGGGATGCAACTATTAGTGCTCACGAGTTTCTACCTGTTTGTACTCAAGTTACTTTTGTCGTGCATTGTCCGAGGCTGTAAAAATAATGGAACGGTAAGTACCTACTTCATTGTTCCACAGAGGTCTTGATTATATGTCCATATAAATCTTGCTTCTGCAGTAACATGGTAAGTGTCGCTGCTACATTCTATAAGGCTACGCTGGCTATTACAAATATACTATATGCTCCTTTTAGCAACTATAGATCCTATGGCAAGTGATGGGCTTGTTAACAGGGGAAACACATTCAAAGAAATTGGTAAGGTTAGGGTTTATGGTCAGATAATCTTTTATCAAATTAAATAAATCATTAGTAGCAATATTCGCTAAAGGTAGATTGACATAAACCTTTCTGTTGTAAAAGGCAGTATGAGCGGTTTTTAATTAAGACACATTTAAAATTATCGCTAAAGGAAACATCTTTTGCAACAGTTTCATAAAATCTGTCGCAAGAGGTAATTTTAATCAAATATATATTATTATCAATAAATATTATGTTTTTTTTAAGTCAAACCCACAGTTCAGTTAAAATAATTGTCTCTCTTGCGTAACATGTTTAAATTGGTAATTTTATCTCATCAATTAAATTTTATGTTATGTTATTCATAACTTAACTATCTACTACATTATATGCAAGTTTATTTATTTCTTCCTGTGAATTATTGATCAGAGATTAACTAGGCAAGGGAGGTTTGCGCTTGAAACATTATCATCTAACATGCTACAATTGTGAATACCCTTGATAGATTGGTGTAGTGATGCTATTGTGAGCTTGTAGGCAACTCAGTCCGATGATTTGATCTTGAACCACGGTTTGATTATTTTGGTGACACTAAAAAGTAGTGTTTCATATACATACAATTTTTTTCATAAAACCAGATTTTAATTTGTTAAGCCTTGGATCTTGTTTCCTAATGTGTTACCTATGGTCGATCCTCACCTCAATTACAAGAAATAGGCAGACTTTAATCACCCTCCCACCCCCTACATTGATGCGTGCCATCCGAACACCCATGATGTTACTACCAAAGTGGACGTACCTTAGTGTGGAGCCTTGTATTGAGAAAGTCTATATGAACGACAACTTAGGCGTGAATGGCTATGAACGGTTGGATTTTGATCTGACAATTTGGTGGCAGGGAAGGCGATTTAAAACCCACATTTTTAATTTGACACTCCGTCATATCAAAATTGAACAGCTAAATAGGATCTATCTCATGCCTATTTCAAGGTCTCCCCTCACGTGCACACACTTACATTAGTCTATGAGGTCAATGATTTGATTGTCCTAACACTTCAACAGAATTGTCCTTTTTGCAGACAAGAATCTATCACTATTTGATAAACCTTTGTCGTCATATAAGTTATCATATTAGATAAAATCAAAGTTTGCAACAATTTCATAAAATCTGTCATGAGGTAATATATTATTATCAATAAATATTGTGTTTTCTTAAAGTCAAACCCGCATATCTCTTGCATCATTGTAATCTTATCTCATCAATTAGATTTTATGTCATGTTATTCATAACTCTACATTTTATGTAAGTTTATTTATTGGTTCTTGTGAATGATTGATCGGAGATTAACTAGGTCATTGTGTTCACTCGAAACACTATCAGATAATGTGCTACAGTTGTGATTGTGATAGATTGGTGTAGTGATGCCATTGTGAGCTTGTAGGCAAGTTGGTCATCTGATTTGATCTCGAACCACAACTTGTTTATCTTGGCGACAGTGTTCATATACATATAAATTTTTCATAAAACCATATCTTCATTTATTTAGCCTTGGATCTTGTTTTCCTAATGTGTTATCTATGGTCGTTCCTCCAATGACGAGTCCTCAAATATAAGAGATAGGTAGACTTCAATCACCCTCCCACCTCCTACATTGACCTGTGTCATCCAAACACCCTGATGCTACAACCCTAATGGATGTGCCCTAGTGTGGAGCCTTACATGGAAAAAATTCATGAGCCACAACATAGGGGTGAGTGCGTGAGCCAAATTGCTATGAACTATTGGATTTTGATCTAATAATCTGGTGGCAGGGAAGGCGATTAAAACCCACCTTGATTTGACACTTCATCAGATCAAAATCGAACAGCTAAATATCGTGCTTTCTTAAAGTCAAACCTGCTTATATACCTGTACAGTTCAATTAAAACAAGTGTCTGTCTCTTGCATAACATGTTTAAGTTGGTAATTATTGATCGAGGGCGTCTAGTGTGACCAAGTTTGGGGACCCCATGCCACGTTGGCATGGGGTTCTGCAATTGTACATCCCCATGCACAACTGCAGGGCCCCATGCCAACGTGGCATGGGGTCCTGCAATCTAGTCCCCTATTGATCGGAGATTAACTAGGCAAGGGAGGGCACTGTGCACGCTTGAAACATTATCACGTGTAGTGATGTCATTGTGAGCTTGTAGGCAA
Source organism: Houttuynia cordata (assembly GCA_039654745.1). NCBI lineage: Eukaryota > Viridiplantae > Streptophyta > Magnoliopsida > Piperales > Saururaceae > Houttuynia > Houttuynia cordata. Next base: position 33,427,866 of record CM077502.1, read on the forward strand.
CTCTGGTCCGCTGATTTGATCTTGAACCACGGTTTGTTTATTTTGGCGGTGTTCATATACATACAAATTTTTTCATAAAACCATACTTTATTTTATTGGATCCTCGATTACAAGAGATAGGCAGACTTTAATCACCTGCCCACCCCTACATTGATGCGTGCCATCCGAACACCCAAGATGCTGTAACGAAAGTGGACGTGCCTTAGTGTGGAGCTATGGAGAAAGTTCATATGACCCACAACTTGGGCATGAATGCATGAGCCAAATCGCTATTGGATTTTGATTTGATAATCTGGTGGCGGAGAAGGCAATTAAAAACCCACCTTGATTTGACACTCCGTCAGATCAAAATCACAGGCTCCATCTCATGCCTATTTCAAGGTCTCTCTCTCCACACACAACCCCCATTACACATGAGCGCAGACTTACATTTGGTCTACGAGTTCAATGATTTGATTGTCCTAATACTACAATTTTCCTTGCAAACAAGAATCTGTCAGTATTGGTAAACCCTTTGTCGTCGTCATATTAGTTTTTATTGAATTAAATAAATCAGTAGAGGCAATTTTTTAACGGTAGTAATAAAGCCATCGCTAAAGGTAGATTGACATAAACCTTTCTGTCATAAAAGACAATATGAGCGGCTGTTTATTAAGACAAAATTAAAACTGTCGCGAAAGGAGACACCTTTTGCAGCAATTTTATAAAATATATCGCAAGTAGTAATTTTAATAAAATTATATTATTATCAATGTGTGTTTTCTTAAAGTTAAACCCGCTTATATACCCATACATCAATTAAAACAAGTGTCTATGTCTCTTGCATAACTATGTTTAAGTTGGTAAATTTATCTCATAAATTAAATTTTATGTTATGTTACTAATAACTTAATTGTCTACATTTTATGTAAATTTATTTGTTTCTTCTTGTGAATTATTGATCGGAGATTGAGATTAACAGTATCGCCTAACGTGCTACAATTGTGAACACCCTTGATAGTGTGAAAGCGTGAGACAACGCTATGAACTGTAGGATTTTGATATGACAAAACAATTTAGTTGGAGGGAAGGTGATTAAAACCCACCATTTCTATTTGACACTCATGCAACCCGCATAGCCACACTAATGTGACTTGTAATTAGAGCAGGTAAAGAAATCTTTTTATTATTTAATTGCAGCAATATAAGGAGTGAGATCTTGAACCAAACCAGATATTAAAAACTCATGAATCCCAATGTTAAAATTGAAAACTCCAATGACCACAAAATATTCAAGGGCAACGCGGACTAAGGCTCTCGGGGGATCCTTGTGACGACTTAAGGCACCCATCGTGCCTTGTGCCCACCGTCGTCGGCTCATCTGGGTTGGCGGCTCTTTGTCAACCATGCATCAATAGTGATTGGGCTAAATAGCTTTAAAAATTTCCAATATCTTACTAAGCACAATTGTCCTATTTAAAGCAACATCAACTTCCAGTTAAGAAGATTTTTTCAGATTCTTCTTTCACATCAAATTAATAAAATTCACCTAATAAAAATGGGGAATTTATTAAATAATTATTAAAAAAAATAATTACCGATCGGGAAGTTCCTGATCCGGTTATCTCACTAGCCACCAGTTACAGCCACGCAGGCGCCAGTGCCTGCGTGACTTTTTTTTATAACACTGACCCAAAAGACTGTTCAACATCTAAAGTGAATAAAAAGGCGTCCACCTTAACTTAAGGCGTTAATTGAACCACTCCCTTAGCATTTTCCCCTCCATCTTTACTCATTCCTATGCGTCGCTTAAATCAACGCCTTCTCTTACAGCTTTAGAAAACAAAAAACATAATAGAAAATGCAAATTTTTAAAAACTTTATAACACAATATAAGCAAAATAAATAATCACAAAATGATCAATAAATTTACAAATAAATAAAATAATGCATTTATCCTATGCACCACATCACTATCAATATCCCCTTCTTTATGGATAATGGATCCTAAGTAACGGAATTGATCACACCTTGACACTTCTTGCCCATCTATTTCAACTAGGACTCTATCTATAGTTCTACCTTCCTTAAAATTAAATTCCATGCACTCTGCCTTAGTCCTACTTATTTTAAAACCTTTTGATTCTAGAACATCCCTCCACAATTCTAATTTCGCATTTAAACCTACTTTACTCTCATCAATTAAAATTACATCATCTGCAAAAAGCATACACTAAGGTACATTATCTTGTAAATGACTAGTAAGCTCATCCATAACTAAAGCGAAAAGATACGGACTTAAGACTGACCCTTGATGAAGAACTACCATAACCGGAAACTCCTTAGTTCCTCCCCCCCCCCCCCCCCCCCCAAATAGTCCGCACACTAGTCACAACCCCTTCATACATATCCTTTATGATATCTATGTAACCTCTTATGACACCCTTCTTCTTCAAAACACTCCAAATAAGCTCTCTCGGCACTCTATCGTAGGCTTTTTCCAAATCTATGAAGGCCATATAGAGGTTTTATTTTCTATCCCTATACCTCTCAACTAACTGCCGTAGTAAAAATATAGCTTCCGTTGTTGACCTCTCTGGCCTAATCCTTAGTTATGTGGCATAATATGAAATTATGGGAGAGAGTATTAGAAGGGCGTTTGTGAAAAGTTACATATGAAAATATAAATTATAAAATTATAAGGAACGAGGTTATTTTAACAAAAGAAGGAATGTCAGTATTTACCTACAAATCCCTGCAAAAGTGAATGGCACAACTATACTTCCATGGAGAACCAAAATCCAGCGAATTGGCCTAATAAACATGACCTACAAGATGGGCACAACGAGGGTTCATTGGATCATTATGATACCTCTAGAGCATGAAGCACAATTTGTAACACAAAGTATAATATTTTCAAAGTTAGTTCACTATCCAGTAAATTTAAGAAATAAATTTCTTCACATAATTATTTATTTACGTTCATGCAGCAAGCAAATAATTTACAACAGCGAAACATTTATTCTACTTATATGAAGCAATTATGCACTTGCAATGGCTTTGCTAAATAGATTTTCCAGGCACTGGGAACGTTCATTGCAACTTTTAGAAGTTTCGCAATTATCATATGATAATGCTCATTCTTTTACAAATATTTTAAATTAGTATATAAAGAGTATATATGATAATGCTCATTCTTTTACAAATATTTTAAATTAGTATATAAAGAGTATATACCTCGGTGTTCCAACGCATGGACTTGGGAAACGAAATATTTGAAATGATACCAGGCAAATCATCAGCTAAAACCTGTAATTTAGAAAATTAAAAAAAATAAGAACCTCTCGTGCAAGGAGATCAATAGAAATTAAAAAATTTAAACAACAGCAAATAAGACATTCACAAAAAGAAAACAATCAGGATGAAAAGTAACTACAAGTCAGCAAAAGGTGTTTAAGATTATAAGCGAGTAGTTCACCACACCCTGTTTTAGCCACCCCACCCCACATACACACAGGCTGGCTAAAACGCAAGGAGGCAAACTACTCATCCCAAAATTACTTGCAAAAGTGAAACAACTTAAACAATTATGTGAGACCCACATAAACCAAAAACACTTGTAGTATCCAACTCATTTGATTATGAATTTTCAATCTCAATAATTACATTTGATCTGAACTCAAAGGTATGACCTTCAATCCACCTGCAAAAGGCATCAGATCCAACTTTCACAAAAGAAGCACACCAATAAACACATAAACCCAATTCATAGATTATGCACATATCTGAATCTCTATGGCTCTATGCAAATTTGCACTATTGCACTTTTCAGCTGCCAAAATAAATAATAGTCTCGGTGGTACAAAACTAAACATGACGGATCTGTTTAAGGGAAACAATAAACTGCTATCCATAAACCATAACCACAATGGAAGCTTTTACCAGCAAGCATTCAGATACAGAGCTCTATGCACTATCTAGTTTCAGCGTTCAATTGGAAACTCACCTGATTGGGCCACCATCTAGAAGTAGGAACTAATGCAATTGCTATGGATTACAAGAAATTATATTAATCCAAGTTTGATGCAATTTGTTGTACGGGTTGGAATAGTGTGGGCTTTTAGCTATAAGTATGGTGAGTGCAATGAGAAACCAAGTGGGCTAATTAATTATCTCTTTTTTCCCTCCCAGGTAACTCAACTCCTTTCCTCTTTTGCTTGTCAATTACTTTCTTCTCTATGACTTCAACCTGCCATTCATCAACTTCCAATGCTCAAAACCCTTGCGTGAAGGCCTACAGTTGCCACCTTTATCCACTTCACTGCCCCATTTTAACTGCAGCTGCATCATTACCGAATAATACATGTCCTGGGATAAGATGTGGTGGAATTTATTTACACCTAATTTGATTAGACTTTATAAACGAGCTGAAAGGAACACCCATTTCACTGTTTCTGCTGAAGGGTAGTGAGTTGTTTGCAGCTATGACACCATATTGCCCTAAAATTCAGTAGTGTAGGGATTATTAGCAACATTTAAGTTGTCCTCATTTGTAAATACAGTTATAAATACACTAAAAATTGGTATTCTTGTGCCCACCTTTCAACCATTCTTTTTTGTCTCTTGAGAAAAAATTCCCTAATTTTGTTCCTACCATTACTGTCCATATAGCTGTTGTATCAAGGTTCTGTAAGTGCTATGTTTCTATGTTCTCTGCACTGCACCTAATTTCCGTCAAAGAAGTTTCTTTAAGCCACTAAATCCATCTTGAAAGGTTAATTTGTAACTTTGGCACAAGCCATTGACACTGAATGAATAAATCTGGTCCATTGCATCAAAGAGCCACCAGATTGAAAGGATTAAAAGATAGAAGTATATACCTGCTGAATTGCAGAATGTACGTCTTGTGGTTGCAGCTCTTCAGTTCCGATTAATGCACCATGTTCAGCAGTTTTCCATATTAAAGACCACCAACTCAGCCCCAAATCAGCAGTTTCCCCATTTCGGCTTATTGACTGCAATCATACCAAATCTTTGATTGCTTTCCTTCTCCTTTGCTACCTTCTGATTTGAGCATTATCTAATCTGAACCACTGATTTTGCTCGATCATCTTGCCTTATTCGAACCAACCTTCCAATTTGATGTTCCTTCTAATTTGAGCTTTTTCTGAACTGAGAATGACTTTAGCAATTTGGACAAGCTGTCCGGAGAGAGAGTCCATATCAATTCATTCGTCCAATTTGATTCCATTCTTCCATCTTCATTTGGAAACTTGCTCAACTTCCATAGAGTCGTCCACATCAATTGTCAAGAAGTTTGCAACTGTAGATAACAATGTCCATCAGTAAATCTCATAGTTATTCGAATATGAAGAATGTCCAACTTAACAATTTTCCCCATTTTTACCAAAGTAAAGAAATAACTCTTAAATCTTTAATTACTTTAAATAACTAGTAAATAACCTAGATAACAGCTAATTAGGGCTAGAAACTTAAGGTGTTATAGAGTGTATTATGTGTATACATTATGCGCTTATCAAATACCCCTAAACCTATATTTTGCTAGCCCTTGAGCAAAACTGAAAATCAAAGCAACAAAAAAATAAATGTAACTAATCCACTTTCGCAGGAAATAGCGATTGCATTTAGCATATGCAACAAGCCTTTAAACCCCTACCTTAATGTAGGGGGACGAGTTATAATCTCGTGAGGGTTTGCAGTGAATATACCCTCAAAATTCAATTAACTCCAAATATAAAACTTAAGAAAATAGTGCTCCCCCTTAGACACATAACCATCTTTAATGAGACCACCCACTAATACTTGTGACAGCTAATTAACTCAATTCAGCTTGCTTTCAAGTTAGTGGTGTTCTTTCCACAACTTCATCTCGGAAAAAACTTGCTCAAATAGATGTATCCATCATTTCAAAGAACAATATATAAGAAGGGTGGAACATCGAAGCATACAATCTCAATCTCCGTAATCAGATATCTAGTGTGACCCATTAACCCAAACATTTTGAGCTTACTAACTCTAAATATAAGCAAAGGCACTTTTCATTCTTGTGGTTCATAATAGAGAGCTCTGCATGCACACCTCAGCCATAAATCCATCATTCTAGGATATGAGAGGATAATACACCATATAATCTTTTTTTTTTTCAGCAACAGGACTATGAAATGCCTAACTTCAAGATGCTTAGGTTTAACAAAACCCAGGCCAATGACTCCCAACCAGTTGGCTTAGGTCATTAAGTTTTACGTATGAACCTCTTCGGACCTGAGCGTCAGCCTAAGTTAATCTTATAAAGTTAAGGCAGCCTGCTTCTAGTTGATAAGACCCGAGTCGTAACCACAAAGGAACAGTCAGTGACTCCCGAGCTCATCACTCAAGGCACTAGGTTGTAAAGGGACCCCTTCGGATTGCTCTCACAAGTGTTATCAAAGAGGCATTTTTTTCCTCATTTTTTCTTTTTTTTTAGCTACATTTATATTTTTGATAGGTGTATTATATTCTCAACCTATTTCCAATCCATGCCTCTGCCATATAGCCAAGCATAATCTCTATGATGATCATTAAAGCAGTACTAAGAATATCTTGCTTGAACACACACACACATATATATATATATTCCCTCCGTTTCAAAATACTATGTACATTTGAGAAAATTCTTATTTTTATTAGACCATGAAGCACGCAAGGAAATCACATGACTTCTTTTCCCTCGTATCCCACCCAACTCATATGCTCGTTCACGAACTAAATTCAAGTCAATCTTTCTAAGTCTCCTCGAATTTTGAAAAGAGGAAGTCACATAATTTGGCAAAATGTACACAATATTTTGGAAAATAAATATTTTCAAATGTACATAGTATTTTGGAACGGAGGGAGTATATAGTTTAGTTAAAGATATCCCGCTAAGACAGTTTTCAACAAATCATGAGATTGTATAATCAAATGTATCTGGTGTGTGCAAAGTGTTTTTGACAATATAAGCATAGACTGCCAAGATGATGAGATAGAATATACATGACTCACTAAATTGCATTCATCCTTGGTCATTCACTTGCACTTTCTATATTAAATTGGTCTCACTAAAAATGGGAACTAGGAGCACAAAAACAAAACCTAACAATTTTTAAAAAAAAATTACAGATTTTTTTAAGCACATGATAAAAGGCAAAGAAACTACAACACTACTTTTCTACACCCCCAAACTTAGGCTAAACATTGCCCTCAATGTTTTCCAATAATTAAACAACAATGATTAATAAAAGAAAAGGAGTGTAAGGAAAGAAATCACCTGAATGGAGAAGCATCATGGTAGATGTAGAGCATTGAAAACACACAAGCTAAGAATGAGGAGTTAGCATAAGATATGAAAAAATAAAATACACCCCCAAACCTAGACGGCAACATCCCCACACAGGGGGGTAAACAACCTAAAATATTAAACAAACATAAAACAATCAAGAAAACAAAATTTGGGTTTCTAAGTGACCTTTGTAGAGCGAGCCTTAGGCTAGTGACTCACAACCCAATTGGGCTTAGGGCACTAGATGTTGAGACACCCTTACACACCAAGTACCTGAGTCAAATAGGCTACAAGGCTAAACTAGTCATCTAAGGTATTCATCTCATGTTCCCACCTTTTGACGCGAACCCCTATGCTTACTTAGGCACAAGGCCCGATTACTAGGTAGAGAGAAATAAAACCTTAATTTTTTTCTTTTTCTATTTTTTTCGAACACATTATACACCCAACCTGAATTGTGACATGTGAATAACACGATTTACCAAGCACAAAAATCTATCATGAGATATTAAGAATTACTAGAGTGTACCAAGTTTTTCTATGAAAATACACTTTAGACAAAGTTATCCCACTAAGAAATAGAATTACAAATATAGAGATTGTCTGATCACATGTATCATATGTGTGCATCGTGTTACAAAATAAAGCACAGGTTTCCAAGATGATGGATATAGAACATTGACCATTTACCTAATTGCTTCCATCCCTTTGTCTAATTACTCGCACTTTCTAGGTTAAATTGGTTGCATTAAAAATAGTAACAAGTCTATTTGAGCACTAATAAAAACCCTGTTGAAAAACCACACAAAAAACAGAAAGACTCAAAATAAGCAATTCTTTTCGTTTTTTTATTTTTTTTAATTTTCACTTTTTTATAGTTTTCTATTTTTGAAAAAACAAATTGACTAAAACAAATTATGAATAAAAAGTAAAAGACATATTGACTAAAACAAATTATGAACAAAAAGGGAAAGACAAATTGACAAAAACAAATTATGAATAAAAAGTGAAAGACATTGACTAAAACAAATTATAAATAAAAAGGGAAAGACGACCGACGCACGGTCACCGGAGCTCCCTGAGTAGCTTCAGCTTGGAAAATCCAGGTCAATAAAATTCTGCAGCAAAAAGTGAAAAAATATCCTTAACTTCGTCAAAAATGAAGTGGAAGAGGGAAGACCTGTAGAGATAAAGAGAATAGAAGCTAGTTATTATATGGCATAGTAGGAATAAAAAAGAAAATTATAGAAGGTACGGCTAAAGAATCAAGTCTCACGAGTCTTGCGAAATGAAGGACAAACCAGAGCAAACTTCCCAATCATTGCGGAATCAGTCCCATCGTCCACCTATAGTAAGAAAAGGATGTTGATACCAGATTACTAAAGAAACACTCGTAACAATAGGAAATGTGCGGGAAGTAAAAGAGAATGAAAAATAAACAATTTGTTAATGATGGATGTCATGCATCTTTAGAGGGCAGATAAGTTTGTAAAATTAGAGCACTAGCTGTTGTTTGTATCCACTGTATTATTAACCCTTTTGTAAAAAAATGGTATGACTAATGAACATATCCACATAAAAGCAGACATTGTTGTATAAAATGATTGTGCTCCCTCGAGTAGTTTATCTCTTCCATCAATTCTTTGTGGTAAGCAGAGTCCATTTTTTATGCTTGATCTTTATATGGCCGCCTTTCCTGAATATAATGATTAAAAATATTTGAGTCATTATATAATGTGCATGAGAATACTAATCATGATTCCTATTTAACAATTACCTCATTTGACATATTTTTCCACCGCTCGAACCCAGTTCTGTCTACCATAAGAGGATCCTTGATTGTGCAAGCTTCTCTATATTCTCCGCTGCAGATGCAAAAAAGACCCTATAATCAGATCTTTCAAGTAATTAAAACAATCTAATGCAGGCCACCGTGGATTACATCTCTTATATTTATTTTAATTTGTTATAATAATCATTGCATTGACGCCATCAAATGCAAGATAAATCATCAAATTGATTTCATAAGTGATTGCCTTTGCTTGCACAAAAATCAAGAAAACTTCAACAAAGCGAAATGTTAATTGCTACTCTAACAATACCTAAGGTGAAAAGGTTTCTCAAAAGAGAAACCACATAATTTCTCAAGAGAAGAGCAGTCCTGCTAAAGACAATAGGCAACCACACAGATACGCGGTCACTCTGTTATACAAGTTCAATACCTAATGAAGCAGTATCACGGTCTTCATTTAATATTTACTGCAGAATCCAAGGTAGGAGACATTAAATTTTTAAAACAATGTACACAAACTAATTGTACCAATGTGAGGTCAAGCCATGTTTCCTATATCATTTTTATCCACTTTCCTTGTAAAGTCTCTGTTTCCTCTCTCTCCTATAATAGGATTCCATGGTAAAAGAAGATAAATCAATTTTGTAACGAACATTTCTAGGATGCAAATGGCTATAACAATACTAACAGACTTATAAATACTTTTGAGGCCTGCAAATAAAACCAGGAGAAAACGTTTCTTAACTGTCAATATTCGGCCCCAAACAAAACACTTTCTCCCCTCAAGTCACATTACAACTTCGCCAATATCAGCAAACAACATCACCATCGAACACATAGCAAATGCCAGCACAGACTAGTAAAAGGCATTTAGAATAAATAATTGGGTCCAAATCAAAAGAGCCCAATTAAATACACGTTACAAAATCTCAAACATACAGACGAAGCAAATAACAAATGATGCAGCTATCGCCTATCAGCATAACATATAAGTTCCGTAGCTGATTCAAGGAATAAAACTGATGAAAATCTCATTCATATGGTTAGGAAAATACATGAATATTTGGAAAGGAGATCCGGTTTGGTGCCGAAATCATTCATCCCGCTCGAATCCAGCAGAAATCTTCTGTAAGCTCTTAAGTTTCTTCCCCTTTCCTCTGCACTCCCCATTCGTGCATGTCCAAAAGCGCAATTGCAACCTAGCCCCACAATCATAACTGCAAAAATTTCAAGATTGCAATCACGATAAGGAATATAAGTCCAAGAAGTCATTAATCACCGGACAGGAAGAGCAAGAATTGCATATTCAAGAAACAAAGAAGCAAACAAATGAACTACCACTTCTGGAAGGCACTTCCACGATGGCCCAGACCGGAGGCTGTCCATCGTTCCCCACGCAAGATACATGAGCACAGACCGCGGCACAAATCTTCCGCCGCTGGCCTCGTTGTAGTAGACATTGACGCGCTCGAGCAGGAGGTCGGTGTCGCCGGAGTAGCGGCCCGTGGCGTCGATGCCGTGCTCAACGCAAACGACCTCCCAGAATTTGGCGCCGATCTGGTTGCCGTACTGGCCCTCATGGAGGATCTCCCTCATCGCGGCAGGAATGGGAGGAGAGAGATTAGGGTCTCGGGAGGGAAAGAGCCGGAGTGGTGGCCGGTGGGAACCGTGGGTAGGGATGCCACTTCGGACCGGTCTTTAATTCCGGATACGGGGGTACAGAGCATCGAATGTCGTATCGGATATCGGTAAAATATCGGTCGGCCAAAGAGACGAAATATCGGAGATATTATGTAAAAAAATATCGGTAATTAAAAATTAGTTTTTACTGTATATTTTCACAATCTAATTTCTAAAATGAGTTATACTAATTTAAACAAAGAATAAACTTCAAAATATGCCTATTAGGATAGAAAACAAACATGAAAGATTTTTTTTCAAAATCAAAAAAAATTTCAAAATTTTTTTTTAAAAAAAATGAGTAATTAGGAGTTTAATGAATAAGTGCGCCTAATTGATTAATTTAGATGTGTTAATTAGATTTATTGGATTTACATTTTATAATGCATCTAAATTATATAATTTTATTTATGTAGGTTTCAAAGAGTCCAAATGCATATTGTCAAGAGTGAATACGCGCCAAACCGTTTCTGTGCTGAGATCGAAGATCCGATGGGTGGAGATTAATACGACGGGTTTTAAAGATAAAAAGAAAAAAAAAGAAAAGGGAGCACTGAACCGACTCGTTCAGTGTCGGTTTGGTTTAGAAAAAAAGAAAAGAAAAGACGACCCAAGCCAACTGCTCGGGCGTATGTTTCAGAAAAACAGAGCAGAGAGCTCGAGCGCCGGCAAATGAGGCGGCTGGGTCTCATGGCGGGCTAAGCTGGGTGAGGCCAACAGGTCACGATCGACGGCGAGTTCGATGGCAGAGCTTCACGGCTGCCTGGGCAATGTGCGACGGGCCATAGCGAACGCCGGCGACAGAAGACAGCTCGTGAGGACGAAAGCAGCCGAGGTGCGGTTCTGCTCGAGCTCCGGCGATGAGGCGGCCATGGGCGATGGGTCACGGCAGCTGACGGTGGCGATGAAACGATGGCAAGATCAAAGATCAAAGGCGAGGTCGCCGGCGGCCGTCGACGAGGGCAGAACACGACAAAAACAGAGCAACAAGAAGGAAAGGCTCTGATTTTGGAAATTTCCAAATCGCGCACGACAAAGCCGAATCGGGAAGCTTCAATTGCAGCTTTGGATCAAAATAGTAAGTGACTAATTCTAATTCGATCGAAGATTTCAGAAATGGGTGGATTTGGCTTGATTTGGAAGTTTTTTTATTTTGGGTGTCGGTTCTGTTTCAAAAGAGTAAAGATGGGATTTTCTTTTACAAAACTAGACGGGAATCACCTCAATTTGGAGGGCAAACTACCGGATTTAGGAGATTGGGAAGTCAGCAAAAGGAAAAGGCTGATTTTGGGAGAAAAGCGGGTTGTGTTTTGCACTATATAAAATAGAGCATACCAGAGAGAAAGGGACGACAGTCGGTGGAGAAGAACAGAGAGCTTTTGGACAGAGAGAAACAGACCAAAAAGTTAGAACTTTTGCCAAGATTCCGGCGGGGTTTTGGCCAGAGGTGAGGAGGAGAGGAGAAAGGCTCGTTTTTTGGACGAATTGCACACCGATTTGAAATTGCTACAGTACTGTTCTTGGAGTGCTACAGTAACCGCGACTCATCGGGGAAGACAGTGAACAGTGCTGGGTGAATAGTGATTTTGCTACAGTGCTACAGTGCGCTGTGAACAGTATTCCTGCAAATGATTTCTCCGACGAACCAGGCTTTTTCTTCCTTTTCATCCATGTCTAGCTAAATTCATTATACTAAGATTAGATGAAGCCCTGCTGAATTGTTTGACTCTCAATATTTATTTGCAATTCTAAAGTTGTGATTTTTATTCCATATTCTTAATATTTTGCTATGATTATTCTGTTTATCGAGAGAGGGTAGAATAATTGTTAGTGAAATTAAACCAAGGAATCGTTAATGTTCGAGAGGTCTTAGCGAATTCCAAGGTATTATTTGAATAAAGATTGCATTTTTATGATTGATCTTTACTCGAGAGAGAGAGATTAATTAAGTTAGATTTAATTGTTTAGTTGCATGTTCAAGAGGGCTGCACACCACAAAAATAAAGGATTTTGACGATCCTGGATTAATCAAAACCCTAGCCAATCTATGCAGAACAAGAAGAGTACCTTCGATCACATCATCCGAAGCGTGAGCCTCTTCTGCCGAGGTCAAACAGAAGACTCTGGCTTGGCCCTTCTTGCTGGTCTCCCCTCCTGGCTTCAAGTTACGGTTGGGACAATGCGGCGAGATGTGTCCGACTTCGTTGCAGCTGTAGCATCTCCGAGTGTCTCGGAGATGTTATAGTTGCAATGAAGTCGGACATATTTCTCCTCATTGCCCCAACCGCAACGCAAAGACAGTAGGGGAGACTAGCAAGAAGGGCCAAGCTAGAGTCTTCGCCTTGACCTCTGCGGAAGAGGCTCACGCTTCTGACGACGTGATTGAAGGTACTCTCCTTGTTTTGGATAGTTTGTCTAGGGTTTTGATTGACCCTGGATCTTCGAGATCCTTTATTTCTGTGATGTTTGCTGAGAGTCTAGAACGGCAACCTTCTAGACTGGAGTATAATCTTTCTATTTCTACTCTTGTCGGAGACTCAGTCGTGGCTACTGAGTATCTGAAGGAATCCTCTGTTATGATTGATGGTGTGATGTTGCCTGCTGATTTGGTAGTGCTTCGAAACCGATATATCGCCGATATTTGGAATTTATGGAAAAATCAATATTAATTAGTATCGATGTATCGGTTTAGGCCCGATACCGATATATCGGCGATATATCGGCGAGACGATTTTCCATGGTACAGAGTACCCGGTTCCGGTTCCGGGTTGGAAATAAGAACTGACCCATTGGGTTAGGGCGGGTTCGGGTATTACATAAACCCAAAAACCCAATTACAACCCATTTTCCTTCCCACAGAAACCACAAAAAGGTCGCATGACCTCCCCTAGAGAAAAAAAATGGCTTATTTTATAGATAATGATATTCCTATATCAGTTTTCTAACATTACTGACATACACAGCCATGTGGCTTGCAGTGAATGGAGCCAATACAAATGAAGTTAATGCAAATGACGATATTCCTATATCAATTTTCCATAACCCACTTCGTAATGTGTAAGTGCATCTTCCAAGGGTTGCTCAAAAATCTAGACAATACTCCCAATGTATGGGAGATGTCAGGACTAAAACTTACCATAGCGTATATCAAACTCCTTGCCCCTGAAGAATATGGCACTGAAGCCATCATAAACATTTCTTCACCAGACTATGGACAATCCATCTTGCTCGATCTAAAAGAGACAAGAGGTTACCTTTAGGGTACAAAAAGCGTAGCCTTGTTTACTAGGGACTGAGGTGAAGTTACTGGGCTATGTAGATTTTGATATGGTGGGCAATCTAGATGATCACAAGAGTACCACCGTTTATGTGTTCACTTTAGGTGGAACAATAGTGTTGTAGATGTCTAAGCTCCACAAGGTGGTTGCATTGCCTACAACAGAGGCAGAATACATTGCTGCCACAAAGGCATGCAAGAAACAAGTATTGATGCAAAACTTACTGAAGGAGTTGGGGAAACATAGAACTTGTTATAGTGATAGTCAGAGCGCTATTCACTTGGCAAATAATACAACTTTTCATGTTCGGACGAAGCATATAGACATTTGATATCACTACATTTGATCCTTGATTGAGGAGGGCGTGATCTCATTTGAGAAAATCTATACAAAGGAGAACATCGTGGACATGTTTACTAGGGTTGTACCAGTGACAGACTGAGGTTGTGTGCAAACTCAGTGGGCATTCAAGCTTGAGGACCAAAGGATGGCAGCAACAAGACTCTCTTGACTTAGAGGTGAAGCACTTGGGGCCATTAGCTTCAAGTGGGAGAATTTTAGAAGGGAAGTTGTGATGACACCTCCAAGTGGGGGATTGTTAAGGTAATAGAGTCGAATCCATTTTTTCAAAGACATTAGCGATCGATTGGTAGCAGGACTGTTCAAGACATGGAAGACAGATCCATGAGCAATCAACCACTAGGAGTTTGTTGTAGACCAGAAGGTTGGCTGGAAGTTATGTCGGAGGACATTGGTCAACTGAACTCAAGGAGCGCCGATAGCAGGGTCTCCTAGAGGATGCGTCAGGCGTAACGGTAGACTGCGACGTCATAGCGGTTTATGATATCTACAAAATATACGCATTTTATATACCTTTCTTCCTATATGTTAGTCGTAATTTTAGTCAAAGTAAGGATAATTAACGGTCATGCTAATTGCCTTTAGTTAGGGAGGTTACATGATCGGTTAAGGTAAGTAATCTAATTGGCACAAATTCCTACCATAAGGAGTTGTAACTGATTTGAGTCAAAGGAGGACCACGTCCTTGACTAGGATATCCTCTTTTGACAATAAGTCATGGCCCTTGGATGAGATGGTGATCAGCAGTGGTGATTAAAAGATTGGAATTAAGACCTCTCTTGTTTAAACCCTAATAAGGAGGAGTTGGCATCTTCTTTGGAGCCTTGGGAGACGTGCAAAAGACGTGGTGCTCCAGCCCTCTTCTCTCTCTCTTCGACCAGAGAACTCCTTGGTGGTGAGAGCTTTGGTTTGTAGGAATTCGCGAGCAAAGGAAGTGGTACAAGGAGGAATCAAAGCGTAGAGATTTCGGTTTCGTAGTCTAGGGCGGCAACCTTCTAGACTGGAGTGTGATCTCTCTATTTCTACTCCTGTCGGAGACTCAGTCGTGGCTACTGAGTATCTAGAAGGATCTTCTGTTGTGATTGATGGTGTGGTATTGCATGCTAATTTGGTGTTGCTTGATATGGTTGATTTTGATGTTATTCTCGGTATGGATTGGTTAGCTAAGTTTGGTGCTACAGTAGATTGTAGTAAGAAGAGAGTTTGCTTTAGAATCTCAGGGAAGAGAGAACTGTTGTTCCAGGGTATTCGAGTGAGAAAAGATAATCGTCTAATTTCTGCAATGAAAGTGCAGAAGCTAGTAGCTAAAGGTTGTAAAGCCTTTTTAGCGACTGTTCTATCAGTCGAGAAAACTACCCCTAGTATAGAAGAAATTGAGGTAGTAAACGATTTTATCGATGTCTTTCCGGAGGAGTTGCCTGGTTTGCCACCAAGACGGGATGTTGACTTCACTATAGACCTGATACCGGGGACAGCACCTATATCGAAGGCACCGTATCGGATGGCACCTGCTGAGTTGAAGGAATTGAAGGAACAACTTCAGGAGTTACTGGAGAAACGGTTGATTCGTCCAAGTGTGTCACCATGGGGAGCACCAGTCTTGTTCGTGAAGAAGAAAGATGGATCTATGAGGTTATGTATTGATTACCGGATGTTGAACCAAGTAACCATAAAGAACAAGTATCCGTTACCAAGGATCGACAACTTGTTTGATCAACTGCAGTCAGCGAAAGTTTTCTCAAGAATCGATTTGAGGTCAGGATACCATCAATTAAGGATCAAGGAAGAAGATATTTCAAAGACAGCATGCAGAACCAGATACGGACATTATGAATTCTTAGTGATGCTGTTTGGTCTGACCAATGCCCCTGCAGCATTTATGGATTTGATGAACGGAATCTTTAAGGTGTTGTTGGATCAGTTCGTGATCATGTTCGTGGATGATATATTGGTCTACTCTACAAATCAGGAGGAGCACAGAAGGCATTTGGCGCAAGTGTTGCAAATTCTGCGAGAGAATCAATTGTATGCTAAGTATAGCAAGTGCGAGTTTTGGTTGGATAAGGTTAACTTTTTGGGTCATGTTATATCAAAAGATGGAGTCTCAGTGGATCCGACAAAAGTAGAAGCGATTCTTCATTGGGAGCAGCCGAAGAGCGTGACCGAGATCAGAAGCTTTTTGGGATTGGCAGGTTATTACCGAAGATTTATCGAAGGATTCTCCAGCTTAGCCTTGCCAATGACCAAGTTAACAAGAAAGGGAGTGAAGTTCAACTGGAATGCTGATTGTGAAAAGAGTTTCCAGGAGCTGAAGAGGAGACTGACTTCTGCACCGATTCTGAAACTTCCATCAGGATCAGGAGGGTTCGTCATCTATAGCGATGCGTCGAAATGCGGTCTGGGTTGCGTATTGGTGCAGAACGGACATGTAGTGGCGTATGCGTCAAGACAACTGAAGATCCATGAGCAGAATTATCCAACTCACGATTTGGAGCTGGCGACGGTCGTGTTTGCTTTGAAGATTTGGAGGCACTATCTTTATGGTGAAACCTTTGAAGTATTCACAGATCACAAGAGTCTGAAGTATATCTTCTCTCAGAAGGATTTGAATATGAGACAGAGACGATGGTTGGAGTATTTGAAGGACTATGACTTCTCCATTCACTATCATCCAGGAAAGGCGAATGTGGTTGCAGATGCACTAAGTAGAAAGACGGGAACCATGGCGCATATGATGGTGCAAGAATGGCGCATGATGGAAGATTTTGAAAAGTATAATCTGGAATGGCCAACTACTCAGAGAACTTCATTTCTGGGAAACATCTCGGTGAGATCGTCAATCTATGAGAAGGTGCTGGAAGCGCAAAAGAGTAACCCTCAGATGCAAAAGCTGCTGGAAAAGCTAAATTTCACAAAAGGAGCTGAAGGGAGTATCTTATTTCAAGGAAGATTGGTCGTGCCGAAGGATGCGGAGTTGAGACAAGAACTTCTTCGAGAAGCGCACAACTCACAGTATGCAATTCATCCAGGAAGCACCAAGTTATTTCAAGATTTAAAGAGAAACTTCTGGTGGAACGGAATGAAGCGAGACATTGGAAAGTTCGTATCCAAATGTTTGACTTGTCAGCAAGTAAAGGCAGAACATCAGAGACCAGCAGGATTGTTACAACCTTTGGAGATTCCGCAATGGAAGTGGGACCACATTACAATGGATTTTGTGGTGGCCTTACCGAAGACTCAAAGACGGAAGGATGCGATATGGGTGATCGTCGATCGATTGTCTAAGACGACTCATTTTCTACCAATAAGATGGAAGCAGAATCCGGAGAGTTTAGCAGAGTTGTATAGCAGGGAAATAGTGAGATTGCATGGTACGCTGATATCGATTGTGTCAGATCGAGATCCAAGATTTACATCCAGGACGTGGAAAGGAATTCAGGAAGCGCTGGGCACTAAACTCAATTTTAGCACAGCTTTTCATCCTCAGAGCGATGGGCAGTCAGAAAGAACCATTCAAACCTTAGAGGACATGCTCCGAGCATGTGCAATCGACTGGAAGGGCAACTGGGATGATCATCTACCATTGATCGAATTTGCCTACAACAACAGCTATCACTCTAGTATTGGAATGGCACCATTTGAAGCTCTTTATGGAAGACCGTGCAGATCACCTACGTGTTGGACTGAGGTCGGAGAAAGTCAAGTGTTGAAGTCAGATTTGGTACAGTATTGTGCAGAGAAGGTAAAGCAGATTCGACAAAGATTACAGACAGCGCAGAGCAGACAGAAGAGCTATGCAGATAACCGAAGACGAGATTTGGAGTTTCAAGAAGGCGACAAGGTATTCTTAAAAGTTTCTCCATCAAAGGGAGTTATGAGATTTGGTAAGAAAGGGAAGCTGAGCCCGAGGTTTGTTGGACCGTTTGAGATCTTGGAGCGGGTCGGGCCGGTTGCCTACAGATTGGCCTTACCCCCACAGCTGGGAGATGTACACAATACATTTCATGTATCGATGCTAAAGAAGTATGTACCGGATGAGTCTCATGTGTTGGACTATACAACAATGGAGCTAGAGGCAGATTTATCTTTTCCGATGAGACCTATCAAGATTTTGGACAAGAAGGATCAGGTGCTACGAAAAAAGTCTATTCCTTTGGTGAAGGTTCTGTGGCAAAACCAGCACTCCGAGGAAATGACATGGGAATCAGAAGAGGAGATGAAGAAAGCCTACCCTCAACTTTTTTATGTTTAATTTTCGGCATTTCGAGGACGAAATGTTCTTTAAGGAGGGGAGGATGTGACGACCGTAAATTTTATAGTATTTAAAAAGGAATTTCTTTGCTCAAAGATATGCATTTATTTAAGTATTCGAAAATCTTTTGAAAATTCAAGTTTCCGCCAGAATTGATCGAGCGCCGTAAAATTTGTGATTTTTGAATTGATCTTAATCGAAGATTTTATTGGATTATATGATTCATGGTTGGCGTGGCTTGTTGGTTTGGCTTCATTTGACCTAAGAATATCGGATAGGTATGTATGAAGTTTGTGTTATTTTTGAGAATAAAGTTAATTTGAGATTAATCAAAAATATGAATTAGATATTTCTTAAGTGGGTAAGTGGTGATTAATGGAA
This sequence comes from Houttuynia cordata, assembly GCA_039654745.1. Lineage (NCBI taxonomy): Eukaryota > Viridiplantae > Streptophyta > Magnoliopsida > Piperales > Saururaceae > Houttuynia > Houttuynia cordata. The sequence continues at coordinate 33,446,906 of CM077502.1, forward strand.
ATTCCAATAAACCCTAAACCTCTCAATTTTGCATGGGTCGAGTTGGCCATTAGTGGAGGTGGTTGAGTGATGGGTTAATGAGTTGAGTGGAGTTAGTTGAGTGTTAACTCTAATTGCATGCAATTAACTCATTCCTTGTAAACCCAAGAGTCACTTTGAAAGTTGGAAAATCTGGAATTTTTTGCTGAATCTAAGCCATTGGTTTAAGGATTGATCAAGGGTGGAGATTCATTTGAAAAATCTATAAATAGGCTAGTAGAGGGGGGCGGTTTTGCTTAGTGCTCAAAGCCTTGAGCATCTCTCTCTCTCTCTCTTTCTCTCTCTCTTACTTTTCTGGCCGGCTGCAACCTCTCTCCGGCGGTGGTTCGTGGTAGTCCAAGCAAGGTCAACCGGAGTGGTGGTGGTGCGACATTGTCGGAGTCTAGAGTGCACGGAATGTTTCGGCATCATCAACCAAGTAGGATGATTCTTTTTCCACTGTTTTTATTCTTTGATAATGATTGATCATAAATCAAGATTGATTTCAATGGGATGATTGTTGATGTTCTTAATTGTGTAATCGTAAACTTTGATTTTTCAATACCGAAATCCTGAATTGATAGTCCCCCATGATTTTCTTGAATTTCAATAGCGTAGGAGTTACTTCTCAATCACTCTTTCATGACGAAAAGTTGGACTACTATGTTAATCTAAATCCTGCTCGTGCTCCATTTGCATGTGATAATGTTATGCGTATATCCACGCTCTTTCTAGTATAAAGATTGGATCTTTGGGCACTTCGGTGCATTTCCGTGTTTGAAATTTCATATTCTATACATAAGTTGTTAATAACTATTACTACCTGTAAAGTATCATCTAAATAAGATAATCAAATAATGTAACAATAAGAAATTATTCTTTGTATGACCATTCCTCTGTGATTTCAGTCATGGATTGACTTTTTGTCAGTGTATCATAAGTCTTATAGTTGTCCGGAAACATATGTATCACTTGAATAATAAGTTAAGGAATTGACTATGCAATCGGGTTTTTAAAAGACTTTGGATAATTGAATTATAAACTAAGATTCTAGAACTAATAGGCTTCTGTAAAAAAAAAATCTTAAGTAACACTAGATTGATATCAGAAAAAGACTGATATGGAATTACTAATAATATTACAACAGTAAACAAAGTATATCTTAAGAAATTTGGTCTCGGCCAGGAGCAATCCTGCGCAGACAGGCTTCATTCGAAAAATGATAACTAATTATACAGTAATCAGAAAATTAAGATGTTTATCAATCTGAAAAATAGACATCGGAGGCTAATTAAGATAAAAATTTCTTAGATTGAATCAATTTGTCCAGAACGCAGTAACCAGATAAAGAGAGCTATTCTGTTTTGGACAGAACACAGTTTCTGAATTTAAAAGACTTAAAATCTAAATAAACTTAAGGAGTTTGAATTAAAGTTGATATTTAAGACTTAAATCATATATAAAATGATTTATGAGATACTGAGAACAGTAACCCTAAATGTATATTAAGGGTCTTAGAGCCAAATGGAGTGTCCCTTAATAATAGTCCTTTGTATTCTTCTCTTGGTCTATTCATGACTCAAGAGTATTCAAACTTGAAGTTGTATTCGATGTCTCTGACGTGGTCTATCTTGGACACGTCAGTCAATTATTCTGAGTCGGGGATTATCAATTCTAGGGTTAGGTGCAACTATAAAGACGGTGGACATGAACTTTTGAAAACCCTTGTGATGTGTCTCTTTATAGTCGGGTCTCATTTGAGATTCCAGACTATTTCATATTAACACTCTTAGTGAGTCGTTTCGAACTTTGCCCGATATTTACTTTTCACTCCTATGAAGAGTTAAAATTTTAGAAGGTCTTGTTCTAAGCCTTTTAAGGCTAGTTGTTTCAAGAATCGTTTCTCCGCTGAGTAGCATTTTGAGCTCTTAGTCGGAATCATAATATGCTCATAAGCCATTGCTAGATCTAGCGAGATCTCAGATTTGATGAACCTCTGTAGTTCAGCCGATGACGGCAACCGCATGCGCTTAGATTGTATGACATTACGGAAGGTCTGCAATCTCCGCCCATTGTGCCCGTAAGCACCGATGGGGCCAGCATCCCTAGATGCATGGCAAGGTTCCTCTGAAGAACCTCTAGGATGTTCTGGTATTGATGATGATTTGAGAGCAGAAATTGTACTTTGACACTTTAGATGTCCGATGCTTATTACCTTCACTACACTATGAAAGTTTGGAGTCTTTGAGTTATTTTTCCTTGACCTTGTTGTGTCTCGGGTGACAGATGGTTTCTGGTAAGTGAACTCAGCCCTTGTTGAATCTGAGTCTGTTAATCTTTACCTATTGGAGTCTTCTCTTATTTTCCAGTGTGGGTTTTCTGTATCCTACTGGGTATTTCCTATGAAATACTCATGCATCCTCTGATGCAGGAGTTAAGGTGGAGCAGAAGTGTTAGCATCCAGCGGCGTGGAGCTTAGAAGACTCGTCTCTTATGTTTTATTTTGATGTTTGAACTTGCGGCCTGCGTGCCAATTGTTTTGTTGAACAATTTAAGTGTGTTTCGGATATTGTAATAGATAATCAGATTTTCTTTCAGTTATTCTACTTTTTGTAAGTAAATATATTTTAAGTCATGACGATCCTGCAAGTCCCATAATATTTAAATGGGATAAGCGTAGACTCGAGTATTCGGTCCGTCCCAGGTTTCCTACCCTATAACCGTCATTGGATTGATGCTTCCGCGTAAATTGGGTCTTGGAAATTTGTGGCGTGACATTAAAAATTAGAAATCTTAAATTCTGAGCTTCTGGACCTAAAATAAGTAAGGATTTTTCTAACTTACTGCACTTTAGTGGTGTGTATGTGTGTATTTCCTCGTACGTGCATTTCACACGCTTTCTCGCCGCAAACTGAACCTCAATCGTATACTCCGCCAATTGCTCGAAGGCGCTGGGAGCCGCAGGGGAAACTCAACTTGTTTGTCCCTGAAATCCCAGGAGGTTTACGCGACAAATCGCCGCCCAAACCGCACTCTCCGTCAGTCATGTCGTCGAAATCCAACAGGGGGCGCCGGAGAAATTGAGCAGGGGGGACGTTAATCGGATCTTCGAAAACCTTGGGGGCAGCTGGAAATCGTCGGAGGACTTGCCGGCGGAGTCGCCTCTAGAAATCGCCGGAGAAATCGCCGAAAACCCTCTTTTTTTTCGTGTCGTATCCAACACGCCCTCTTTGCACAGTAATAACACGAAAAATATACAAGAGGAACATTTTTGGTACTCCAAGTCCAGATTCCAGGGGATATGAGATAACACGGGAAAAACTAGGTCATATGGAAATAACAAACTTGGCGCCAGGTAATATGTAAAAAGCCCTGTCTTCCGTCATCATAGCTGTTGGCTGCCAACTTTTGCTTCCGGAGCTAGCATCAAGTTTATATTCTTGTGCAGCAAATTCTCAGTATTGAAACTTCCCTTTCTCAACTTCAATTCTATTCATTGCATTCCACGTTGGGCTCCCGCACTGGTTTCCAATTCAGCTGCTTTCCAAACCCAGGTTCTGAAGCTTCATTTCTTGGTAACCAATGACAATTTTCCATTATGGTGGCTTCTTGCAATCCTCCCTACCTTCTGATTTTAGCTCTCACAGCGATGGGCAATTGTGGGTCGGGTGGTCTCCACTCGTAGCACCTTGTCCTTAGGTGGCACCACAAAGTTCGTCTTCTTTCGATTTGGGCCAGATTTCCTATCTGCAAGTTTCAAGCTGCCAGCTTCCTTTCTGAATTTAGTTTATCCTCCATTCCGAAATCACCACCTCACGTAGGTGGTATTTGAAGGTGGGCTGAACAACTAGCATCTCGGGTTCAAGTTCGACCAACACAATTAAAAGAATAAGCCTCAAGTTAAATAACATTCAGTTGTACTTCAAGATCTTTTAATATTGCATTGTAAAAATAGAGGACTAATCTTCTGTATTTGAAATGAGGTTCAATAAGCCTAAATGTTACTTATACATAATTGAGCCATTAAATACTTATTAAAACATAAAATATTATATTTGTATAATTTGAGTACACAAAAATTATTCACATACAAAGATAAGTAATTAACCATATACTAATGACTAAATTCTTTAATTTGGGGTATATAAATTAATAAATCTCTAACACATCATGGATTCATCTTAAGGAAGTATAGCATTGCTCGGCAATGAAATTGGCCCAACTTAGCATTGGATTAGTGGCAGATACGTCAAAGTCTCCTTGTGTCTGTTAGACCTAAGTATGCCAAAGTAGAGTTTTTTTTTTATGGCAAGAGTACTACAATTCTTAGATTTTTGTTCTCATTCTGATTGTGAGTGGCTATTTTATTGCATGTAGGCATTCATTGTGAAGCTTGAGAATGTGACTGGAGGGGAAACATATCCTTGACATGCTTGTGCCCCACCATCCAGTCCTGCCCAGTATGTTAGCTACATAATGCTCTCTGCCACGCTAAAAAAATTACGATTATTCATCTATCTTGAAGGCATCTCTTTAATTGAGATACTAGAGAGTTTCTGTTAGTGGGTCCTGTGGAGGTTGTCCCTTCTGCTTAGGCGCTATAGCGAAGCCACGATTATCATTTGTCTGGGATCCAGATAGCCCCAAAATTTATTTCACTTTGACGTCGTCTTCTTAACCCAGGAACTAAACCCTACCCCAACCCATAGATGCACTGTTCCCGGATCGAATCTAGGACTGTCCGGTCAACATGCAAAAGTTGGCCGTTTGGGGCGTGATTAAAAGCAAAACATCCAGATGGGATGTTTTGCTACACTGTAGCATATGGATATTTTATATATCCAGCTGAAACAACTCATGAAGTGTTTCAGCTGAATGTAAAAATCCACATGGATGCTACAGTAAATATCCAATATCCAGTCTGGATATTTTGCAATAATCACGCCCCAAACGGCCCCTTACTACCATGACACTTTAGCATTGTATTTTGTACCCAAGGAAATGCGTTTCCTTGGACATCAACTCATTCCCATGTTTAGGAAACCACTTTCCTCACCTGGTTCTAGTAAGGCTTATTCTTCAAGTAGAGGGATTTGAAGTGAAGTTGACTGTCTTCCCAAAATTCAGCGGAAAGTCAGCTGCATGGTGAATCTCCAAAGGAGGAGATTTTCGAGAAGAAGCATTGAAGACACGTGAAACCGGGAAAACGAGTGAAAAAATGTCGGTGCATGCCCTCATCAACTAGACATTTTGAACCCATGTCCCAAACAATTTATGCTTCGTGTTTTTTTTACATAAGCTTCTTCTTGTGTATAACTAAACACAAATGATTCATAATGAGAATCTAAGAAATTCTGCTTCCGATACATGCATTTGTTACCAAACTACCTTTACTAAACAAAGAGTCCCTTAATACAGGAGGTTAATGGAGTTAAATCTTCGATCAGACGCCTGTATTAGCACGCACTCTTGATCTCAATTCAAGTTTCGCTGTGGGCACATGTTGTTTCGTGTGAGCGGCGCACAGATTAGCTTTTGCCAAACAGATAACTCAATCATGCGGTGCATCCTCCAAATGTTACCTGTCATGAGCTGTTATGTCCTTATCTAGTCCGGCCTTCTCAAATCTTGATAGCAAACAAAATGTACGCCACATCCAAACCAAAAATGGGCTGGGATCGTTAATCACTAGACTGAACAATGTTAATTAACCAAATTGACAGTTAATGGGGTTGGCCCTCTAGTGGTGCATGGCATCATGGATAAAAGCTTGTCTCTGTGGCCCTAGTAAAGACCCATGTCACATATAAAAGTTACACCTAAGAACCTATTCTCTTTCACACCTTTTACCTAATAATTTAGTTCATTTCAAAAAACTAAACAGAATTTATTATGCGACAGAGGGAGTGACTTTAGATGTGGGGAGGTGAGAAGAAACTTTGTTGCTGATTAATCCAACCTCAAGATAACACGCTATGTCTACTATTTCCTCCGGTCTCTTTTAATATATACCGATTTTTTCAAATGAACTGATTTTTTAGTTCATTTGAAAGAAATGGTATCTATTAAAAGTGACTGGAGAGAGTATCAACTAACATAGAAATGCCAACTAAGAGTGGGAAATAGCTCAGAATATAGCTTTGATTGCATTCAAGTGATCAACTTTTTTTTTTACATGTTGAAATCATAGATCCCCATGATCCATGATTTTAGATAGAACTTTTACATCATATTCGGGACATTTGGCTCCAAGTCTTAAAAAAGACCTTACATATTGACTTGGATAAAAAAACCTTAAAGTCAATTTTTAAATGCTTAAAGGGATTGCCAAACAGCTCCTCAGTATTTTCTTTTGTGCTTTTGTCACGGAATTTCTTAACTACATATTATTCATTTGCAACAGGAAGATGCCTATAAATAAGAAATCCCACAAACTTTAAATAAGGTAAATTTTTTTTACTACAGTTATCGACTACCTAAAGAGGAACTGAGTAAAATGCTAATGGACTTTGTCAAAAACACAGTTTTTTTATCTTTGTTCACTAAAATACCTAAATTACTCATACCCAAATGAAAAGCAGAAAGCCGAGATAGCCAACAGGTTTCATTTCCTTACATTTTTAAGTTTGCACTAATGTTTGTGCTGAAAATGTGGGAGTGGATTCATCTCAAGCAAGTGTAGCATTGTTCTGCAATGAAATTGACCCAACTTAGCACTGAATTAGAGGCAGATACGTCTCAAGTCTTCTTGTGTCTATGTTAGACCAAAGTATGCCAGAGTAGAGTAAAAAAAATTTTATGGCCAGAGTACTACAATTCGTAGAACTTTCTTCTCATTCTGATTGTGACCGGCTATTTTATTGCATGTAGGCATTCATTGTGACGCTTGAGAATGTGACTGGAGGGGAAACATATCCTTGACATGCTTGTGCCCTGTATGTTAGCTCCATAATGCTCTCTGCCACGTTCATGAAACAGCGATTATTCATCTACCTTGCAGGCATCTCTTTAATGGAGATACTGGAGAGTTTCTGTTTGTCGGTCCTGTGAAGGTTTTCCCTTCTGCTTGGGCACTATAGCCATGTCACGATTTTCATTTTTCTGGGATCCAGATAGCCCTAAAATTTATTTCACTTTGTCGTCTCCAAACCAAAGATGCACTGGTCGCGGATCAAATCTGGGACTATCCCGGCAAGATGAAAGAGTTTTACCACCATGGCACTTTGGCATGGTATTTTGCACCCTTGGACTTCAACTCATTGCCATTTGGAACCACTTTCCTCACCTCATTCTACTAAGGGCCCATTTGTTTACTCTTATTCAGATCTGAACTGAATAAGTGGCTGAAAAGCCCAACTTGTTTGGAAGTCTGAATTCAGTCCTGAATTCAGCCCGTGTATACAAGAGAGACTGAAAATTCAGATCGAAAAACGAGTCTGAATTTTCTGAAAACCCATTTTGCAGAGATCCCTGAGCCTCGAGGGGAAGCCCCATTTTGCAGACTTCAACCTTGTGCCGGAAGACTGGGGCGGTTTCGTCGACCCTTGGATCGAGGCCATGGCGAAAAGCTGCCCGTGGCTGGAGGAGCTCCGGCTCAAGTAGATGGTGGTGTCGGATGAGAGCCTCGACCTCCTCTCGCGCTCCTTTCTCAATTTCAAGTCGCTAGTTCTTATCAGCTGCAAAGGGTTCTCGACTGATGGCCTTGCTTCCATAGCTTCTAATTGCAAGTAAGAGGCTCTCACTAACCTATTTTTCTGAAAACCACCATCTTCCTCCCTGCACCTGGAGCAAGCTCCACCCCCCAAACCCTACCATCTTTGAGCAGAGGAGCTCTCTCCCATGGCGGAAACTCTCTCTCCTTCCCCTCCCACCGCCAGCCCCGACACGCCATTCCATGATCTCCGTTCGATCTTGGTTGAGCTCGGATTTCAGCGGCGATGGAGAAAGGAGGATTTTTGTCGGCGAAAGGATGAAGAAAGCTGCTTCTGCGGCAATCTTCACTGCGGCGGCGGTGCTGTTTGTTGGGAAATTTGGAAGCTTTCCGGCTCAGACCGAGGCTCCGGTGCCGCAGGTATGGAATTTGGAGACGTTTATGTTGGAGTCTTTAGTTTTTAATTGTGGAAAAGGGCCTTCTTTTCTTACTCTGGAACATTGATGAGTTGACTTGAGGATTCCCCAGATATGGTATATAGATTTTGGTGGAGACTCATAATCAAAATCGGATTTGAATTTGATATGGTGTTATGAATTTTGTTTGAGAAGTTATAATAAGAAGTTAACCGTTGCTGGGGGCTCCACTGGGAGGATTTATTAGGTTATACTGTGTATCCACAGCAGAAATGGACGAATTGTATGATCTAGAGGGAAGTTTTTTTGTGGATTCCGACGGGGAAGGAGAAGAATTTAGAAGCTGTTTTGCAGAGGAAGAGGAGTGGAGGAATCAGGAAGGTGCAATTGAAGAATCTTTAGAAGATACTGATGATTGTGTTATGTTCAATTTGTTCTCAAAAGGTGTGTCAGTTCTAAAAGAGGGCGAATCAGAGATCAGGGTTTCTGGTATTGGGGTTGTGATGGAGAGATCACACAAAATACTTGTCCATCAAGTGCAGAAAAAACTTGATTTTTATGTTGAGGAATTAGTTGTCGAGCACTTGGCTTTGATGGATGGACTCTTGGAGAGATCACAGATTCTGAAATGCTTTATGATCAGGTAAGTGATTGCCGTTTCTGTCATCCTTGTGAACTGTTAATTGACAAATTGTTAAAGATGAATTTGTTTGTGTGCCCGTCAATCTTGCAAACATAAAAAAAATATATGCTCTTGCAATCTGCTTTTAGTCTGTAAACATGGCTATTTAAATTTATATTTTGTCATATTAAAATATCTAACCACACTGGTTTCCTTATGCTATCCTCTTGTTTTGTGGTTTATCACGTGAGCAGATCTGTAGACTGTAATGGAAGTTTTGCTTATCTTTGGTCTCAGATTCATTAAAAGATAGTCTTCTTAAGAGTAAAAGCTTGCTTGCATCGTTTCCTTAAGGTGTGCTGGAAACTAAAAAAAGTTTAGGAAAATAATAGTTGGATAGGGCAAGTCCTGTGCTTGAATTAAAAAGGTTGTTGCTAAAAAATTAGTGGACAAGTGCAGCTGCTGGTTTAGCTAGCCCATTAATTCATTTTATGTCAGTAGGTACTTAGTTTTGGTCAATGTAGCATATACATGGACCGTCTTACTTTTGCCCCTCAGAATTGTAACTCATGTTGGATTTTATAAGAATAAGTGCATTTTTGTTGATAATGCTGCAGATTCATTTTCTTTTCTCTATTGAATTGAACTTTTTCCCTATGTAGAGTTACGTTCTTTATTACATGCAAGACATTGGTGTTTAGCGATAAATATCTAGTATGGATGCTTATGATACTGGCCAACCACTTTTTCTCATTCTTTTCTCTTCCCTCATCATACCTTCTAATAAATTATTTACAACTTCCAGCTGTCATAATGCTCTGGTTGTAGATCATTGGATTAGGCCTGCTCTCAGATGTGCACCTAATTAACAATTTTCCCAATTCTACAGTTTGTCCGAGGCGAAAGATGTAAGAACCAACTTGAGAAGCCCTTGCCTTTAGCTCAAGAGGCTATTGGTGACTGATCTTGTCAAGATTGTCCAATTTTGGTGCGAGGAGAAATTTCCATCCCAATTGATAACCCTTAAGTGCTCCGCTCCCACAAAATTTGCTCAGTGTTTAACTACATATGTGGACAAAACATCTTCCATGTTCTGGTTCTGTTTACCATGCCATTTATATTTCATCATTCCGGCTTAGTGGTTGGAAACTGATCTCTTTCAAAATCGAAAATTGTTATGCATAATAAATAATCATCACTGTAATCAAAATATTGTTCTCGAAGCATATCATCGTTATTGCCATTTTGCCATATTTTGTGCTGAATAAATGTATGGTACTTTGCAAATTACTGAGCTCGCTGACTGTTGTGCGGTGGGTAGCATCTAGTTGATATAGTTGTTCCTTGTTTAGGAGTGGAAATCAATTGTGAATTGAAAGCTGGAATTAATTGTCTCATCCGGGACATTCGCAACACCTTACAGAGAAAAAAATAGATAAATGAGGACTTGGGTAGTATTAATTGCTACTTTCACACATTAATAGTCCCATTTGGTTTTCAACAATTGCGACTATTAAAATGGGACAGCGGGAGTATTTCGTTTGACTTACCAAACAAATAATGATCATGAATTAACGTTGTCAATACTTATAATGTGGGTTGGTCATTGGTGGCCCAACTCTTTGCAGGTCATATGCACTCAATTTTGGAACTCGGCTTGCTTACCATTTGAATCTGAATCTGAAAAGTCTGAAATCTGAATCTGAAAAGTCAGTTTCATTTGTTTCATCTGAATCTGAAAAATTCAGATTCAGATTCAGATTGAATAATTTCAGACATATGGCTTTTCAGACTTTTCAGTGGATTTTTTAAATTCAGATTCAGACCAATCAAACGGACCCTAAGGCATATTTTTCAAATAGAGGGATTTATAGTGAAGTTGACTTTTTGTCTAAAATTCAGCGAAAAGTTGACTGTACGGTGAATCTCCAGAGGAGGAGATTTCCGAGAAGAAGCATTGAAGACACGTTAAACGTGGAAAATACGTAAAATACCCCAAAAAAATGTCGCTGCATGTCCTTATCAACTGGATATTTTCCACCCATGTCCTAAACAATTTATGCTTTTATGTGTTTTTTTATATAAGCTTCTTCATGTGTATAACCCAACACAAATGATTCATATTGAAAATCCAAGAAACTTTGCTTTCAATACTCTATGAATTTGTAACTAAACACACTTTTTATAAACAAAGAGTCCCCTTCGATGCCGTGCCTTAATACAGGTCTTAGATCTCAATTCAACTAAAAGTGTCTGGCAATTAGTTCTTTTAAAAAATGGTATCTATTAAAAGTGACCGGAGGGAGTATCAGCTAACACAGAAATACCAACTAAGAGTGGGAAATAACTCAAAATATAGCTTTGATTGCATCATGTTGTGTACGGCAGCACAACTCCGGAGCATACCTAAATTAGGCATGATTAGTTTATTTTTATTATTAGGATTAGTTTCCCTTTTCGAATAAATCAATGATTTGTAATCAGGCCTATTTGGAAACTGAATATTGCAACGGGCTATAATGGCACAAATCGTGGCCCATCAGCGGGCCACTAGCTGGCTCGTCGCCCCCTATTGTTATAAGGAGGTTTTCCTCCTCCTTTAGTGGTTATGCAATTTGAAGTTATTCCTCTTCACTCTCGTTTCCTATTCTCTTCTCTTTCGTCAAGCCGATACCTTGTGATCCTGTCGGGTCACAACACATCCAAGTGATCAACTTTTTTTTAAAGTGATCAACTTAACAAAAGCAATTTGTCCCCCGTGAAAGAGTTTAGTAGGAGATGATGATCATGGACAAAATAGTCTATTGCCTAAGATAATACTCACCTGTTTTGATGAGGAACAAAAATCAATTTATTTTGGTTTTTTAATCCAGATATATAATTTTAGATTGGGAGAGTAAGCTAATGATGTGCTACGGCCAATCAAATGTGAGACTTTTATTTAACACCAATGAAGTAAGAGGAATGGCCGTTTGAATTTCCCATTATACCCCTCTGGCAATTCCCCAATATTTTTTCCTCTTCCTATACATCAGCTTTTGTGAGACTACATTTGATGCTTCCCGATCCAACCTGCCAAGCCTACTCGCTATTTTCCGTTGGTTTTTCAATCTCTGCCCTCTTCATCCTTCAGAGGAACAATTGTTTCACTTTGAGAGGCTATTTCAAAGTGGTCTCAGGATGGCTCATTTGATTGGAAGAAGCTTGGTTTTTTAAGTCTGTGAGTGAGCATAAGCAAACAATGTGAGCAAACAGAAAGTCCCTTTGAAGCTTGACATTTTTGGGGTCTTTTGTTTTATGTCAAATTGTTTAGAGTTCTTTTAATCATATTCTTTTTTAGTCCTCATGAACCTTTCTGTTCTTCAAACCGGACCTATTATTTTTATATGCTCGCATAGTTCAATTTTAATTGTCTGAATTAAATTAACAAACATTTTGGTTTTCTAATCCAGACAAATAATATTGGATGGTTGAAGCATATATTTGGACTTGGTGTGATATAAACAATGAGTAACGAAGAGCAACACTTAGATCAGGCTAAAAAAATTGATTTTCGTGTATTATATTAAAATTAAGAAAAATTGATTTCTTTCCTGAAAAGTTGTGACAAGCAGTTGCATTAAATGCACCCAGAAAAGTTGACCCATGGTTAAGAGTTAACCGAAAAGTCGGTATGATTTTCTAAACTGCTATTTTAGGAAACTGGTCTAAATTAGGAAAGTTTAGCTGCTTAATTGAATTTTTGTTGTGTCATGTGATTTTGCATGTTGGAATGTATCTAATGCATTGGAATTTTGTTTATCAATGAATTGAGTTAGGCAGGTTAACCCGAGCATGAGAATTAGCCTAGGCACTGGGCTCTACCTGGCACTGAGGCTGATCTAGCGCTAGGGCCTGTGGTCACCTGACGCCAGGTCGTGGGGCTAGGCAGCACCAGGGTGGAGACGAGACACATGTTAGGACATCTGTGGGTGAGACTAGGTGGTTAAGATGCGTGGTACATGGTTTATACGAGATGGAGTGATGTATCACGTACGCAAGACGTTGGAGCACTTGAGCACGAAACACGAGCCTAACGCCAGATGCACATGGGCGCCAAGACACGTGGGCGTCAGGGAAGGGGATGTCTTGGAATGTGTCACGTGTGATTGATTGAATTTTTAACTCTTTTTACTAGCAATCGCACGAGACTACGTATAGGCCAGTAAAAACGAGGTCGAACCCAAAGGACTTAGTTGATTAACCTAATTATAATGAAAAGATTGAATTTTAATGATTTAATTAACTAAAGAAATAAACTTTACTGAGAAATCAGATGAATTATCAAAGCATCGAATCCACCACTAAACATACAATTACTACTCTCAATTATTATTTCCACAAATTGATATGATACGGTAATTTATGTTCTTAGTCGAACACACAAATTACCAATGAATGGGCTACACGTTCTTGGCTAGACACGAAAAGTTAATCCACTATAAATTAATACAATTAACTCTATCCTTGGTCGGGCATAGAATCAATCATAATCCTGTTATTATCTAGACACAGGAAATATCAAGATCAAATTCCATTAATCATTCATTAAGTCTCGGTCAAAGCACTTAAGAGAAATAATAATGAAATTGTTTTAAGCATAGAGAATCATTATCAACTTTCACTAAATTAAATAATCAAGAGTATCAAATATAAATCTAGGGCTTCATCTAACCTTGATAAAGAGTTTAGGTAGACATAGAAATAAGAAAAGAAATAGCCTGATTCGTCGGAGTCATGTAGCACTATTCACCGAAACACTGTTCACCACTGCAGCAAAATCAATGTTCACAGTCTTCTCCAACGAGCCTCTGTACTGTGGCAAATGGCCAGTTACTGTAGCAGTTCACAGATCGCCCAAAATCACTACTTTCTTCCTCCCTTTCCTTCCGGCCAAGACCTCGCCTCCGTCCTCTCTTCTCCAGTCGATAAACACGACGGAATCCGGTCGGAAAGTCCTCTATTTTCCCCTCTCAAATTCTCTATTTTTCTTCTCTTTTTTACTTCGTTCTGTTTTTATAGACCTCGACTGAGAGTCCCAAATCTAAATGTCATCTCTGTTTTGGACTCCAACTCCTAGTCGAACACACCTTTGCACCCCGTCCAAATCGAGTCGGAAATCCCTATTTCCAATTCGAGTAGGACTGTAAGAGTCTGTCTCTTGTTTCCCCGATCGACACAAGCTGCCATTTTTATGATTAAGCACGCCATCAAGCTCCATAGCAGTCATTCCGCCGTCGATTTCATGCCTCATCGCCATGACCCATCACCGGCATCGACCTCGCTCCGCAGTGAATCATGGCTGCCGTCTTGCCACCGGAGTTCTTGCCATACAGACCCAATGGCCTCGAGCTCCGTCCACCATCGATCACCTCGCCGCCCCCGAGTCTTCGTCGCCAGCCTCGCCGGCGACTATTCCTTGCCGGCGCTCAAGCAGAGCTCGAGCACTGCTCTGTTTCTAAAACAGACGCCCGAGCTTTTGCTCGAGCTGTCTTTTTTTTCCTTTTCTAAACCGAACCACTGAACCGGTCGGTTCAGCTCACATTTCTTTTTTTTTCTTCCTTAAAACCCGTCGTAACCATCTCATCCCGGATCTTCGATCTTAGCACAGAAACGGTTTGGCGCGCATTCACTCTTGATGATCTGCATTTGAAACTCTTACGCCTACATAAATAAAATTAAATATTAAATTGGACACATAATAAAATATAAATTCATTAAATCTAATTAACGCATCTAAATTAATCAATTAAATGTATTTAATTATTAATCTCCTAATTACTCACCTAACATGAATAACCATTAATTATGCTTACTTTCACTAAAATTATGACTAAGGGGCCGTTTGGGGCGTGATTAAAAAGCAAAACATCCAGATGGGATGTTTTGCTACACTGTAGCATCTGGATATTTTATATATCCAGCTGAAACTCCTCATGAGGTGTTTCAGCTGGATGTAAAAATCCACATGGATGCTACAGTAAATATCCAATATCCAGTCTGGATATTTTGCAATAATCACGCCCCAAACGGCCCCTAACAGATAGGTATAAAGGTATATAAAAATGTGTATATTTTATAGGTATCAACGTGGCACGTGGTTGGGTAATCGTGGTGGTTAGAGAAGAGATCGTGGGCAAAAAGGAAAGATTGGATTTATTGGCGGTAAGGAGTGTAAATTAGGAAACTAACTAAATCGGTTGGTGGCAATTATGTGGACGAATCATGGAAGAGGATAGAATATTCATGAGATCAATACCAGCCAATCAGAAGAAGAAAAATCAAATCTAAGGGGGAGTCCAAAGGATTTGAAGAGATTAGGCAGTTTCCTAATCGAGTACTTAGAATCAATTTAAAGATTTGATTCTATAATTGATCTCAAATCCTAACTTATTTGAGACACAATTTGGAAGGGACGTCCATAGCTTTGTGAGTGGGATTAGATGGAGGGCTGTGATTGGATGGGGTGTGAGTCTAAAGGGGGAAAGTGGTTCCAAGAAGGAGTAGGAAAGCTAGGTATATAAACCCACTTAACAGGGGGCCGGCCCTTCCACTTAGCCGACCACCCCCTTTTAGTGCTTTTGGCTTTTCTCCTCTCCTTCTCCACCAAACCAGCACCCTTCATCTCTCCCTTCATGTCCAAAGACTTTTTCGATTCAAGTGTTAAGGGCTTTGTAGAGGAAGCAAAGGCCTTCGCGAGGAAGCGAGAAGATACTACGTTCGAATCAGGTAGGATAATTTTTCCCTTTTGTTCTCGATCTGAATTTCATACTTGCTATGAGTAATTCTTGTGGTGATATTTTGATTCATAAATATGGCTTCTTCATTAGAGATTACTGACAAAGTTCCATCATCTTGAAATATTGATTTTTATGAAGTGATATATGTCCGATTGTATGAACATTGGTCTTCAAGTCTAATTCGTTTCCCATGCTAGCCTCTTGATGGGGAATTTATTCTGTTGTGATGACCTCTTGCTACCATATTGGTTTGTGATGACTAGTTTGTTGTTCAGATTATATTGTCTTGATTCATTGATGTCTTATGGAAAGGGTATAACTTAAAGGTTTTAGGAAATGATTCTTATCACTATTCTCCACCAAAATAGATAATTAATAAAGGACATCACCCGTACATATGCCATGAAGCTAGTGTTCAGTTAAAGGTGTCACATGGTCAAAGTCAGTTGCTTGACCAGGAGTCTTGAACTGTCCCGAATTAGCTATCCAATTTGCTTAATTCTGCTATTAGAAGGGGTATGTGTGTATAATCGAATAAGGATAATGAATATACACCCTAATCCTTGGAAATGACTAAAACTCAGATTTAATAAGGTTTTGGAATGTGCATTAGATATGAGGTAACTATGTATATAATGCATTAATGGGTGGATTAGAGGGTAATCATACTCATTAATCGAATAGAACTAGGATTAAGGTTCTCGGCCAGAATTGTTTCTGAACCGACAACTGTACTGAAATACATGTAACTAATTATAGAAAAATCAAAAAAATATGTCATCTATTGGGTTAGAAACTAGACGCATAGAACTAATTACAAAAAATATTTTAGAGTCAAATTCAATTGTGCTAACACTAAGAATCGTCAGAATTCAGATGTTAAATAAAAATAGAACACTGTAATTATGGTAAAAGTTATTAAAACCTCAGTAACACAAGAGCCTATGTTAAAATAAGTATACCACGAAATTTATATATATATAAGAGCCTATATACAAGACTTTTCAGTAACTATTACAGTAGAATAGACTATGTTATAATATTTAGTATCATGGGCTAATGAAGGATGGTTTGGTGTTCAACAAGTCTTGTGTGCTTCACTTGTAGTATTGACTCGATTCGTATTTCCAATTGAAATCCGAAACATCATGAGACCAAATTCGGCACTTTACAAATCCGGCCAACTGTTTTGTTACTTTTTTTATTAAGCATGGCTCTCGTCGTGGGCTGCTTTGTCGTGAATCCATCGCCGTCATGCTTCGTCATTCGAGCCCAGCTGCCGTTGAGTCACTCCGCCGCCGTCATCATTGCCAACGGAGCTCAGCTGCCGATCGATCACTCCACCGGCGCCAGAACAGAGTGCTTGAGCACCTCTGTTTCTGAACGGCCCGTGCTTTGGCTTGGGTCTTTCCTCTTTTTCTTTTTTTTTTCTTTTTCTTGAACCGAACCGAACCGGAATGGAACCAGTCCAGTTCTATATTTTTTCTTTCTTTTTCTTTACTAAACAAAAACCCATTGTATCGATCTCATCTATCCAATCTCATTTTGACGGTTCTTCTCTTTAATCATGCCTCTTTTTGCTCATAACTCCAAATTGCGAATGGTCAATGGCGTTGGAAAGCCGACTTCGTGAACTTTAACATGAAGTTTAAATCTGTCCCATTAGAGATATGCAATTAAAGTAATGAAGATTAACCATTGGGTTCACTTTTCACTACATTTTTGTATCTTACTCTTGTTTCCTACAAAAAACCAAAAACTATATTAAAGTAGCACTAATTCTAATCAAACACTAACATAAACATAAACTTAGGAGATAATTAAATCAATATTTCATGTGTAGATCACACCCCCAAACCTACATTTTGCTAGTCCCTAGCAAAATAAAACAAAATCAAACAAACAAACTAAGGAACTAATGCATTCAAAAGTAAAGTAGAAAAGTAATGCCACTTTCGTAGGGAACACGATTGCATTGAGCGTATGCAACAAGCCGTTAAACCTCTAAGTGGCCCTAGTAGGACGAGTTGTATCTCGTGAGGGTTTGCAGCCATGCTACCCACAAACATGTACTGATTAACCTAATTAACCTAAGTGCAAACAAAACAAAACAAAACAAAATAAAATATTGCAAAACAATCAACCTATTATCCCGACAAATGCAAACCACAATGCTTAAGAAAATCAACCACACGTACTTGGTTTATAATCATTAGGAATATAGAAGCCCTCAAGTAAGTGGTTTTATTCCACACTTTCATCTTGAAAATTTCTGCTCAAATATTATATAGCATGATAATATAAATAGTAAAAAAGTGTAGAACATTGTAGTCATACATTCTAAATTTCTGTTTCACACATATCTAGTGTAACCCATTAACCAAAGAACATCAGAATCTACATAGTCATCGTAATCTTTAGGTTCATGATAGCACAAATATATGCGCGCCGCATTCGGGTCCAACATTCTAGACTTGAGAGGATAATACACCATAGACTTTTTTTTTCAGTAGGGCTGTGTAAGGCCTGACTTCAAGATGCTTAGGTTTAGCAATGACTCAGGCCAATGACTCCCAACTAGTTTGGCTTAGGGCATTAGGTTTTAATTATATACTGCTTCGGGCCTGAGCATCAGCCTAAGTTAATCGTATAATAGTCAAGCAGCCCCTTTCTTTTTTTTGTTTTTCTCATTTTTCGTATTTTCATTTTCAACATTCATTTTTTCAAGCATCTTTCAGCAATCTTTATTCGTCCAGGTTGCATTATACTCTCAACCTATTTCCGGTTCCAAGCCCTTGCCATAGCCAAGTAAATGGTCTAAAATGATCTTTTAAGCTCAACAGACATCCACATATCAACTAATGACTCTGACTAAACACATCTCACTGTAAATTAGCATTCAACAAATCTCTAGATGATATTACTTCATGTACTAGTGTGTGTGAGTGAGTTTTCTTAGTTCAAGCACCTGTTCCAAGAGGACTGTAAAAGAAAGATATACTCAGTTAAGTGTCTCTATCCTCCAGTTTACTTACTCACACTTCTAATGCAAATTAATCACTTACGAATTGAAACATGCAGTATCACGGGATAAACTATCAAAACCTATGAAAAAGACTAACAAACAACCTAAAAATTAAACAAATTTTTATTTTTTTATTTTCTGAATTTTTTTTCATATGCAAGCAATATTCCTTCCTCTAAACCTATTATGAACATTGTTCTCAATGTGAACAGGATAGATAAAAAAAATGACAATGATCATATAACAAAAAAAATAAGAAAATGAGAGAATACACCTGAATACGTGAGTTGCCTCCCACCAAGTGCTAAGTTTAACGTCTTCAGCCAGACTAAGCCATTTATCCAACGTTCAAGCCATCTGTGGTCCTACTGCGCACATTAGGGTTAATGAAAGAAATAGCAAGTACATCATAACAAATCCATGGAGGTGCACCATCCACCAGAGTGTCAATCATATGAACTGCATAAGAATCATCTGGCGGTGAATGTTGTTTTTGCGCATTAAAAACATTTAGTTTGACATTTAAATTGCCAAAGGACAATTTCAGCACCCCATCCTGGCAATTTATAATAGCATTGGACTTTGCAAAGAATGGGCGTCCCAAAATCACAGGAATCTGATTGCCAATGTTCTGCACAGGTTGCGTATCTAGGACGATGAAGTCCACAAGAAAGAAAAATTTATCAACCTGTACCAAAATATCTTCAATAACACCACGTGGAACTTTAATGGATCGGTATGCAAGTTGTAGTATTATGGCAGTCGGTTTCAATTCTCCTAACCCAAGTTGCTCATACACAGAGTTAGGCAACAAATTGACACTCACCCCCAAATCTAACAATGCCTTTTCCACAGTATGGTTCCCTATAACACATGAAATTGTTGGACATCCTGGGTCCTTATACTTCGGTGGAAGATTATGTGTTAATAAGGAACTCACTTGCTTAGCAAGGAAGACCTTTTTAGTTACATTGGATTTAGCTTTGCGCTTTTGGGTACAAAGATCTTTCAAGAATTTGGCATAGGCAAACACCTATTTTATTGCATCTAATAAAGGGAGATTGACCTTGACCTGTTTAAACACCTCGAACATCTCCTCCATCTTTTGGTGGGATTTATTAAATGGGGAGGGTTTGTCCAAGCATTGTGGGTATGGTACCCTGGGGACATAGGCTTTGATCGGGTCATCCTGCAGGGTTTTAGAATTAACGGGCACAACTTTGATTGGAGCAGGCTCTTTTTCTTCCTCATGGGAAAGTGTCTCACTCGAATGGCCAACAAATGAATCCCAAACCCTATTGTCAACTTGTTTACCGCTCCTCAAGGTAGTTATGGCTTGCACTTGTTCAGGAGGGGTAATGGGAGGCCTCAGCTACAAACTGGCCTCAAGGGTTTTGTTGGGGTTGGCTTGGCAAGGTTCTTGCTTCTCTATGGTTCATGGATTGGTCTAGCTGTCCTAATTGGGTCTCTATCTTGGCAATATATTGTGTATGGGAATGGACAAGCTGGGCCTAGGTTCTTAGCTCTGCTCTTATCTCCTTCTGTTCAGTTTTAATTTCGGTTAAGTGTGAGAGGAGCATTTGGCTCATTTGGCTCATCTGGTCTTCTAAGGAAGGTCGCCTATTGGATTGGCTAAAGGGAGCTGAAGCGGGTTGGTAGGGCTGGGTTTGGCTTTGGAACTCCTGTCTTGGGGTCAGATTAAAAGTCGGCCCTAGATTAGATTACCTCCAAGAAAAATTAGGGTGCTCACGCCACCCAGGATTGTATGTATTGGAGTAAGGATTGTTGGCTCTAGGGAAAGTCTGTGCACTGTTGACATGCACTTGTACTAGATCTGGGTACTTGAAGGCTGAGGGCCAGTCAACTATGGTGTGCATAGGGCTGGCACAAATGGCACAAGCATCTTGAGAGGTTGGGGTATAAGGTGAAGTCTGAGAGAAAAATCAGTCAAACCTCTCTGTCGGAGATGCCACTTGGTGTTCTAGGCTCGTGGTGGCTTTGACATCGTACATGCCTCCCCTTGGGGCACTCTTGCCTGGCATATGGCCTTCAAATCTATAGAGGGTGGTACTATGTAAAGAGTTTTCTCTCTGGTCCTCTAGTAGATCCCATGCATCATCTGGGATTTTCTTCATGAATGTGCCTCTACAAGAGGCATCAATTAGGGTCTTGTGCGGATTGCACACACCCTCATGAAATCCTTGAACTAATTGCCACTTGGGCACATCATGGTGTGGGCAGGACCGGAGTGATGCTTTCATCCTTTCCCAACTTTCATGAAATTGTTCATTAGGTAACTGGGTAAAGGTGATTATTTCATTGCGAATTTTATTGGTTCACCCTACAGGAAAGTATTTCTTAAGGAATTCATCCTGAAGTTCCTCCCAAGTAGTAATGGAGCTGTGCTCAAGGGAGTATAGCCATTCCTTGGCCCTATCCTTTAAAGTGAATGGGAATAGCCTAAGGTATACCTGGTCATCAGACAGTGTAAGTTTGAAGGTTGTATTAACTTCCAGGAAGTTTTGCAAATGCTTGTAGGGATTCTCATTTAATTGGCCATGGTCCCCTCCTCCATCAGGTAGGAGGATGCAGGAGGGGGAGGTATAGGCAGTAGGACTGTAGTACTCTTGCAGGGTACGGACATGGGGTACTACTGGATTCTGGTGTAGGCCATTCCCACCCCCAAGGTTTATATTGTCCTCCATAGGATGGGATTCCAGAATTGGGTTTCTGTGAGTTCTAAAGGCTCTAGACAGTCGCTTAGGATCAGGATCAAAGGCCAGGTCTCAGGGAATGATGACCATTCATGCACAATAAAAAACAACAAAACCTGTAACAGTCCTAATAGCGACAACTAGTAAGCATCAATCATAGATAGCGACAACTAGCACGTCATGCAATCCCAAAAAGAAAGTGGAAAACACTAAGCACCCAGTGTATACTAAAAGAGAAGGTTAAGAGAGTGCAAACAGTGGGAAGGGATGACCCTTCCAACGTTGGCGAGAATCCACGTCCTCTCTTAATCCTGCAGCAGAAAAGACACCAATTAAGCTACTGAAATTTAAACTGAATTAAAACAAAGTACTCTAAAACTAACTACGCTAAGAATTCGGTAAACTATTGGCTTCTGTCCCCGGTAACAAAGCCAAAAACTTGATCGTTTAAAATTAAACCCTTTCAAGTGCACAAGGCAATTGTGTACTACAGTGAGTATTTAAGGGTTATCGAACCTCAGAGATGGATGAATGATCTACCAAATTCAAGTGAAAGAAAGTTGCAGTTTGATTTAATCTAAGAAAGCAATAAACTTTAACTACTTAAATGAGTTTTACTAATATGGAGAAGTGCCAAGGCTGAGAATCCACCACTAAACATGCTATTACTACTCTCAATTATTATTACGCACAAATTGATATGACACGGTAACTCATGTTCTTGGTCGGACACACGAATCACCAGTAAATTCACTCACGTTCTTGGTTGGACACGAAAGTTCACCCACTATAATGTAATTAACTCTATCCTTGGTCGGGTATAGAATCAACACAATCCTGTTCTTGGTTAGACACAGGGATTAATAATATCAAATCTCATTCGTAATCAATTAAGTCTATGGTCAAGCACTCAAAAGAAAACTTATAAAATCGCATTATGCATCATCATATCAACTGTATTAAATTAAACAATTAAGAGTAATAACACAAATCAGGGTTTCATCTACGCCTTGGACGCAAATTTAGCCAGCCATCGGATGAGGAGAAGGCTGCTGATTTGTCGGAGTCATCTTCACTATTCACCACAAAACACTGTTCACTAGTACTGTAGCAAATACACTATTCACGCTTGGGTACTGTTCATCATCTTCTCCAAATCGCAGCGGGTACTGTAGCACTCAAAAATCACTCTAATAGTTCTGCAATGTACCCAAAATCCGGCCTTTTCTTCCTCCTTCTCCCCTCCGACTGACTCCTTCCTCTTCCCTCTCGTCTTCCGGCAGAAAATCTCCCCCCGACTGCTCTGTTTTTTTGGCTGACAGTTCTCTTTCCAAGCTCCCTTTTTCTCTGGCCAGAAGCTCAGTTTTTATATGCAATTCCAACCCCAAATCCGACTCTTAGTCGATTTCCATTCCAAGTTGGAGTCTAATCGAGCCCAAAGTTGGCACTTTCCAAATCCGCCAGTCAATCACTCCACCGGCGCCCGAATAGAGTGCTCGAGCGCCTCTGTTTCTGAATGGCCCAAGCTTTGGCTCGGGTCTTTCCTCTTTTTCTTTTTTTTTCTTTTTCTTGAACTGAACCGGTTCAGTTCTATTTTTTTTCTTTTTTTCTTTATTAAATGAAAACCCGTTGTATCGATCTCATCTATCCAATCCCAACTTCACGGTTCTTCTCTTTACTCACATCTCTTTCGCGTGCTATATTTCCAATGATCATAACTTTTTGCTCATAACTCCAAATTGCGAACGGTCAGTGGCGTTGGAAAGATGACTTCGTGAAATTTAACATGAAGTTTAAATCAGTCCTATCACAGATATGCAATCGAAGTAATGAAGATTAACCATTGGGTTCACTTTTCACCACATTTCTGTATCTTACTCTTGTTTCCTACAAAAAACCAAAAATGCATTAAAGTAGCACTAATTCTAATCAAACACTAACATAAACATAAGCTTATGAGATAATAAAATCCATATTTCATGTGTAGATCACTGCTCATCGATCAAAGTCTCGATCCTTGAAGTCTGGACCGATGTTTTCATAACTCAATTGTGTTTTGGATTGTTCCATCTAGGTTAAAGCATGTGTAACACTTATGATATAGAAATTCCATTGATACTCCTTTGGTGAGTCATCTGCTGATTGAGATATTGAGATCTCATTGGTACTCCTTTGGTGAGTCATATGCTGATAGAGATAATGAAATCTCATTGGTACTCCTTTCGTGAGTCAATCATTGGAAATGATACATTGAATTCTAGAGTGTTGCGACCTCTGTCTTGAGAAATACTACTCATATATATGTTGACTATTTATCCACTAAGAGACCTTGCGAGGATCTCTCCAATGTGGAATCATAGTATGCTCAGAGAGCCATTGCTAGATACAAAGTGATCTTCGATATTTATGGAACATGGCTAGTTCTCGCCCAAAGATAGGTATATACGTACGTTTTAGATTGTGAGATAATACAAAAGGTCTTGCAGTCTCCGCCCATTATGTCCGTAAGCATTAATGGGGCCAGCATCCTAGACACATGGCTGGGTTCAAAAGAGAGAACCTCTAGGGTGATCTGGTAAGTATCCACTTGCGAGTGGTAAGATCTGAGAGCAGAAATTGAAATCTCCTTACACTATAGATCTCTGGAATCAGTAAACGTTGATATCTTCTCTCTACACTTCTGATGTTCAAAGTTTTGAAATATAGTAACTTCTTTGCCTGCACTTTTGATGTTCAAAGTTTTGAAGACTAATGCGGATTGATAAAATTATCTTTTATCTTAGTTAAATAATGATAGTATTATTGGCATGTTGGCCAAGGATATTTTAATAATTTTTTATATAATTTATTTTAATGTCTTTTATTATGGTGCAAATGAGTTTATAGATTTTTATTTTATATATATATATATATATTAATAATTTTGATATTAAGACTGAGAGTATCTTGTTGATTACACATCCTTTCGAGATAGTGTAATTGACGGATTGATCGAGTATTCGGTCGCGTGCCCGAGTTTTCAGTTTTAAGAATATTTGCATAAGGACTACTTCCGCACTTTGACGAGACCTGGAATTTCGGGGCGTGACAGATATAATTGGAACCGAAAAGAAAAGTTAAAATGAAAGGCAAGGGCAACACGTTTTGTCACACATGGAAAGTGCCACGTGGAGGTGCGCGATGCTTGAAAGCGCCCGTGAGCAACTGACCCTATCATTCCTCATGAAACAAAAGCTTGAACAAGTAAGCTTAGTGAAACTCTCCATACTTCCCATCCCGTAAATGGTTTTCACGCTGGACACAGTTTGACACACAGTTTGGGCTTGGGCTTTGTGGGCATTTGACAGATTTCTTGCATAAATTTGTCCACTGTGCTACTACATCACTTTAACGAGGGTTTATACATTTTGGCTATGAGAAGAAGGGAGAAGAATCATGGCCCTGTAAGGCTGGTAGCGGAGGAGCCAATGGAGTGGTACACTTACTTGCAAGACGTGGTCAAGAATTAGCGATGGGTGTTGATCGTATCCATATTCTGCATTCTTAGCTTTCAGGCTTTTGTTAGACATCAAAAAAACATGTAACAAATGACACTGTTAATGGGAAAAATATGATTAATTCTTGTATAGTGATGGTTGAATAGTTTTTGAAGTAAACATCATGAAACGTATTGATGTTTAAGATTAATGCTTAATAGTGGATCACATGCATGTTCTTTTTGCACAAAAAAATATGGTGAGTGCCTGTTCAAAATGGACACAATTTTCATAGCATGAGAAATGAATTGGTGCAAATAAAATGTGCCACTGGGGTTCTGTTTTCTAAAGAAGGTAGATAGATGTTTTGGGAATCTATGTTCTGTTTTCTAAAGAAGGTAGATAGATGTTTTGGGAATCTAAGTACTGAACATACGGACAAAAATCCCTCACTCGTGCTGTCTTGGAAACATAAGAGTGTCAATAAAATCTCTAACAACGACCTGAATCTTTTCGTTTTCATTCTACTGCCAGTCATCCTGCCTGCCTGCTTAAATGTATCAAGTTCTTCCAAAGTCCAAGTGAGATGTGTCCTGGCTATAATAACTATTGAGAATGTGAAAGTCAAACACAATAAAAAACGCATACCTTGGAATCATATATGTCATAGAACTGAGAGTTTCATTACTCATACCAACAGGCAGCAACATCCTGTAGCAACTCTCCTCTTACAACGTACATGTCAAAGTCGCATGGTAGGCCGTTGGGAATGAAGTACAAATATTCGGAACAATTGATACAACAAATATTCACATGCTCCATTTATATGAGCCCAAGCTCGTGCACGTCTGCGTGAGTTGAGATGTCTTGGTTCGTCAGATTTGGATCCAGTTGCTGGTGTTAATACAGGGTATTGGAAGGTTTAAATCACTACCCACCCTGCACGCCATCAGTTCTCAATCCTACTGCCTAGATCATCTCCTCTACCCGGGCTCATACAAACCTTTTCCCATTCCTATTAGTAGGGAAGCCAATGACAATAGTTTAACCGTCCTACCTCTTGCACCATAACCATCTTGCGTCAAATGGTTAGGTTAATCGTTCGTCAAATACCTACCGCTTCGTAATTGGAATGGTTCCTGTTACCGCTTAACCATTAACCGCTCGAAAAAATTACTACATATATATACTAAGGAGTATATATATGTAGGGAAAAGTTTAAATGAGATCGTTCTCATTTAACTTGCATGAACTTAAGGAATCTTGAGCCGTTAGATCAATATCTGATGGCGGTGATGATTTCACACTTGCCTACTTAGTGATTTGACACCGCCCATAAAATTTTGATTTGATAGATGGAGATGGCTTGGCTCATGCAACTACATGAGAACGATCTCATGTAAACCGATCTCATATATGTATATATGGTGAGTATATATATGTAGTGAAGGGAAGTCATAAACCCTATCCTCTCCACTCCTAATCCATCCCCCGGAGCACCTATTTCGTGAGAGGAATTCCGGTTAACAACTCCTGAATATGTCTTTACAAGTTTCAATGAAGTGTTGGCTAATTTCTTTGCAATGGAAAGCTAGATTATGGCAGAGAAAAAGGGGTAATGATTGATGTGCTCAAAATTATGTTAATTTAAGATGCCTTGAAGTCCATGTTTGTTATGTTATTTTATAGTTAGTTAAAGGCTAGGTAGAATTTTAGTCAAAATGGGTATTTGTTAAGTTAAGACATTAACATGTGACATTCAATGTTATTTGGGCTTTAAATGTGCAGAAATAAATTAGCCACAATTATTTTTATATCCATGGATCTAGTGTGGTGAATTTGATATCAACTTATGTAAGCCTATTGGGTGTTGTAGGTAATTCTTTGATGGGCCGACCTGTTAATCTTGAAGCTTTAAAGCCCGTACTTAAAAGATTGTGAAGATCTGCTGGAGGTAATCATTGGCAATCAACTATGAGCTAATCAAGGCAATTAATGGCAATCAACTATGAGATGATCCAGGCAATCAATGACAATCAACTATGAAATGATCAAGGTAATTAGTGACAATCAACTATGAGCTAATTAAGGCAATCATTGACAATCAACTATGAGATAATTCTGGCAATCAACAAATGACCATGAAGAGCTGTGATTGGAAGAAGAAGTAGAGAATTTGATGCCTTGAAGAAGAACTTAGGTATGCTTATATAGTGGTTGAAAAAGTTTAACAATGGAAAAGCTCAAATCAGATTTTCTATCATTACTCCATGATTGAGTCTTGATTGATTTTGAGCATCACTAATTGATTTTGTCCAGCTTTTAATCAAAGAATGTTGCCTTTTCTTCTTCCAATCACAGCTCTTCATGGTCATTTCTTGATTGCCAGAATTATCTCATAGTTGATTGTCAATTATTGCCTTGATTAGCTCATAGTTGATTGCCATTGATTGCCCTTGATCATCTCATAGTTGATTGTCATTGATTGTCTTGATCATCTCATAGTTGATTGCCATTGATTGCCTTGATCAGCTCATAGTTGATTGCCAATGATTGCCTCCAGCATATCTTCACAATCTTTTAAGTACGGGCTTTAAAGCTTCAAGATTAACAGGTTAGCCCATCAAAGAATTACCTACAACACACAATGGGCTTACATAAGTTGATATTAAATTCACCACACTAGATCCATGGATATAAAAATAGTTGTGGCTAATTTATTTCTGCACATTTAAAGCCCAAATAACATTGAATGTCACATGTTAATGTCTTAACTTAACAAACACCCATTTTGCCTAAAATTCTACCTAGCCTTTAACTAACTATAAAATAACATAACAAATATGGAGTTCAAGGCATCTTAAATTAACATAATTTTGAGCACATCAATGATCGATAATATAAAGTGAAATAACTAAAAATAATAAATAAAAAGGATAATGGCTAACTATGGTTAATTGATGGATAATGGTTAATGGAAAGCTAGGCTATAGGAGAGGTTATTCTATTTGTTAGTGGAAAAAAATGGTTATGGTGATGGAAGAAATCTTAACCTCACCATCGGCAGCCATACATATTAGTTTTGTCATATCAACACTACAACAAAAATGGGCTGTAATGGCATATTTTTTATCGACAGATTTAAATCCGTCGCTGCTGTGACCCATTTTCGGCGGATTTTAACCGCCAAAATAATATGTCGCTAAATGTAACATTAATGACAGATATTTAACGACAAAAATATATCTATCATGGAAGGGATCAGTATCGGCAGTTTTTGTGATAGATTATAATCTGTCGCCAAGGATTTAATCTCCTCCGTTAAAAAGACATATTACAAGCCGTCGGATCAAAACCCTAATTTTAACCCCCTTCAGCCTCTCCCTTGTAGCCATTTTCCCCGATCCTCTCGGGCTCCGTCAGCTATCACGTTCTACCTCTCTGACTCTGAGTCGGAGCTCTTGCCTCAGATTCTGGGTACCCCACCACCAAGCTCGCCATCTCCCAAGCTCTTGCCATTCCTTGCTCTGCCTCCCACCCACCGCCTCCTTCCTTGGATCCATCCTCAGTGGTGCATACCCCTCCCAAGGTTTTTCCTTTTTCATCCCTCGACTGCTTGGGTGTTCTAACAGAGGAAGAACAGAGCTATGTTTGAGCTCCGCTTGGGCGACTGTGGAGACAACGCGAGGGTTCACAATCGGATGATGAGGAGCAACGGCGAGGGTTCATAATCGGATGACTCGAGGAGAGGTCGAGGGCTACCATGGGCCCGGGGGCACTGTTGCAGATGAAGATAGACTCGAGCGCTCATGGCGAAAGCTCATGGCGGAACCAAATAGCTCGAGCTCGACAACAGGGCATAGGCGACGGCAGACTAAAGTGATGGCGGCGAAGCAATGGCGGATAGCTCGACGGCGTGATCAAGAGAAGAATCGACCGCAAGGAACAACATAACAGAACGAAGAAGCTCGATTTGGAAACTACCAAACTGGGAAGGCGTCGAGCTAAATTGAGTTGCAGACTTGCTTCAGACTTGCTCCAGAACCGGCGGCAATGTCTTCACCTGTCACGCGGCAGAATGCCGCGGCGGCTAAGTAGATCAGTGAGAATCACTACCGGAACCACCTCGAGGGCCTCCAGGATCGTAAAGAGAGGTGAGCTCTTCTGCTGCTTCCTTGTATTCCGGCATGGTTTCAGCTCTTGCTTTTGCCTATCCTGTTTTTCTATGAAATTTTTTATCAAAATTTAGGTGTGAGTTTCCTCTTTGATCTGATTTGACCCGATTAGCTGCAAAACTGTTCTACGGATGTAGATGTGGTGATTTGGATTCAGGAGTAATAGTAGGTGAATACAATACAGTTCATCCAATTCTAGTTATGACATCTAGGACACTTGATGTTTATATAGAATCGAGAGGTTCTGCACTGGGATTTAATTAGCAATTAAGTGAAGGATTGGTGCAAATTATGATGCAAACTGTCAGATGGTTAGTTTTCATTGGAGTACTGGTACTTTAGATTGTTAAATTTGTCTTTTCAGTATGCATTGCAGAGTCATTGGGTTAAAAAGCTGTATGATTGCTTGAACACTGTGGCATATACAATTAACTGCTATAGAGTGTCGGCAATGGCCTTTTAGGACTTTGTACTTGCTTAATTACAATTTAAGAAACAGAATCCAAACATTCAAGTTAATTCCAATATCTTGAGATCATAAAAGAAAGATGGCAAATTAATGGCCATCTCTCTCAGTTGTCACTTCCAGTGAAACATAAACAAGTCATTCAGGAGGATCAAGTGCCAAATTCAACTTTCAAGAAGGCCATGTTTTCTTTTGCAGTAACATATTTGTTAATAGCAATATGTTCCAATATGATAAACCTTGAAAAAAGTTATGCACTTATCATTTCTTTTACAGTGTTGTTCACTAAATTTTGTTAAATAAAAATCACAATCATTTTGGCTTTGTTGTGGATGCATTCAAAACTGTATTTCTGGATGTATAATAATGTGCTTATTTGTAATTACCTTTATAACTGCCTCCCTATTTATTCTTCAGTGTGTTTAGACTTTAGACTGAATGACTGCTTGCATCTCATACAAATACATCATAGACTTATTATTTTCTCATTTCTCATTTAAGACACCAAGAGCTTCAACGGAGAGCACAAGAAGCTCAAGTTTCAAGTGAAGAGCAGCAAGAGATGCTCAGAAATTTGGAACGTAAAGAGACAGAGTATATGCGAATGCAAATACGCAAAGTGGGAATTGGTGACTTTGAATTCCTAACAGTTATTGCGAGAGGTGTATTTGGAGAGGTATGGTAAATATTGCTACATATGAAGGATCTCAAACATTGTTAAAATTTTTCCGTTTATTTTGGTTTTTTCAAAGTGATGGTAGTTTCAAATACTCCAATTGTGAATAAGTGGTGTTTTTTTGTGGCATTTCAGATGTTACTATATCAAATGGCTTTCTTAGTTTTTTTGGTTGACTGCAGTGTTTTTCATTTTTTTTTCTTTTTTGTGAAGAGAATGGAGGGATTTTTATAGTTATGAGTATGCTTCCTTTAATAGAATGCGGCTTGAAATTTTTGCTTGGGAACTCTGGGAAACCACCAAAAATAACATATAATCTTCATGAAAGCATCTTATACTTGATGGATAGCATGCACGGCTGCACCAGCTTAGAAGTATCTGATTAATAAAGATACATTGGACCCTTATAGATGATTGTATAAGTTGCTATAACTCTTTATTCTCTTGGCTTGAAATTAAGTACTTTGTGTGCTTTTTATGGTTTTCCCCATGACTTGTTTATTTGTTTTTTGTATTTGTTAACAATCACAAGTTAGGCTTTGCTGGGCTAAAAATGCAGGAGAAGTTTTTGCTATGAAAAAGTTAAAAAAATCTTAAATGCTTAGTCGAGGACAGGTAAACAGCTTTGAGTCTGAACTTTGATTTCACTTGTAGTGATGCTTGCTATTTCCTTTAATTAGCCCCAAGACTTATACCTGCAAGCGCATTATTCTTGTCTAAATTACTGCAACAAAAATTGACTCAGGGATAAAAGAATACAAATAAGAGCTTTCCTTTGCATATGTTTAACATATGCCCTTTTTTAATCAATCAGTCATATAATTATTCATATGAGAACTGCTCAGACATGGCCTTTTTGGTTTCTATATTTATCAATGTCTAGATTCTATTGGTCCTTTGCTACATTATACTTATATCCTGAATGTTTAGGCAATCATATTCATGTCATTTGACCTTGCCCCTTCTGATTTCAGGTTGAGGATGTTAGATTGGAGAGGAACTTGCTTGCTGAAGTTGATAGTCGACGTATTGTACAACTACATTACTCCTTTCAGGATTCAGAATTCTTGTACCTTATTATGGAATAGCTTCCTGGTGGTGACTTTATGACTGTTAATGAGAGAGGATGTACTATCTGAAGATGTTTCACAATGTTATGTGGTAGAGAGTGTACTGGCAATTCATTCTATTCACCAGCATAATTATGTCCACAGGTATGCTGACATGTATAATTGATATCTTCATGAAATGAGCAAACTAACAAATGTTATCCTTGTTTTTTTGGATTACTTACGCTTGTTAATTTTTTAGTTACTTTTTTAATGTCAAATACACACACTGTACATAGACATTTAGCTTTTCCTGTAAAAAATGTGAATAGGGATATTTTGTTTTGAAACCATCGTTCCAATATAAGGGCCGGATTTGATTGTGCATGTGAGTAAACCTTCACAACATGTCTTATGAACTGTGTTAAATATGTGCAACAAAAGACAAATAATAGGCAGAATGGACAAATTCGTGTTGAATTTTTCCTGAATCTGGCGTCGATCCCATATCCGAAAAAACCCACAACAAACAGGCAGAATGGACAAATTCACATTGAATCCTTCCTGAATCGGGTGCCGATCCCATATCCAAAACAACCCTAAATTGTGTGAAAACTCTTGCTTATGCCCTTGTAGCCTTTCTACTCCACAAAAAAATAGTTTAGCAACTTGTTCCTTTCGCATAAATGAAGAAGCAGAAAGGAAATTACCATAGGTTTGATTAGCTTGTCCACCTGGTGAATTCGGCCAAATCCAATTCATTTACCATTTAGGAAAGCACCAACTTGAATCCGAATTTGATCTGACACCATTGAACCCGAACCCGAACCCGACCTTGACCCACCCCTCTTGACTATGCATAATAACCCACCTTAAAGAAAACACTGAGTAAAAGAATGTTTCACAGTTGTTGAGACACGTAAGCAAAAGATTTAACCACATATCTGCTCTCCTAACAATACATACTGCTCTTCTGGTGGTTCATGGTTGCCTTTGATGCTGGATAGAGATGTATCCCTACGCCTACCCTGGATTGTGTTTTGATTGGATAGAGGAAACGTCGGCTCACCTGATAACAAAGCGGGTCCACTATCCTCAAACCAATCAAAACCCTGTGTAGGGTTTTGGAGTGCATATTCCAGTGTGCAAATACTATTTTCCTTTGGCCCACGGAAAAATGACTAAAAGCATGAAAATTTATAGTTATAGAGGAATTCAGGTGGGGAGCAGGTCGGTCCATCTAAAACCTGTCCGTATGATGTGTGGGCATTTTACATTGCTAAGGGGGATGCAGGTGTTCTAAGAAGTCGGTTTCCCTACCACTTCTCATAGTGTCGTCTTAACGCCCTTTGGCCTTGGTTAACCGAAATATTATTCCCTCCATCCTATTTTACTTGCTCCATCTCAAATATGGTGTTTTATTAAATGGTGGGGCCCACAATCCAATAGGTTAAAAAATATTTGTCGATAAGTTTAGGCATGATTTTAGTACCCACCTACTTAGCTTGAGCCACATGGAGCATCTAAACATTTCTCTTAGATGGAGAATCAATTTCAGGATGAAGGGAGTATCACTTTATGATGAAAAATAAAGGATGAGCCAGCGGCAAAAGGAGAACACAAACAAAATCCGATTTCTTCAAGGAATCCGGCTCACAAACTAACAAAAACTTCCTAATGCAAGTGATAGAAGTCCACAAGCAAAACAACATATAAAATTAGATCTCCAAAGAAGGAGAGATAACCAAGAAAGAGAGTATTTAGAAAGGCACATTTCACCAAACACAATAATTTCAATGACACAGTAAAAATCTACAAGTTTAAATTTCAAAATCAATCTGATCTTTCCATTACAAAAGAAAGGCCTATATGTCTTGTATTTTCGGAATTGACGAGAAAATATAAAATAAATGCACTCCAACTATATTAGAGATGTACTAAATGTGAAAACAAGTGTTCCAAAGCATACTTAGTGAAGGGAGAAGTTAAAATCCTTAATTTGAAGCCATAAATACTACCAAGACTAATTGTGTATTTGATTAATTACGAATTTTAAATTCAAACTTGACTCCTTGATCATTTCTTCATGGGCTTGAGCTCTCAAGTTATCTTGACCTTGTTAGGTCTTAGTATTCCTAGATCCCATATGATAATTGCATCTTTGATCTACATCACTTTATCACATTGTTTTATATCTTATCAGGTAGTATAGCTAGCTAGGGTTGGTACTTCAATGAGCTTTTCTATTTCTTCTTATATAATTCAAGCTGATTTGGAACATTATAGGGCTGACTCCTGGCAAAATGGTTTAAGAGTAGGAATGGATTCAATCAATGTAGTTCATTACTTCATTTAGCCATATCTATGATTTGGTCCTTTTCCACATCCGTGTGTAAAGCTTCGTAGCAATCAGTTGGCGCATTATGTTTGATGCATATTTGTTGTGTTATTACTTTCGGCTCTTATTTGAAATATGAGCTCCTTTTAAATTCGGAGTATTAATGTTTAAGGATGAGTAGTTTGCTTCCCACAGTCGCCAGCCCACCGCCGATGGTGATTATCCACCGCCTTGTTTATAGAGAGGGGGGTGGGCTGGGGTGGTGAACAACTCATCCAATGTTTAATCAGCTGGGAAGAACTTAAATAATAAGGTGTCAGGATTCCTTAGAAGGCAATTAATGTTAAAGGCTCACAACCTCCATCCTGAAATTGATGCTCCATCTGAGAGAATTGTGTGTCATTTTTTACATGATCCATGCCTAAACTTATCGTCAAACAATTTTTTTCACCTATTGGACTGTAGACCCCACCATTTAATGAAAGTTACCATTTTTTGCGATAGAGCAAGTGAAACAGGATGGAGGGAGTATAATATAAGGTGTTGAGCCAATATTTATCATGCTTTAATAACCCTTAAACTACCAATTGAAGTACTCCTACAGGATTCTGCGTTTGAAAATTGACAATTTTTAAAGTACTTAGGTTGCAATAGATATAAAAATAACTGCCATTAACAATTTGGTCAGGGCACTTGTTCTCAAAATCATAAAAGCAATGAAGACTACTTAGGCTAACTACAGGCAACTGTACTTTCCTCCAATTATGTTAACACGTTGTTTCTGAAACTAGATCCAATTTCTGACATCCATATAATGACTAACGATCTCTTGCTTACTGCTCACCGCATACAGGTCAGATCCCATTTTTGCCGTCCTATATTGACGAGTGATATCTTCCTTAATTCTAATGACATAGAAATGATCCATGAGAGAGCATGACAGAACTTTGTCTTGTAGACAATTGTATTGAACTCAACATCAATTCTCCATGCATCTGCTTTAATTGGGCTCGGATCCAATTTCTGATGTCCTATTATTGACCATTGATACCCCCCTTATGGTTATTAATGGTCTGAAAGAACTTATGAAAGAGCAATTGGCTCCACTGCCCTGTATTTGAAAGACTCTTGTTAGTCTGTGTGCGGCTCACACCTCTCAGCGGTATCTGGGTCGCACAATTTCGATCACGAGATTCATGAATTGCAGGGGCAGGTGAGTTTTCATGACACACCCAATTTCTATCGGCTCTCTGTCTGACAGCTTCGCCGAGATTTATAACCAGCCTTGCTGAATAATACATTAGCCATTAGATCTCAATATGTCGGTTAGTGACACGTTGGCGCATATTGACCATTTCCCATATGAAATGTTTTACACGGGTGGCGCATACGTAATGTCTTGAAGTCCTCGTTAGGTACATACTCAAGTCCCTAGACATGTGAAGAATCCCATTAATGGCCTTGCTAGCAAAGCTGTTGGTTAATTTCTTCTGCACCTCGCAACTTGTTCTGCACTGTTTCCGTGAATTCTCCCTCTGTTTGCCCACCGCAAAGAGAACATGCAAACATGTTTTCCATACTCCCTGCTCCCACATTCACTGAACTTTCTTCCTTTCTTCACCATTGGCTCCTCATCCCAAACTTTTATTCAGACCCAACACCCTCTCTCTTTCTCTCTCTCTCTCTCTCAAGTTGGATGAGCTGTTGAAAATGACGTATCCAAAAATCATGTATATTGGGCCTGATCCTGAACATATGCTACCAATCCAGAGTGTCTGAAATTGGAATGAATGTAAGTGCTGTAGGTGACCTAAGAATCATGTATATTGGGCCTGATCCTGAACATATGCTACCAATCCAGAGTGTCTGAAATTGGAATGAATGTAAGTGCTGTAGGTGACCTAAGGTACGTTTGATGGGAAGAATACCATGCATAGAGACCAAATTCAGGGATGAACGAAAATGAATCATTTGAAAAATTGGTTTGAACTAGCAATTTTGTAAAGACGAAGTCCTGAACAAGAGCCAATTGGCACTTTTTCAATTATTCGAAAATGTTCCAAATACACATAATTGGGCGATTCACTGAGAGGTTGCAAGTTCCTAATTTCCAAATAATTGGACAAAATTTGGCGACGGAGGCGAGGCCTGCAAAGAGATCGTCGCCTCCCCGGCAGCTGCTGTCTACAAAAAACTCGCCTTTGACCTCATCCGGCCCAACCGCCTCACCGCTGATTTCTGGGTGACCTTCTCCACCGGAAACTGCACCGACTGTGTTATTTCCGACACCGTTGGCCTCGCCGCCGCCGTTCCCATCTTTGATGCCATCACCGCTTCTGGAGTTTCAGACGGCCACCGCCGACCACCTCCCTGGCCCCTCCGCTGTCGGCCATGTCTGCTCTTCCACCGCACCCCCCACATGACCTGCCCACGAGACCAAGGCCCCCTTTTGGAGCCGATGCCGCCGACCGCACCGGAGAAGAGGACCCAAACAACCCTCTACCACCACCGGCCCCAACTTTTGGAGCCGATGCCGCCGACCGCACTGGAGAAGAGGACCCAAACAGCCCTCTACCACCACCGTTCGTGACCGAGCTCTGCTTCACCATCTTCTAGTCGCTCCCAAACAGCAACAACCCTTATGATCGCAGGGAACAATTATCTATTGCCGAAGCTGTCATTCGCCATGTCTCTGCCGCTGCTGCCTCGCATTCTTCCGCCACTAACACTTCTTCCGACACTGCCGCCGTTCAATTGGGGTTCTCCATCCAGTCCCTCAAGGGCGACGTGACCACCACCGGATTCGTTTTCTCCACTAACTGGTACACCCACGATGAGGGCCGCTGCCATGGCTTCCCTGCTCCTGCCCCTGCCTCAATCTGCTCCACCGAGTTTGCCACGGCCTCCGCCACCAGCTTCACGGGCCCTCCAGGTCCCTCACCGTCGCCTCGAACCTTTGTCAGACCACTGATGTACTGACCAGAGGTAACATGTGCTTCATCCACATTCTCACCTCCTCCCAGCCTCTCGTCGTCGTCGGCGACCTCGTCCCTCACAAGATCGTGAAGTGCGTCGTCAACGAGATTACTGCCAGGCGTGACCTAGGAACGCTGGCCGACAAGTCTTCTCCTCTCTCAGCTACCTGTTTTCGCGTTCGTTGTAGCCTCTGTGGCTACGACCTCACCTTCCACCATCTCTTCGCAGCCGGCCACCGCACATCTTCTCACCGCATACCCTTTCCACCACTTCGCTCTGCTGCATCTCAACATGGAACTATAGCCAGTTCAACATCTGGATCGTGTCTCATGTCAACGTAGAGCGCTTTGCTACTTGGTCGCCTTGAGGACAAGGCGTTAGCGGAAGCGTGGTGGAGTGTTGTGAACATCACACACCCATGACGCATCATCCTATTTTAGGCAGTATTCGATTATTATGAGTCATTTCCTTTTATGAATTATTGTAATAAGGGGCTGATTAGATGTAACGGGCTATAATCATGACCCATCATGTCATCATAATGACGACATGATGTCATCTAGAGTCCTCTTTATAAGAGGGTCTCCTTCTTACTTTATAGTTATGGAATAACAAAGTTGTCTTTTCTTTCTAGCTTTCTCCTTTCTTTTCCCTTTTTTCTACTATGGCGTTTGATTTCATTCGTGTTCGGGCTAGAAAGAAAAGACAACTTTGTTATTCCATAAGCTAGAATGAGGAAGAAGACCCCATTATAAAGAGGAAGCGCTTCCCAAGATGGTAGGCCATGGCTTACTGATGGGCCACGATCAGTGCCATAGATTACAATCAAATCCTTTCTATTGCCAATCATGGCTTATTACAATAATTCATAGATGGAAACTAATCCTAACTAGAGAATACTGCCTAAAATAAGAATATGCATCATGGGTGTGTGACGTTCACAACAATCCACCACCCTCCGCTACCGCATTGTCCTCAATGTGACCAAGAAAGGATGTGGGAACTGTCGGCGAACATCTCGGTAGACGCGGCCGCAACGATGGCATACTCAAGCGTGCAGAAGAGGAGGAATCCCTTGGACGAGATGCCATCGGTCGGGCTCTCGGCGTGAGGAGGGATGGACGAGACGCCGCTGGTCGGGCTCTCGGTGTGAGGAGGGATGCGGCGCTCTTGGAGGGCAGTGGCGCCGTCGGAGAAAATGAACTTGACAGAATACAATCTTCCGGCAGTGGCAGGGAAGGTAGTGTTCTGGGCGGCGGTGGTGTGTTGGAGGCAGTAGTCGTGGTAGACACGGTGGAAGCTGAGATGGGCGACGCCGATGGGGAGGTAGCCCAAGGATCGGCTCGTCTCGAGGATGTCATGCGATTGTTGAGGGACCGGAGGCAGCATGTAATTGTTGTCAAACCTTGGGCTCCATGTCGAATGGGCCCCACGTATTAGGACCGAGATGCCGCTCACGTGCGGGTAGCATATCGAAGTCCCAGACAGCATAGTAAAACCAACCCTCCTGGTATCTTCTGCAAGCCCATTGGGCCCCAGGCTGCTGGGCCAGACCGCCAGGATGCTGATGCTGGGGCCGATCATGTCGGGCTTCAGGATGGACGGGTTGTTCACACTCGGCCCACGAGAGGAGAACAGAGCAACACCCGGGCCCCAGTTTCTCCCAATGGCGGTCCCGCCATAGATGATCTGGGTCGTTGGATTGTGCGTGGAAGTCACGTAGCTTTTGTGGAGGACCCCCTCGCAGCCAATCTGCGTGGCGGGGAGGACGTGGATGTCCACCGAGTCCTCCGACTGGTTGATCTCCGCGTTGGCGAGGATTATGGCGGCAGTGGAGGAGCGGCCATGGCCGACAACGGAGGAGCTAGGGAAGTGGTCGGCGTGGGCGTCCGAGTCTCCAGAGGCGATGGTGTCGGGGTTGCCGATCGGGGCAGCGATGGCCGTCACCATGTCAATGTGACCCATCGGTAGAGCTCGCGGCTGAACGACGAAAGAGGAGAGGAAACCCTTGACGGCGGCAGGGGCCATGTGGTGGTCGGCGGCGAAGAGACTGCCGTCGGATCGGAAATAGGACTAGAGGAGGTTACGACGGCCATCGAGGAAATCAAAGATGGGCTTCTCACGGACGGCGCGCATCTGGCGGACGGCAATCATCCGGATCCGGTTCTGCTTGAACCAGAAAGGGGAGGCCTGAGGGATGTCGGTGGCCGGAAAGTGGAGGCCAAGGTGGGCGACACTGAGGCGGCATAAGATGGCGGCATCTGTTCGGTCGAGGCCGAGATGGGCGGTGCCGAGGCAATGATCGCCCTTGGGGATGATCCCCGGGGAAACGCCCTTTTCAGCAGAGGTGAGGGTGGCTCTGTTTGGCTGTGCGAGGGAGCAGCCGCCATAGAGGATGATGGAGACGAGGCAGCCCTGGCTGGGGAGGCAGATGCCATCCTTGTCGGGATTTCCTTTTATGAATTATTGTAATAAGGGGCTGATTAGATGTAACGGGCTATAATCATGACCCATCATGTCATCATAATGACGACATGATGTCATCTAGAGTCCTCTTTATAAGAGGGTCTCCTTCTTACTTTATGGTTATGGAATAACAAAGTTGTCTTTTCTTTCTAGCTTTCTCCTTTCTTTTCCCTTTTTTCTACTATGGCGTTTGATTTCGTTCGTGTTCCCTGCGGGAACACAACATTGGTATCGGAGCAGTTCGATCTGCGGGCTGATTCTAACTCCACACAGACAATCCTTTCCGTGCTCATGGAAATCCAAAAGCAAGTCAAGGAACTGCGATTGGCGACGCGGAAGAGAAGGCCATGCGAGCTGCCGCCATGGCCACCCCGCCGCCTAGCACTGCCGCTTAGTATTCCGGCCAGTCGCGGTGGGACCCACGTCACCACCCACATCAAGAACCCCACGGTCCTTCCTCATCCCACGCTCGTTTTAGCTACCCACAGCCACCGCCGCCAGCGACTCTCTCCCTCTCAATGCCGCCGCTGGTCCCGTCACCATCGACAGGCAGGTCGCTACCCCAGTCGAACCCGCCGCTGGTCTCCTTTCCGCATCACGAGGACGACTTAGAAAGTGAGGGGGAGGAGGAGGACGACCTTGTTGATGGTGTCGATGGAGTCATTCCCATATCCATCGCCCCGTCCCCTTCGTTCAATAGCTTTCCCAGTGTTTTCTCTGTCTCCTCAGCCCCAGCCGCCGCCATGGCCGGCGCGGGTCACTTCCCAGCAAAGACGATTCCCCAGTCGTTGTTGCGAGGTCATGTGGCCCCAGCGGCATCCGTCCAGGCAGATTGGGTTCCGACGATGAGGATGATGATGCAGTAAACCGTCGCCACCGTTCAATCGCGAATCATTAGCCGGCCGACTTCGATTCTGGTCACCGGAGGCGTCAAGAAGCCCCGCCGATCTAACCGTCTGAGGTTTAGGCACCGACACTCAAGTATCTCCTCCGGCCACGACAAACCCGTACCAGCCCCTACCACCTCTGTCTCCGTCGCCCTCCATGCCGGACGTCCCCTCGACGAATCCCGACTTCTCACAGTCCAGCACCAACAAAGCTCCCACCTTTCCTCCGCTGCCGTCTCCATTCTTTTCGCCCAAGGGACCAAGCCCACCGGAGTCTTGCCCCCGCCGCTTCCAGCAACCGCAGTCATCTTCTCCAGGCTCTTCCTCGCCAACTTCAAACAACCATACAAGGTGGTGTCTTTCTCCGCTTTCAACGGCCACCTCGACTCCTTCACGCCTCTCACCGCCGATGGCGACCTTCCCCCTCACCGGACCGCACAGGATGTCACCGACGAGATCACCACTGTGCGTGACCCCGCCAAGCTCTTCCCCAGCCTC
Organism: Houttuynia cordata; assembly: GCA_039654745.1. Lineage (NCBI taxonomy): Eukaryota > Viridiplantae > Streptophyta > Magnoliopsida > Piperales > Saururaceae > Houttuynia > Houttuynia cordata. The sequence continues at coordinate 33,487,138 of CM077502.1, forward strand.
AGCAACCTTAGTATTTCCATGGACATCCCAGGCTGTTCCCTGTTCAACGAAATGCCCGAGTGGAAAAAGGATGCCTTTCCTCCGGTTCCTTCAGCTACAATGTCTCATTCTGCAGCACATAATTCCCCTCCGTCTCAGAAAGCTCGACCTCCTTCTCCTTCGATCCGGCGAGCCGAAGCAAGAGAGATGAGGGGGATCATAAGCATTCACATCGGGCAGGCCGGGATCCAGGTCGGGAATTCCTGCTGGGAGCTTTACTGCCTCTGGCATGGCATTCAGCCCGATGGCCTCGTGCCTGGCGATACGTCGGAAGATGCTGCCAAAACTTTGCCAGAGGACATTATACTGTTGGAAAAAAGTTGCTGCAGCTTACACTACAAGGGCTGTTTCTATTCAGTTTTCTGCAGACAGATCCTAATTGGGGCAACTGTTGGTATGATGAGGAGTTTGACAATGCCCTGTTCTATTACTACCAGAAGCCGAATTCGACAGGTAAAGTGTTGTTGAATAAGATAAAGTCGAGTATGTTTGATTGCTTGCAGGATAATGGGAAGAAGCTGCTAAATTGGAAGAAGGGATCTGCTACTGATTTTAGGGGCTATTGCTTAAGGACTTGTGATTCTTTGGCATGCTGGAATGCAGGTTCTATTGGTTTCAACCTCATAGAGAACGTGTTGGACCACGTGAATTTTGTTGGTCCTGCTGATCCTTCAAATTCAGAAGGTGTGATATCAACAAAATGTTGTTTTCTGGGTAAGGTTGTTGATTTTGTTGACTCCATCCTATTGGACCGACCCGAATTAGGCAACCCAATTCTGGTGAATTGTTTTTATAGCCGTGGAGTTGTTCATACAATCTTGACAACATTTGAAGCTACGAGCCAGTTGTTTTTTGTAGTAAATAGGGGACCTGCTTCTCCTATGGATACTGACGAGGGACGTTTGAGACAACATGAAAAAAATGAAAATACCAATTCATGGATATATGGTCCTTTGGCTAGTTATGTACTTCAGTCAAAGGTTCTTAAGTTATCGGGACTCACCCTCTGTTTAGTGACTGCCGTTATGAATTTATTACAGCAATTATTTCCATTGTGCGGCACATTTACTCAAGAGTTGAAGTGAAGAATTTTGTCCATATTAGTAGAGGTGGTCGTGTAACAGGTCCTCCTCTAGATGAATCAGCAATTTCTATAATTGTTGAGATGGGTTTTTCCAGGTCTAGGGCTGAAGCAGCACTTAGACAAGTGGGGACAAATAGCATGGAGATGGCAATGGAATGGCTGATCACACACCCCGAAGAAACCCACGAAGATGATGAACTTGCTCGTGCCTTTGCTATGTTTCCGGGAAGCTCAGATACAGCCATGATGGAAGATGATGCTGCTGTCCCTGTCAGTACGGATGCAGTGACATGGAGAATTCTCACTAAAATACATGACCATCATGAGACCCAGGTACTTGATTATAAAATTCAGCAGAACAGGCTCTTTCTATTGCTGGCTTCTGCATATGCTTTCAGGTTCGTGGGTAAGAGGTTGAAATGGCTATACACTGATGTTACCCAGAGATTGCAAAATAATGATTTTTCAGCTCTACCGGAGGCTCCTGTGTGTACTGCTGGTTTGAAGTCCTTGACAACGTCTTTCACTGCTGATGGCATTGAAGAATGCAAAAAATTATGTGGTGTATATCGGACAGAAAAGCGAGGGTTAATGGTGGAACAGTTCTCGCATATCTTGCGTTCTCCTGTTCTGTCTGAAAAGCCTGATGACTTGAGCATCAGGATGGAGGTTTTGCAGTGTCTAGCGAAGTTTGGGCAAAATTGCCCTAGTGCTACCCATGATGAATTTTCTTTAATATTGGAACCATTGTGGCAGCCATTTACATCATGTCTAAAGGAATCTGACTCTTCATATATTCGAGGTACTACTCATTCCTACAGTGAAAGAATTGACTCAGATGGTTCAGAACAGAGCTTTGAGGCCTTTTTGATACAATTATTTGAATTTCTCCTGAGCATTGATGACAACTTCAAACTATTTACTCATGTTGGGAATTGTGTCAAAGAGCTGGTGTATTATACAGTTGCTTACATGCACATGACAGAGGAACAGGTTTGTGCATGGCTGTTGGATGTTTTCTATCGGATGGTGGATTCGAGCGCCAATGTCGATTCGGCAGCTATAGTGCTTGCTCAAGCTCCATGCCGTTTTCGTACTGTTTATGAAGCGTTTACTACTTGGCCACCTTGAGGACAAGGCGGAAGCGGAAGCATGGTGGAGTGTTGTGAACGTCACATGCCTATTGCGCACCATCTAAATTAGGCAGTATTATTTACTTTAATTGATAGGATTAGTTTGCCTTTTGAATAATATTGTAATTAGGCCCGTTTGGGATAACTGAGATGTAATGGAATAATTAGGGTCAATCATGACCCATTAGGCGGCCCATTATGCCTTAATTGATGGCGCGACTCCCTAGGGCACGCGCCATCCATCTCCTTTATAAGGAGGTCGTCCTCCCCATTATGAAGTATGCAATATGAATTGATCTTTTCTTTCTACTATTTCTTCTTGTCTTCCTCCCTTTCTCCGGCCATGATACCTGGCCCTGTTCGTGTCCCATGCCGGGACACAACATTAATGTTGTGTTCCCGCAGGGAACACGAACGAAATCAAACGCCATAGTAGAAAAAAGGGAAAAGAAAGGAGAAAGCTAGAAAGAAAAGACAACTTTGTTATTCCATAACCATAAAGTAAGAAGGAGACCCTCTTATAAAGAGGACTCTAGATGACATCATGTCGTCATTATGATGACATGATGGGTCATGATTATAGCCCGTTACATCTAACCAGCCCCTTATTACAATAATTCATAAAAGGAAATGACTCATAATAATCGAATACTGCCTAAAATAGGATGATGCGTCATGGGTGTGTGATGTTCACAACACTCCACCACGCTTCTGCTAACGCCTTGTCCTCAAGGCAACCAAGTAGCAAAGCGCTCTACGTTGACATGAGACACGATCCAGATGTTGAACTGGCTATAGTTCCATGTTGAGATGCAATAGAGCGAAGTGGTGGAAAGGGTATGCGGTGAGAAGATGTGCGGTGGTCAGCTGCGAAGAGAAGGTGGAAGGTGAGGTCGTAGCCACAGCGGCTACAACGGATGCAAAAACAGGTAGCCGAGAGAGGAGAAGACTTGTCGCCCAGCGTTCCTAGGTCACGCCTGGCAGTAATCTCGTTGACGACGCACTTCACGATCTTGTGAGGGACGAGGTCGCCGACGGCGACGAGAGGTTGGGAGGAGGTGAGAATGTGGATGAAGCACACGTTACCTCTGGTCAGTACATCAGTGGTCTGACAGAGGTTCAAGGCGGCGGTGAGGGACTTGGAGTGCCCGTGAGGTTGGTGGCGGAGGCCGTGGCAAACTCGGTGGAGCAGATTGAGGCAGGGGCAGAAGCAGGGAAGCCATGGCAGCGGCCCTCGTCGTGGGTGTACCAGTCAGTGGAGAAAACGAATTCGGTGGTGGTCACGTCGCCCTTGAGGGACTGGATGGAGAACCCCAATTGTACGGCGGCAGTGTCGGAAGAAGTGGTAGTGGCAGAAGAATGTGAGGCAGCAGCGGCAGAGACATGGCGAATGACAGCTTCGGCAACAGATAATTGTTCCCAGCGATCGTAAGGGTTGTTGCTGTTTGGGAGTGACTGGAAGATGGTGAAGCAGAGCTTAGTCACGAACGGTGGTTGTAGAGGGCTGTTTGGGTCCTCTTCTCCAGTGTGGTCATGTGGGGGGTGCAATGGAAGAGCAGACATGGCCGACAGCGGAGGGGCCAGCGAGGTGGTCGGCGTGGCCGTCCAAAACTCCGGAAACGGTGATGGCATCAAAGATGGGAACGGCGGCGGCGAGGCCAATGGTGTCAGAAATAACATAGTCGGTGCAGTTTCCGGTGGAGAAGGTCACCCAGAAATCAGCGGTGAGGCGGTTGGGCCGGATGAGGTCAAAGGCGAGTTTTTTGTAGACAGCGGCTGCCGGGAGGCGACGATCTCTTTGCAGGCAAACTTGTCGATTGAGGAGTTGTCCTTTCCGACGGAGGCGAGGCGGCCCTTGCTGGGGAGGCAGAGGTGGATGCCATCCCTGTCGGACTTTCCGGCGAGGGTGGCGCCATTGGGGAAGATGACGAGAGTGGGGCTTGGCTGAGATGTGGCCGGGGAGACAAAACACGGCGGAGAAGTGGGAACCCCGCTGCTGGACCAGGTAGAGAGCCTGGGTGGAGGCCGTTGACGGAAAAAGAAAGTGCTTTTTGTGGGCGGCCGCAATGATGTCGAGGCTGGTGATGGATGCGATGACTGTCGAGATGGGTTTTCGCAGGGTAGGACCGACGGATCTGCAGGTGGCGGTATGGAGGAAGGAGGCACGGCCGGTGGAAGTGGTCGTGGGTAGGGAGGATGGAGGAGACGAAGCCCAGTTGGGAACCAGACACAGCGTCCAATGCCCATATGGACACTATCCGGATCGTCATGCCAGAACAACTTCCGACTGAGACGGCCGGGCTTGATGAGCCCAACGTGATGGATCTGGTACCAAGACCAGAACACACTGAGGCCTCCCCCCACTGATAACGTCAGCAACGGCAAGCTCCTTGGAAAGATAGGCGATGGTCCCAGCAAGGCTCCTCCCCTACTATAGGTGCCGGAGACCAAGGCTGCCGATGCAATCCAGTTCGTCAAGGTCGTGTTTGGCGCCGAAGAGGTAAGCCGGTTCGTCGGAAAGACATCGGAGGCCATAGACAGCTGCCCGCGAGGCAGCATTTCCATCACAAATCGGAATGGCTCTGATACCAATGTTGTGTCCCGGCATGGGACACGAACAGGGCCAAGTATCATGGCCGGAGAAAGGGAGGAAGACAAGAAGAAATAGTAGAAAGAAAAGATCAATTCATATTGCATACTTCATAATGGGGAGGACGACCTCCTTATAAAGGAGATGGATGGCGCATGCCCTAGGGAGTCGCGCCATCAATTAAGGCCTAATGGGCCGCCTAATGGGTCATGATTGACCCTAATTATTCCATTACATCTCAGTTATCCCAAACGGGCCTAATTACAATATTATTCAAAAGGCACTAGTAGTCAGTTGTTGTTTCTCAGGACTCTAGCTAGTTATGTTCTTCTCACGTAGAATCCCTCCGTTAGTTATAATCATCATTTATTGATTTCCCTACGGTAGCAAAAACAAATGTCAAGAAAAGTTTCTCATGGTTGGGAAATTTTATGGACACGGCTTTGGAGGGCCTTAATGGTTTCACAATGCATCTTTCTTTTATGTTCCTTGAACTGCCAGCGGTGTTGCTCATTGTCCATCTAAGCATGCTCAACACCTCAATGGCTTGGAGCAATAGTGTTCCTAATTTCATATGTATTCCTCCATTGTATGATGCTTCTCCCAATGGAGTCTCTGATGAATGAAGCTCTTTTATCGAAAAGATGGAAGAATTTGTCATTGTTTTTATTCTTCTTTTCTTTGTCAGGCATATAGTGATATCTACAAAATATACACATTTTTATCTGCCTTTCTACCTATATGTTAGTCGTAATTTTGGTTGAAAGTAAGGAATATTAATGGTTATTTATGTTAGGTGAGTAATTAGGAGATTAATAAATAAACGCGCTTAATTAATTAATTTTAGATGCGTTAATTGAATTTAATGGATTTATAATTTATGATGCGTCTAAATTATATTTAATTTTATTTATGGCTTTGAGAGTTCCCGACGCATATCGCCAAAAGTGAATGCGTGCCAAACAGTCTTTGTGAAGAGATCAATGATCCGATGAACAAGAGTAATACGACGGGTTTTAAGGAGGAAAAAGAAAAAAAAAAGAAGGAAAAATGGTTCGGTTCAAGTCTATTCAGTTCTAGTTCAGTTTAGCTAAAAAAAGAAACGAACCGGCCCGAGCAAAGCTCTGGCCTTTCGTTCCAAACAGAGTGCTCTGTTCTGCTTCGTCGGACGGCGATGGGTGTTCACGGTGGCCAATGGTGGTTCTGGGTCGAGCTCGGCGGTGATGGGTCTCGATGACGATGACGGCTGCTATCATGACAACGATGGAAGAGAAGCCCGACAGAAGCGGCGGCCGGTAGAAGGAAGATGACAGCAACCGGAGATGGGTCGATGGCGAGCTCTGTTCGAACAGACGCCGGGGTCGACTGCGGATGGCTGCGATGAAGATGGCAAGACGGCAATGGTGGTGGAAAGGCGGCCATTGGCGGGAAAAATAGAGCAGCAGAAACAGAGCTCTGTTCGAGCCCTGTTCGAGCGAGAGAAGTCACCGGCGACGGGGAAGACGGAGGCAGCTTGAGATGATAGTGGACGGCAATTGACGGAGTTCATGGCGATGTTGGTTCGAACTTGGTGACGGTGAAACATCCGGCAAGGAGATGATGGCGGAATGACGGTGGGTGCTCAATCGGTAAAGAAACAGAGCAGTCGGCCGGATTTGGAAAGTGCCGAATTTGGAATAGGATTCAATTTCAATTTGGAATAGGAATTGACAGTGGGACTTGGGCTGGGAAGGCCTATAAAATACGGAGCTTTTGCTCAAAAAAACACAGAACTGGACAGAGCTTTTGGGTGTTTTTTTCGCCGAAAGCAGAGGTGATTTCGCCGAAAGAAGAGAAGGGAGAAGAGAGGAGCCAGCTGGAGGGTAGAAGAAGGAAGAAAAGGTGGAGTTTTGGAGGATTTTCACTTTGGTACAGTAACGTTCCAAGTGCTACAGTGTGCGGCTCGTTAGAGAAGACGATGAACAGTACCCCGAGCCCGTGAACAATGATTTTGCTACAGTGGTGAACAGTGATTTTGGGCAGTGTTTTTTGTTGAATAGTGCATGTAACATCTAGAAAATTGGTATGTTAACTAAAGGTATCTATTTTCGGAAACTGGTCTAAAATAGGAAAGTTTCATTTCCTGATTTGATTTCTGGTTATGCGATGTACTTTGATGTGTTATTTGATTTAATGATGTGATATAATTTATTAATCGCATGGCTAATAGTAGTAGAAAACCAGGACGCGAGGGTTGGTCCTGGCGTGGGCACAACCTAGCGCTGAGGCCAGCCTGGCGCTAGGGTCTGAGAACACCTGATGCCAAGAGTGGGGCCAGGCGCCAGGGCATGTGTTCAGTGGATTACTCTTAATTAGTAAAGTGAATTTGGTTTTGATGTGTGGTTAGTTATGCACGCGTGTTAGTATGACGAGTAGTGCAACCGCGGGACGTCAGAGACCTGTGCGTGGAGGACTCAAGCCAAGACGCAGGACCTGGGCGCTGAGCCACATGGCACTAGCCCAGGGGTGATTTATGAACATGGGTAACCTTGCCATAAGATGATCTTCGGATGGTGGGAGTGATCTTGAGTCGGCTAGAGTGAATCTTGGAGCAAAATCTACGATTTGACCTAATAGCGGTAAATATCGCAGAGGATCAGGAAGTATCAGTTTGGTTGAGATAATTAGGGAAGATAAATCTTAATTAAAAAGAGATAAATATTTCACTTTTTAATCAACCAATAGGAAGGGGCATCTAGTGAGAGAAGGCATCCTATTGGTTGGCCTAGATATGGTAGTTTCCTAGTTTGGAACGAGATATGTAATGTATGATTAAGATTGTAAGCTCGGCCAGTACTATTTCTGTGTCGACAGTTAGTAGTAAATAATTCATAACTAATTTTAATAAAATCTAAAAAATATAAATTTAGTGGGGTTAGAAACTAGAGTCATAGAGCTAACTCCAATAAAAATTCTAGAGTCTAAGTCCAACTGTACTGACCGTGGGAAGAGTCATAAGTGGACTGTTACGCGTATGATAGTGTGTTGTAATTAGGATTAAGATAGTGAACGAATCTTATTAGAGATTTGAAATCCTAATTAAATGAGGAAACCAATGTATTGGACGTCCATACCAAAATGGGAGATCAACATCAGCCAATCAAAAGTTGGCAAGTAATTGTTTGGGACGTCCAAGTAAAGCAAGAAAAGATTTGGCAATCTCCCTAGTTATAGTAGGAGATAGACTTGAATAAGATTAGTATCTTAATAAAATACCACAAAATCTTAACAACCCAATGGATTAACATGGATGAATGTCCCTTACTAATGAGGGAGAGCTTTTAATTGGTAGTGAGAGTTTGGATAAGGAAGGAGTCTTGATTTGGAGATATCCTTGTTGTAGTAGGTTTTGCGTATAAGCATAAGAGAGAGGGCTGGCTGATATTTTTCAAGCCAAATTCATTTGTGAACGTCCCAAGACTTTCTCCTTCTCCTTCTCCTTTGTTCTAGCAAGCTTTACACCTTTTTCCTTCATCTCAAGAGTCAATGATCAAAGCGCTAAAGGGTGGCATCGTGTAGAGGAATCAAAAGCCTTCGCGAGGAAGCAAGAAGATACTACGTTTGGACCAGGTAGGATGATTTTTCCCACACTCTTGGATCTGAATTTCATACCTTGTTCAAGTGTTTCTTGTGTCAATGTATTGATTTATGATTGTGATTATTCATGAGAGTCAATAGCTAAGTATCAATCTTTTGAATTATTCAGTTATTACGTGCTATTGCTCAATCGTGTGAACCTTGATGTTCCAATTCCTAATTGTTACACATGCTAGTCCAATGATATGAAGTTTAAATTGTTTGGAGTCCTATTTGAAGCTTCCTTATGTCCTTTTGGTCTCTGACTTTTCTGTCCAACTTTTGTTGTTCTAGTTCATCATGGAATTATGACAACTTCCTCAATATGAGTCTTTAATAGTTGATTATGTTCATTAATGGGAACTAAAGGGGATTATTACTAGAATATACTTTATAAATTGGTGTCATAAACCTACTGGTTGTTCGATGGAGCTTTTGTGTCAAGTCAGTTCTGTGACCTTGTGTGTTGGTACGTCCTTAATTAGTTGTCCAGTTTGCCTAATTCAACTAGAATCTATGAGATGAATTAAGATAATAAAAGTACACCCCAACTCTTATAAATATTATGACATATCAGACCTAATAAAGTTATGGAATAGGTAAGATATGGAACATATTCAAGTATACTATGTATTAGTAAACGGATTATGGGGTAAACACACTCACAATTTGATTAGAACTATGATTAAGGGTCTCGGCCAGAACTGTTTTTGCACTGACGACCTTCAGTAAAATATTTTTAACTAATTATATAAAAATCATAAAAATATGAAGTTTATTGGGTTGTAAACTAGACACATAAGAGTAATCACAGTAAAATTTTTAGAGTCTAATTCCTTCTGTTTTGACGTTAGTAAGGGTCGGAAGTTGACTAATATGTAAAAATAGAACACTGTAATTATGGTAAAGGTTGGGAAAACTTTATCAAAGCAATAGCCTATGCTATAATAACTATACTAAGAACTTTATATATATTATATAAGACTTTAAGTAAGTATTACAGTAGGATGGACTAAGTATAATACTATAGTATCACGAGCTAATGGTGAGTGGTTTGATGTTCATCAAGTCTTATATGTTCCACTGGTGATGTTGACTCGATTCATGTTTCCAATTGGAAACCGAACCATCTATTTCTCTTTGGCCAAAGTTGTAAACCTTGAACTCTGGATCAGTATTGTTATGTCCAAGTTGAGTTTCAACAAAATCTGTCTAGGTCACAAGTCTTTTCATCAGGTATTTGACCAATGCACTTCCATTCGTTTGAGAAACTTTAGTTGACCTGTTAATTGAGTATGTTTGAGTCAAGTCTTCTTTGAAACCAGAACTTGAGATTCTTCGTGATATAACTTGAGTTTTCTTGGAATCTTGAAAGGCAATTCTTGATCAAGTCTTTCTTCATAAGTCTTATCTAGGGCTATGCATGCGTAACATGGTCATTGTTGAAATTTCTGTTGTATTCTTTTCGTGAGTCTCATGTTGATAGAGATATTAAGATCTCACTGATACTCTTTTACAAGCCGTTTGCTGATCGAGATATGAAAATCTCATTAGTATTCTTTTGGTGAGTCAACCGTTGATATAAGATACCTTGAATCTCAGAGTATTGTAACCTCTGGCTTGCAAAAGATTTCTCAAATATATATTGGATTGTTTCTCCACCAAAGATTTTACAAAGATCTCTCTGAGGTGGAATCATAGTATGCTCATGAGTCATTGCTAGGTCCAGCGTGACCTCAGATATTTATGGAATTTTGATTCCTTATTGCCCGAAGGGAGGCAAATACGTACGTTTAGGCTGCATGATATTACGGAAGGTCTGCAGTCTCCGCTCATTGTGCCCGTGAGCACAGATGGGGCCAGCATGCCTAGACGCGTGGCTAGATTCCGAAGGGAGAACCTCTAGGATGTTTTGGTATATTTTACCACACATAGTTGGTAAATTCAGCGAGTAGAAATTTTAACTCCTTGCACTATGGATGCCTAGAGCCTTTGGTATTTTGACCATTCTCTCCTTACACCGGTATTTGTTTGGAGTCGTATAATTTATTGTCCTTGCTCTATACTTGAGAGTCAGGAACCATTGATGTTTGGAGTCTTGGATTATAGTAATTTCTCTCCTTACACTTTGGATGTTTAGGAGTCTTCATTGATGATGCTATTTCCTCTTGTAATGGAATTCTTGTTACTCAGTTCAAATATTCTTGATTATTCGACTATCTCATTTTAAACTCTACTCTTTGTCCTATATTGTATATTCTGTTCTTGTGGATTTTTGCATTGTACTGGGTATTTCTTTGGAATACTCATGCATCCTCTGATGCAAGCATGAAGAAAGTATAGCTATGGCAAGTGCAGATACTAGAAGACTCAAAGACAGTTGTGGAAGATAAAGCTATCTTTATTATTTTAAATTTAGTGTTAATATTATTGGCATGTTGGCCAAAACATTTTAATGATTTTGATTTTTAGTTATTTTAGATGACTTGTATTATGGATTAATTTAAGATTGTTAAGTTCTCATTTCATGTGTGTTAATGATGTTATTTAAAGACTCAGTTGTGTTATGTCGAGTACACATCTATTCATGGTGATGTATTAGACAGGATGTTCGAGTATTCGGTCATATCTCAGGGTTTCTGGCCTCAAACATACTCATGAAAAAAAATGTCTTCAGCACTCCGACGAGGCTGGGAATTTTGGGGCGTGACAGTGCAAAATGACTCCGACAAATCAGCAGCGTTCTCCTTGTCTGATGGCTGGCTAAATTCGCGTCCAAGGCGTAGATGAAACTCTAGATTTGTGTTATTACTCTTAATGGTTTAATTTAATATAGTTGATATGATTATGCTTAATACGATTTCATGTTTCATCATAGACTAGTATAATTATGACTAGAATTTGATCTTGATATTTCCTGTATCTAGCTAATAACAGGTTTGTATTGATTCTATGCCCGACCAAAGGATAGAGCTAGTTACATAATTTATAGTGAATGAATTTTTCGTGTCCGACCAAAGAACGTGTAGTGCATTTACTGGTAATTCATGTGTCCGACCAAGAACACGAGTTACCATATCATATTAGCTTGTGCGAGATAATAATTGAGAGTAATAATTGCATGTTTAGTGGTGGATTCGCTGCCTTGGTACTTTTCCTTGATATTTTTATTAATTTGATTTCTTGCTTAAGTTTAGTTTTTTTAAATCATTAAAATTCAATCTTTTCATTAGAATTAGGTTAATCAACTAAGTCCTTTGGGTTCGACCTCATTTCCACTAGTCTATATGTAGTCTCATGCAATTGCAAGTAAAAATAGTTAAAAATTCAATTAATCATGTAGCAACCAAGAAAATCAGGTATTTGGCATGCCTTTTCGTGTCCACCGACAAGCTCTGGCAGACAACCTTCCATTATCGGTGGTGCGGACAGTTCAATCTTTTCATTTTGAGAACGTCTTGGGTAGTTAATTTGGTATAAAAGGGCTATGAATGCCTTTCTCTTTTTGGAAACCTAATTTTCCTTAAGAAAAGGGAAGGCTAGGGATGTGGGGTTCAAAGGACAAGAGTATCGTTGGAGAGGGATTCTTCATTGATTCAGTGGAAGTAGGAAGCTTCAACTACACGTGTATATGGTAGGCCCTTTTTATTGGCCTCGGCTTCCGATTTGAAGTGCTTGGATGATGTTTCTTCTGCTTTCATACCTTGATTGATGAGTTGAAATTGTATGTTGTTAATCAATCTCTTTTCTCTTTTCTTTGGTGATTGGCAAGGAAAAAACCAAGGTATGCATTCCCTCTTGACTTGTTGAGTGTTGTTGGATGATAATGCCATGTTGATGAATTGCACGATGGAATGCTTTGATCATGTGATGAACCTTATAATCATGTTATTAGAGATTAGGGTTCCTTATGCGATGAAAGGAATGAACTTTGTATATTATTAATTGGCATGTTAGGGGACTGGGATGTGGAGTGGACCTCTTAACAAGCCATTCTATACTCTAGAAATCCACAGAAAACCTCTATCCGATTGCCATTGGTTGTCGGGAACCTCTGAAATTACACTGTTTGGGCCACTGAACTACATTTTCTAGGTCTTTTAAAAATCAGAAAAGTAATGAGAAGTGATTTAAAAAGAAAATTGAAAGCAGAGTGTCTTCGTGAGCCAATGGACTCACGAAATTTGAGGGCGGCAGATTCCAAATGGAATGAAACATAGGTAATTGTATTATAAAAGCCCAAAGCCGAACCTTAACCGTCCTATTCTCAATTTCAAAGGCTGAAGTTTCTATGGAGAGCTTGGATTTTGAGGGCTTGTGAGGGAGATCAAGGGTATACTTGGTTGAAAAGCTTGGATTCAACATGGACTTAGAATTGGTACAAGAAGACTAGAGGAAATGGGTAGGATTCTAACCTATGTATAGACAGAAACTATATATGTTGTGGTGTGGTACTTTCCATGAGCTTAGCATGCATGGATTTGTAAGAAATTCGATTGTGTTCATGTATGAAGGAATTCAGTGACTTTAAGAAGAAGCTAAGGACTCAAATACATGAAATGAGGTCTATGGTTGATGTGTGTTAATTAGTATGAGTATTGATGTCAGAAATATCTCTAAGTAATTCTTACTACAACAAAAATGGGCTTTAGAGACGGAACAATCTGTCGCTAAATGCATATAATCCGTCGTTAAAAGATAATTAGAGACAAATATTTTTTGTCATTCAATCCGTAAAAAAGCCGTGTCGCAACTACTCAAAAACAACAGACAAGAACCAACCATCAATAGTAAGTATTATCGACGAATGAGTAATAGCGACATATTTTAAATCATCAAACAAAAGTTATTGTCACAATTTAGTGTCCGAGAAAAAAAGGAGTTGCTGAAGCAACAAGACTGCTGGTATTATTTTGGCAACTCCTTTCTTTAGCAGGTTGCCAGAAGAAATAACTCCTTTCTTTCCCAAAATAACTGCTGGGTTGCCAGAAGAAACTGCTGGTGTTATTTTGTGCTAAAGCAACAAGACTGCAGAAAAAATTGAAGTATAAGAACAGGTTGCCAGAAGAAATGATGATAGATGGCCGAAACAATTGTCGTCGGAGCTCCAGGAAAGTCTCGTTCTTCAAAATTTTTAGATTTGGGTAAAGGTGCATTGGACTAGAACAGCGACTTACACTTGGAGAAGATAATGAATAGTGCATTTGTTCCTGGGTTTTAACACAAGTAAACTGACCATCGTATCTATAACCCATAGTTAGTTGGGGTGATCCCTACAAATAGTTGTCATTATACCCCTTATGTTGTGAGTGTCACTTTTGGTTTTTTAGTTCCCAACAAAATTTGACAGTTACTTTTCAAAACACAGATAATTTTTTTTAAAAAAACTAACCATACAATAGAAGAAAAAACAACAAAAGAAAACAAAAAAGAAAGAAAAAAAGATAAAACTAATCTAACTAGAACAAATTCCAATTGACTTTCGAAGATTGGTAAATCTCATGAAGTCCAGTGGTTTAATCATAATATCAGCTAGTTGATTATCAGTAGAAACATATTCTATTGCAACTATATTATCCTCAACTAATTCACAGATGAAATGATGCCTAATATCAATGTACTTAGTGCGTGAATGTTGAATATGATTTTTGGAAATATTTATAGCACTAGTGTTGTCATAGTATACGCTCATGGTCCCTTGTTGGATTCCATAATCTTGAAGCATTTGCTTCATCCATAATAATTGAGCGCAACAGCTACCAGCGGCAATATACTCGACTTCTGCAGTAGACAGAGAAATAGAAGTTTGCTTCTTGTATGCAAAGCAACTAGACAGTTTCCAACATAAAAGCATCCACCACTTGTGGATTTTCTATCAACTAAGTCGCCTACCCAATCTGCATCTGAGTATCCAGCTAGAGCAATACAAGTGTCATATGGATACCAGAGCCTTAGATTTGAGGTTTATGCTACTTACCTGATAATTCGTTTAACAACAGTTAAATGGAATTCTTTAGGATCAGCTAGAAATCGCGTGCATGCTCCTATACTAAATGATATGTCAGGTCTGCTAGCAGTAAGATAAAGTAGGCCAATCATACTCCTATAAACATGAGAATCTACACTTTTTCATTCACTATCCTTGCTCAGCTTTAATGTGGAACTTAAAGGAGTAGCTACATGTCTACCAGAGTCAAGACCAAAATGCTTGACTAGCTCCCTAGCATATTTGGTTTGATAGACGAAAATTCCTTCTTTTAATTGTTTTACCTGAAAACCTAGAATGAAGGAAAGTTCTCCTACCATACTCATTTCAAATTCTGATTTCATAAGGTTGGAAAACTCAGTAGTTCTCTTCACATTAGTAGATCCAAAGACAATATCATCTACATATATTTGAGCAATCAAGATGAAATCTTTGGTCTTTAGCACAAAAAGTATTTTATCAACACTTCCTCGACAAAAATTATTATTGACCAAGAATGAGGTCAATCTCTCATACCATGCACGTGGTGCTTGTTTTAGACCACAAAGTGCCTTTTTGAGGCTATATACATGATGAGGAAGTTTAGGATCAATGAATTCTTTTGGTTGTTCATCATATACTTCCTCATTAAGTACTTTATTTAAAAATACACTTTTGACATCCATTTGATATAATTTAAATTATAAATGACAAGCAATGGCCATCAAGATCCTAATAGGCTCTAACCTAGCTACAGGAGCAAAGGTTTCCTCAAAGTCTATACCCTCAATTTGGGCATACCATTGGGCAACTAATCTAGCCTTTTTTCTAACTACCTTCCCATTTTCATCACTTTTGTTCTTAAAAATCAACTTAGTTCCTATGACATTTATATCACTTCTTCTAGAAACTAGGTACAATAACTCATTTCTAACAAATTGATTTAGCTCTTCTTGCATGGCATTAATCCAATGTTCATCCGTGAAAGCTTCATCAACATTCTTAGGTTTTATGTTAGAGGTGAAATAAAAATGACTGTTTATTATTTCAGCTTGTTGTTTAGTTAGAATAGGGCCATGAGGGTCACCAATGACTTGAGTTATAGGATGATCCTTTACTTATTTCAGGTCATTGTTTGAAGGTGGAGGAGAGGATACAAGCTCAGTAGTGGGAGCCTCTTCTAGTGCTCATTCATCTTCTTTAGGATGGTTTTGAGAACCTTCTTCAATTTTTGCATCATAAACAACCACATTGATAGATTCTTGAATGGTGTTGGATGTCAAATTTAAGATCCTAAAACTCGACTATTAAAAGAGTGTCCTAGCAATATTCCTTCATCACTTTTAAAATATCACATCTACTACAAAAGACATTAAAATATTTAATAATAGGCTTTTTATCCTGCCGCAGCTCATAAGTTGTTTTATCCTTACCTCATCGAATGTAAACTCGATTAATAATATAGCAAGCAATGTTAACTGCTTTGGCCTACAAGTTCTTTGGAAGATTCTTACTAGTTAAGAATATTGTGGCCATGTCTTGCAGAACATGGTTCTTTCTTTGAGCAACACCATTTTGCTGAGGAGTTTTAGGTGCAAAAAATTCATGATGTATTCCAAATTTATCACAAAATTTATCAAAGGAAGTATTTTCAAATTCTCCACCATGATCACTCCTAATTTTGACAATGGTCAGACCTTTCTCATTTTGGATTTGCTTAGCAATCCCTTTGAATTCGAGAAAAGTATCAGACTTTTCTCTAAGAAAGGCAACCCAAGTATATCTAGAAATGTCATCTACTACCACAAGGAAATATTTTTTCCCTCCTATACTCTCTGTTCTCATGGGTCCAACTAAGTCCATATATATAAGTTTAAGAGGTCTAGAAGTATTAATAGTATTTACCTTTTTGTGTGAGGCTCTAACTTGTTTAAGTATCTAACATTCATCACACTCTTCCTTATCTTTACGACTAATGATAGGTAAACCCCTAAGAATCCCTTTCTTACTTAGACGAGATAAGTCTCTATATTTTACATGACCAAGATGCTTGTGCCATAGTTCTGCTTCATTTGTTTGTGTTATGTAGCATTGAGAAGAATTTGGTTGAAATGTTTCCTCAACTATATAGCAATTATCAGTCGTTTTAACACCTCTCATAATGGATTCTCCTTTCTTATTGGTGATCTTACAACTATGACCCCCAAAGCTAACATAGTGACTTTGGTCACAAATTTGGGAAACACTAAGGAGATTGTGTTTCTGCCCTTCAATACACATTACATCCTTAAGGTGGGGCATATTTGGGACACTTAGATTTCCTTTGCCAATGATTTTTGCAGTACTACCATCTCCAAAGGTGACCGATCCTCCTTCAAATTCTTTTAGCTCAGAAAATTTTCCTATTTCTCTAGTCATGTGGCTAGAGCAATAACTATCCAAGTACCATAAAGGAGAATTTTCTGCTAAGAGTGTTGTGTGAACAACTAGACTCATTTCCTTTATTTTAGGTCTCCACACGGTGGTGTTAGATGTTCTCCCTATTTTATTCCTAGAAGATGGACTATTTGAGGTGGTTGTTTTACTCTTGCTTTCCTTGCTCTTGAGCTATGTTTGAGTATTTCTATGCTTTGTGGTTATTTTAGAAATCTCTTCAAAAAGTTGAACCATCCTAGTGTTCACAAGAATAAGTCTAGTAGGAACAACATCATGTGAGGAATTAATAAATTCTAGAAGTTCACTTTTGGTGTAATCATTATTTTTCCTAGAATTCTTCTTTGTATTATATCCCCAATTAAATTGTACATTTTTATCTTGAGATGATTCTCGTAAGATAGAGTTTTCTTTCCTTATGATAGGTCTAGGATTGATTCTTCGGTGTTCCTCTTCGATTGATGACTTGTTCAGACTTTCTTTTACAAAGATAATTTGAGTTTTACCTTTAGACTTGTTTATACCAATGTAACCAAGCCCATTCTTATCCATTGGACTCTTTCCTAGTCTTCGCATATATTGATGAGTTTGACTACTTTGATAAAATTTCTCAACTAGACTATCCTTGAATTTACTCATTTGTTCTTTTAGAGTTGAGTTTTCAGAGATAACTACTTTTAATTCTTCTAATTTCTTTTTATGTATCTGCTCTCTAATTTTCAATTCATTTTTCAACTTATTAATTTCCTGTGTTTGCATATCATTCATAGCAAAATCAAGTTCTTTCTTGAGCCTAAGATTTCCCCTTTTTAGCATAGTGATCTTCAAAGCTATTTTAGTGCTTTCTTTGAATAAAGAATTATATAAACTTTAAAGATCATTATTATAGTTGTCAGAGGTAAGTGAATCTAAATCACTTTGAGATGATTCTTCTTTTGATATTTCCACCTTAGATAAGTCATTTACTATTGATGACGAAGTCATAAAGATTTTTAAGGATTCTACCTCATCTTGGTCAGATGAATCTTCTGAGCCTTCCTCAGTTTCTGAGTATTCATCCCATGAAGCTTTAGCTGGTATTTCATTTTTCTTAAATTTTTGCTTTGATGGGCACTCAGTAGCAATATAACCAAGACCATGACAATTATAACATTCAATATTTCTTGAGGTTAATTTACTTTTTCTTTTTGAGTTGTCTATAGGTTTAGTTTTAAAAAATCTTTTCCCTCTAAATCTTCCATTAAAATGTTTAGCAAACTTTTTAGCAAGGAAAGCAATTTCTTCATCTACCTCATCATCCGACTCTTGACTTTGTTTGCTAGGGGATTTCAAAGCTACAAATTTTTTGGTCTGTGTGGGAAGTTGTAATTCATAGGTTTGTAAAGAGCCAACTAAGTCTTCTACTTTCATTAGGTCAGTATTTCTATATTCTCCAATGGCTATCACTTTAGGAGAAAATCTAATAGGGAGAGACCTAAGGATTTTATCTACAATATCAGGTTCAAGTAGTTTTTTAACAAGACCCCACATGGAATTTACAATATCATTAAGTTTAAAATAGAATTCCATGAATGTTTCATCTTCTCCCATTTTGATATTTTCAAACCTAGTTACAAGGAGCTGGAGTTTAGATTTCTTAACTAAACTAGTTCCTTCATGAGACACTTTAAAAATATCCCAAACTTCCTTGGCACTCTGAAACAAACATATACGTTTATACTCATCAGGGGATACAGCGCAAGTAATGGCACTAAGGGCTTTGTTATTTCCCATACTCAATTTTTTATCCATCTCAAACCACCTAAGTATATTTAAGGGATGCTTAGTAGTAACCCCATTTGTTTCTATGGTTTCAGTGGGTGGTTTCCAACCATTTTCTATGCAGTACCATGCCAATTGATCATGAGCCTTCAAAAAGGTCTTCATGCAATTTTTCCAATATGCATAGTTACTACCATCAAATGGAGGAGGTTTGGTAGTGGATGCGCTCTCAAATCTAGTCATCAAGAGCACTTAGATCACACTCAAGATGACCTAAGTAACAGTGACCAAGCTCTGATACCACTTGAAAGTGCTCTTTAGTCCTAGAGGAGGGGGGTGGGAGGTGAATAGGACAACCACACTTAACTCCCACTGTATTTTACTAACAGATAATGTTAATTTAAATAATTATTCAATGCAACATTCTCTTATTAGCAAGTAATTGGAAGTGCATGAGAGAGAGACCTAAGAGGTGTGGAATGTGTGTATGTGTGTGTAACAATATGCAAGACGGGCAAATGCAACAATATGGAAGACGGGCAAACACAAGCAATCACACAAAGATTTATAGTGCTTCGCCGCTAAGCAACTCGCTTCAATGAGTACGTCCATTCTCAGAGTACCTAATCCAAGGAACCTCCAACATCCACTAAGTGAGGGTTTTTAGCTCACCCACAACGTCATACACTTACCGGTTTTTCTTATATCACTGGGAACCATACAAGAATGAATCCATACTCATTATTGGTCACACCGACCCAACTCTCTGAAAAGAATGATTCAACCCCATGGTCTATACCACAATCCAACACAAGTAAGAAAAGATTTAAGAGTACTTACTCTAAGATGGAGAAGTGACTAGAGTACAAACCCTTGAAGGGAGGATGTGAGATATCCTACCTGTTTCGCTCAAACAAGCCTTGAGCTAATGGCCTTCCATTGTCCATCCATGGATTCAACTAATGATGTTTCGAAATTGTAGAGGCTTTTTTGACAACGGATTGATTTCTCTAATAATTTTCCTATGGGATTAAGCGAAATCATAGCCAAAGATACTTTAAACTACTCTCAAGGGTCAAGTATATAAACCCATCGAATCACTAACGAGGGACCGGTGATCTACACATGAAATATGTATTTTATTATCTCCTAAACTTATGTTTATGCTAGTGTTTGATTAGAATTACTACTACTTTAATATAGTTTTTGGTTTTTGTAGGAAACAAGAGTAATACACAGAAATGAGGTGAAAAGTAACTTAAATTGTTAAATCATCATAACTTCATGTACAAAACTTGGATTGGACTGAGTCAAGCTTCATGTTAAATTTCAAGAAGTCAGCTTTCCAACGCCACCAACCATGCGCAATTCGAAGTTCGGAGCAGAAAGTTATAGCCATTTAAAGATTGTAAACAGTCACTAAGATCGATCGGCCATTCAATGCAATCGATCGCCCCAGCCACAAAACAGTGTTATTGAAGAAAACGATTGATCGGCACTTAAAACGATCGATTGTATCTACTGGAGTTTTTGATTTACGCAAGACAGTAACAGCGATCGATCGTAATCATACGGCATCGATCGGCAGGACGATCGATCGGAGGAAAATAACGAAGGAATTGTGATCGATCGGCAATACGGAGCGATCGATCACTGTGTGCGGAAAAACCAAAATAAGACCTATTTCAACTAAGATTTGGAAGGGGACTTAGTGGTTTCTCTTCAAACATATAAATAGGCCTTATGGGAGAACGTTTTGGGCTACGTTGGAGAATTTAGAGACCACCTTTGAACTAAATTGGAGGTTAGAGCAAAGGAGAGAAGAAGATGAGGAACATGAAGAACATGATGATAGATTTTCTTCCAATGCAAGGCTAAACACTTTTTCAAGGCGTAGATGAAGCCCAATAATCTGGTTGTGTAGTTTTTTTCTCTCAGCGTATGCTTTTACTCTAGTTGGTATATGGATTTTATTGTATAATCACTGTTAATTCTTTAAAGGTTTGTTCTTTGTACTCGAGAGACACAAGAGTGAATTCTTGTGAGTTTCAATCCGAAGTATACTTGCGTATCTGAGAGGAACGTAAGTAGACTGAGGTGTTTATATCAATAAAGTTTCATTGGTTTATACTCGAGAGAGATAGATCACAATTCCATATTTCAATTGTTTTATGTGTTACATCCGAGAGGAGAGCACTATATTTTGAGTTGACAAGTGTATGTCCGAGAGGAATATGCTAGCCAATTGGAAATCTTTATTCAAAAGAGAGAGAGAAACGATACAATAGTTTATTGTGGTGGATTCGAAGCCTTGGTCTTCTCCATATTGATTAATTCTCACTTCATTTAGTTAAAGTTCATTGCTTTCTTTAGATTAATTAAAAACTGTAACTTTCTCTTGAATTTGGTAAAGTATTCACTGTCCCTGAGGTTCAACAACCCTTTCAATACTCGCGGTAGTACAATTGCATTGTGCACTTGCTAAGGTTTTATATTTAAACGATCAAGTTTTTGGCGCCGTTGCTGGGGACGATACAATAGTTTACTGAATTCTTAGCATAGTTAGTCTTAGAGTAGCTTAGTGTTAATTTAGAATTCAGTAGCTTAATTTTGTTTTTCTTCTTTTGCAGGATTAAGAGAGGACGCTGATTCTCGTCATCGTTGGAAGGGCCATCCCTTCCCACTGTTTGCACTCTCTTAACCTTCTTTTAGAGTAAACTTGGGCGCTTGGTGTTTTCCGTTTTCTTTGTGGGATTGCATGACGTGCTAGTTGTCGCTATTAGGATTGCTAGTTGTCGCTATCTAGGATTGATGCTTGCTAGTTGTCGATATTACGACTGTTACAGGTTTTGTTTGATTTTTATTGTGCATGCATGGTCGTCGCTCCCTGAACCCCGACCTTGCCTTTGATCCTGATCCTGAGCGCCTATATAGAATTTGTAGAACTCCTAGCCACTCGATCCCTGAAATCCATCCAATGGCGGACAATATGAACCTTGGGGGTGGGAATAACCTAAATTAGAATCCACTAATGCCCCATGCCTGAACCCTGCAAGACTACGACTGTCCCACTGCCTACACCTCCCCCTCCTATATCCTACTGCCTGCAACCGTGGCTAATTTTGAAATTAAGCCAAACATCATCCAGATGCTGCCCCTATAAGCATCTCCAAAATTTCCTGGAGGTTAACACAACCTTCAAACTCACATTGTCTGATGACCAGCTGCGCCTTAGGTTGTTCCCATTCACTTTAAAAGACAGGGCCAAGGAATGGCTATACTCCCTTGCACACAACTCCATTTCTACTTGGGAGGAACTTCAGGCTGAATTCCTAAAGAAATATTTTCCTGTAGGGCGGACCAACAAAATCCGAAATGGAATTATCACCTTTATCCAACTATCCAATGAACAATTCCATTAAAGTTGGAAAAGAATGAAAGCCCTACTGCGGTCTTGCCCACATCATGATGTGCCCAAGTGGCAATTAGTGCAAAGATTTCATGAGGGTGTGTGCGATCAGCACAAGACCCTAATAGATGCCTCTTGTGGAGGCATATTCATGAAGAAAACCCTGGATGATGCTTGGGATCTACTTGAGGACCTGAGCGAAAACTCTTTACATAGTGCTATCCTCTATAGATCTGAAGGCCATATGCCTGGTAGGAATGCCTCAAGGGGAGGCATGTATGATGTTAAAGCTACCACGAACCTAGAACACCAAATGACATCCCTTACAGAGAGGTTTAACTGGTTTTTCTCTCAGACTTCATCGTATACCCCAACCTTTCAAGACGCCTATGCCATTTGTGCCAACCCTATGCACACCATAGTTGACTGCCCCTCAGCCTCCCAGTATCCAGATCTTGTACAGAAGCACGCCAATTGCACAAGGATACCCTAGAGCTAATAACCCTATTCAAATACCTATAACCCGAGGTGGCGAAATCATCTAAATTTAGCCTGGAAACAACCTGACCAAGGGCCAGCATTCAATCCAGCCCTAAGACCAAAATTCCAAAGCCAGCCCCAATCCAGCCAACCCGCGCCGGCTCCCTTTGGCCAATCTAATAGGCGACCTTCATTAGAAGACCAGATGAGCCAAATGCTCCTCTCACACTTAACCGAGATTAAAACTGAACAAAAGGAGATAAGAGCAGAGCTACGAACCCAGGCCCAGCTGGTCCATTCCCATACACAATCTATTGCCAAGATAGAGACTCAATTAGGACAGCTGGCCCAATCCATGAACCGTAGAGAAGCAGGAACCTTGCCGAACCAACCCCAACAAAACCCTAGAGGCCAATTTGTAGCTGAAGCCTCTCATTACCCTCCTGAACAAGTGTCAGCCATAACTACCTTGAGGAGCGGTAAACAAGTTGACAACCGGGTTCGGGATCCATTTGTTGGCCCATCGAGTGAGACATCTTCCCATGAGGAAGAAAAAGAACCCAATTCCATCAAAGCCATACCTGTTAGTTCTAAAACCCAGCCAGTTAACTAACCCGAGGCCTAGAAAGAGAGATCTTATATTCCTAGGGTACCATTCCCACAATGCGTTTAGTAAATCTCATCAAAAGGTGGAGGAGATGTTCGAAGTGTTTAAACAGGTTAAGGTCAATCTCCCATTGTTAGATGTCATTAAACAAGTCCCTGCCTATGCCAAATTCTTGAAAGACCTTTGTACTCAAAAGCACAAAGCTAAATCCAATGTGACTAAAAAGGTTTTCCTTACTGAGCAGATGAGTTCCCTATTGACACATAATCTTCCACCGAAGTATAAGGACCCAGGATGTCCAATAATTTCATGTGTGATAAGGAACCATACTGTTGACAAGGCATTATTAGATTTGGGGGCGAGTGTCAATTTGTTGCCTTACTCTGTGTATGAGCAACTTAGGTTGGGGGAATTGAAACCGACTGCTATAACACTACAACTTGCAGATCGATCCATTAAAGCTCCACTTGGTGTTATTGAAGATGTTTTGGTGCAGGTTGTTAAATTTTTCTTCCATGTGGACTTTATTGTCCTAGATACACAGCCTGTGCAGAACATTGGTAGTCAGATTCCTGTGATTTTGGGACGTCCATTCTTGGCAATGTCTAATGCTATTATAAATTGTCGGGATGGGGTGCTGAAGTTGTCTTTTGAAAATTTAAATGTCAAACTGAATATTTTTAATGCTCATAAACAACATTCTCTGCCAGATGATTCTTATGCAGTTCATATGATTGACACTCTGGTGGATGGTGCACCTCAATAGATTTGTTCTAATAATTTACCTGTGATTTCTTTCAGTAACCCTACTGTGCGCAGTAGGACCACAGATGGACTGATTGTTGGATTGAAAGACCCTGGATAAGTTGGACTAATGGAGTTTCGTTTGGCTGAAGACGTTAAACTTAGCGCTTGGTGGGAGGCAACCCACGTATTCAGGTGTATTCTCTCCTTTATCTGATTTTCTTTGTTATATGCTCATTGTCATGCTATATTTTGTTCACATTGAGGACAATGTTCATAATAGGTTTGGGGGAGGGAATATTGCTTACATAAAAAAAAAAATTAGAAAATGAAAAACCATAAAAAATTTTGATTAGTTTTTAGGTTGTTTGTTAGTAGCTTTTTATAGGTTTTGATAGTTTATCCCGTAATAATGTATGTTACAATTCTTAGGAGATTAATTTGCATTGGAAGTGTGAGTAAGTATACTAGAGGATAGATACACTTAATTGAGCATATCTTTTTGTTATAGTCCTCTTGGAACAGGTGCTTGAGCTAAGAAAACTCACTCACACACATTAGTACATAAAGTAATACCATCTAGAGATTTGTTGAATATTAATTTACAGTGGGATGTCTTTAGTCAGAGTCATTGGATGATGTGTTGTTATCTATTGAGCTTAAAAGATTATGATAGACCATTTACTTGGCAATGGCAAGGGATTGGAATCGAAAATAGGTTAAGAATATAATACAGCCTGGACAGAATCAGGATGTGCTGAAAACATGAATGTTAAAAATGAAAATGCGAAAAAAATGAAAACAAAATGAAAGAAAGGGGCTGCTTGACTTTATAGGATTAACTTAGGCGATGCTCAGGCCCGAAGCAGTCTCTTAAAACCTAATGCCCTAAGCAAATTGGTTGGGAGCCATTGGCCGGAGTCATTGTTAAACCTAAGCATCTTGAAGTTAGGCCTTACACAGTCATATTGAAAAAAAAAGTCTATGGTGTATTATCCTCTCAAGTCTAGAATGTTGAACAAGAATGAGGAGCGCAAATTTGTGCTATCATGAACCTATAGGTTACGGTGACTATGTAGATTCTGATGTTCTTTTGTTAATGGGTAACACTGGATCTGTGTAAAACAGAAATTTAGAATGTATTGCTACAATGTTCTACTCTTTCTACTATTTATATTATCATGCTATATCATACTGAGTAGAAATTTCCAAGATGAAAGTGTGGAATAAAACCACTTACTTGAGGGCTTCTATATTCCTGTTGATTATGAACCAAGTACATGTGGTTGATTTTCTTAAGCATTGTAGTTTGTATTTGTCGGGATAATAGGTTTGCTTATTTTGCAATGTTTTATTTTTGTTTTATTTCTGCACGTTGGTTAATTAGATTAATAAATACATGTTTGTGGGTAGCATGGCTGCAAACCCTCAGAGACACAACTCGTCATACTAGGGACACCCAGAGGTTTAACGGCTTGTTGCATACGCTCAATGCAATCGTGTTCCCTACAAAAGTGGTGTTTACTTTTATACATTAGTTTCCTTAGTTTATTTTGTTTTGTCTGATTTTATTTTGTTTTGCTAGGGACTAGCAAAATGTAGGTTTGGGGTGTGATCTACACATGAAATATGCATTTTATTATCTCCTAAACTTATGTTTATGCTAGTGTTTGATTAGAATTACCACTATTTTAATATAGTTTTTGGTTTTTGTAGGAAACAAGAGTAATACACAGAAATGAGGTGAAAAGTAACTTAAATTGTTAAATCATCATAACTTCTTGTGCAAATCTCGGATTGGACTGATTCAAGCTTCATTCAAAAGTCAGTTTTCCAATGCCACCGACCACGCGCAATTCGGAGTTCAAAGCAGAAAGTTATAGCCATTTAAAGATTGTAAACAGTAACTACGATCGATCGGCCATTCAACGCGATCGATCACCTCAACCGCAAAATAGTGTTATTGAAGGAAACGACCGATCGACACTTAAAACGATCGATCGTATCTACTGGAGTTTTTGATTTACGCAAGACAGTAACAGCGATCGATCGTAATTATACGGCATCAATCGACAGGACGATCGATCGGAGGAAAATAATGAAGGAATTGTGCTCGATCGGTAAGAGATCGATCGGCAATACAAGGTTATCGATCGCCTTGTGCGGAAAAACCGAAATAAGACCTATTTTGACTCGAATTTGGAAGGGGACTTCGTGGTTTCTCTTCAAACATATAAATTGGCTTGATGGGAGAACGTTTTGGGCTACCTTGGAGAATTTAGAGACCACCTTTGAACTAAATTGGAGGTTAGAGCAAAGGAGAGAAGAAGATGAGGAACATGAAGAACATGATGATAGATTTTCTTCCAATGCAAGGCTAAACACTTTTTCAAGGCGTGTAATTTTTTTCTCTCATCTTATGCTTTTACTCTAGTTGGTGTATAAATTTTATTGTATAATAACTGTTAATTCTTTAAAGGTTTGTTCTTTGTACTCAAGAGAGACAAGAGTGAATTTTTGTGAGTTTCAATCCAAAGAATACTTGCGTATCCGAGAGGAACGTAAGTAGACTGAGGTGTTATATATCAATAAAGTTTCATTGGTTTATACTCGAGAGAGATAGATCACAATTCCATATTTCAATTATTTTATGTGTTACATTCGAGAGGAGAGGATTATATTTTGAGTTGATAAGTGTATGTCTAAGAGGAATTTGCTAGCTAATTGGAAATCTTTATTCAAAAGAGAGAGAGAAACGATACACTAGTTTATTGTGGTGGATTCGAAGCCTTGGTCTTCTCCATATTGATTAATTCTCACTTAGTTTAATTAAAGTTCATTGCTTTCTTTAGATTAATTAAAAACTGCAACTTTCTCTTGAATTTGGTAAAGTATTCACCGTCCCTGAGGTTCGACAACCCTTTCAATACTCGTTGTAGTACAATTGCCTTGTGCACTTACAAGGGTTTTATATTTAAACCATCAACCGGAGAGTAGATCAAAGTAACAAAGACCTTTGAGAGGATTTGCAAGTATTTGGTTCAAGGTCAAGTGGGGTTTTGATTTCTAAAAGGTGATTCTAGATGCTCTAATAAACTATGATTCAAGATGACTTGAATCCCTTCCTAAGATCTCATAACAAGACCTTGAACCCCTTTCAAAAAAATGAGAGGAAGAATAATCAAGAACACTCTAGGCTCTCTCATGATTTACAAAGAGAAGAATAAGGCCAAGAGGTTTTTGGGGAGATTACTTCCACCCATTTCTCCTAAGAGATGGGTATTTATAGAGGGAGAGGGATGTGTGTATCAATCCATCCATAGGTAAATTCCTCATATCCAACCACCCATGGGTAGATTCCTCATATCCACCCACCCACGAGTGGTTCCCTCATGTGGGTTGGGTTATATTAACCTATTTGTGGGTGGTTCCTTTGTGGGTGGGTCATATTAACTCATTTGTGGGTGGTTCTTTTAGATAAACACACCCATGAGTGTATTCTTTATACGCACTCATTCACGGGTGGGTTCTCCCTATATTCATCAATCTATGGTTTGATTTATTTATGGTGGTTCAAGCAATAGATCTTGCTAACCAAGGGGAGAGGGCTTGATGACACATCGCTATAAGTCTTGAACCTTTTGAGCTTTACCCTTGTTATCTTCATTCCAAGTGTTTTGCCTTGAGCACCTATATTTGAGCCTTGTCCATTGATATATGTCTTCTTCATTCTTGTAGTGGGCTTTTCTTCTTGTAGTGGGCTTTTTGAAGTAGCTTTTATCATTCCAAGTGATTTGCTTTAAGTACACATCTATGAATCTTGTCCATTGATATGTCTTCTTCATTCTTATAGTGGGCTTTTTGAAGTAGCTCTTATTTTGAGTAAATTTCTTCCTCTTTTGGAGTGAGCTCTCTTTAAATTAGCCTACCACTCTAAGACACTTACAAATGGGTCATCAAATTGACAAACACAATTAGGAAAAATAATTGTGATATTAACAATAATAACCATGGTAAAGGAGAAGGTTGTGTGGATAAGAAGGGAGGAAATAAGGCCTCATATACGATATTTGCTTGCAGGAAGTGTTGGAAGTCCTATTACGGTAAGGATTATTATGAAAATCTAATTGAATGTTAGAGTTGTGGTGGAATGGGGCATTACTTGAAGAACTGTCCAAACCTAAAAATGGACGGAAAGGGAGACGTGTCCAAGAAGAATGAGAAGAGAAAAGTATTAATTTGTTGGCAGGTCAAATATTTATAGACATACTTTGCTACATCCATTTTCATGCCTTCCCAACAGAATAATCTTCTAAGATCTTGATACATTTTTCTACATCTATGAGTGCATAAGAGAACTTCATTCTTAAGGTCTTCCAAACTTGGGACCCATAGTCTTCCTTGAAATTGAACACTTCCATCTTCATGCTCCTTGAATCCATCTAATGACCCTTCCCGAATTCTTTCAATGCGTTCAAGAATTTTTGGATCTTTATTTTGTGCTTGTATGATCCAATCATATAAAGTAGAGGTGATAGTGATAGTAGCTAACCATTTTGTCATATCCTCCAGTAGCACTTAGGGCTTGCAATTAATTACATCCTTGAAAAACATTCATTCTCCTGCTCGTACACTAGCACATATTGGTGCTAACTTCTGACTCAAGGCATCTGCCACTACATTAGCTTTCCTTGGATGATATGAGATGGTGAAATCATAAATCTTAATAAATTCCAACCACCGCCTTTGTCACATGATCAACTCCTTTAGAGTAAATAAGTACCATAAAGATAGTGTCAGTGAACAATTCAAATTGCGTGTCATAAAGGTAGTATCTTCATTTGTTCAAAGCAAAAACTACTATTGCTAGTTCTAGGGTCACGAGTTGGATAATTCCGTTCATGATTCTTCAATTGTCGAGAGGCATAGGCCATACCTTATCCTTCTACATCAACACACATCCGAGTCCTTTGCATGATGCATCACTATACACAATGAATCCTTTGTTGTCGGATAGCAATGCTAGAATAGATGCGGTAGTTAATCTCTTCTTTAACTCTTGAAAGGTGGCTTTGCATTCCTCACTCAATACAATTTTGCGTTCTTGTCGGTGAGCTTTGTCATAGGTGTGCAATCTTAGAAAATTCTTTGATAACTCTCCAATTGTAACACCCAAAAAATCAAATCAAAAATGCGGATTCCAGATCAATAAGAAGTCGGGAGCTGATATTAAGGGTATGTTTGGTAGAGGATTTATGGAGTAGGATTTTAGGGAAGAAGCAGCCTAGAAGAATCTGGGTGTTTGGTTGGGAAGAAATAGGTTATGGAGAAGAATTTAGGGCTCATTGGCATGTTAATAAACATAAAAGGCAGTGGCATATAATAAGAAAAAATGCATTTTAATGATTGAAAACACGTATAAACATGCATTTTTTCTTATCATATGCCCCTATCTTTTTTACAAAATTATAAAAAATACCATTGAAAAAAGTCAATGAAGTGAAAGCTGGATTCGAGGAGATTTTCATGGAGAAGCTGGATTCTTCTAAAATTTAGGTATGTAGCTGCTGCCAAACAGGCCCTAAAATTCATGAAGAAAGCTTTCCAATACCACTGACTATTCGCAATTCAGAGTTCTAAGCAAAAGTTATGATCGTTTTTAAAATTGAAGTATGCGATCGATCGTCGGACGATACACGATCGATCGGGCCAGATTCAAAACCGAGAGAAAAATAGACGCGATTGATCACCTTTGTAAGCGATCGATCAAAAATACTGAAAAGTTCAAAATGGGAGCAACGATCGATCACCTATAAAAGCGATCAATCAAAAGTATTGGAATAATGCGAAAGTCGTAGCGATCGATCGCTTATCTGTTACGATCAATCCCACTGGTAGAAACTGAATCCGGAAGTTGCTAATTCAAGATAGACTAAATAGGGAAAGGATCTTATTAGAGATTTGGAATCCTAACTAAATGGGGAAGCCAATGTGTTAGACGTCCTTAGCCAAATTTGTAACACCCGGAAAATTTGTACGTTAACTAAAGGTTTCTATTTTAGGTAACTGTTCTAAAATAGGAAAGTTCATTGCCTGATTTGATTTTTTGGTTGTGCGATGTGCTTTGATGTGTTATTTGATGTTTATGATGTGGTATGATTCGTTAATCGCATGACTATTAGTAGTAGAAAACCAGGACACGAGGGTTGGTCCTGGCGCTGGGCACAACCTGGCGCTGAGGCCAGCCTGGCGCCAGGGTCTGAGAATACCCGACGCCAGGCGCCAGGGCATGGGTTCCAGTGGATGAGACTTATTTGAATTTCATAATTAATCAGTTAATTTTAGTTTTATACGTGGTCCGTGGTCTACACGAGATAGTGTAACGAGTAGTACAACCGCGGGACACTAGAGTCATGGGTGCGCAGGACTCTAGCTTTAGACGCACAGACCTGGGCGCAGGGCCATGTGGCACAGGCCCAGGGAGTCATGTGAACGTGGGCAACTAGCCACAAGGAGATCTTTAGAGGATTGGAGTGAATCTTGGAGCAAAATCTACGATTTGACCTAATAGCGGTAAATATGGTAAGTATCGCGGAGGATCGGGAAGTATCAGTTCGGTTGAGATAATTAGGGAAGATAAATCTTAATTAAAAAGAGATAGATATTTCACTTTTAATCAACCAATAGGAAGGGGACGTCTAGTTGGTTGGCTTAGATATGGTAGTTTCTTAGTTTGGAACGAGATATGTAAAGTATGATTAAGATTGTAAGCTCGGCCAGTAATATTTTTGTGTCGACAGTCCGTAGTAAATAAATCATAACTAATTCAGGAAAAACCGGAAAAATATAAAATTAGTATGGTTAGAAGCTAGACACATAAGGATAACTCCAATAAAAATTTCAGAGTCCATCTTCAATTGGACTGACCGTGGGAAGAGTCGGAAGTGGACTGTTATGCGTACGACAGTGTGCTGTAATTAGGATTAAGATAGTAAACGAATCTTATTAGAGATTTGAAATCCTAATTAAATAAGGAAAACACAATGGATTAACATGGCTGAACGTCCGTTACTAATGAGGGAGACCTTTTAATTGGTTAATTAGGATTTGGGATTAGGAAGGATCTAATTAGGAGATATCCTAGTTGGAGGAGGCTTTGGCTATAAAAGCCAAGGAGGAGGACGCCCATATGCTTCACTCCAAGCTTTGGACGCCCTGTGCTAAACCCTAGCTCTTCTCCCTTTCCTTGATACCAATTCCAGCAACCTTATACCTCTCCCCTCAACCTCTTTTCTCGTGCGATCGAAGGAGTGGAGGCGTCGTTGCGAAGGAGAAAGAATGAGCTACGCGTGGAGGTGTATTTCGCATACATCTAAGTGGTAGGATGGTTTTTCCCAACCAATTCGGTTTGCACTTCTTTGGTTCTTTCATATTGTGATTAATTTATGATCCTATTCATATTATCTCAGAGATAAGAGTGCCTAATGTTTGTTTCATGAGAGATTCCTTGTTGTTTGATAAATAAGAGTGCTCATAACGTCATACCTTGTTTAATGCTTCATGTTGATGCATATATGCCTACTTTTGATGGGAATATCTATAGGTCATGTCTCTTGAACGTGGATGGTCATGAAAGTTATCTTCTTTATTCTGATATGTCCTGATTTAATAGTTCAATATAGTTAAGGGATGTATTAATAATGTTAAAAGCTTAATTAGATCAAGGTTGATGCCTTGAATCTAGTTTAAGGTATTATCATCAATTAGAATCATTATAATCATTAAGTTCCAGAACATACCAGAGTCTAAAATTACTCTAGGAGGGGAGTAATTAAGGGTATTAATGTTATATTATCATGGTTAATGGGTATTAGTACATGATTACATATTATAAGTAAGTAATGTGCTCTCGGCCAGAACTGTTTCTGCGCCGACAGTGCTCAGTGTAAAAATCATAATTAAATGTATAAAAATCATAAAAATATTCCGTCAATGGGGTTATAAACTAGACTCATAGGGCTATCTTCTGTTAAACTTTCAGAGTCAGATTCCTTCTGTATTGACAGTGGCATCAGTCGTAAGTGGGCTGTATAGTATAAGACAGTTTACTGGAATTAGGGTTTTAAAGCACTAGTAAGTATTATTACTCATAATATGATATAATCTGTTTAAAATAATATTAATATAGTAAGATAAAACTACTTATGAGTCACTGTAATAAGTGAAGAAGTTTAAAAGATTAAGACTTTGGGACGAGTCAGCGTGCACAAGAGTCAATTTGGTCTTGTTTCTATGGTTCATCGTGGTGTCGGTTTGAGTATCCAGTTGGAGATCAAACTTTCTTAGAAAGGTATCTTGAGATTAAAAGTAATACAATTCCATACTTAGAGATATCCCTATCAAAGGTAAGACATGATGCATGACGTGTATTCCAAGAGTGAAATTCATTATTCCTCAGATTGTGAGTCTTCATTATTCTCTTCATTATGAGAGATATGTGAATCTTCTTGTTACTCCTTGAGAGAGAGCCATATATTGTTGAGAAACTTTGATTATCTGTTTCATACTCCATGAGTGAGTCATTGCGGTAAGAGTTACCCTATTCTCAGAAAGTTGAGACCTCTGTTATTATTGAATCATTGTCCAGTTTGACATTGACCTATTTCTCCACTTATTAAAAAAGGTGGAATCATAGTATGCTCACGAGCCATTGCTACGTCATGAGTGACCTCCGATATTTATGGAACATGGGTTCCCTATTGCCCGAAAGGAGGCAAATACGTACGTTTAGGCTGTATGATATTACGGAAGGTCTGCAGTCTCCGCCCATTGTGCCCGTAAGCACCGATGGGGCCAGCATGTCTAGACGCGTGGCCGGGTTCCAAAAAGAGAACCTCTAGCATGATTCTGGTATAGTCACTTGCGGGTGATCGGTAAATTCAGCGAGCAGAAATTGTAACTCCTTGCACTTTAGATGCCTGGAGCCTTTGGTATTTTGACCATTCTCTCCTTACACTGATATTTGTTTGGAGTCATATTGAGATTATTCTTTCCGATAACTTTTCCATTGGAACTGTTATCATCTGACCTTGCTATTCTTGCAACATAAACCTATGAGTGGTCTTTCAGAGAGTGTTTATTCCTGTTTATCCGAGTGATCTATTCTTCATAACCTATTTTATCTTCCTGGTGGGTTTTTACATCCTACTGGGTATTTCTACGAAATACTCATGCATCCTCTGATGCAGGCCTCAAAGATCAGTAAGTCAGGATTTTGCAGTTCAGAAAGGCGTAGCAGATGCGTGGAAGATGTCTTGAAGAATTGCTTTATTTATTCTATTGCACTTTGTTAGAACTTCGTTAGTGTTGGCCAGTGTGTGCCTGAATTTGATGTTTGCTTTATTTGATAGTTTTTATTTAATCTGCTGTAATAATTTTAGTAGGAATCATTTGCTACATTGACAATGTTATTTAAAAATTTGATGAAGAAGAAGTTTTTAGTTCTCAATTTCTAAGTTTCGTTATGAGTTCCTGGTGATGTCGATTGCACGTTCTTTTTGTAGCGATGTAATTGACCCGAGTGATCGAGTATTCGGTCGCGTCCCAAGGTTCCTATCTCGGCTTTTATTTATTTTATTTAAAGGCTTCCGCACTCCGATCGAGGTCAGGAATTTCGGGTCGTGACAAAATTAAAAAGAAGATTTCCTATTGGAGGGTTAGGATTGTGATTAAGAAAGGGATTTTGTATTTAAACCACAAGAGAGGGAGGGCCGGCCCATGCTTGGGCACCCAAACCCTAGTGCGACTTGTGTTTTCTTTCTTCTTTTTCCTTCACCCATCCAGCAAGCTCTCAATCTTCTTCCTTGATTCAAATCAGTTCTGTTGCATTGGCCGGAGGTGACGTTGCAACGAGAAGAAGAGGAGCTACATAAGGACATATGAAACGCGTGTATTCGTATTTGGTAGGACGGTTTCTCCCTACCCTCTTTCTCTCTAATATTTCCTTGTATTGGAATTCGATCTTATGATTATACATGAATGCTATGATGCTTCAGATCAGTTTAGTTGTTGTATATATTGCTTTGATCGAAAGGAGTTATATGATACTTGATGTTTAGATTGCACGTGTTGTCAATATTGTTGATATATCTTCCATACTCATATGCTAGTCCTTAAATGGGAACGTCATTCAAGATTTATACTTTTATTGATTGTATTGACACCAAAAAGTCCCAAACTTGTTCTATTATTTTCTAAATTCCTTGGTCCAAGGGATTAACAATTGATGTATTAGTGTTATGGTCTTTGTTATCAAAGGGGTAGTTGCCTAAAACTGCTACATGTGTTAAAAGGCATATTAAAAGTATATAATTATGGAATTCCAGAACATTCTAGGATCTATAATGAACCTAGGAGGGGAGTAATTAATTATGGTTAGACTCTATTAACTCTAATAATGGTTAGTTACACGAGATATGAAAGTATGATTATAAATTGTAATCTCGACCAGTACTATTTCTGCGCCGACTGTCAGTACTGTGAAAATCATAACTAATTTAAAAAAAATCATAAGAATAACCGTTGGTGGGGTTAGAAACTAGACTCAAAGGGCTAACTCCAGTAAAAAATTTAGAGTCTAATGTCATACTTATTTTCCCAAATTATGTTTGTCAATTTGATGACCCATTTGTAAGTGTCTTAGACTGGTAGGCTAGTTTATGGAGAGTTCACTCCAAAAGAGGAAGAAGTTTACTTAGGATAAGAGCTACTTCAAAAATCCCACTACAAAAAGAAAAACTCACTACAAGAATAAAGAAGACATATGTCAATAGACAAGACTAAAATATGTGTGCTTAAGGCAAATCACTTGGAATGAAGACAACAAGGGTCACGCTCAAAGGTTCAAGACTTATGGTGATGCGTCATTGATAAACATAAAATATACATATTTATATGCCTTATTTACCTATTTGCTAGTGTAGTTTTTGTGATAAAATATAAATAAATTGGGTTATTTGTGATTAGGGTAGTAATTAGGGGATTAATAATTAAGTTACTCTAATTAACTATTTTAGATGCATTAAAGAATTTAATGAATCATATTTTTATTATGCGTCTAATTTTAGTTTGGTTTTGATTTTTGTA
Source organism: Houttuynia cordata (assembly GCA_039654745.1). Taxonomy (NCBI): domain Eukaryota; kingdom Viridiplantae; phylum Streptophyta; class Magnoliopsida; order Piperales; family Saururaceae; genus Houttuynia; species Houttuynia cordata. The sequence goes on from CM077502.1 coordinate 33,522,143, forward strand.
GGTCTGAAATTGCAGAATTGCAGATCACTAGCAGACGTGCGCATTAGACGTGTTTTGAAATGCCAAAGTGACCCATGAGCTGATATGACGTGTATTGAAGAATCTGAACCATTGATGAGCTACTTTAAAGAAGACGAGCGCGAAATTTAAATACAGACGTTCAGATTTGAATTGGCGGCTAAGATCGTTACGGCGGGTTTTAGTAAAGAAAAAGAAAAAAAAAAGAAAAGGAATGAAAACCGGATGGGCTGATTTGGGCCGGTTTAGAAAATAAAAAAAAAAAAAGAAAACGACCCGAGCCATCGGGCTCGGGTGTTCCAGAACGAAAACAGGGCGCTCGAGTTTCTGCTCGAGCGCCGGCCGGGGTGAAAGAGGATGACGGCGACCGGAGCTGGGCGGTGGCCGAGGCGGAAATTGCTTGACGGCGACTCTGGACTCAAGATGGCAAGGCGATCGAAACGACGGCTTCGACAAGGGACAGCGACCTGAGCTTGCGACAAGGAGAAGAACAGAGCATTTGAGTTGGCCGGCCGCAGTAACAGCGGCGGTAATCGTGAAGGCGGAGCATCGTGGCGGTGCTGTAGAGCAGTCGACGACAGCCACGATGGCGCGAGGAGGAGCAAAATGGTAAGTTCTGGATTTGGAAGGTCGACTTGGGCAAATCGAGAAAACAGAGAAAAAGATCGGATTTTTCTTTACAAATTTGAGCGAAATTTAAATGGAAAGCTGCTGGGTTTAGGAGGGATTGCTGGCATCAATTGGGGCTCTCGAATTGCTATAAAAACATAAGAGAGGCTGGCGATTTTCTGGGCGATTTTGGACTGTTTTCGGAACTGTTTTGAGGACTCTGTTTTTGTCGAACAGAGGACGAACAGAGCTTTACAGAACCTTGCAGAGTCTTTTTTCCGGCGGTGTTTGGGTCGGATTTCAGTCGGGAATTAGAGGAATCGAAGAGGAATCGAGAGGAGAAGAAGAGAGAAGGAGAAGAGGAAGAGAAAGTCAGGTTTTTGGCTTCAGTGAACAGTGTTCCTGCAATTGCTACAGTACGGGTGGTTCGAGGGAGACGATGAACAGTACCTCGGATGAACAGTGAATCTGCTACAGTAACCCGTGAATAGTGTTTTGCAATAGTGTTATCAATGCGATTCTTTTCTAAATCTGATTTTTCTTTTCTCATGAATATGAATAGCTAAATCTTTTGTCAAAGCTAGAGGTGACGTTATTTGATTAGTATTCTTACGTCTATGAAAAAGTGTTTAATGCTTATTTGATTGAATGCGATGTTTTGATAAAGTCACAATCTATATAATTATTTGATTTGTCGTTAACGTAAGGTACGGCGAATGCTTATAATTCCCTGTGATTAGTAGACTGAGCTTGTTAATGATAAATATTCGATCAATATTTTTATGTTAATGGATATGATGAATGTGAATGAAATATCATCCGATTAGGTCAAATCATTATTTGATTCTAATTGAGTAATTGAATAGACGTAGAATATTAATTAAATAATTGATCCTTGAAGCTTTGATATCTCTCATCGATTATCTTTGCCTGTCTTTAGTTAGTTTTAATTGAATTGTTAATCATCATTTTAGTAGTTAATTGAATTATAACTTCTCTGCATAATTTCCTGATAAGAATCTTAATTTGCTAAGCTAAGTAGTGTTTAAATTAGTTAGAATAGAATAATCCTACATCATTCCCTGTGGTTCGACCTCGGACTTACCGAGTATATATTACAATTTGTCAACCTTCTCTTGGGTTTGATCAAATTTTGGCGCCGTTGCCGGGGAGTGAAGTTTAGGATTAATCTTCCAATTAGTTTATTTCTCTCTAGTGTAGTTTAGTTAATTTTAATTATTCTTAGTTTAATTTAGCTTGTTTATTTTGCAGGAATTTGGAGTCCTATCTGAAAAAAAAAAAGAGCTTTTCATTGGATTTTTCATCAATTTTGGTAAACTCGTTCCATCTCTCTTTGAAATTTCTGTTTCTTGTGCATGCACTCGTGGAATAGAGATACCAGTGGACGATTAGTCAGAAGTAATTCTGATATTTTGATTGAGAATCCCACGTTTGAATTTTCTGTTCCATCACACACACCTAATCAAATGGCTGATCAGGGTAGTAATCATGATCTTAATGAAAATGAAAATGAACATGATGCACCAATGCGGCCCTTGCGTGATTATCTGCAACCTGCACGCACTAGCACACCTTCATGTATTATATTGCCTCTACAAGCACATCAATTTACTTTTAAGCCTGGAATGATAAACTTGCTCCCCAAATTCCATGGTCTAGATTCTGAAAATCCTTATTTGCATTTAAAGGAATTTGAGGAAGTATGTGCAACTTTTGAGCAAGCTTGCAGTGAAGACATTATTAGGCTAAAATTGTTTCCTTTCTCTTTAAAGGACAAAGCCAAGACTTGGCTGAATTCCCTTAAGCCTAGATCTGTAGGAACTTGGAAAGAACTACAAACTGAATTCCTTAAAAAGTTTTTTCCAGTTCATAGGACAAATGCTCTGAAAAGACAAATAACAAATTTTGCCCCAAAACAAAATGAATCATTTTATCAATGTTGGGAGCGTTATAAAGATTTGTTAAATTCTTGTCCACATCATGGGTATGAGAAGTGGCGCACCATCAGTTTCTTCTATGATGGGATGACGCCTTCAATGAAACAATTTGTTCAAACCATGTGTAATGGGGAATTCTTTGATAAAGACCCTAATGAAGCTCTTGATTTTCTAGATCAAATAGCTGAAGACTCAGATTCTTGGGATCCCACCGATCCCTCTGATATTTCTAATAAGTCGAAGTCTTCAACTACTAGTGGGGGTCTGCATTATCTTAGGGAGGAGGATAATTTGAGTGCTAGGCTAGCCTCTTTGGCTAGGAAGGTGGAGGCTATGGAAGTAGGGAAAACTAATGTTGTTAAGTCTGTTGCTACAGAAGAGGCCTGTGGAATTTGTGATGTCATGGGACACCCTACTAATGAGTGCCCTACCATTCCTGCTTTCAAGGAGGTGTTGCATGACCAAGCAAATTCCATGACCCCTTTCAAAGGCAATCTCCTTATGGAGACACCTACAATCCAGGATGGAGGAATCACCCCAACTTTAGTTGGAGGAATGAAAATGCTGCACAAACACCACCTCCTCAAGCATCTTCCAATTATACTCCATATGTTCCACCTCACAGGAAAACACTTGAGGAGACACTGCAAACTTTCATGCAAGGGCAAGCTACTATTAATCAACAAACCTCACAAGCCATTAATGATATAAAGAGCTCTCTCGCTAAATTGACATCTTCTCTTGCTATTCAAGAGAAAGGTAGGTTTCCTGCTCAACCCCAACCCAACCCACAGGGGCAAGTTCACATGATGGACACGAAACCTTCTGATTCACAGTTAGAACATGCTAAGTCAATTACCACTCTTCGTAGTGGAAAAGAAATTGACAAAACAATTCCACTTAAGGCCCAAAAATCTTCTGAGAATGATGAATCAAAACATGATAATGAGGAAATTGATAAGTCTGGGTCAAGTGAAGATGTAAGATGTCCTATTCCAGCTCCTTTTCCACAGAGGTTGAAACCACCTCAAAAGTTGAACCAAAATGCTGAAATTTTTGAACTTTTTAAGCAGGTGAAAATTAACATTCCCTTGTTAGATGCAATCAAACAGGTACCTTCTTATGCTAAGTTCTTGAAAGATTTGTGTACTATTAAGCGTAAGTTGAATGTGCAGAAAAAGGCATTTTTGACTGAACAGGTAAGTTCTATAATTCAACACAAAAGCCCACCCAAATATAAGGATCCCGGATGTCCAACTATTTCATGTGTGATCGGGAACTTTAGGGTAGACCAAGCCTTGCTTGATCTTGGGGCTAGTGTTAATCTTTTGCCTTATTCAGTATACACTCAGTTAGGTCTTGGGGAACTTAAACCCACCACCATTACTCTTCAACTTGCTGATCGTTCTATTAAAATTCCAAGGGGAGTGGTGGAAGATGTGCTTGTTCAAGTAGATAAATTTTACTTTCCTGTTGATTTTATTGTTTTGGACACACATCCTGTTATAAATGCAAGTGCAAATATTCCTGTCATACTAGGTCGTCCATTTCTTGCTACTTCAAATGCTTTGATTAATTGTAGAAATGGTGTAATGAAACTTTCATTTGGCAATATGACTTTGAAATTGAATATATTCAATGTTTACAAACAACCAGGGGATGATACTGATGTTCAAGAAATGAATTGGGTTGATACCGTTGTTAGAGATCAATTTCATGCATCTCTTTCTGATCCATTAGAATCTTGCTTAGTTAATTCTTTATATGATGAATCTAAAGTGAATTGTGAAGAGGCTGAGATTTGTTCTTTGTTGAATTCTCTACAGGTATTGCAAGTGAATGGATGGAAACCCAAGTTTGAGGAGCTACCATGGCGTGAAAAATTACCTACACCATCAAGCATTCAAGCACCCAAATTAGGAGAGTTGAAAAAGTTACCAACTGACCTCAAATATGCATTTTTGGGTGATGGTGAAACTCTTCCGGTGGTAATATCGTCTCATCTTAATCTTATTAAAGAGGGTAAGTTGCTTGATATTTTAAGAAAGCATAAAGGTGCATTAGGATGGACAATTGCTGATTTAAAGGAATAAGCCCTTTAATATGCACTCATCGGATCTATTTGGAGGACAATGCTAAACCGTCTAGGGAGATGCAACGTAGGTTAAATCCAAACATGAAAGAGGCGGTTAGAGCTGAAGTTCTTAAGCTCTTGGATGCGGAGATCATCTACCCCATTTTTGACAGCAAGTGGGTGAGTCCTACCCAAGTAGTGCCTAAGAAATCTGGTGTAACAGTTGTCAAGAATGATAAGAATGAATTAATACCCACTAGAGTTACATCTGGATGGAGAATGTGCATTGATTACAGGAAGCTGAACGCAGTCACTAGGAAAGACCATTTTCCATTGCCATTTCTAGATCAGGTTCTGGAGAGGGTAGCTGGCCACACATATTACTGTTTCTTAGATGGCTACTCCGGTTACAATCAAATTGAAATTGCATTAGAAGACCAGGAGAAAACTACATTCACATGTCCTTTTGGCACATTTGCATATAGAAGAATGCCCTTTGGTTTATGCAATGCACCTGCAACATTTCAAAGATGCATGCTGAGTATTTTTAGTGATATGGTTGAACGCTATCTTGAAGTGTTTATGGATGACTTTTCTGTATTTGGTGATTCATTTGATGACTGTTTGTCTAATTTGCAGAAAGTTTTGAGCAGGTGTGAAGAGAAGAACCTTGTGCTTAATTGGGAAAAATGTCATTTCATGGTCTCTAAAGGAATTGTTTTGGGTCATATTGTTTCCTCTAAGGGAATTGAAGTTGATAAATCAAAAATTGATTTAATTACCCATTTGCCTACACCCAAGACAGTTAAAGATATTAGATCATTTTTTGGTCATGCAGGGTTCTACAGGAGGTTCATCAAGGATTTTAGTTCTATTTCTAGACCATTATGCAATCTCCTATCTAAAGATACCGTGTTTGAATGGAATACTGATTGTGAAAAAGCTTTTGCCAAACTTAAGGGAATGCTTACTTCAGCCCCTATTATGCAACCCCCAGATTGGACTTTACCATTTGAGATAATGTGTGATGCTAGTGACTTTGCTGTGGGGGCTGTTTTGGGTCAAAGGAAGGATAAGAAGCCTTATGTTATTTACTATGCAAGTAAGACCTTAGACAATGCTCAGATGAATTATTCAACAACAGAAAAGGAATTACTTGCTATAGTATTTGCTTTGGATAAATTTAGGGCTTACTTGATCGGATATCCTATTGTTATCTTTACTGATCATGCTGCCTTGAAATATCTTCTATCAAAGAAAGATGCAAAACCTAGGTTGATTCGCTGGATACTCCTACTGCAAGAATTTGATATTACAATTAAAGATAAGAAAGGAGTAGAAAATGTGGTGGCCGATCATTTATCTAGGTCGACTGTGGATGATTCCAATGAGGCTGCTCCAATTAAAGACACCTTCCCAGATGAGCAACTTTTTGTTCTTTCTGATTTACCATGGTTTGCTGATATTGTTAATTTTCTTGTCACAGGTCAAACTCCTTCTCATTGGACAACACAAGACAAGAAGAAATTCATGGTGGAGGTAAGAAATTTCTTTTGGGATGATCCATATCTTTTTAAATATTGTCCGGATCAAATTATTAGGAGATGTGTGCCAAATGAGGACATTCATAGTGTCATTTCCTTCTGCCATTCAGAAGCTTGTGGTGGTCATTTTTCTGCTAGAAAAACTGCTGCTAAAATTTTACAATGTGGATTTTATTGGCCTACCCTATTTAAAGATACTCATGATTTTTGTCGTACTTGCGGACGTTGTCAACAGCTTGGTGGAATAACTCGTAGGAATATGATGCCTTTAAATCCCATTTTAGTGATTGAAATATTTGATTGTTGGGGTATTGATTTCATGGGCCCATTTCCACCTTCTTTTGGCTATCTGTACATCTTAGTGGCTGTTGACTATGTTTCCAAGTGGGTAGAGGCCATCCCTTGTAGAAATAATGACCATAAAACTGTTATACGCTTTTTGAAAGAAAATGTTCTGTCACGGTTTGGTATACCCCGTGCAATCATAAGTGATGGGGGTTCTCATTTCTGCAATAAACCTTTTGAGGCATTAATGAAGAAATATGGAATTACTCATAAGGTGGCTACCCCTTATCACCCACAAACAAGTGGGCAAGCTGAACTTGCCAACAGAGAGATTAAACACATTTTAGAGAAAACGGTTAACCCAAATCGCAAAGATTGGTCTCTGCAGTTAACAGATGCACTTTGGGCATACCGTACAGCTTTTAAATCTCCTATTGGTATGTCCCCTTATAGACCTGTTTATGGAAAAGCTTGCCACTTGCCTGTGGAGTTGGAGCATAAGGCGTATTGGGCTATAAAGATGTTTAATTTCAGTTTGGATGACGCCAGCTCTGTGCGTAAGCTCCAACTAAATGAATTAGAAGAAATAAGGAATGATGCATATATGAATTCAAAAATTTACAAAGAACGTATGAAGGTTTTGCATGATCAACACATTCATCGAAAAACTTTTGAACCTTCACAAAAAGTTCTTTTGTATAACTCTAGATTGCATTTATTTCCTGGTAAGCTCCGTTCGAGATGGACTGGTCCATTTATTGTTAAAACTGTTTATCCTCATGGAGCTGTAGAAATTGAAAATCCATTGAATGGCACTGTGTTTAAAGTAAATGGTCAAAGACTTAAGCCATTCCTGGAAGTGATTCCATCAGAAGTGGAGAGTATTCCTCTGTCTGATCCCACTTATACTGCTTGAATACTCTTACACTCAGTCTGGCTGAAGACAGGAAACTTAGCGCTCCTGGGAGGCAGCCCAGCTTTTAATTTGTTTTTTTAGGCCACTTATTAGTTAGATGATGTTTTCTTGTTGAATATTGTGATTGCTCTCATCTTTTTATTTGTTGATGTTTTTCACTCGCATGGGATTTTAGCAATTTGCAGTTCTCCAGGTAACATCTATCCTTGATTTTATTTATTTATTTATTTATTTTATCCTTTATTTCATTCTTGACATTGAGGACAATGTTTAGTTTAGGTTTGGGGGTATATAGGAATAACATTGTGTTTTTTTTTTTAAAAAAAAAAAATTAATTAAAAAATAAAAATAAAAATTTGATTAGTTTTTAGGTTGTTTGTTAGTATTTTTCATAGGTTTTGATAGTTTATCCCTTCTTGATGTATACTTCAATTTTTAAGAGATTAATTTACATTGGAAGTGTGAGTAAGTATACTGGAGGATAGAAACACTTAACTGAGCATATCTTTCTGTTACAGTCCTCTTGGATCATGTGCTTGAGCTAATAAAACTCACTTACACACACTAGTACATAAAGTAATACCCTTTAGAGATTTGTTGAATACTAATCTTCAGTGGGATGTCTTTAGTCAAAGTCATTGGATGATATGTGGTTGTCTGTTGAGCTTAAAAGATCATGATAGACCATTTACTTGGCTATGGCAAGGGCTTGGAACCGGAAATAGGTTGAGAGTATAATACAACCTGGACACAATAAAGATGTGCTGAAAATATGAATGATGAAAATGAAAATATGAAGAAAATGAAAACAAAAAGAAAGAAAGGGGCTGCTTGACTTTATAGGATTAACTTAGGCTGATGCTCGGGCCCGAAGCGGTCTCTTAAAACCTAATGCCCTAAGCCAACTGTGCTGGGAGTCATTGGCCTGAGTCATTGCTAAACCTAAGCATCTTGAAGTTAGGCCTTACACAGTCCTGCTGGAAAAAAGAAAAGAAAAAAAAAAGTCTATGGTGTATTATCCTCTCAAATCTAGAATGTTGGACCCGAAGGAGGCGCGCAGATTTGTGCTATCGTGAACCTAAAGATTACGATGACTATGTAGATTCTGATTTTCTTTGGTTAATGGGTAACACTGGATATGTGTAAAACAGAAATTTAGGGTGTATTGCTACAATGTTCTACACTTTTACTATTATATTATCATTTCATATCATATTGAGCAGAAATTTCCAAGATGAAGGTGTAGAATAAAACCACTTACTTGAGGGCTTCTATATTCCCGTTGATTATGAACCAAGTACATGTGGTTGATTTTTCTTAAACATTGTGGTCTGCATTTGAAGGGATAATAGGTTTGATTGTTTTGAAGTGTTTATTTTGTTTTTACACTTAGATTAATAAAGTTAATTTCATAAGTACATGTTTGTGGGTAACATGGCTGTAAACCCTCACGAGACAAAACTCGTCCTACTAGGGACACCTAGAGGTTTAACGGCTTGTTGCATACGCTCAATGCAATCGTGTTCCCTACGAAAGTGGTATTTACTTTCTTAAGTTTAATTTGCTTTAGTTTTATTTTTTGTGATTTTTTGTTTTGTATGTTTTGCTCGGGGACTAGCAAAATATAGGTTTGGGGGTATTTGATAAACATAAAATATACATATTTATATGCCTTATTTACCTATTTGCTGGTGTAGTTTTTGTGATAAAATATAAATAAATTGGGTTATTTGTGATTAGGGTAGTAATTAGGGGATTAATAATTAAGTTACTCTAATTAACTATTTTAGATGCATTAAAGAATTTAATGAATCATATTTTTATTATGCGTCTAATTTTAGTTTGGTTTTGATTTTTGTAGGTCTGAAATTGCAGAATTGCAGATCACTAGCAGACGTGCGCATTAGACGTGTTTTGAAATGCCAAAGTGACCCATGAGCTGATATGACGTGTATTGAAGAATCTGAACCATTGATGAGCTACTTTAAAGAAGACGAGCGCGAAATTTAAATACAGACGTTCAGATTTGAATTGGCGGCTAAGATCGTTACGGCGGGTTTTAGTAAAGAAAAAGAAAAAAAAAAGAAAAGGAATGAAAACCGGATGGGCTGATTTGGGCCGGTTTAGAAAATAAAAAAAAAAAAAAGAAAACGACCCGAGCCATCGGGCTCGGGTGTTCCAGAACGAAAACAGGGCGCTCGAGTTTCTGCTCGAGCGCCGGCCGGGGTGAAAGAGGATGACGGCGACCGGAGCTGGGCGGTGGCCGAGGCGAAAATTGCTTGACGGCGACTCTGGACTCAAGATGGCAAGGCGATCGAAACGACGGCTTCGACAAGGGACAGCGACCTGAGCTTGCGGCAAGGAGAAGAACAGAGCATTTGAGTTGGCCGGCCGCAGTAACAGCGGCGGTAATCGTGAAGGCGGAGCATCGTGGCGGTGCTGTAGAGCAGTCGACGACAGCCACGATGGCGCGAGGAGGAGCAAAATGGTAAGTTCTGGATTTGGAAGGTCGACTTGGGCAAATCGAGAAAACAGAGAAAAAGATCGGATTTTTCTTTACAAATTTGAGCGAAATTTAAATGGAAAGCTGCTGGGTTTAGGAGGGATTGCTGGCATCAATTGGGGCTCTCGAATTGCTATAAAAACATAAGAGAGGCTGGCGATTTTCTGGGCGATTTTGGACTGTTTTCGGAACTGTTTTGAGGACTCTGTTTTTGTCGAACAGAGGACGAACAGAGCTTTACAGAACCTTGCAGAGTCTTTTTTCCGGCGGTGTTTGGGTCGGATTTCAGTCGGGAATTAGAGGAATCGAAGAGGAATCGAGAGGAGAAGAAGAGAGAAGGAGAAGAGGAAGAGAAAGTCAGGTTTTTGGCTTCAGTGAACAGTGTTCCTGCAATTGCTACAGTACGGGTGGTTCGAGGGAGACGATGAACAGTACCTCGGATGAACAGTGAATCTGCTACAGTAACCCGTGAATAGTGTTTTGCAATAGTGTTATCAATGCGATTCTTTTCTAAATCTGATTTTTCTTTTCTCATGAATATGAATAGCTAAATCTTTTGTCAAAGCTAGAGGTGACGTTATTTGATTAGTATTCTTACGTCTATGAAAAAGTGTTTAATGCTTATTTGATTGAATGCGATGTTTTGATAAAGTCACAATCTATATAATTATTTGATTTGTCGTTAACGTAAGGTACGGCGAATGCTTATAATTCCCTGTGATTAGTAGACTGAGCTTGTTAATGATAAATATTCGATCAATATTTTTATGTTAATGGATATGATGAATGTGAATGAAATATCATCCGATTAGGTCAAATCATTATTTGATTCTAATTGAGTAATTGAATAGACGTAGAATATTAATTAAATAATTGATCCTTGAAACTTTGATATCTCTCATCGATTATCTTTGCCTGTCTTTAGTTAGTTTTAATTGAATTGTTAATCATCATTTTAGTAGTTAATTGAATTATAACTTCTCTGCATAATTTCCTGATAAGAATCTTAATTTGCTAAGCTAAGTAGTGTTTAAATTAGTTAGAATAGAATAATCCTACATCATTCCCTGTGGTTCGACCTCGGACTTACCGAGTATATATTACAATTTGTCAACCTTCTCTTGGGTTTGATCAGTCATCAAGCCCTCTCCCCTTGGTTTTCAAGATCTATTCCTCTAGATTAGTTCTTCTAGGAAAACTCCCTAGTTTGTTTAAACCCCCATAAATAAATCAAACCATAGATGGATGAATATAGGGAGAATCGACCCGTGAATGGGTACATATAAAGAATCCACTCATGGGTGTGTTTATGTAAAGGAACCACCTATAAATGAGTTAATATGGTCTAACTCACAAATGAACAACCCACAAATGGGTTAATATAACCCAACCCACATGAGAGAACCACTCATGGGTGGGTGGATATGGTATCCACCCATGGATGGGTTGATATACACCTCCCTCTCCCTTTATAAATGCCCATCTCTTGGGAAAAATGGGTGGAAGTCCTCTCCCAAAAACCTTTTGGCCTTATTCTTCTCTTTGTAAATCATGAGAGAGCCTTGAGTGTTCTTGATTATTCTTCCTCTCTTTTCTTATAAAAGGGTTCAAGATCTTATTATGAGATCTTAGGAAAGGATTCAAGTCATCTTGGATCATGGTTTTTTAGAGCATCTAGAATTACCCTTTAGAAACTAAAACCCCCACTTGACCTTGAACCAAAGACTTGCAAACTCTCTTAAAGGTCTTGGTTACTTTGATCTACTCTCTGGTCGCTTGTTAGTGATTTGATGGGTTCATACACTTGACCCTTGAGAGTAGTTCAAAGTATCTTTGGCCATGGTTTCAGTTAATCTCATAGGAAAATTCTTAGAGAAATCAATCTTTTGTCAAAAAACCCTCCACAATTTTGGAGCATCGTTAGTTGAATCCAAGGATGGACAATGGAAGGCCATTAGTCGAACCACTCTTTTGAGAGAATTGGGTTGGTGTGACCTATACCGAGTGTGGATTCACTCTTGTATGGTTCCCGGTGATCCAAGTAAAACCAGTAAGTGTATGATGTTGTGGGTGAGCTAAAAACCCTCACTTACTGGATGTCGGAGGTTCCTTGGATTAGGTGCTCCGAGAGTGGATGTACCCATTGAAGTGAGTTGCTTAGCGACGAACCACTATAAATCTTTGTATGATTGCTTGTGTTAGCCCCTCTTCCATATTGTCACACACACACACACATTCCACACCTCTTAAGTCTCTCTCACTCATGGGCTTCCATTACTTGCTAATAAAATAATATTGCATTGAATTATTGTTCAAATTAAGATTATCTGTTACTAAAATAGAGTGAGAGCTTTTAAGTGGTAATCCTATTCACCCACCCTCTAGGACTGCGTAGAAAATGGTTGGAAACCAACCACTGAAACCATAGAAATAAATGGAATTACAACTGAGCGTCCCTTAAATATACTTAGGTGGTATGAGATGGATAAAAAATTGAGTATGGGAAATAACAAAGCCCTTAGTGCCATTACTTGCGCTGTATCCCCTGAGAGTAGAAATGTATTTGTTTGTCTAAGAGTGCCAAGGAAGCTTGGGATATTTTAGAAGTGTCTCATGAAGGAGCTAGTTTAGTTAAGAAATCTAAACTCCAACTCCTTGTAACTCGGTTTGAAGATATCAAATGGGAGAAGATGAAACATTCATGGAATTCTATTATAAAGTTAATAATATTGTAAATTCTATGTGGGGACTCGGTAAAAAACTACTTGAACCTGAGATTGTAGACAAAATCCTCAGGTCTCTCCTTATTAGATTTTCTCCTAAAGTGACAGCCATTGGGGAATGTAGAAATACTGACCTAATGAAAGTAGAATACTTAGTTGGCTCCTTACAAACCTATGAATTACAACTTCTCATAAAGACTAAAAGATCTGTAGCTTTGAAATCCTCTAGCAAACAAAGTCAGGAGTCGAATGATGATGAGGTAGATGAAGAAATTGCTTTCCGAGCTAAAAAGTTTGCTAAACATTTTAATTGAAGATTTAGAGGGAAAATTTTTTCTAAAACTAAACCGATAGACAACTTAAAAAGAAAAAGTAAATGAACCTCAAGAAACATTGAATGTTATAATTGTCATGGCCTTGGTCATATTGCTACTAAGTGCCCATCAAAGCAAATATTTAAGAAAAAAGAAATAGCAACTAAAGCTTCATGGGATGAATCCTCAGAAGATTCATCTGAACAAGATGAACACCACAACAAATTTGGTTTTTAATGACGGCAAAAACTATCGCTAAAAGTCCTTAATCTGTCGCTACAACTTTATAGCGGCGGATTGTTTCCACCGCTAGCCCCATTGTTATAAGTGGAGCCGCTAATGACATTTCAACGAAAAAATGGCAATTTGTCACTTATAAGTCTTTATGACTTCCTCATCAATCACTAATGACTTATCTAAGGATGAAATGCCAAAAGAAGAATCATCTCAAAGTGATTTAGATTCACTTACCTCTGACAACGATAATAATGACCTCCAAAGGTCATATAATTCTTTATTCAAAGAAAGCACTAAAATGGTTGAGAAGATCACTAAGCTAAAAAGGGGAAATCTTAGGCTCAAGAAAGAACTTGATTTTGCTATGAATGATATGCAAACACAAGAAATTGATAAGTTGAAAAATGAATTGAAAATTAGTGCGAAGATACGTAAAAAGAAATTAGAAGAATTAAAAGTAGTTATCTTTGAAAACTCAACTCTAAAAGAAGAACTTAGCAAATCCAAAGATAGTCGAGTTGAGAAATTTTCTCAAAGTAGTCAAACTCTTCAACATATAGTTGAGGAAACATTTCAACCAAATTCTTCTCAATGCTATATAACGCAAACAAATGAAGCAGAACTATGGCACAAGCGTCTTGGTCATGTAAACTATAGAGATTTATCTGGTCCAAGTAAGAAAGGGATTCTTAGGGGTTTACCTATCATTAGTCGTAAGGATAAGGAAGAGTGCGGTGAATGTCAGTTAGGTAAACAAGTTAGAGCCTCACACAAAAAGGTAAATACTATTAATACCTCTAAACTTCTTGAACTTCTACATATGGACTTAGTTGGGCCCATGAAAACATAGAGTATAGGAGGAAAAAGTATTTCTTTGTGGTAGTAGATGACTTTTCTAGATATACCTGGGTTGCCTTTCTTAGAGAAAAGTCTAATACTTTTCTTCAATTTCTAATTTCGACCCTTGAGAGTAGTTCAAAGTATCTTTGGCCATGGTTTTACTTAATCTTATAGGAAAATTCTTAGATAAACCTATCCCTTATCCAAAAAACCTTTTACAACTTTAGAGCATCGTTAGTTGAATCCAAAGATGGACAATGGAAGGCCATTAGCTCAAGACTAGTTTGAGCAAAACGGGTAGAATATCTCACATCCTCCCTTCAACGGTATATACTCTAGTCACTTTTCCATCCTAGAGTAAGTACTCCTAAATCTCTTCTTTACTTGTGTTAGATTGTTGTGTAGACCATAGGGTTGAACCACTCTTTTGAGAGAGTTGGGTCGGTGTGACCCATAGTGAGTGTAGATTCACTATTGTATGGTTCCCGGTGATCCAAGTAAAACTGGTAAGTGTATGATGTTGTGGGTGAGCTAAAAACCTTCACTTAATGGATGTCGGAGGTTCTTTGGATTAGGTTCTCCGAGAGTGGACGTACCCGTTGAGGCGAGTTGTGTAGCGGCGAACCACTATAAATCTTTATGTGATCGCTTGTGTTTGCCCGTCTTGTATATTGTTACACACACACACATTCCACACCTCTTAAGTCTCTCTCTCATGTGCTTTCAATTAATTGCTAATAAGAGAATGTTGCATTGAATGATTGTTTAAATTAATATTATCTGTTACTAAAATAGAGTGAGTTTTTAAGTGGTTATCCTATTCACCCCCCCTCTAAGAATTAAGAGCACTTTCAGTATTTTCTAGAATGTTCTTATCTAGGCCTATGCATGAAGTACATGTCAAAAGTATTGGAAATTGATCTATACTCCGAAGGTGAGTCTTTAGTTGTTCGAGATATGTGAATCTCTATAGTACTCAAGAAGTGAGTCATATTTTAATGAAAGACATGGATGTTCTATTCGTACTCCTAGAGTGAGTCGTCTATAGGTAAAAGATACCTTGATTTTCAAAGAGTTGCAACCTCTGTCGTTGTTGAGATATTATTCATTTTGACATTGAATTATTTTTCCACTAGAGACCTTGCGAGGATCTCTCCGAGGTGGAATCATAGTATGCTCACGGGCCATTGCTAGATCTTGCGATTATAGAACCTAGTTCTTGCCCAAAAAGAGGCATTATACGTACGTTTAGACTATATGATATTACGAAAGGTCTACAGTCTCCGCCCATTGTGTCCGTAAGCACTAATGGGGCTAGCATCCTAGACGCGTAGCCAGGTTCCAAAAGGGGAACCTTGATCATTTAAAATTAAACCATTGCAAGTGCACAAGGCAATTGTGTACTACAGCTAGTATCAAAGGGTTGTCGAACCTCAGGGACGGATGAATACTCTACCAAATTCAAAAGAAAAATTGCAGTTTGTTTAATTAATCAAGAGAAAACAATGAACTTTACTAAACTAAGCTGAGATTTAATCAAGATGAAAGAATACCAAGGCTCCGAATCTACCACAATAAACTAGTGTATCGTCTCTCTCTCTCTTGTGAATAAATTCCTAATTGGCTAGCATATTCTTCTCGAACATACACTTGTCAATTTAAATTATAGTGCTCTCCTCTCGGACGTAACACATAATCAATTAAGCTTATGGAATTGTGATCTATCTCTCTCGAGTATAAACCAATGAATCTTTATTAATATATGACACTTCAAACCACTCACGTTCCTCTCGGACAAGCAAATGCTCTTCCATATTAAAATCTAATTAATTCACTCTTGTCTCTCTCGAGTACAAAGAATAATCTTCAATGAATTAATTTTAATTGCATAATAAAAAGTCATACACCAACTAGAGTAAAACATAATATGAGGGAAAATAGATTATACAACCAGTCTATTAGGCTTGTTCTACGCCTTGGAAAGGAGTTTAGACTTGCATTGAAGATGAAATTATCACCATATTCTTCTTCTTCTTCTCTCCTTTGCTCTAGCCTCCAAAATAGGTTCTCCAATCCTCTCTACGTTCCTCTTAAGGCCTATTTATATAGTTGGGAAGAAAACATAAAATGCCCCTTCCAAATCTAAGTCAAAATAGGTCAAAACTCACTTTTGCGTATAAGCGATTGATTGCCAATACGGGCCATCGATCAGTTGCTGGATTCCTTTATTATTTCCTACGTCTGCCGATCGATCGTTGGCCAATCGATTGCATTGGTTGCCGATCGATCGTTCCCTTAGTTTCGCGCATGTCATATTTTTCCTGCAAATGCGATCGATTGCTTGCTTCCGATCGATCGTTCTCTCGATTTCACTTTTCAGCCCAATTTTCCAATGGTCATAACTTTTTGTTCCGAATTTCGAATTGCACGCTGTCAGTGGTGTTGGAAAGATGACTTCTTGAACTTTAACATGAATTTTGAATCAGTCCATTCAGAGATATGAATACAAAGTAATGATTATTCAACCATTCGAGTTAGTTTTTACCTCATTTCTGCATCTTACTCTTGTTTTCCTACAAAAACCAAAAAACTATATTAAAGTATCACTTAACCTAATCAAACACTAACATAAATATAAGTTTAAGGGCTAATAAAATGCATAATTCATGTGTAGATCAAACCTTTATGGTATTCTGATAAGTAGCCACTTGCGAGTGGTCAAATGAGCGAGTAAAAATTGAATCTCTTTACACAATAGATGCCTGAAGATATTATGATTTAATTATCTTCTCCTTACATTGATTGTTCAAAATGATATTGATTGTTATTTTCTCCTTATACTTGTGAGTCAAGAATTGTCATTGACTGACCTTCTCTCTCATATAAAGTAAACCTTAGGTTCAGTCCAAATGTTATTGAATACTTCTTTGTTCATTTGATATACCTTTCTTCATATTATGTGTCATATCATCAGTGGATTTTTACATCCTACTAAGTATTTCTATGAAGTACTCATGCATCCTCTGATGCAGGCGTGAAAAAAGAATAATTCAGGACGAATCGCAGTTGCTGGAAGGTGATGCATACTGCGTTGGATATGAATAAGAGAATTATCCATTGCTTAACTTATATTGTTGAACTTTTGTGAATTTGTTGAAAAGGAATGATTCAGGATGATTGCGGTTGCAGGAAGGAGTAGCAGACCGTTTTGAAGAATCTCGAGAATTACTATTGTTTTATTTAGTTCTGATAAACTTTATGAATTTGATGGCTAGTGTGTGCCAAAGGCTTGTTATTTTCATTTGTTGACTATCTAAATTATCAGCTGTAATAAGACTAAGTATGATCATTTCATTTATAATGATAATGCTTTCTTTGAGACTGAATAACTGAATTCGGGAATGTCGATTACACATCCTATTGAGATGGCATAATTGGCAGTTGTTTTCGACTGTTGGGTTGCATGCCGGGGTTTTGGCCTCAAGAACGTTGGCATTAAGGCTGGCTTCCGCACTCTGATCAAGGTTGAAATCTGGGGGCGTGACACCAATAGTAGCCAACGAGAGACTTAGAAAACTCCTCATTTTCGAATTACTGGTGTCGCAACCTCAAGGATAATATATATATATTAATAAATACTATCACCCTCATGGCATGGTAGTCAAAAGGAAAAACAAATAATCGAGAGACCATTTCTCTCCCACAACCAGGACAGACGAGTTTAATTTGAACAACCTCGGGCACCAGTAAAATACCTGTGTTTGGTAATGCAACCCCGAAGAAAATAGGGATGAGCAATTACGCCCAGTAATGCCACAAACTCTAAAAATAAACACAAGAAACATATAAAAAATATTGCATGAGGGGTTTGGTGACTTTCACCGCTAGGTTGACAACACCCTCATCCTCGTGCTATCAATAAAAATAATTTCCCGACACCCTTAATCATGTTATAATTGATTTGTTCAAGTAGGAAATAATTATTAACAAGGTGGCTCATTTTATGTAGCTATGTCTATTAATTCACATGATCTTGTTCTTTAAATTGTAAACATGCAAATCTCATATCCCAATGTGCCCTAAAAATTCTACACATTCCTCTTCTAGACCAACTACACTTGGTGCATCACCCAAACCAAGCAAGTCAATCTAGAATAACTACTAATCCATTCTTCAGAGAATTATATGGAGACCGTTAAAACTATTCACTAGCCCTTCCGCATAGTGGTTGGGGAGCAAATAGCGTTGGATTTGCCATGGGCTCCCTTCCAAACTTTTCATAATGTCTCAAACATGGGGAAAAAAAATAAAAACATCAATAAAAAAATCATTACAATATTTCATCGATTTAAAGAATACATTCAACACATAAACTGTAGTCAATCATCTTCATCCATCATTCAAATTTAGCACTCAAATTTCCTCAATGCAGCACATCCATCATACAGTGTGTATCTTCATGAAAATAAAATAAATCCCAATCATAATACTATAATGTAAATTCAGGCAACCTAAAAGTGGTTTTGCAATATGGGCAATGTTCTATCATGATACTAGCATACATACATGCTATTTATAATAAATTCTTAAACATGACGTCATAAGAAGTAAAATACTACAATCATGGTAATTTGAAATAAACATCCTAACAGACAAGATATAACTTGAGGCATGATGTTACGTGGGTGTGTGCAGTTCATTAATTAATCCTACGCATGATGCTACACGTAATTCACACAAGCTTATATAATTACATTCAGTAAATCACAAACAAGACGTATGTAATTTAATATGCAGTGGTAAAGGCATCCCATGAAATTAAATAATAAAATCTCGTACCTCAAAATATGTGGGTGTACGGGTACTAAACCGAGGGGACTAGAGAATCAAACGTAAAAGTAATCATATTCAAATTATTTACCACAATACATAGATTTTACGTGATAAATTGTAACACCCGAAAAATTGGTATGTTTACTAAAACTGCTATTTTAGGAAACTGATCTAAAAGAGAAAAGTTTAGCTGCCTAATTAGATCCTTGTTTATGTTGTTTGATTTGCTATATTGATGGATTGGTATAATGCATGATGAGTTGTGTAATCGATTGACCAAAGTAGGCAGGATATCAAGGCGCGAGGACTAGTCCTAGCACCTGGGCTCAACCTGCGCTGAGGCTGGCTTGGCGCTAGGGGCTGAGTACACCTGACACCAGGAGTGGGGCCAGGCGCTAGGTACGAGTACAGAGAGTCTAGACTTGTATGACCAATATGATTTATTAAGTTGGATCATAGTAATGTGAGAACTATATTTGGTAAGTTATATGTACATTGTTCAGCAGATGGAGAAACCAGGCACCAGACGCACTGGGCGCCAGAGCCACTTGGACGTCAGGTGCACCTGGACGCCAGCGAGGGGATGTGACTCATGAAGGGTCGCGAGTGCATGCGACGAATTGGTTAAGACATGTGGTTTGTGGTTTACGCAAGATGGAGTAGCGGGTAGTGCACGCTGGACATCGGAGACATATGACTGTGGGACTCGCGCCTTGACATAGAGACACTGGACGCCAAGGCACTTGGGCACAGGCCTGGGGCACCATACCCACGTGGATGATGTGGCACAAAGTGATTATCAGTTGGTTAGAGTGAATCTTGGGAGAAAGAGATTGGATTTGGTCTCCTCGCAGTAAATAAAGAAAGGTCAGGGTAAATCAGGAAGTTACCGATTTGGTTGAGATTAAATAAGAGAGTAAATCTTTAATTAAAGGAGAATATTACGTCACTCCCTATTATCAGCCAATCAGAAGGGGGCCCCCAAATAGGAGGAGACATCCAGGGGCTTTTGTTAAGATTTGGCAAATTCCTAATTGGGGATGAGATGGACTTGAATAAGGAGAGTATCTTAAGGAAATATCTCAAATCCTTACCAAATAAGGAGTCAAAATGTGAGAACGACCTTGCCAAATTGAAGGAGCTTTCTCATTGGAGGGCTGGGATTATGATTAGGAAGGGAATCTAAAAGAGGGAGATATCCTAGTTAAGAGTAGGATTTGGTATTTAAGCCATAAGAGGGGGCCGGGCCCATGCCTTACACGCCCCAAACTCTTGGTGACGAACCCTAGTGTTTCTTCTCCTTTTTCCTACACCAAACCAGCACTATTCCAAGCTTCTTCCGGATTCAAATCAGATTCTTTGCTTTGGTCGGAGGTGTCATTGCGAAGACAAGAAGAAAAGTTGCGCGAGGAGGTGCGAAACACGCATATCTAAGTTGGTAGGATGGTTTTACCCTACCTATTCTTTCTATATTCCTTTGATTCATTTTTATGAGTATTTCATGAATGATATATAGTCTCATATCAGTGAGTATTGTTGTGCAAATTAATTTGGTCGAAGAGAGATTCCATGCGATTACAAGTATGAGTTATGAATGTTGACAACCATGTTGATTTATCTTTTAAGACTTGCATGCTAGTCCTTAGATGGGAACATCATCCAAGCTTGTTACATTCATGGATCGTTTTGACACCCAAAAGTCCCAAACTTGTTTTGTAATTTTCTGATTTCGTTGATCCAAGTGATTATAAATTGGTCTTGGTATTAAGGTCTTTGTTATCGAAGGGGTAGTTGCCTAAACTATTATATTTTATAAAAGACATAATAAAAGTATGTAATTATGAAATTCCAGAACATTCAAGGATCTATAATGAACCTAGGAGGGGAGTGATTGAGTTTGGTAAGACTCTAGTATTTCTAATAAGGGTTAGTTACACGAGATAAGTAAGTATGATTATGAATTTTAAGCTCGGCCAGAACTGTTTCAGCACCAACAAACCATACTGTAAAAATCATATCTAATTACAAAAAAATAAAAAAAAGGAACCGTCAGTGGGATTAAAAATTCGACTCATAAATTTAACTCCAGCAAAACTTTCAGAGATTAAGTTCAACGGTACTAACTGCGGGAACAATCGGAAGTGGATGTTACTGATTTACATATGAAATATATATTTTATTAGCCTTTAAACTTAAATTTATGTTAGTGTTTGATTAGAATTAGTGCTACTTTAATGTAGTTTTTAGTTTTTTGTAGGAAACAAGAGTAAGATACAAAAATGAGGTGAAAAGTAACTTCAATCGTTAAATCTTCATAACTTCGGGTACATATCTTTGATTGGACTGACTCAAACTTCACATTAGAGTTCAAGAAATTAGTTTTCCAATGCCACTAACCAAGCATAATTCGGAGTTCAGAGCATAAAGTTATAACCATTTGAAAATCATGAACAGTAACTACGATCGATCACCATTTCATACACGATCGATCACAAGATCTGAAAAACAGTGTTACTGAAGGAAACGATCGATCGGCACATAAAATGATCGATCATATCTACTGGAGTTTTTGGATGTACACAATAAAGTAACAACGATCGATCGGGAATAAAAATGATCGATCGGCTAGCGAGATGAAACAGACGATCGGTGCGACAAAGCAGGAAATTACGAAGGAAAATGATCGATCGGCAATACGAAGTGATCGATCGTTTTGTGCGGCAAAACCTAAATCAAGCCTATTTTGACTCGGATTTGGAAGGAGACTTCGGGGTTTCTCTTCAAACATATATAGGCCTTAAGGGAGAACGTTTTGGAGGATCTTGAGTTATTTTGGAGGCTAGAGCAAAGGAGAGAAGAAGAAGAAGAACATGATAATGGATTATCTTCCAATGCGAGGCTAGACTACTTTCCAAGGCGTAGATGAAGCCCAATAGACTGGTTGTATAGTTTCTTTTTTCGGATATTATGTTTACTCTAGTTGGTGTATGACTCTTTATTATGCAATTAAAGTTAATTCATTGAAGTTTGTTCTTTGTACTCGAGAGAGACAAGAGTGAATTAATTAGATTTCAATCTGAAAGAGCACTTACATGTCTGAGAGGAACGTGAGTAATCTAGTGTTATATACTAATAAAGTTTCATTGGTTTTCTAAAATGAGTTATATTAATTTAAACAAAGAATATATTTCAAAATATGCATAAAAATGCATATTAGGATAGAAAACAAACATGAAAGTTTTTTTTTAAAAAAATTATTTTTTAATTCAAAAAATACCGATATATCTGTCCGAAATCGATATATCGGAGATACGAAGCCGATATATCACCGATATTTGGAAAATTTAAAAAAACTGAGATTATGTGGTATCAGTGTATTGGTTTGTGTTCGATATCGATATATCGGCGAGACGATTTTCCATGCTTGAGATAGATAGATCACAATTCCATGTGCTTAATTGATTTAAGTGTTACGTCGAGAGGAATATGCTAGCCAATTAAGAATTTATTTCAAAGAGAGAGAGACAATACACTAGTTTATTGTGGTGGAATCGAAGCTTTTGTCTCTTCCATATTGATTTAATCTCAGCTTAATTTTGTTAAAGTTTATTGCTTTCCTTAGAGTAACTAAAAACTAAACTTTTCTCTTGAATTTGATAAAATGTTTAACCATCCCTGAGGTTAGACAACCCTTAATATTCGCTGGAGTACACAATTGCCTTGTGCACTTGCAAGGGTTTAATTTTAAACGACCAAGTTTTTGGCGCCGTTGTTGGGGACGGAAGCCATAGTTTACCAAATTCTTAGCGTAGTTAGTTTTAGAGTAGCTTAGTGTTAATTTAGATTTATTTTCCTTAAGCTTAATTTGTGTCTTTGCTCCTGCAAGATTAAGAGAGGATGTGGATTCTCGCCAACGTTGGAAGGGTCATCCCTTCCCACTATTTTCACTTTCTTAACTTTTTCATTAGAATAATCTAGTTGCTTAGTGTTTTCACTTTCTTTTTGGGATTGCATGACGTGCTAGTTGTCTCTATTATGATTGCTAGTTGTCGGTATCTTGGATTGATGCTTGCTAGTTGTCACTATCTTGGATTGATGCTTGCTAGCTGTCGCTATTAAGGCTGTTACAGGTTTTGTTGCTTTTTTATTGTGCATGCATGGTCGTCGCTCCCTGAACCCCGACCTTGCCTCTAATCATGATCCTGAGGGCTTCTATAGAATCTATAGAACTCCTCGCAACCCGATCCCTGAAATCCATCCCATGGCGGACAACCTGAACTTTGGGGGTGGGAATGGCCTAAACCAGAATCCAGTAGTAACCCATGTCCGTACCCTGTAGGACTACTACCGTCCCACCACCTACACTTTCCCCTCCTGTATCCGCTAACCTAACAATGTGGCTAATTTCGAGATTAAGCCAAACATCATCCAGATGCTGCCTACCTATCACGGCCAACTCAATGAGAACCCTATAGGCATCTGAAAAACTTCCTGGAGGTTAACACCACCTTCAAACTCACACTGTCTGATGACCAGGTGCGCCTTAGGTTGTTTCCATTCACTTTGAAAGATAGGGCCAAGGAATGGCTATACTCCCTTGAACACAACTCCATTTCCACTTGGGAGGAACTTCAGGCCGAATTCCGTAAGAAATATTTCCCCGTAGGGTGGACCAATAAGATCCACAATGAAATTATCACCTTTACCCAGCTACCTAATGAACAATTCCATGAATGTTGGGAAAGAATGAAAGCCCTACTCCGGTCTTGCCCACATCATGATGTGCCCAAGTGGCAATTAGTACAGCAATTTCATGAGGGTGTGTGCGATCAGCACAAAACCCTAATTGATGCCTCTTGTGGATGAACATTCATGAAGAAAACCCTGGATGATGTTTGGGATCTATTAGAGAACCTGAGCGAAAACTCTTTACACAGTGCCACCTTCTATAGATCTGAAAGCCATATGCCTGGTAAGAATGCCTCAAGGGGAGGCATGTACGATGTCAAAGCCATCACCAGTTTAGAACACCAAGTGGCATCTCTGACTAAGAGGTTTGACAGGTTTTTCTCTCAGACTCCACCTTATACCCCAACCTCTCAAGATGCTTGTGCCATTTGTGCCAGCCTTATGCACACTATAGTTGACTGCCCTTCAGCTTCCCAGTATCCAGACCTTGTACAGGAGCACTATTTTGCCTGGAAACAACCTAACCAGGGGCCCACTTTCCATCAGGTCCCAAGACAAGAGTTCCAAAGCCAACCTCAACCTTACCAACCATCCTCAGCCCCTCAATTTGGCCAATCCAATAAGAAACCAACCTTAGAATACCAAATGAGCCAGATGTTAGCCACCCAGTCTACCATCCTCACGGCCTTAACTGAGATGAAAACTAGTGACATGCCACCTGAATATAAGGACCCAGGTGTCCCTATTATTTCTATTATCATAGGTGACCATACCATTAGTAGAGCCCTCTTGGATTTAGGGGCTAGTGTCAACCTCCTCCCGTACTCAGTTTATGAACAACTTGGCCTAGGAGAGTTATAGCCCACCTCAATCACCCTTCAGTTAGCAGACTGATCCATTCATAGACCTAGAGGTGTTATAGAAGACGTTCTTGTCAGAGTTGACCGGTTCTACTTTCCTATTGATTTTGTCGTTTTAGACATGGAACCTGTTGCCAACTCCAAATCCCAAATTCATGTTATCCTTGGCCGCCCTTTCCTAGCCATAGCCGATGCCACCATTAACTGTAGGTCAGGGCTCATGAATGTCTCATTCGGGTAACAGAAAGATAATCAGCCACTTGCGAATGGTAAGTTCAGTGAGTAGAAATTGAAATCTCCTTGCACTATGGATGCATGGAGGTACTATGGTTTGACTATCTTCTCCCTATATTTTTGATGTTCAGTGTCTTGATTATGGTAAATTCTCTCCTTACACTGGTGGTGGTTCGGAGTCATATTGATTGATATTTTATCCCTATACTT